>OX243811.1:34569466-34621543 GCA_945859605.1 Lumbricus rubellus | reverse complement strand
AGGGAGGGAGGGAGGGAGGGAGGGGAGGGAGGAAGGAGGGGAGGGAGGGAGGGAGGGAGGAGGGAGGGAGGGAGGGAGGGAGGGAGGGAGGGAGGGATACAGCGCCTGACGCAGATGAATGCTGTGACAGAGAAGGGAAAAGAAAAGAAGTCGAGTATAAAGGGAGAGACAGCGGAGAGACTGGCAGATAAAGCAATGGCGAAGGAGACAGTGGGGTTGGAGGGCATTTGTGGGGTGTGGGGAAGGGGGTAGAAGAGTGGGGGAGACGGGTCGATACAAAGCAATTGATGGCAAAGCTGCGTTGACGAGTGACGTCAGCAGGGTGTGATCGATGTCAAAAGGACCGCCACGAATAGACGGAAGGATCCCTCGGTGTGTCTGTCTGTCTGTCTGTCTGTCTGTCTGTCTGTCTGTCTGTCTGTATGTCTGGTTCACTGCCACAACCAACTGCATCAATGCATTCACGTCATCGATTGCTGCATCTCATGCACCACCAACCAACGACATCGTTTGCGCCCTGGAAAATCGCACGTAGCCTGGTAAGAATGTTGCTCTTGTTGTAACAGCTCGCGATAACAAATGCAATGTAATTTGATCTATTCTATTACAGTAAAATCTATTCCATATAATATATATTATACTCAGTCTAGTCTGATCTAATCTGGGGATTTAAACAGCGCTGCTATCGTTATCCAACTGACGTCAATCGAAGGTCATTCTACAGCAAAAACTGCACTGCGATTGGACACCAATGCCAACCTCTTGCCGTATCCCATGCTTTAGATCATCCATCAATCTCATCATGCATGTATCGGAATTTGCTTTAACATCTGTCCAGTGTCATGCATTGTATGTTTAGAGATAATTATCTCTCGCATATATGTTTGTAATAGGTCTACAGATTTTTATTTGACCCTCTAATGAATCCGTTGCCAAGTGTTGAAAGTCGACCAAGCACCAGTGCAACACTTTACCATCCGTGTTTGTTATACAGCCGAAAATTTCGAACTCTACATGTATAGGCTACCTGGATTAGAACCCGTGATGCAGGTCTAACTTAAACTTAGTCTACGTTTTAACCACTAAACTGTGAATGCGTGTATATGTTTGACTATTTGGTCGACCGACCGACCGTCTGGCCGACTAATGGACTAATTAACAGTCGTCATAAGCCATAGCTATTATTATTATTATTATATGGGGCACGGTGGTGTAGTGGGTATGTTCATTGCCTTGCAGACGGAGGGTTGCAGGTTCGAATCCACCTCAAGCCGCCGCGTAAGGACCCTGGGCAAGTACTTCACTCTCAATTTCTCAGCGGTTCGCGCGTGAACCTCCGATGCAGTGTCCGCGCTGCAGTCGGGAGCGCTTCCGAGTAGAAATCTTAAAGTGGCGCTATAACAAGTGCGCGTAAACATACGTAACCACTACTAACTCTCCCAAAAACCAAGAACCGCAATGCTTTACAGCTCGTCTGCCAAAAATGGGTTTCAGACGAAACCTGATATCAACCTACTCCGTGCGGTTATCTCTTTGCAACCTATTGGCGTCTGGCCGTCACTGGTTACCAGTCGCTGCCCATCAGATGAGGTAGAACATTATATAGCGCCAGTAGCTTCGTTGCTAGGGGCAACGACTGGCCGTGCTTGGCCGCGGCGCAACGTTAGACTTTGGAAGTGTGCAAAGTGATGGAGGGAATGAGAAACAATTGGCATATATCAGAGAGAAGAGACAGAGACAGACAGACAGACAGACAGACAGACAGACAGACAGACAGACAGGTAGACAGACAGACAGACAGACAACAGACAGACAGACGAACAGACAGACAGACAGGCAGACAACAGACAGACAGACAGACAACAGACAGACAGACAGACAGCAGACAGACAGACAGACAACAGACAGACAGACAGACAGACAGCAGACAGACAGACAGTCAGGCAAGCAGGCAGACAGACAGACAGACAACAGACAGACATACAGACATACAGACAACAGACAACAGACACACAAAGACAGAGATACAAACAGACAGACAGTTAGACAGACAGACAGACAAACAGACAGACAGACAGACAACAGACAACAGACAAACAGACAGACATAGACAGAGACAGAGAGAAAGAGACAGAGAGATGAGGTGGAGTTGGAGCCGTGGAGGGGGGCTGTAGTGTCGCGGATTCCATTTGTGTCAACATGAAACGCAACAACTACCTCTAGAAAGAAGTTGCACGTAACGGCACCCCATCTCATCTGACCCCATCACCGTAGTTACCTTGTCCGGACTTGCCTCCGTTTTTTATCGTCAGTTTGCTTCCAAATGAACCGCGAGAACCAAGTTTGAATCTGCGATCTCAACTGGTCGAACATAATCGAAGCCTATTTCCATTCCATTGTTCCATTCCATTGTTCCATTCCATTGTTCCATTCCATTGTTCCATTCCATTATTATATTCTTTTATTATATTCTATTATTCCATAATCAACTCTATTTTTTGGATAATAAATTTTATCCTACTCTATTTCGTTTTATTCCATACCATTCATTTCTAATGAATTGTGTTATTTTGAAAGATTTTCTAAATTTTCTAGCGCTGCACATACATGTAGGCTACGTATGCTACGGCACAACCTGCAGAATCTGATCCGACACGACCGAGGCTGCAGTGCAAAAGAAGTCGCTTAAAGACTACTCCGATATTCACCAATAATGCATGCTGTCAGAAGTGACGGAGATGAGTTGGATGTCTTGTCAAAGAGACAGAGTAGGCCCTACGATACGCTATTATGCATGCATGATCTGTCGCGTATACTTCGGAAAATAAGAAACTCACCATTTCCGTTTTGGAGCCATCTTGTCTTTTCCGTACTTCATGCTACGCAGAGAACGAAATGGGAGAATCGAGCAACAGCGGCGGACACAGACCTGTGGGGTCGGTGGGGGCGGGGTGGGGGTGGACACCGGGAACGACCGATATAATAGACGAAAGAAGGCAGAACATAATATCCAATTAATGCGTGTTTCTCCCGATAGATCAACAGACAATTAATTATCTGTGCGGCGGATATTATTCCAAATGCAAGCAGAGAGAATTAAGCAACAGATCTCGTCAGCAGCAACGACTCCTTATTATTAATTTTATCTTCTTTCCCAATATCCAATGCAGCAATCTCTCGTCAAAGATTCCACCAGTGATGGGTGACGTCACCGCCGACGTAAATTACGTAACTACATACATGTGGTCTCAATATCTTTTGATGTTGTTTGCAGATCGATTAATCAATCAATCAGCTATCGATTAGATATCTGTATCTACAGCTGCAGGTCTGGATGTCGTGCGGAGGCAGCGATTTGCGTTTAGACCTAAAGTCGATCGATCTTACATGTAAGTAGTGTTTCGCTGATTTCAGATGATGGCCACCTGCATCGAAACGACGCATAGACTACAGAGACACACCGATCGTTTGTGCTGCAGTGGCACAGTTCTACCAAAGAAGTGCAGGCGTTGCTTCCATTGGGCAACACTCGATTTCCATGATTCCCCTGCGACTCAATATCATCATCAGCTGCAGCTGCAAGCTATATACTCCGCGAACACGCTGAAGGTTGGTGGTTCCGTTGTGCAAATAATAAAATGTCTGCTCATCGTCGTCTTCTTATTTAAAAACTCTCTTCGTTCACAAGAAGAAAATCAATCAGAATCGGTTTCCGTCATTCATTCTGCCTCTTCCTTTCTGCATTGCCTCATTCGTTCGTTCGTTTCTTCTTTCGTTCATTCGTTCGTTCGCACTTTACTTCCTTCAGTCGTTCGTGTTACTCCAACGAGTAGCAGACGATTCCTACTTGCGCGGCAAAACCCACTGAATGCCATCTCCATACAGTTCCGTCGTCGTCATCGTCGGCGTTTGTTGTAGAACCGCCAGGCAGGCGCAAGGCCTCCTCCACTTCCTTCTTTCCCCTCTCCTCCCTTCTCTTCCTTCTCTTCCCTCTCCTCCTACCCGGCTCTCCTCGTCTTTCACTTCCCCTCCTCCTCATCCCTCTTTCCTCCTCCTCCTCCCTTTCCTTCCGCTTCGAGGCGCGTACACAATTCGGATGGCGGCGGCGGCAGCGGCGGCGTTCGATTTCAACGCACAACTAAATCGCACGGGGTCGCGGGTTCAATGCAATTTATTTAGCGCAATGATAACGTCCGTGGATGGATATGCTTGTTCCTCGCAATCCCAACGGTACATCAAGCCGCGCCGACCTGAACCCGCTGTCACGATCAATTCGTCGACCTTGACCCGCCGCATGCCACCCGATGCGATTTTCCTGCTAGCGGGTGCTTCGATTAGGTCGCCTGCTCCATCCGTCCGTTGCCTAGACTCCGCCCACCGGCATTTGCGTCATCGTCTGGCGGCTGTCCGTGCCGTCCGTCGTCAGCGTCTACGTAGCAGCGGTGCTGCTGCTGCTGCTGATGATGATGCTGGTGCTGCTGCTGCTGCTGCTGCTGCATGCGACCCTTTGGCCGCCAGTAAGGAAGCTCAGAATGAACATGTCGCTTGTCCATACGGGGAAGCGGGTGTGCTATATGGGTTCCCACTTCCCACACGGAAGTAAATGTAAATTTAAATGTGCTCGGATTCTATAATATTTTAGAGACCGCAATTACCTCGACCCTACTCATTATTCAATTAATTAATCTGGTCATTCTGGTGAGTTTCTTCACCAACACTGCCCGTTTGAATGGACACCACGCCATTTAGGTTCAAGTGTACGGAACCTGCTATGTGACCTAAACGAGCATTGCCTTGGTCTCATAGTGTTTACGATGCAATAATAATTATCATTCTGCTCCACAGGAATGCAGCATTTAGCACGTGCAAGACTGTCTTATGAATTATCTATCAATGGAACGTAGAAGTCATTAGCTCTGTTCAATTGTCGGCTCCTCTGAGCTTCCGTATTTGAACGGCCGAGTTGACGGCCCTATCTCCGAATAATAAGAAGAAGAATAATAAGAATAATAATAATCATGACGATTGCTGGCCTCAGCCGATGTGAGCTAAGCCGCTGTACGTTCAGCGGCTGCATGTCCAGCCTGCAGCAGAGTAGCCACAGATCGCCGCGTCTGCGAGAAACAGGCGATGGAAAGCGAAACCACTCGAAATTCTGGAATTATTACGCGGAAATCTGAGTTACGTAATCATAATTTCAGTGCAGGGAACTCTGGATGGTAATGAGCGGAGGAGAATTATAAGCCTATTGCTAACAGAGAATGGATTGGTGTCATCAGTGACAGGTGACTGGTGCATACAAGACCTGCAAAGCTTAAGAACGTCAGCACAAGACCGCGGGGACTATTTTGGGAAAAGCGATAAAGAATAGCGCCTGAGCTCCGGTCAACTGTTTCAGAGCTAATAAACTTAATGTTTAAATACTCAAGAAAATAGGTCTCACTAGAATTTATGGCAGTTTTGTCACAAATCCGCCTGGCAAAAGAGATCCCAATTATAGGGACTCACGCCGTGTAAAAAAATTGTGTTAATTAAAATAAGTGGTTTTGAATAATTAATTTGTTCTGATTTCTTCCCTCAATTTTACAAGTAGGCCTATACCTAATAATTATAAGTACTAATAAACTATTGTATTTTCATCTTCATGTGTGGGGACCGGGGGCCCCTGCAGTGTGGAGGCCCTAATCGGCCGAACATGTCGAGCATGCCTTGATCTATTGAATTTTCATCTTCATGTGTGGGGACCGGGGGTAGACAGACGACTGACTTATTTTTCTACAATTTTCATATACTGTACGCACCGCAGCTTCTATATCGCCTTGACATAGTTACGCAACAATCGGTCCGCCATAGCGCTGCAGGAATCTCGTCTAATTGAATGGCACAGCGGCGACGTCAGCAGCGCTACGGCAAACGCAGCGAACGTGCACAGACGCAACGCAACGCAACGTCGTTGTCGCCGTACTGTTGTGAGGCGGATGATGGAAGCAGGGCTGAATGATCGGCGTGCGTGGGCGGTCACCACTGCTCGGCCGACGGACGGACGGACGGACGGACGAGTGTACGGGAGAAGCGACAGCTACATTGTAGCTACGTACCTGCGTAACCTTTCATCTTCAGCATATCAAAGACGGATCGAGGCGGCTCGGTTTGACGTCACCGGGATGCCGCAGTGCTTGCCCGCTGCCACCGTGTATGTATAGGCGGTAGGCATGCATGCAGGGAGCAGGGTGCGGAGGCAGAGGAAGAGGAGGAGAATTAAGAGGAAGAGGCAAATAAATGGGAGAAAGACGAGTCTATAGGAAGAGGTAATGGAAAGGGGAAAACGGAGTCGGAATTCGGCGGAAGAGGAGGAGGAGGAGGAGGAGGAGGAGGAGGAGGGTACGTGGTGGAGAATGGATGTAGAGATGGAAAATGAAGAGATGTTGGTCAGCGATTTATATCTCACGCGATTCTTCAAAGCCTCTTGAATTGTCAATTATTCTGAATGGATAAACAAACATGGCGGCATTTGTAGTTGACTTTCAAAGCACAACCTTCCGTTCACGTAACAGTATACAAGTAAAGCCTAATTGTTTCGCTGGAGATACCTATGTAGTCTGAAGAGACAGACGCAGCAGCTTATATATATATATATATATATATATATATATATGGGCCTATATACATAACAATATATATAGATCTATACAAGCCTTTGATATGCTTCTAACGCCTCGCCCCTTCACGGTTGACTTCGTGTATGCAGGGCTTTGTACGAGACTGGTCATTCGCTTTCAATCTTTGCCTGATGCTGGTTTGGAGGCCATTTGTACTTGTGGTTTCTTTGTTTTTCAACAGAATGCGGCCTCTGAACTGTCCTTAAAATCTTAGGGCAGCCGTCTTTAAAAGAATTTGCCCATGCCTGGTGTTACCGAAAACGCAGTGAGGGGCTATATATATATATATATATATATATATATATATATATATAATTATATATATATTTATGCATGGCGGCCATGGCCAGTGTGTTAATATCCAATGCGCAACCGGGCCCTCCCCCTATAATTATACGTTGCGTTGCCAACAAATCATATTATTATTATTTTGCAGTTACTATTAAAAGAATAAACAGATGCGAACTGTAGCTATATAATTTTTATATCTTCCACAATGTATTTATAAGCTCCAAATAGGTATATTTTCAGCATCAGCATCTCCAATCGTTAATTGGTCATAACCCATATTAGCATTTCAAGCATTCGTCTTAATAAATTTGCTTATTATGGACAAACAGGGGATAACACAATAGAAATTTTGATGATATTTATTAAATATATTTACGAACAATTAGGTAAATATAAGTAGCCTCGTACCCCCTCCGCCCACCACAAACTTGGGGGACCGTCCCATCCTGTACCTCCTCAGTCTCCGCCCATCTAGAGATGCTACAATGTATCTAATATCTATTGTCCATGCAATGCATACCGGTGCACTGCAGTCGATTTCCAATATAATTCTCAAGAAGGGATTAACACAGATGTGGACAACTGAAGTTTCTTCATGTAAACGTCGTCTGCTACAGAAAATCAATTGTTATTACTCATCATCTTTCCGGTTTTTGTATGTATGTATGTATGTATGTATGTATGTATGTATGTATGTATGTATGTATGTATGTATGTATGTATGTATGTATGTATGTATGTATGTATGTATGTATGTATGTATGTATGTATGTATGTATGTATGTATGTATGTATGTATGTATGTATGTATGTATGTATGTATGTATGTATGTATGTATGTATGTATGTATGTATGTATGTATGTATGTATGTATGTATGTATGTATGTATGTATGTATGTATGTATGTATGTATGTATGTATGTATGTATGTATGTATGTATGTATGTATGTATGTATGTATGTATGTATGTATGTATGTATGTATGTATGTATGTATGTATGTATGTATGTATGTATGTATGTATGTATGTATGTATGTATGTATGTATGTATGTATGTATGTATGTATGTATGTATGTATGTATGTATGTATGTATGTATGTATGTATGTATGTATGTATGTATGTATGTATTTATGTATTTATGTATGTATGTATGTATGTAATATGTATGTATGTATGTATGTATGTATGTATGTATGTATGTATGTATGTATGTATGTATGTATGTATGTATGTATGTATGTATGTATGTATGTATGTATGTATGTATGTATGTATGTACGCATGTATGCATGCATGAATGTGTGCACGTAACAGTGCACGTACGTATGTAACTATGTATGCGTGGGGCGCGGTGGTGTAGGCCTACTGTATAGTGTATATAGTGGTGGGTTCGGTGCCTTGGGGCCGTAGGTTCCAGGTTCGAATCCACCTCAAGACGCCGCGTAGGTACCTTGAGCTAGTCCTTCATTTGCAATTGCTCGTTTGCTTTGGCGTCAAACTCCGATGCAGTGTCCGCGCTGTAGTCGGGAGCGCCTCTTAGTAGAATGCTTTAACAGGCGCTATATATAGTAAATGCGAGAAATAAATAAAATAAGTATGAAACCGCATTACAACTGGAGTTCCCGAATGCGTGGGCAAATGGAATACGTGTCGGGATTGCCGCATCGGTGACATTCAAATAATGTAGCTCATGAATATTCACATGTGGTCTCATGAATAATAATAAGCTCGAGTCCGTTGTACGAGATTATCATAATATATGATTTCCGGTGGAGCACGTATTGATCGGGGAAGCCGTGATTTAGTCCGCCCGCTCTCACGCTTAAACGGAACCGGATAAGAGGAGGTCCCTAAATATACGCACACACGATTGGCATAGCCTATATAAATACACGGTGACCTCTTATTTATATACATACATACATACATTCATACATACATACATGTACATACATACATATACATACATACGTACATACGGAGGTGTAGGTGTTGGCGGTGTGGGTATGCGTGCATGCGTGCGCATAAATGCGTGTCTGAGTAGGTGTTTGTGTGTGTGAGGGTGGGTGTGGACTTAGACTTCGTGACCTTCGTAGGCTGAATGTAGAATTATGCAACAACTATTTAATTAATTACCGATTTAACGATGAACACTGATGGGTTGAGTCGTAGCCTAATCTTAATCGGAGTTATAAGAAATTATTGTAGTAATTGTAGAGATTTCGAGAACGATCAAAGACAGGCAAGTCGCGGAAAACAACTGAAACCGGTTTCAGTTGAAGATGGATGATGGAATGAAGGAAAGAAAGCTGCATGTAGACAGTCACTCAAATATCATGGTGAAAGATGTTTAGACATGGAGCGTCGAGAGACGAATAGAGAGGCAAAATGGGGAGAAAAGAAATCAGGAGGAGGGCTTGTGGAAAGAGAGTGCTTAATATGGAGTTCCGAGAGTATGCGCAGAGATAAACTATTATAATACACTCCAACTATCTCCGCACAAATCATCACCAAATAAGTGGACCTCTGAAATACCGGGGCTTATAATATGTCTGTCTGTCTCTGTTTCTCTCTCTCTCGACTTGTCGTATGATCTTCCCACCGATGGTGTGCAGTTTTCACAGAAATCACGAAACAAAGTTTTCTATACCCCTCCTTCCCCCTCCCCCGTCTGAAATATTTCTGATCCTGATTTCTGACAGTCAGTGACCGCGACCTGCAGGTCACCAGCTGTCAGTCCGTATAATCCATCTCCAACCAAGCCACGCATGCGCAGTCTGCAATGCAGCTATTGCTTGAGTGCGCATGCGTGCAATCGCTAGTGCAGCGCAGCGCCCCACGTAGGCTACTTGAATCGGCAAAAAGTGACGAAGTGATGATGCAGGCATCACGCATATTTCTAATAATAATAATAGGCCTAATCGTAATAATAATAATAATAATAATAATAATAATAATAATAATAATAATAATAATAATAATCGCCTAATTCGCTAGGTGGCGCAAGTGAAAGAGAAAACTCGAGGTAACTTAATTCCACCTCAAACTTGACCTCTCACTTAACAGTCCGGTAGCGTTGCAGTGCGTAGGATTAAGCACTTGACTACAATGCGAGACGATGACGTAACCTACGCAGGCTATTTATAGAGTAGGAGTCGCGAGAAAAAATGTTTGAAAATGCCTATTCTACAATCTACATAATAAGTATTACTACTATCAGCTGATTTTTGTAGGCTATTCACGGTCATCCACCGACTGCCATTCATCGATCTCCATCGTTCATTAATCATTCTTTAGGGACTCATCCAGCAGCACCACCACCACTCCACATCCAACCCACTCTCCTTCTCCAGCTCCCACTCCTCCTCCTTTTCTTCCTCGCCCTCCTCCTCTGTTCAATGCTCATCAATCGGTTTCGATCAATTGATTGATCGATCGATCTAAAATGACATCCGGGAGAATCATTTTGTTTGCTTTACACGTCCGTTCGCATTTTTCTCTGTTCCTCCCGTCTCCTGTATCCGCTCTTCGTCGTCCTCTTCCATACGCCTTTCTATGCCTTCCTCTTCACTCTCTTGTATTATTGTATATCCTAATACTTATTTAAACATGCATCAAAGTCAATTAATATAACGGATTTAAAAACAACTCACGATCGATCTATGCAATAAACCTAATTACGGTACCACAATACCTATGGGATCACAATGCATCAGAAATCCGCTTTAAAAGAATTTGCACATATTGATAATGCTGCATGCAGTCAAAAGCAACGGTTGGCAACTGAGACTGCAGTTCGATCGGAGAGAGTGTACCGTATGACACACATAATATTATTTGGCGCAGCTGATGATAAAAGCAGAGGATATGCGAAGATATTGCATGTGAGTGATGTGACCCGCCATTGATAACTTAAAAGATCTCTTTCGTAGCGGACTTTTATTCCTCACACTATTCCTCTTCTTCCTCCTCGTCTTCTTGCGCTGAATTCCTCCTCCTCCTCCTCGTCCTCCTCCTCGTCCTCCTCCTCCTCCTCGTCCTCCTCCCCTCCTCATGCTCTTCTTCCAAGTCTTCGAATGTCCTTCAACACTTCCTTCTCTTCCTTACTTCTGCTGCACCTCCTCATCCTCATACCTTTTCTCACCTAACTCAAAATCTTCCTATTCTTCATCGTGCTGTTTCCCCCTTCCTCATGACGTCTTCTTCCCATTTAATTAATTTCTTCATCTTCATATTAGTTCCATCCATCCTTCCTTCCTTCCTTACTTCCTTCCTTCCTTCCTTCCTTCCTTCCTTCCTTCCTTCCTTTCTTCCTTCCTTCCTTCCTTCCTTCGTTCCTTCGTTCCTCCCTCCCTCCCTCCCTCCCTCCCTCCCTCCCTCCCTCCCTCCCTCCCTGCCTGCCTGCCTTCCTTCCTTCCTTCCTTCCTTCCTTCCTTCCTTCCTTCCTTCCTTCCTTCCTTCCTTCCTTCCTTCCTTCCTTCCTTCCTTCCTTCCTTCCTTCCTTCCTTCCTTCCTTCATTCCTCCAGTAACCCCTACTTAGACTCCGCCTAGCTGCTCCCAGTTTCATCCTCGTTCAAACTTCCACAATTTCGTCCTCTCCCAATTCTCCAGCTCACCACCTCACCCAGTGACACCCAGCTTCTCCATCTTCTCCTCCTCCTTCTAGTCTCTGCGCATGCGCATGCGCTGCGTGCAGAGAGGCGACCCCTATGGCTACGGCTGATATCCCGCGACGCCATTTAATCTCGTCGTATAAAGTCGGACTCTATTTATCTAGCGCCAAAACAGATTCGTCGTCGTCGTCGTCGTCGTCGTCTGCGGAACAACAACGAATGACGACGATGAACGCACGGTGTGGTCTGGCACGACATCCGATTCAGCCGCAGACCACCCACCCATCAAACGCTGCAGCAGCCGATCACAGCGCAGACGCTGTGCGCGAAAATCCGCTCGCATCACGTACTTCAATTTATATAGCGCTTCGCTTGGCTTAGATCTACCTCCATGATAGGGCTTGTCTGTAACATTGATCATGCATGTATCTGACAGATCGACAGACCCCCCTCGACAGACAAACAGACAGACAGACGGACGGACACACACACGCACATACACACGCACAGACGTAAGAACAGGCAGGCAGGCATACTTCAGAGACATACAGACAGTCATGCGGTGAAGAGTTGAGGAGAATTAAATAAATTATGCTTCCATACAAATTTTCTCGTAATTTAAAAGTAAAAAAATCAATTCACCAACGGCTGCAACTCCTTTTTTGCAAACCAGCAATTAATTTTTTTAATAATATCTTAATTATATAAACATTGATTAGTCCAGAACCATAGGTGCAATCACGTCCTAAAAGTTGGGGGGGACCATAATGAATCACGTCCTAAAAGTTGGGGGACCATAATAATAAAGTTAGGGGACCACTCAAAAGTTGGGGGACGCGTCCCGTGGGTCCCATAGGGTGGTTGCGCCTATGTCCAGAACTAACCTACTTTGCAGTCTATATTTCACAGTAATTGAATTAATAATTAATTCATGAGCAGCATATCCCACATACAAAATACCAATGACACAAAAAGGAATAGATGCTCTAATTTTTATATTGATTTGCAATCTGAAAATTAATCTCTGTCAAGAGTAGAACCATTAGTGTGGCCAGGACCATTTCAGACATAAGCTGTCTTCTTTCAGAGCACATTGAATTTTTGTTAGCATGCCTCCAGACAGTTCTAGTTCTGCCTGATTACATGACACACCATCATAATGTCTAGTACAGTCCGCCACAAATGACAGAAATCTACCATCAAGACATTTTCTATAAGTGCTTTATAGCTACACCATCATATCCTGTTGCTCGATGTTGCGCTACAAAAATGTAGTGGTAGCCATAGAAATTTAAAGCAATTTGTTGCACAAAATGTCAAAGTATGAATGCAAGACAGAAATTGTAAGAGAACTACAATATAGCCTATTGTGAATTATTATTATTAGTATAATTTTTATTATCATTTATAACTTTTTAAAAACAGTTTAGAACTGTTCAAATGATAATTATATCATAATTTTAATGATCATTATATAATAATTTTAAGGAATTTGGGATCATTTGAACACATAAATATTATATGCAGAATGAGCAAATAGGAAAATAAAAATTCTGGTGTTTGGAATCATATGTGGCACAAACAAAAGTGGACAACCTCACATAGAATAGGTGGATGATAATTATAACTGAATGGTGTGGAACAATGATACAAGAACTGACACACACAACGATGGAGAGGCAGCAGTGGAGAAATGTGATGAAAACAGAATTGAACATCTACTGGTGTTGGACCCATGATTTATGACGATGATGATTATTGTTGTTGTTGTTGTTGTTGCTGTTGTTGTTGTAAGACGATTTATAAAGCACTTGTAAGATATGTAGCTAAGAAGTTGGTGATTGAGAAATTTTATTCAGTTATAAAACCACATTTCAAACCAAGAAAGAAACAGGTCAACGACATCACAAAGGACTGGACAAGTGAAATCCTTAATTAAGTTACATACTACAAAGGGGACTTCTGCACTCGCCATTATTTGCTGGCCCTGACAAAAAACTTCTTAGTCTTTGCCCCTGTATTTTAAAGATATTATGGCAAAAGATATCTCTTAAACTATACCGTTACTCAAACACTGATCCAGAAAGGATGATGGCAGATTTGATCAGGTATTTCTGAATGCTAACTCAATCAAGAACGAGCCAGGCATTCGATACAATCTAAATTTACTGAGCCTGCCAGCACCATATCCACAGTAACAAGCTGCATCAAAAGTTTATGGTACAAAATAAAATTTCACCACACCCAAAACAACTGATCATATTGTAGTTTCATAGGTTCTGTAATTATAAGCTTACATACTACACAGGTCAGGTCAGTGCAACATCTTATTTAAACACTTAGAAATGTAAACAGAATTATTACAGAAAACCGGAAATGTAGAAACTTTAAAATAAGAAACCAATAAGTGCAAAGCAAGCCAAGATATAAACAATTACTTACAGCAACACTCAACAAAACCCAAACTCAGCCAAATTTGCTTTCAACAGTAATGTCTGTACACTTCTGACACTCAATGCGTTGCACAAACACAGATTAATGTGGCTATGTATAACAGAGAGCCGTTGTTGTTGCCTATATAATCTATATATATAAAAATGAACTTTCCAAATGTTCGTCGCATTTTCACGCTGAAAGTGACCCACCGATTGTTTTGAAAATTTTACAACACCTTCCATTCCCATTCAACCGCGTGTTAAGATGTTTTCACCCGAAAAAACCCAACCGTTTCCACAAAAAGTGAACTTTGCAATCCCTTCGTCCGCCATTTGCAAACTAAACACGTCCCACACGGCTGCAGAGATTTCATAAACGCCGTCTCCAAACACAGCAACGAAACATCAATGAGGTGCGGTCCTATGACGTCATAAGCGAGTCGCGATTAATTTTCCAAAGAGGCCGCTTTTAGGCCTTTTCACAAAGCGGCCTTTGGGCTTGGAATGGACGCTGCGACGGAAGAAAGGAGCGGAGGGAGCGGGACAAACACGGTGGAGAGGGAGCGGAGGGGGAGGGGGAGGGGAGGTGGAGGTCAAGGGGAGGGGGAAGGGGACGGAGGGGAAGGGGAGTGGGAGGGAGAGGGAGGAGGGGGAGGGAGAAAGGGAAGGGAGGTGGAGCGCGAGAGGAAGGGGGAGAGGGAGGGGGAGGGGGAAGGGGAAGGGGGAGGGAAGGGGGAGGGGAGAGGGAGGGGGAGGGGGGAGGGGGAGGGGGAAGGGGAGGGAAAGGGGGAGGGGGAGGGGGAGGGGGAGGGCGAGGGGGAGGGGAGGGGGAGGGGGAGGGGGAGGGGGAGGGGGAGGGGAGGGGGAGGGGAGGGGAGGGGGAGGGAAAGGGAGAGGGGACGGGGAGGGGGAGAAGGAGGGGAGGGGGAGGGGGAGGGGAGGAGGAGGGGGAGGGGAGGGGGAGGGGAGGAGGAGGGGAAGAGGGGGGGAGGGGAAGGGGAGCCTCTTTTCAGCCACAGCAACGCGTGGCCGGGTTCAGCTAGTATTGTAATATTTAAAAGCAGCATCAGACTTTGACTGGAATGACCATATGCTCAAAAAACATCAATTGTCTAGTATGTGTCTAGTATGGTCACTGTTACCGACATTCTTGTTGGAAACTAATCTATCAAAGAGATTATAGACTCCATAGCACTAGGCACTTTGAAAGCAACCATTCACAGTCAGTCACTAACATCAGACACAATTATACTAAAACACCCGAGCACATACAAAGATGCACTTTTCACAACAGTTCGACAATCGTGTTTCAGCGCATTTATAAAGCTACTAAAATGTGCAGTGTAATGTATTTTCTAAAATATACATTATACATAATTATTTGCATACATAACTGTCATACTATCAAAGCACAACCTACTCCTGCAGACAATATTACCGGAGTTTTCAACCACATGAGTGCTTGGATATGAGCCACAATGCCTGTCTGTTAGTACCAGAATATACCATCCATGCACACCGTGCATTTGTCTGGCGCAGTGCCTATATGTATGTGTATGTAATACTATGTAATGTGTATGCATATGAATATTGAAACAGGAATGCTTTGAAGATGCAAAACATGGATTTCCACCTGATGAAAATTGTGCATAAAAACGAACCCATAAAAGGAAATTAAGAAGAAAAGATAAACAACTTCTGCTCAGCGTTTTAACATAAGGCGTAAAAAAAAGTGTTGTGTTTCCGGTAACCCGACCGACCCATTTTTACGGCCGCGACCCAAATATTTTTGTAAAAAAATTTTATAAAAATTTTTTTTTTTTTTTCAAAAAAAAAAAAAAATTTTCAAAAAATATTATTTTTACATTTGTATTGACATAACATAAGAGACGTCAACAAAATGAAATTAATAGGGCTGTTTCTAGAGCAGTTTTAGGTGCAGACAGTCGGGAAATAGGCAGTTTATACTTGCTTAGAACACGTACTTTGTTTCAGCGTGCAAAAAAGACTAGTGGGGTATACTTTTTCGGATAGTCACTGCATAAAAATATTTTACAAAATAAAAATATTTTCCGACCTACCTACCCAATTTTTTTTAGCTCTGTTACCGGAAACACAACACTTTTTTTTAGGCCTAATTCATGTCTACTCTGCTTGCAACTAGCTGCACTTGATTGCGTGTATTGTATATTTTTGAACTGACTAAGAGTGAACAAGGTTAGTAACTTCACCAACCAAATCTTTTACAGAAGCTTTTTAGATGATTTTATGTATGGTAAAATCTGCCATTTTTACAAAAATCTCTGTAAGACTCTAAATCCGTTCACATAATATGCAGAGCTTTCAAAGCTTTTCATAATCGTCTATTAATAAAACGTCTCGTGCAAACTGTAACAGTTCTGAAAGCACTTTTAAAGCTTCTCTGAAAGATCTGCACCGTCTTCCTAAAGACATCATTGTCAATCAATTTATACGACACCTTTTGTCACAACACGACAGTTCTGACGCTCCTTCAAGAACTGTTTCAAGGGTGTCTGCGTTGTCTGTGTCATCTGGAATCCCGATATGCACTACTGCCGGACATATTCAACAAGAAATTCTGGGTAGCATTGGTCCATGTGATAGATAACGAATTCACGGAATAGAAGCCTGACAGAATTGCCAATTGTGGCAACTTTGTGGGTTCCAATGACCGAGTCACACGGCAGATGGCCGCTTGAGCACGATTCGTTCTGGCAGGATGCAACTGAGCACGGCGCCTTCTTGTACGAGTAAGGCTTCTGGCACAAGTGAGGCTCTCCGAGTAGAACACGAGCGACGAACATGTACAGCTTCTCACCAATTGGCTTTCTCTTATCTTTGGGATCTGTCAAATGAAAACACAAAAATCAATTTAAAAATTAGACAATAAAAGTAGTGTTAGTATCCTTTAATTAATTGCCAATGAAATTTTTAAAATGTGATAAAACATGCACTATGATGTAAGTAAATAAGTAACTTTCAACTGACAATAACATGACAAAAACCAATAAAGTAGAAGAAAGTAAAATGTCGTGCTTCAGTAAAAATATACAACATGAAAAGACTAAAATCCAAAAACTATACCAATGAAAAAAAATTTAAGTAAAAAGTAACAGAAAGTATGTAGGCATGTTGTTGTGAAGTCACTCTATAATTTCCTACCAGCCAGCAGTAACCAAACGAACTGTTGTAGCTGACTAAATGTTAAGTGAATTTACATTTCGTCTATTCAGAATAACAAGGACGGATCCCAACACTAAAAGTGCCGGGTATACGTCCTTGTTATTCTAAATAGAGACGATTTTATCTTGTTTTCAAGAACTATTGGAAGCAGAGTATTCATAAAGTGCCAATGACATAATCGCAATCACACTTTTATATAAAGTACCTCTTTAAGAAAACTACTCAGAGGCACTCTCCACCTGACAGCACAAACACAAATGTATAGAAAGGTCTTTAATGCAACAAGTATGCTACATATTCTGGTTGACCAGTGTTACTGCTACACCTACCCGCATACTGGTCAGCTTTGATGGACTTCTCTGCGAAGTATGCGCCTTTTCCAAACAGAACTCTTTCTCCAGAGAATCGGAAGTCGATTCCAGACGTGGCAACAGTCTCCTGATGACTGGTGCCATGCAACAGGTAGTACTCATTGATCTCACCCACCAGTTCATCATAAAGGTAATTCACACCTGCACATGTTCCAAAAGAAATGCATACTTCAGAGATAAAAGCATTACCTATAGACACAAATATTAAAATCTTTTAGTGCAACCAGAAATCAAAATCAAACGAAAAGTTCAAAAGCAATGAAATCAAATACAAAATAAATAAACAAAAAATAACCTAAAATAAAAAAAATAGAATAAAACAAAAAGTCCAACGTCTTTAACTCTTTACTGACCGACGGTATGAGATTTTTTCCCATACCATTTACTACACTTTGGCTGGCAAAGGGTTAAAACAACGATACATGGTGCATATGCGTAAATCAATGATACATAGAAACTGGAGGCCACCATCAGAGATAACTCGTGTAGAGTGTGGATGGGTGCATGTGTGGCATGGCGGCCAGTTGGTTACAGCACTTGGCCTGCAGAACTGAGAGCACTGGTCTGAGCCTTCGCCAAGGCAGTTACTGAGCAGAGACCCTGAGCAAGTCCTTCACTCGCGAACTGCTCTGCATCGTTGATTTTCCATCATATGGTTGCTTGTGCTTGTAAATTTAGGGAGAAGGGCAATATCAAACACAGTTGTACTGTACTGGATTTCAAGATGTCTACTATAAGTACCTGGCAGAGACTTTGTGGCAATTTCTGCCTCTCCCTGTAAACTGGTGACTGGTTTGAACTGGTTTCTTGACGACCTGTAGCTGAGGTTCTTCAGCTGCGACTTGTAGTTGTGAAAGAGACTCAGGTTTTCAACAACAAATATGTTCTTGATCAGTATGCTCGAATGACTCAGACTCGCCGCATCATGTCCTTGACCCACTTTTCCAGCCTCCCAAGTACCCATGACAATGGCCTCGACAGCCTTGTAGACTTCAGTTCCTGGTTGAAGCGCGGTTTTGACGGACCCTGTATCCGTCTGATCGTATCTTCTGTAGTGTGTCCAATACTTTGGAAGTTGCAGGTTTTCTGTGGCTGCTAGCTTGGCTAGGTAGGCTGCAACTCCTTTTGTTCTTTTGATGAACTGCAGATCATTGTGGTTCTTCTCCTCCTCCGCAAGCAGTTTATCAATCTCGACCTTCGTCTGACGCACGGATACGTGGTGACCTCTGAGTTGGATCGTTTTATTCTGTTTATCTGCAAACCATAGAACTTTGATTAGAATATTTTACCTACCTACAAATCGCAACGAGAAGTTCAGAATAGAACTGGAATTGATTTTAAAACAATTCTAAACAGATCAATCTTCAAAACTTAACTTTGATCAATCGGTTAAATTTGATCATTTCAGCATCTATTCCAATGTAAGATGTGAAAGCGTAAGAAATACAGCTACTGAGTCAATTGTTCTGCATAATATTATGCTGGGAATCACTCTGTTCGGTTGCCCCTTTGTATTATTAGGTCCATAGATGATCAGAAAAGCACCCAAAGGATCACTCAGCCAACAAATTCAACGATAAGTGATGTATTGTAGGTCTCAAATTTAGATTAGATTACTTTCATTCTTCAAATCCAACACATTACAACAATCGCCTAAATTCAAATAAATTCAGTGCAATTTAATCTAACCCACTCAGCCTGTTATACAGAGGCTCCCAAAAGGTATTCTGCTGTTCATGTTCAATGATGTTCATTTAGTGAGCATGCAAAGTCAAGCAATCTCAATCTGAGCTGCTGCATGAGTGTGAACAGCTTGTTCAGAGTCACAGCTCATGAGTCTGCTCACATGAAAAAAACTGGCAATTGCTGAAATGCAGACAAGCCACCGAACGGACCAGAATGCATCATACCACCTATGTTCCAGCACATGAATCTGTGAAATACTATGTTGCAGTTTTCAATCTGTTTTCTTACCGATACGGATGTCAATTTTACTGGCGCACGGTATCTTTCGTATCGTGTTAATCATGTCATCGCTGAGGTTCGCGATCAATTCCTTCTCCATCTTTACGTCAGCCAGACAATCTGCGAGTTTCTGCGCTAGGTTTGACCTTGCTCGCTCAGCAGTTGTCTTGTCTAAGGCCACAATGTGAAAGACAATGGCTTTCCGGAACAATGATGGATCAGCGGCTGTCGAAGGTGGTACGGTGACTGGACTCGTCTGGGTGGCAGGAGGTGGTGGTGCAGGTTTTGGTTGAGAGACTTTCACTTTCACTTCTTGTACTTTTTCTGCAATTAGCAATGAACAAAGAATGGAGCTAAATGCTATCAACGTTTTTCTCTTGAATGATGTAGCTTCAACTTCAGTCTGACTGGATAGCCATGACTACAAAAGGATGGATTGGCTAGCTATGGCAACTAACTAGAACACTGACTGACTGGTTGAGCTGACTGACTGATAAAGCAGCGAACGATTTACCCGATCGAATGAATTACTGACTGGTCTGTGGCTTATGCTGATTTTTAAAGAAACTTCCAAACACTATGAGAACTGTTACTTGATATAAATTTTATAACCATTAACCAAATGTAATGTATATAATACGTCAGATTTACGGTAACTATAATGCGTAAACTTAAATTAAGCCTAAAAATTAGTTTACAAATGAGAGTGTTAGTTACCTTGAGGTTTCTTAAGAATGGGTTGCGTCAGATACGATTCGAATGCATCACACGTTGCTTGTTCGTAGCCTATGATGTAGACCTGAAAATTCGTCCGAAATATCAGCACTTATTTAATACACAACAGGACAGTTGGCTAGAAAAAGAACTAGCACCAAATAATAAAAATAAACATGGAAATACTATTTATTATTATTTATTTCTCCATTTCTATAGCGCCTCTTAAAGCTCTCTACTCAGAGGCACTCCCGACTACAGCATGGACACTGCATCAGAATTTCAAGTCGAAGCGCCTTAGCAATTGCGAGTGAAGGACTTCCTCAAGGTCCCTACACGGCGGCTTGAGGTGGATTCGAACCTGAAATCCCTGACTTCAAGGCAACGAACCTACCAACTACGCCACCACATCCCACAAACTAATGGAGTACATAAGAGTTTGTCACTAGTCGATGTTGTTCAGTCATAAATACACTAGGTAGCTTCATGTTTGATTCACAAACTGCAGCTCAGAACCATCAATTGATAATTATAATCGATCATTTAGAAAGTACCGCTCAATAAAACAGAAATAATCGGTACGTGACGTTTTGGCGCCACCGTTTTGGCTCGACCGTTTTGGCGCCCATATAAAAATTGATCTCAGCAGCTTATATTCGGCTCAGTTTATAAATACATCAGTAAGAAGTGTAATATTTCTTTTTCAAGTTTCATTCAGTGGTGTAATAATTAACCGTAATCTGTACCTTATACGGGGACCGAATGACTACAATAACCCTATACCTAACCCTAACCGACCCTCACGACGCCTAACCTGACCCTAACCGACCCTCACGACGCATATCTTATACATACATTCTTAGCTATTTCGGACATAACTTTTGAATGGTGTTGAATATCACTACAAAATTTACCTCAAAATGTGCGTAAATGAATCTCCTACGATTACCTACAATATCATAATTTTTAAACTCTAGAACGAGGGTGAAAAAAATTCCAGCGCCAAAACGTCCGGCGCCAAAACGGTCGCGCCAAAACGTCCGGCGCCAAAACGTCCTGCTTCGGAAATAATGGTGCGTCATTATCCACGCTAATGCTCATCTTACATTTTTGGCATTACTTAAAACACTTGCCTAGATAGGATCTACATTCTGCATGTATCTAGTTTAGACAGAAGAATTGATGAGAGTTAACAAGTCTAAACTACTCCACAGTAGACCATACACGAACAAGATTAAATAAGACAGGTCTGTGAGTACACAAGACAAGTAAAGCCATACACATTTCTTCCTTTTCTAGTCTAAATATTAGACTAGAAACAGAAGAAATGATCAGACAAGAATTTAAAATTTAAGTATATAATGAATTAATTACCTGAAGCGTTGAATTAAGTGCCGCTTCATTGAAGCATCTGACGACATCCTTCAGATCGTACAAAAGTTTTCCGCATCCAACCGTAGGAAAGGCAATTGAGGTCATGCTCTCGCCCTCTGCTTTTTTCAGACATCTCTCTATCATCTTCCTCAGCAACTACAGAGGAAAATGTAAAGTGTCTGAGAAAGTGGACAAGTATTGAACCAGCAAGCATATCAATTAAATACCTTACAATTGATCTAAAAATTTTTTAGTTACAAGCATGGGCGGAGACTTGGGCGGAGACTTGGGGGGGGGGGGACGAACGAGTGGCGCCGACGAAAGGACGGGAGATTTTGGGCTGACGAATTCACTGAGTCGCAGACGAAATTTTCCACTTGAATGCCGATTATTCCCGTCCCAACAATTGGGGGGGGGGAACAAATACATGGGCCATCCTCTGCAACACATTCATTGAGGGGGACCGTTACCCCTGTTCCCCCTGTCTCCCCTAAGTCTCTGCCCATGATTACAAGCAACAGTTCTCACACTCCTTAATAGAATTACAGCTTCCGCTACACTCTTCACATGCATACCTCGATACTTTGTCTGTCCCTGAAGCGGCGAATGGCTACGTGGTAAATCTTCTTACATGGGAAAACCCCAGCTGCATTACTGGTCACAGAAATCGCTCCGCCAAACTCACGTGGTGAACCAACCTGATCAAACTCCTGAAACATCCAAGCAAAACCACAGTGTAGAAAGTAAAAATGAATGTGATTTGCTACTAGACATTGTCTATAATTATATCCACGCTAATGCTAAGCATTGTCCAGAAAGACCAATTAATTATTTCATTATTTGTTTAGTCAAAACATTCTGTTCCGAACACAGACCTGGTATTACAATGCAAGCAATGTCAAGCATGTGTTTGCTGCTTGATAAACAGAATGAGTGAATGTGCTGGGTGGCTGTCAAATGCTATAAACAAAACTTAGCGATTCTGCATCAAAATTATTTCATGTAATCTCAAAATTGAAAATAAATGAAAAATTTGGAATGTCATGCAATACCGAATAAATTTTTTTAAGATTTATGTATTTCAGCAATTTCGCAGGCCACAGCTAAACATCAGTAGGTGGATGACAGGTCACACCAGTACAAGGCATTGTTAAATCATCAGCCATCTGATGAATGACAAGCCGACAAAATTAAGAAAACATATTCACTATCGGCAACGATTATTTTTGCCAATACAGAAATCAATTGCTCGAATAATCATTCTGTTTAATCAGTACAGTCTTACTCTGACACAATGAAACCCAAAGAAAATTGGTCATCTTAAATTTCAGATGTGCTGTACAGACCATCCATTGATACTTGTGTACTATTGTGTACTGATTAACAATTCTAGGAATTCTAAGGACAGTGACAAACTTGTTGCAGGACATCCTTCCCCTTATCAGAGAACGACTTTGCGACAGCTCCGGCTTTTGCTAGACGTCGAGTGTCTTGAGCGACCGGGTTAACAAGAACATCTGCCTACAAAATCAACACACAGTGTCTGACTGGTCTAAAAACAAGGCAAAGATGTCAAATTGCCTTTAGTATGGCTAAGAAGAGCCTTGGTTCCTGTAAGTGATAATAAAGATATTCTCTCTTGAGAAATCATAAAGAAATTAAGCTCTATTATGAGTGAAAAAGCATCTGCCATTGTAGGAGCAGTTAAGAAATCTAGCACTAAAGAACAGATCTGAGCATATGCAAATAATAAAGAAATTTGACTATCAGAAGTTTTTATTGAAAATGTTGTAATAGACACCAGAGACGCATTGTAACATTGGATTCTGCAATAAAACAATTGCAATCAAAGCATAGATCTCAACTTAGTGTCGGTCATACAAAATAACCACGTCCTAACAACGCCCTTTATAAAACAGCCATTGTTATGGTTTCCAAAGACTATAATACAGAAACTCGTCAGAGGCATGGTCCCAAGGATGAAAGTAATCGATTGAGGCACAAATTCACCCAATAGTCATACAACAGAATGCCCTTTTGAAGACCAAAGGACTTCAAGAAACCCTACATATCCCAGAAGCCACTACTCTCCAACTATGTGTACATAGCTTGCCAACAAACTAGAAGGGGTGCTTCAGCAAATGCGAGAAATAAATAAATAAATAAACAACAAAATGTCATTTCAGTCATTTGAAACATTTTATCAACAAGCGCTGATACTGCTGCTGTAGATCATTAATAAATACATAAGCAATCTGAATCCAACCGCTACAAAATAATCCATGGAATATCAGCGACTAAATGATTCTGCTACACTTAAATAATGCTGAGAAATCGACTAACTTGGAAATCAACGAGACTGCCAGTCTGGATTGTAATGTTTGAGGCGACTTTGTGGACATCGGAGGTGCTTGTAGATACCGAAGGATTCGGTTTTGGATCGAAAACCGATGCAATGCCACTGAGATCCGCAATGTAATTCATCGCTGCTTTCACATTACCAAGCATTCCTACAGCTTCCGGACTTTCAACAGCCTTCGTAACTGGAGGCAGAGCAACGCTGTCCTTCTTAGCTCCATCAGCATTGCTACAAATACATGGAAAATGATAAAAAAATGCATCTATACATGTACAACTAAACCATTAATTTCTTAAACCATGTATATAGCACTGTGGTATGGCACCATAATAATAATGATAAATAACAGTAATAATTCTAACAATTTTTACAAGTCACAGAAAACAAGTGTGTGTTTTTATAATAGATTTAAAAGAGTTTAATACTGAGCCGTTCGATGACTAATCCAGTCATGTGGCGACGGTGAGTTCAGAATTCCATAAATTCATTCATTCATTCATTATTAGAATTGGTCGTTTGCCGAAAGCCATTGAGCAAGTCCTTTGTGCCTGAACAGCTTAGTGCCATCAACATACGCTTACGAGCAAATAGTATTTAGTAAATTTTATTAGTTTATTCCTCTATAAAAATTAAGTAATCAGTTTCACCTCGGAATGAGGTCACGTTCACGGACTTCAACAACGCACTTATGTTTCATCTCCAAACTGTAGATTATATCTTCACCAAATGAATCTTTTGTCGTGAAAGCGTCTATGGTCACTCCTAAAAATAAAAACAATGAAAGGCTTGTCTGGTTAGCACAATCGAGCATATCCATGCTAAATGAATGCAATGGGACATCCGCAATAGAAATTAGTACACGTCCTTAGAATTCATTTATCTAGACATCTGATATGCATGATGCAGTCTATAGATACAGAAGCCGACAAAAGTGTTCTGTTCACTAGCCTAAGAGTTGTAAAAGTTTTGTAAAGGCCAACAATCTCAGAGCATTGATCATTTAAGCAACAGCAATCCTGTAGCAGGATGGCTGTCATTTTTACCTCGCATTTTCATCTTGATTGATTGCTCTATCACAAGACACATCTGCACCATAAATAATAATTGATTTTATCATTCTCTTCATTCTTCCATTGTATTAGAGTTTTGTGAATTTGGGGTAATTTGTTTAGCTTAAATTTCGTTCAAGCACAAAAACACCAACAAAAAGACAATCATTTGCAAGACTCTTAGACATAAAAACCCAAACAGTTTGCTGGCATCCTATACATCCTGGTGAATCATGTGCAGGAGCAGTCTCGTTCAACTAAAGTCTCGTTAAAAACAGACACCTATAAAGCGCATTGTAAAATTCAGTGCATGTCACACACAAGAATGTAACATGCTGTAAAGTGAAGTAATGTAGTAATGTACACTGCAATGCACGGTAACAACCGTAACATACTACATTTAACATCGTCTAACTTAAGTAACTTATTAAATTCAAGTAATAATGCATTTGACAAAACACATTAATTAACGCAGTGTGTGAGTAAGAGACACTGTACATAGCTCTGATAGTGATTCAACTGTCGTATTATTCATTAAACTATTCATCTTCTAAAACAAAGTCTTGACTGAATGGATTGTAGAACCTGCAACAATTCTCGATAGTGTTACAGTTCCCCATGTGCTACAAAGGTTGCCGAAACAAGATGATGAGAATCCGACTGACCTGCCATGTTGACTTCGTATGACAGATGTTGAATTGAGGACAAGTATTTGTCAGAAAGGACACGATTCGCCTCCACAACGGCCTCCCTTGTTCCTCTAAGCTCAATGCATGCCTCCTTATACTCCAACTCCACTTTCCAATCTCCCAAACTTCTGGAAGAAATATATAAAAGAAGTAATGAGATGCTAAGATTTTCAAGCAATGATTGGATTATCTGAGAAATTGACTGTTGTCAGATTGATATAATTCAGTGTTTCAATTCCTCATTGGTTGATTGAAACAGATAAAGTACGGTAACAATTATCAAAACAATCAAAGTTTGCGCTGATTAAGGTTCTATGTCAATGTCTGCCATATATGAATCATTAAGTATACTTTGTATAGCACTTGCCTTTATGCTGTGGGGTGTTCAGACTCATATTTAGAGTCAATTGGAAAGACACATCTTGTAGTACTAGTTTAACTGTATGGACATATGTCAATGTGTTAGCAACTGCAATTAAGAGTCAGTAGGAAGAGCACTCCGTTTTAGTCGTCTTACCTTTTTGTCTGAGTGGATCGTTGAATGTCTGTGGGAGAGAAACTAGAAATAGTTGTGAATAAAGGGATGTATAATCTGTGAGTGAAACTCAGTCTGCAAGTTTGTTAGCCAAAAAATCAGTCTGCGATATTCAGTTAATGAACTAGCTGAACTGTCGTTTACCCCTAGACACGAGAAACGGAGCCAACGTAACGAAGTAAGGTACAAGAACATATAACACAATGCATACGTAAATGCATACACTCCAAAAATAACCACAAGAAAACAAAGAAATCAGAAAATGAAACTCACTTAAGGGCATCTGTGACTGCCTTTTGAACAGCATTTCTGTGTTCTTTCAGCAGTCGTAAGCTTCCTTTTCTCAGTTTGATGCTTGTTGTTACTTTGCTGTTTGTCATCAGCAGTGCCGAGATATTTTCATGAATCAATTTCACGCTGTTGTCATGTCCTTCAACAGTGATCTCGCTACTTGTAAAATCAACGGCGATATGAATGATTTCTTTGGTACTGAATTCTTCCATCAACTTTTTCCATATGGCTGACCGAAGGTATTCCAAGTGATCATCCTGAAATGTAATCACTTTCACTGCCAAGACCTCTTGGAGGACTTTAGTTGCAGCGTCATAGCTATTGTCATCTGAAGCAACCATATCAATGTCGTTGTCCTTCTGGTAAAGAACTGCATTGATCTGACGCTGCTGAAACTCTTTTTCAAGCCATTGAATTCCTCGAACCGTAAACAGGAGATCGGACGTTTGTTTTCGCATTTCGACTCTGAAATTCGACATGACGTTGGCATTTTCGTACAGATCTAGTTTTGCGTTCATGATATCTTCTTCTGTACCGGCCAAGATGACTTTTCCATGTTCTGTGTCGAAATTTGTCACAGACTGTACAACACTTTCACTCAGAAGCCTCGCATCTGCTAGAATCTTTAGCAATTTCACCTTCTCGTTGGGTAATTTCACTTCGTCTGTCTTTATTTCCTCTGGTAACACGGTAGTATCTTTACGCAATTGCTCTGTTGATGTTGGATCGGGATATTCAAGTTTTTCCTCTGGATGAAGAGGAATCTCATCTTTGTCCTCCGCTGCTGTTGTCTGCAATTGATTTACCGTGGTCTCATTTTTCTGTTCCTCAAGTAAATCTGTTTCACTAACATTTCCACTGTTGTCGCTTGAATGCGGCAAATTGATATGTGCTGCTTCGGAAGACTCTGTATGTCCTTCAACGAGTGTTTCTGCAAACTCTGTGCTCCCTTCAATGTGCACTTTTGCAAACTCTGTGCTTCCTTCAGTGAGTTTTTCTGCAAACACTGTGCTTCCTTCAATGTGTACTTTTGTTAACTCTGTACTTACTGCAGCAAGTTGAATGTCAGACGCTGCATCATCTTCTCCAAGGCTAACAAACTCGTCGCTACTTTCATTTTTGACTGATTCTAAATCATCGTGATCACCCTCATCTCGCTCAATGCCTATCTCGCTCAAGTTCTCAGTACTTTGCTGTTTCAGATTTGCATCAACATCTACTTCCCTTGCATCTTCCTCATTCTCTGACTCATCATCGTCATGGTGATCTGCATCTTCTTTTCCACTGCTTTCACTTGTGTCATCTTTAATTTCATTTTTACATCCATTCTCACTCTCTTCTTTGCTGTCATGACTTTTGCATGAACCACCTTCACTGTCATTATCATCATCATCATCATGGTTCTCAATAGCATCATCATTGTTATCATCATCATCATCGTTGTCATTAGCATCACCTAAATTTTCTTTGTTGTCGACTTCATCATTCTTGAAGCTTTGAATTGTGAGTACTGAATCTTGAAAGATTACTGTCTTACATTTGAGCAATCTGTTGACAACTGCAAAAACAAGCAACGCAAGGCATCACGCACTGACCTTCTATGCAAAGGGTTCAATTGGTATTTAGAGCAATATATAAAATTGATAGAACAATGCTTCCTAGTTGGTTGTAAAAAGGTAAACAGCTCTGCATATCATTTGAGATGATCATCGTACTGTTTATCAAGTTCGTAATACACTAACTCAAAACCACTGCCTGTCACCATTTATTCATATTTTGCGTGGCCTAATAGTGTATAAGGTAGCATCTTGGGTCCATAACTGACTGATTTTGGATCTTGCCTGATGAGCAGCGCCATATAATGGACCATTTCATGCAAAATTGTCTTATACTTCCGATTCTAATTTATAGACAAATGAACAAATATAGATAAATGCACTAAATAAATAAATATACAAAAATAAATAAATAAAATATCACTTTGCCTGTTGACTGG
Organism: Lumbricus rubellus; assembly: GCA_945859605.1. Classification (NCBI taxonomy): domain Eukaryota; kingdom Metazoa; phylum Annelida; class Clitellata; order Crassiclitellata; family Lumbricidae; genus Lumbricus; species Lumbricus rubellus. The sequence goes on along the minus strand of OX243811.1, from coordinate 34,592,990 downwards.
TCATTGGTCACTCAGGAACGATATTACACGGGCTTATCTCACCAGGTTGCCAGTTATTTTGTGAGCTGCTCTTGTAGCGGCACCACATAAATTGTCACGATTATTATTATCATTACATAAGTCTTTTTCCATTTCCTTCTTTCTTCGTATCTTAAATTAAATTAAACTTTCTGAACAGCTTAGCTCTCAAAATACCGTTCATTTATCGATTTCCATTTCCATTAATTAACCAAATAAACAAGACCTTCAAAATCTTCAAAAGTGACGACGGCTTTTCGATGATTCGGATGCATCTCGATGCTGTCGACATCACCGCCATCGGGACATGCAGTGGTCGATTCAAACAAGAGACTCAGAAGGAATTCATCGCCAATCAGGCTGTCCGGCAGATTTCCGACGACAAGTTTATAACAAGAGTCACCGGCTGCCATATTGCATCTCGTGACCTGCAAAATGCAAGAATCATCGATCTTTAATTGACAATCGACGTAGTTTGAACAGCGTGCTCCATTTTTACAAAGGTTAAGTCAGATCGATAAGGTAAGACAAGGGTAAGACAATACAAGGCAAAGGCAGCATACAGTATTCAATGGAATATTAAGGTAAAGTGAGGCAAAGAAGATAGGACAATGAACGGCAAGTTAAAGCAAAACAAGGCAGGATGTCGTCGGAAAGAGAATAAAACAGATAACATGAAATTGGATTTGGCAAGGTAATGCAAAGTAAGGTAAGACGAAATGAGATGAGTAAAGATAAATAGCATTATTGTAATGCAAGGCAAGATGTGGCAATATAAGGTACGACTCAGTAAAAAATGGTGCAGACAAATTTTTCGAATGGGATACAAAGTCTGAAAAAATTCGTCAGTTTTAAACAGCACAACAAAAAGATTGGAAGCAAAGCTGGCTGCACTGACCGAATCACCAACAGCGTTAGAGTTATTAGAGTTAGACTTTCAGTCTTTCAGGCAAATATCGACCCGAACAGTTGTGACTGATTTTCTCAGCATCTCATAATATTTTTATTACGATACAGCTGCCATTTCTGATTCAATTTCAGAAAACATAGACTTTAGAAGTCAGGCCTAACAATGAATCACAGTTTTAGAATGATGTGGCTCAAAAGTAAAAATTCTTTAAACGACAGCATACAGAGCAAGAACTGATCACATCGCCAAAACTCGGCATCAGTAAATCTAACCTTCGCATAACATAAACAATCGGTAAACGATCGTAACGTTTCTTGATAACGCAAGAACTTTTCACGGATGGTTTATGTACGTTGCAAAATAATTCTGGAATGGCGAAAGCGAAACTGATTCTATGTTACTGTAGCGAAGCGCGTAATTTCCTGCACAGGGTTGCCACGGTCGTCGCGAAAATGCGAGTTGGGCTACTTTTAAATGCGCCAGCGACTGCAAAGTTTTGTCTTCACAACTGTGCGCCTTCGGGCTACTTTTTAGTGAAGTATTGAGGTGGCTTTGTACAGGCGGTCTTTTGGTCGAGAATGAAGCGCAATCGAAGAATGTCGCGGATGTGCATGTAGCATGCAGGTGCGGAATAGCCTAGCGCTGGGTGATGTGGTCGGAAAAGAGGCCTAAGGGTTTGATCGAAAATGATTCCAAGATTGCGTACAGAAGAAGAGTAGGCCTAGGCCTATTGGCTATGGCGCGGAAAGAGTTAGCCTAGGTATGTTTGAGAAAGGTCGGGAGGATAAGCTCTTGTTTGTTTAATTGCTCGCGCAGGCCAATGAATAGAAATTCTCATTTTGAAGGATTGAGGCAGAGCAGATTTAGCGGTCATCCAGGCTGACATCTGAGTGATTGTGTTACGTAGATGATTTAGTGCGTCTAATAAGGAGAGGGGGGAGGAAAAAGAATCAGAATAATAAGATATGAATAATTGAGTGTCGTCGGCGTAGAGGTGATGATCAGCAGAGGATGAGGAAATGAGTTTGCTGAGTGGAGAGGTATTGAGAATGAACAGGAGAGGACCAATGAGTCAATGACTGAACCTTGAGGGATACCACAGGTGAGGGTTTGTTGATTGGATGAGTGACCAGAAATGCTAACGGCGAAAGAGCGTGAGGAAAGGTAGGCTATGATTTGATCCATGTCTTAATAATATCTGACGCTAAACTGTTTATCCAAAATATCGATGACTTCATAATAGCTGCTATAGCCTAGATCAGCGGTTCCCAACCCGTGGCCCGCAGGCCAAAAGTGGCCCGCGAGGCCTCACAAAATGGCCCGCCAGTAGGGCATAGTGACCAGAAAGGATCATGTTTGGGATATATTAATTTGTTGCTCCTATGCATAGGATAGTGTCTGGTAAAGAAATTTTGTTTCTGACGTGCTGCTTTACTTTGCCGCCAATTAAGGCCCTGAAGTTATTCATGTATACCGTACTTTTGAGCATTGCATTAAAACTGCTGAAATTTCATTAATTTCTTAACTGAAGTGGTAATTAGGCTTAAAAGTAGGAATATTGCGAGCCAGATTTTATGGCACATGATCATAATATTTGTTTGGCCATTCCGACATACATGTAGTATGAGCTACAAGCAAGGGGCCGTCCATAAATGACGTCACGCAATTTAGGGCTACCCCTTCATCACCCTCGTCAAGCGTTAACACAAAAGCCATAATTATGATCTCTAGCAATAAACTGTCACAAATCGTTACAGATGTGTGACCTCTTCCCTCCAGTTACGTGACGTCATTTATGGACGGTCCCCATTGCATTATTCTGTTTTGAAAAACGGAATAAATAATTTATGTTGTAAAACTTGTGGTCCCTAATTACGCTTCAGAAAATGTTCACATACTGACAATGCGTTTCACTCAAATTATATATTTCCACTCACTTTTTGTGGTATATTTGACCATGTTTTTTAGGGATTCTCTCTTTCTTGCAACAAACTGACCTTGCTGCGTCTGTAGGCCTAACAACTTTGCTTGTGGCAATGGTATTTTTCACGACCTAACATAGCCTACTTCTAGTTTTAATGAATTCCTTAATGTCATTTTTCTTAAACTTGCAAGTTTTTGGAATTTCAAGTCTGGAAAAATCCAACCAGTTAACTAGAACACAGTGGACAGTGGGTTCTAAATTCAGTTTTGAGATTATGAACTATGAAGGTTCTAATATCACCAGATCTGCTGTGGTGATAATGATCAGTTTTCCTAGCTATTTTAATTCTTCTGGCTGCCAGTAACTGTTTTTGCATATGTTTTTTCTCATCAATCATCATAATTCAGATAAAACATTTCTGGGTAACCATAGTAGCCTTTGTTTTGAATACATTTATCAACGAACTTTCTCTCAACGTTGGCTAGGAAACGTGATAAATTATGTGCAAATAAATGTTGTAACGTTACCTCATTGAAATGGAACAATGGAACATGCAGAGCTGCATAATCGGAGTCATTATTGTATCACAGCTAGAATCATTGCCTGGTGTATCATCTATACATTATACCGTCTTTGAGATTTATAATACTTCTTATATTCTCTTTATTTTCTCTTTCTTTTCTGTTTATTTCTCCATGACAATCGTTCTCGTGTTTGCGCAGTACATATTTTTGCCATGGTTTGCACATGGGCGTCCGCAGGAATTTTTCTAGGGGGGCGCAAACTTTTAAATAGCCTAATTGTCACATGGTCTAAATTTAATGGGTGACAGTTTGAATTTCCATATTACCACGAGAGAATCCTATAGCCTACCTAGACGTTATGCGCCCAAAGAAAGATAGCCTATAGGGCCTATAGGTTCAACTTGTAGAACGAATTGATAATCAGACTGGAAATCGCGTTTTAACAACCACAATAAAATAATCTAAATTTTTAAGCAACTATGCGAAAAATCCAGAGGGGCGCACTTGCGCCCCCTTGCGCCCCGCTGCGGACGCCCATGGGTTTGCAGCTGCAAAAGTACACGAAACTTCAAGTGCTCGGCGGCAAAGTTAGATGCACTAATTTTGATGCAATTTTTATTTAGTTCTTTCATTTAGGACCTGGAGCAACCTTTTAAGTTATCCCAAAGTTTATTTTAAACCAAAACATTTTTCTTGCTATACCCTACCCGCCAGGCCTCAACAATGGCACTCATCTCTCATAGAATTAACAAAAATATATGAAAAAATTGACAATTTGGACAGGATATAAACATATAATCATTTTCTATTACAAATTATTTTATTTTGAAGTCTATAAACATCAAACATTCTACTTTGAATTAATTATAGCAATTTTTATATGCTTTTAGTTAGCCTAAATAAATTTTAGCATTGTGGCCCCCTAAATGCTCTAATGTCCTTCAACTTAGAAAAAGTGACCCTACAGTCGAAAAAGGTTGGGAACCACTGGCCTAGATGCTCATCTCGAGACTTTTTGACTACTTTTTGACGTGATTTTGCGACCAAGCAATTCCGATATCTGGCAACCCTGTTCCAGCATGTGACGAGAGCTGTTTAAGCCATGGTGTAAGCCAGCGGTTCTCAACCTGTGGGTCGCGACCCCCACGGGGGTCGCCTGACGATTTGCCAGGGGTCGCCTGGCGCCTTCAGAAATTTGCAAAAGATATTGGCCCAAAGCAATTTCATCTCTGTCTACTGTACTATAACAAACTAAAATAAATTTTTACTCAAAAGTTAGATTGCGGCAGCTAATTTAATTTTTCCATTTAGTTTTAAATGTAAAGTCCGCTTTTGCAATTCTTCTAAAGAAACACAGGGAGGAATATTTATTGAACTCTAGACCACCTCTCTGAGCACTGAAATCATGAGTAGGCTATTTGTTTTAGATGATGGCTTAGAATATTACGGTGCACAAATACAAAATCTTGTTAACAATTGGGGCCGACATTCTGAAGTCTTAAACCAGCATTAACAAAATTCAGATGACAATTTAAAATAGTCCACTGATTTTGAAATTTAGAAAAATTTAAGAATGGAAAGAGGGTATCTATTGAAGTCAAAAACCATGTCTTGAGCACTGAAATTATGACATTTTTATTGAGATGAAAAGTTCAAAACAATGGGAGGAGACACTTTGCAGTCGTAAACCACGACTATCAGCACTGAAATGATGAAGAGTTTCGTTAAAACGACAGCCTAAAATGGTACCATTGCGGGGTGGAAATTGTCGACAATGGGGAATGGCACGTACGGCGTCGTACGTCCACTTCCCAAACTCCCTTTGCTCGGCGCATTCATAAGAACACAAATGAAATTTTTGAAATTGATAGCATCGCAAAACGAATCAGTAAGGTGAAATGAACCATTGATCAATTTTGAGAGTAGCTCATTGCTTATAATAGTTGCAGCATGAAAACAGAAATTAGAATTAGGTCTTTGTCATGACATTTTATCGGTAGAATCAATGAAACCCAACAAATAAACCGAAAAGCACTATTCAGAATTGCAGATAGGCTACTAACCATCCTAGCCATGCAGGAAAGCATGACCAGTATTTTTAAGAACAAAGCTGATGATGCCAAGAAGGCACGCTTGACTTGAGACAGCAGGTTTGAAGATTCCAGAAGCAAGACGTGGCAGCTGTTAAAGCTGCATCACAAGTTGAATAGGCTACGCTTATATAACTTCGACTACTTCAAACTAAAGGAAACCTCATACAACTGCCAAAAACAGTTTTCAAATTATGAGGGTGAAAATGCATAACAATGGACAATAGTAACAAAAATGCAGTGAAACGGGGGTGGGGTTGTTACACAATCAATTTTGTCATTGGGGGTCGTCACAACTTTTGAAATGCTAAAATGGGGTCGCCGGACTAAAAAGGTTGAGAACCGCTGGTGTAAGCCAACGACCTTAAAATTTTATGCAGTTTATAATCGCAGGCTTAGCTATGCTAATCCTATTCATGTTACGATTACGATTATCAAGCGCCAGTTAGAAATCGACTCCGTTTAACTAGTAATTGTCATGGGCTCCTATAGGCCTAGCTGCTTGTTCATGTAGGTCTAATGCCTATAACCTGCCAAGCCCTAGGCCTAATCGTTCGGCGATTTGAAAGTTTGAATTAGGCGGCGGCGCCTGTGAAAATTGTTAAATATAGACGAAATATAGGCCTAAAGCTTGTCGCTGTTTAGCCTAACGACATGCGCTGCCCTTATTCAAAGAAGATTGGTGTCGCCCTTCTCTTTTCTCCAGGCTTGGGACTGGCACTGACAGAGTGCAATCTGTGGCGGAGTTGAAATATAGGCTAATATTTTTATAAGCCTATAAGCAGCTGGGCCCCTTTTATACGGGCCGGCGTTATAGGCACAGACAAAGGCAGGCAGTTGCCTATGGGCGCCACAATTTAGGCGGCATTTTCACAAAAAACGTGTTGAAAAAATTTAGCCTGATGTAGCTATAGGCCTACTTGTTCTTGCAGGTTTATGTTGTTATTTTTTGGCCATTTTCTATAGGCTATTCACTTGGTGTGTGGGAAGGCCTGAGTCAGCAGCCAAACATCCAGGCCCGGGCTTCTATAGTATAGACAGACCTAGAAGAGCCAAATACAACGCAATTTGTGCGTTCTGGCAAGTAGGCATATAAGCGAATTAAGCCACTCCATCTGTTTGTCTGTCCTATTACGACAGTCTCCGTTGGGTAATTCTTTCGAAACCCGAATTGACGAAAATTGGCAAACCAATGACATCTCTATAAACAAACAAACAAACAACTGATTATTTTTGCAATAATACGTTCAAGAATCTTGGACAGGTCAATTGGCGTACTTTTCATGGCGATTGGACAATAATTTGCTGGATCATTTTGTGTAGGTCTACAGTCCACCTCGCTTTAGAACCTGAGGCAAAATGAACAGTTTCTGCGAAGTTGACAACTGCGCCTCCCGAATCGGACAATGCACGTGCCTAGTGAGAAAAGAAGGTTGACATCGATCAGCTTCTAAATCAGGAAAGTAGCCTACATGATATCACATCACACGAGATAAATCAGATAGATCAAATGATATCAGATAAGATGAGATCAACTCAGATCAGATCTCATCAAATCACATCACATTAGATCAGATTCAGAACAGATCACATTAGATCAGATTCAGATCAGATCACATTAGATCAGATTCAGATCAGATCACATTAGATCAGATTCAGATCAGATCACATTAGATCAGATTCAGATCAGATCACATTAGATCAGATTCAGATCAGATCGCATTAGATCAGATTCAGATCAGATCACATCACGTGCAGTCATAAATCATAATCTTAAGAGAACTCGTGTCGCACTTGACTGTCTCATGCAGATAAGATATCGGATCAGCTCAGATAAGATCAGATAGGATCAGATCGCAATGTGGCATGTCACGTTATCAGATCTTCTGTGTTTGGCTTAATTTGGAGTTTACGATCAGAATAAATCAGAACATAGATTGGAGCAGATCAGCTGGGATTAGATTAGATTAACTGAACAGCAGCGAGTCATCGTCGAGAGGCCTAACAAAACAAAACAAAACAGAACAGAACAGAACTAAACAGAACAGAACCAGAACAGAACAGAACGGAACAGAACAGAACAGAACAGAATAGAACAGAACAGAACATAACAGAGCCAGCAGCAGCAGATGAGCGTATAACTGAGACTACTCGCTCAATTAGTTGACGAGTGTTGTTATTTCATGCATCTGGCAGAGAGGGCGCCTTCCTAGTCGACAGAGGGCCACCACCACCACAACCACCACGACCACCACCACGGCCTGCTTCACTACTCAGCGGCTAACGAGTCCTTTAAGGTGAGTTACTGTCGCATCATTTCGTCGAAAGGCGGCGCTGGTCGTTGGCTGCCATTTTCGAGGTCGTCATGCATACGTCACCGTTTCGCAGACGACATCCAGCGTCGTCTGCCGACCGACGCGTTAATTTCGTGCTCCGCTGGTCGACCGAGAACCAGCGGACGTTTTACAATTCCCCAGAGGGCGCATGCGTACGCGCCGACGGTAAACAAACCGTCGTATGCGGCGGCGGCCTCGATTAATGACACCCGTCAACTCGCCAGGGGGAGCAGCGCCGCGCCCCAGCGACTGCCATGTAAGACAACGTTCTTCGCGCCGACAACTCCGCGATGAATTGCCTTGGGACAATATATCGGGGAGTCACACCGGCTGAGGAGGCCCAGTCAAGTCACTGGCGCAGATGGGGAAGACTCCAACGGGGGCCTGGGGAGGGAGAAGGGGGTCCGCGCGCGCACCTGCTCCCCAGAATGATTGTGGTTGCTCGGATTGTATAAATTATTATATGGGCATCGACGCCGCGGTAGATGGGGAAATAAATATATTTGAATAAATACATAATATACATGTGTGTATTTTGTGTGCTTGCTTGGATAATAGGCTTAATGATTGCTCGTACAATGCATGCACAGATTGGCTAGATATTTCTTTTGTCATCGGGACAGGTTGAAGAGCCTGCAGGCTAGTAGTTCTAAATACTTCTAAATACTTCTAATACCCTTCTTAAGTATAATAGTATTCGCTGTCTTTGACTCACTGTACTAGAAGTAGTGATAAAGTATCGTAATAAACATGAAAAGTAATTAAATTAGACTCGGATAGAGTAAAATTCGTATGCGTCGATGCATTGCAATCATGTTTTTGCAATCATTTACAATCACACCTTCTTCAGATTCGTCAGCGTTATCTTCCGGGTGATATTCCAGCATTTGAAGCACTGTGCCGTCATGCTGATACCCGTTTGTTTTCAGCCGTTCTGACACGACCAAGTCATGTCCTCCATGAGTTGCCCCCCACCCAGCGAAGCAAACGGGTCTTTACTTGCGCCCCAGACACCATAAGTGGGTACTACCAATAGCAGACAATAAGATGAGGAGACCATTTTTAACTAGAATCAGCGCTGTATGCATATTAATTACTTTGTTTAGTCTGTATAGTTTTTGTTGTCTTATGTGAATTTCATATGATATCCTACTTGTTCACCAGAGTGCTGTTTTGCAGCTGGTTTTGATAAAGTATATACTTACTTATTTACTTGTTCAGGCGCTATATAAGTGACCATATACAATGTTATACATACATAAACTGTGATAAACACACACGTGACGTACTTTCCTTAACTTTACACAGGCCTGCACTTACTTTTGCTTTGGTTTTTGTTCAGACGCTATAATTATAGGTTATGCCGTCATGATGCATACATTCGCACGTAGGACATTCCTTTACCGTATATACACTGCAGGCCTGCATTTACTTTTGCATTGGTTGCAGGCAGCGTTCGTCTAAGATGCTTGCGATGGTGCTGCACCGCTGGCCAAGTGCAGCAGCAGCAGCAGCAGCACATCAATCGGTGCCGACGACGACCATCAGAGACAGAGACAGAGAGAGAAGATGAGTTGGATGTAGCGAGGGTAAGAGCTCGAAGACGGTTCTAGATTTTCCTATCAGCTTTTCTACTTGGATTATTATCGTTTTTCTTTTACATGTGTGGGTTTTTGTTCCAGGTTCCTATTATCCTATACATAAGTGTGGGTCTACATTTATATTGCTGACGATGAATGATTAAGAAATGTAAGATCATCGTTTTGAATTTAAGATTATGATTTCCGTGGTAGGAACTGGAATGTCTGTCTTAAGATTATAATCGTTTCGATTTGAAGAATAGCCTATTGTTTTTAATTAATTTTTTTTAAATCATCGTTCCCGTTTGGGGCTTAGAACATCTCTTTTATTGCTTATTATTGCTGATGTCTAGTCCTTATTAATTAGATTAAACTTAGTTAACTAGTTAAGTGTTAATGTACATATATGTTTCAATGCTATGTCTGTCATAATTTACTTTGGGTTACAGGTGCCCCACTAGCGGAACACAGGTTCCTTAGGGTTATGTCCTTTTGATCTCTTGTAAATAGTTTGTGTTCTATTGTACTTGGGCTTTTTCGATGTCGATAGCCTACTGTTATTCGGGTGTCAATAAAATTTATGGTTATGATTATAAAGGTGTAAGCATAAATGAAACTGAATACTAAGATACTGATTGTGATTTTTGTCTATTGTCCGATTAGCTGTCAACGTATTACATTACATAATTTACAATACATTACATTACATCATTGTTCGTCCCATTGCTTTTGCTATAGATCTATGACTGAGGTATGCATATGTAATACACACGCGATAGTTAGACATACAGAGCAAGACATATGCATGGAGTTGCACCTATAGAGTGAGACTACAAAGAGGTACACGTATAGCATGTCTGAGTGTTATATTTAGAGTTGATTAAAAACTTTGGCTTTCGTTTACCATAATTATTATGCCATGGTTGTTGTTGTTGCAGTTACCGTTATCGTTTTTTGAATCTTCACTATGATTATCTATGGTGAACACATTGAACCATAGGTCGATGCATTTAAATCTCCATGGCAACGTCAGACGTCACTTCCGGCGAAGCTTTTCTCTGGATTGCCTTCTTAATTGCAACGATTCGAATCGTAACAGGTAGACCACTATACATACCTATATAATATATATATGTTCGTGTGTTAGTCAATTAATTACTCGCAGGTGAAATGGTGAATGCTTTGGTCTTTCACGAGCATGCATGTATAGCGGCATGATATTTCGCAGGTGATTGTCTCATGCTACAGATAAAATAATAATATGCTTGAAGACGGCATTTTATCATTGCGTCACCATTTTTAAGCAGCAGGTATAAGCTAAACCCCATGCAAAGGGGGGGGGGGGCGATGACTCCGAATAAGTAAAAGCCATGTCATCATCGTCATCGTCATCGTCATCGTCATCTTCAGCAGTATCACCGTCGTCATGATCACACGAAAAACAACAAAATCACACTGCTGCCATATATTGACGCATGCCTGCAGGCAGGTTTTACTTTGATGGACAATTAATTAGGTAAATAGGTAGACACATGTGTTTTTAGGCAGACATAGATATTTAGATGGGTATTTAGGTATACGTTGGTAGGCCTATAGGCAAGTCGATCAGCATTTAGAGATGCAAGTCAACAGTTGGTTAGTCAGCCAGTTAGTCAGTAAGGTGGGTGTGCACATAATATGTCGGTAAGTGAGCAGGTAAGTTGGGAGTGCATGGGCAGAATGTGTATGCAGGAAATGAGCATTTTTTAGAACAATCTCTCCAACACATGTACTCCATTTCCCCCCTACACCCGTCTCTCCATCTTCCTTCGTTACTCCATTACGATTTACGAGTCTATAAATACAATGGGGAAATGTTTCTGAAAAGGATCTGCATAAATTGGGAGATTCATATGCACAATTGGAAGAGAGACAGAGAGAGAAGAAAGACGGTGATAGACGAGCGTACTTAACAAAAGACGACCGCGCATTCTGTGTAAACATCGTCTTCTTCTTCTTCAGAAGATCCATGCTCCATTTAAGCAATAATAACTGCGGTTCACGTCTCCCGCTCCAATAACTTCCCGCCAGGCAGACTGAAACACGAGCAGCCGAACACATGCTGCTGGCATACAGAAGAAGCGTCGCCGTCGTCGCCGTCGCAGACAATCGGTGCCAACCGGTGCCATTAATCGTCGTTGTCTTCTTCTCTTTGTCTCGCAGATTCAGTCGCAGAATCATTGGGCCTGTCGATGCTTTCGCGCGGACAGGAGTACCAGCTCGTTCCCGGAAGTCAGTTGTCGCTCGACTGCGAGTTCTACATGGCCAGCTTCAACGACTTCAACAATCCGATCATCTGGGCGAAGACTCAACTCGACGATCGAGCGACCGTCACCATCGTCGGAATGATCCTCGAGCCGTTCGAGTCGACGAGACGATTCAACGTGGCGCTCATCAGAGAACCTCCACGATATCGACTCATTCTCAAGATTAAAGGTAGCCAAAACCCAATCAAGCCAACACCCGTTTCTTGGTACTAAACCATAGGCATCCCTACACATCACCTACCCCGTACCACACCTCACTCCCCCCAGACGGTTTGTCTTGCTGCACTCTGTTTATCATGATCGTCGTTGACGTGTTAATGAAAGAAGTTCTTTTTTACATTCTCACACACATGTATCCTTATAGACAATGTTCAGACATTTAAATACAAGTCATGCAAATGTCATACATACATACATGCATGCATGCATAGTTTGTATAGATACATACATACATACATACATACATACATACATACATACATACATACATACATACATACATACATACATACATACATACATACATACATACATACATACATACATACATACATACATACATACATACATACATACATACATACATACATACATACATACATACATACATACATACATACATACATACATACATACATACATACATACATACATACATACATACATACATACATACATACATACATACATACATACATACATACATACATACATACATACATACATACATACATACATACATACATACATACATACATACATACATACAGACATACATACATACATACATACATACATACATAAATACATACATACATACATACTATAACATACTATAACAAGTGCACATACAAACAAACAATACATACATACATACATACATACATACATACAGACAGACAGACATACATACATACATACATACACAGATACATACATACATACATACATACATACATACATACATACATACATACATACATAGATACATACATGTACATACATACATATGTACATGCATACATACATACATACAATACATACATACATACATACATACATACATACATACATACATACATACATACATACATACATACATACATACATACATACATACATACATACATACATACATACATACATACATACATACATACATACATACATACATACAGACAGACAGACATACATACATACATACATACACAGATACATACATACATACATACATACATACATACATACATACATACATACATACATAGATACATACATGTACATACATACATACATGTACATGCATACATACATACATACAATACATACATACACACATATACACATATAGATACGCTCTTATCCCGCCGAGCATTTAATTTGATTGCATTAATTTCCGGTGGGATTTGTCACTAGATGTCGCGACATCTCAATGTAAACTGCGTCGGCTGAGAGGCACTGTGGGGGGGTGGGGGGGAGTAAGTGACGCGGATCCCTATCGGAAATTGACAACCGATCCCGAGAAAAAGGCGCCGCAACAATGCACACAGTCGCCCACGAAAGCGACTTATACATCGAATTAGTATTGAAGTTGCATGGCGGTGGGTAATGTAATTGTAACGTATTGCAAAGACAGAGTGATGTCATTCAAAGTAATGTAAATTAATGTGGACTGAACGTCTGCTGATGAATTTTGACCAATTTCTATTTTTCTTTATGTAAACGTAATAGTAATTTCTATGTAGAATTTTTATGCGTGTATGTCATGTATACGTGCCTGTGTCTGATGATGGATTATTATTATCAGATACAAGCTGTCTGTCTCTATAGTATAGCCTATGCCTAAGTATGCTTAGGTATTACGTGCCATAGTAACGCCGTATACATGCATATAATAATGGCGTGTTCAACATGGCGACTCCTTACTTAATGCTACATTCTCGATAAGTGAACACTATTGCACAAGCCATTATAGGCCTACACACAGGTTTCACATAAGTTAGTTTACTATTATTGTTGTAGGCTAATGCATGATGTACAAAACGCGTGACCCGACTTCCAGATGTAACACAAGTTTTCGTGCTATATAATATATATTTATAATATATATATATATATATATATATATTGAGGGGGAAGGTGTTGACCCCCTTGTTGTCGAATCAGGGACAGAATGCCAAATGAAGGCTTCCCGCTGCATGAAGCGGAGTCCCGTGGTTCAGTTTGTTGATTTCCGGCAGCCATGACACTCCAGGATTGCAACGTAAGGTAATCGAGTGTCTTTTATACGCCTTCTTCGAAATTAGTCCCCCTGAGTGGGGGAGCGGGGGTGAAGGCAGGCATCGTTTCTTAGTGGAACACTAGGTTTCGACTGAGTGCACAAACACGACGTCGGTAATTCAACCAAATGGACCACCATCCGTCAATCAATCAATCAATCAACCGACTGCAGAGCAGACGACACGATTTGCAGCGGAAATAGGGGAGCGTAGGCTATAATACCCAACTCCACGGTTCAGAGTATATTTAGGGTATACCGTCGAAGATAGATTTTACCCACTACTTTCACCGCTGCCTTATATTACATGTGATGCTTTTCAGCAGCAGTATACAAGAAACAACAATGGAACAATACAATATACAATAATATGATGTATTGCATGTGTTGATGTGTAGAAGTGAATCATCTGGACAGCGGAAACTACACATGCGAAGTCAGACTGAGATCGCAGGTTCTGAGATCCATCACCCACGTTCTCTCCATCTTGGGTTCGTTCTACATTATATCCATTCGTCACCAATTGCACTTCATTGATCTAAGTCTTAGATCTATGCCTATAACCAACCTCACATTCCATTACCGAATTTACACTCACATTTTACTTGTTTGCCTAATTTTCGCACATTTTGCTTTGCTTATACCTAATATTCACTTACCTTGCCTTTGCTTTAACCTATATTACTTTGCTTGGTTTTGCTTACCCATGCCTTTCACTTACCATGTCTTCACTTACCTAGGTTTTTTGTCTTAAATTGCCTTCGCTTTTCTTATACCTAAACTTGATTTACCATCGCCGATCATGTTTTTATTTTCGATAAATGTTTATTTACCTTACCTTCGCTTACGCTACACAAGGTAACCAATGAACCATACCATAACAGACCTACATGTACGACTGTACGTACAATGCTTACGTCCGCTTCCTTTGCGTCAGAATTAACCTACATGTACCCGTCTGATACCACTCTTGCAGTGTTTATCTTACCAATACCACGGAAACTTAACGTATTGATCAATGACTAACTAATTTGTGGTTACTGAATCCTAACTTACATGATCTATACTTACACAACCTGCGCGAATGTTATATATAGGTTATGCTTATAAATAATTAATTTATGCTGGTGACTGGAAAGAATAAAGTGATTGGTTGCCTAAGAAATTTTTTTTTAGAAAGCAGACAAGTGGTAACTGAATACAGTTAGCCTACTTTGAAGAAGTAGACCTAAGTGTTTCTATAGTTACCCAGATCTACTTGATATAATATTTCAATTATGAAAAATGCATAGACTTCGGATTGGACGAATAAAAAAGGTTCGGAGACCTGAACAAGTAGTGCAATGACCGTGCTTACTTTAGCGTATGTATACACCCGTGAAACAACGAATCTCTGATGCAGGTTGATGGTGAAGGTCCATTAACGATTTTTATAGCGCCATAATCGAAGCAGACGACGCGAACATAGACACATATATTTTTTGTTGATTTAAAGCAGACGATGCATTAACGCAAATTAGCTAAATCTTCCAATACCGCGTAGGCCTATACGTATACTGCTGTCCGTTATAGCCTACGTATGGTAAAGAATAACTATAGTCACTCCAACATTACCCCGAACGTATAGTATAGTAGCCTAGCTATCATAATTAGGCCTAGGCCTATAGCCACAGAAAGAAGGTTGAACACAACACGATGCCTATCTACAATGATTTTCTGGTCTAAGAAATCATAAAAGAGGAGGAGACGGACAGGGGCACATGAGACGCATATACAGCGCATGATGCATATATAAATTATAGCGACATCCATATATGCACAACAATTATAATATATATTAACAAACCAGTAGGAGCCTATAATGTGTAATTATATAAACCGAAACACAGTATCTACCAAAAGCGAGATACGCATGCATAGGCCTATATAGAGACAGGTAGGCAGACGCTTAATGAGAGTAGGCCTATGTACACCGTGACTCAAAAAAAGTAAGCCAAATTGTTTTGCATATATCTCTAACACCTGATGACATATCAAGCTAACATTTTCCAAATATTTATAGAAGTGGACCAAGAATATGATTCCAAAATTTCATGAAATAAAGTTGAACGGATAAAAAGATATGAATATTTAAACTTCATATGCCGAAATTGCAGTTTACAAGCAATTTTCTGTCAGATTCGATAAACTGTTTCCCTATTATCTCCAATGCCTGATGATTAATCATTCTAAAATTTTCCAGATATGTAGAGAATTGAACTACCTTGCAATATGACCCCAACAGTATGGTTTGATAATTTAATTAAACAAGATGCTCAAAATGTTCCCCTCCTGCTTGCACGCAAGCCTGAGGGCGCTGGCGCCATTGCAATGGCAACAGCAACGTCGATTATCCTCTGGTTTAGGCCATCCCGCACTTCCAACAAGCGTTGCTTCAGATCGTTTATATCATGGATTGTTGTCTGGTAGGCTCGATCTTGCATCACGCTCCACATTTTATAGTCGACAGGATTCAAATCTGGACTGTTCGGAGACCATAATGTGGAAGAAATGAAGTCTACACAATAACAGACTTGCTGAAAACTGAAATTTCGGGTGATGAAGTTGAAATATCCATATCCTTCTATCCCTTCACATTTATGACATGAAATTTTGGAATCCTATTCTTGGTTCAAGTCCCTAAATATCTGGGAAAAGGTTTTATGATTACTCATAAGACATCAGAGATGTAAAAAAATAGTTTGGCTTACTTTTTATTGAATCTGACAGAAAATTGCTTGTAAACTGCAATTTCGGTATATGAAGTTTAAATATTCATATCTTTTTATCCGTTCAACTTTATTTCATGAAATTTTGGAATCATATTCTTGGCCACTTCTCTAAATATTTGGAAAATGTTAGCTTGATATGTCATCAGGTATTAGAGATATATGCAAAACAATTTGGCTTACTTTTTTTGAGTCACGGTGTATATATAAAATTAAAAGAGAAAAGATTTACAACTCTTGATCAAGCGATGAGTATATACACCGTGGTTCAAAAAAACTAAGCCAAATTGTTTTTCAAATATCTCCAATGCCTGATAACATATCATGCTGAAATGTTCCAAATATTTAGAGAATTGGACCAAGAATATAATTCCAAAATTTTATGAGATAAAGTTGAACGAATAAAAAGATATGAATATTTAAACTTCATATACCGAAATTGGAGTTTACAAGCAATTTTCGGTTAGATTTAATTAAATGTAAGCCAAACTGTTTTTCTTGCATCTCTAATGTCTGATGATTAATCATAATAAAATTTTCCCACAATTTAGCGAATTGAACCAAGAGTAGGATTCCAAAATATCATGTCATAAATTTGAACGAATAGAAAGACATGGTTATTTCAACTTCATCTCCCGAAATATCAGTTTTCCGCAATATCACTATGGTGTTCGTTGCGGTTTCGACGCTTGGTCGTTCTCATTTTAGTTTTCACTGATCCTGGAGTAAAAAATTAATGGAACCTATTATCGCGACGTTCTGCTGTCACAACATCTTCTATCTGTAATCAGAAATCTAGCCCCAGAAGGCTGCTTTGTTTTTCAACAGGACAGTGCCCCAGACCACAGAGCTTAGGAAACCATGCATCGAAATGCTGACAAGAGAGACGCCAGACTTCATTTCTCCCACATTATGGCCTCCGAACAGCCCAGATTTGAATCCTGCCGACTATAAAGTGTAGATCGTGATGCAAGACCGAGTCTACTAGACAACAATCCATGATATAAACGATCTGAAGCAACGCTTGTTGGAAGTGTGGGATGACCTGGACCAGAAGATAATTATCGACGATGCTGTTGCCCAATGCATGGCGCCAGCGCTTCCAGGCTTGCGTGCAAGCAGGAGTAGGACATTTTGAGCATCTTAATTAAATAAATATTCAAACCACACTGTTGGGGTCATATTGTTACTTCAATTCTCTACATTTCTGGAAAAGTTTAGAATGATTAATCATCAGGCATTAGAGATGATAAGGAAACATTTTATTGAATATAACAGAAAATCGCTTGTAAACTGAAATTTTGGCATATGAAGTTTAAATATTCATATCTTTTTATCCGTTCAACTTTGTCTCATCAAATTTTGGAATCATATTCTTGGTCCACTTCTCTAAATTTTTGGAAAATTTTAGCTTGATTTGTCATCAGGTATTAGAGATAATTTTATATGCAAAACAATTTGGCTTAGTTTTTTTTGAACCAGGTTGTATATACAAATATTATACATATATGTGTATATATATATAATTATATATAATATATATAATTATGTATATATTATATATATATATATAATATCCGACCGTTTTTTTCTGTGATATGTCGTTAAGTGGACGCATATCTCGTCATGTCTTATAGGTTTCTTTAAGTGGATAATGTGAGAAAACAGTAACGTAGCATGCTGTGATGCATCATGCATGCACCCTCTTATTCACACACACACACACACACACACACACACACACACACACACACACACACACACACACACACACACACACACACACCTGCTGCACCTAACGTGTACCTTGCATTCGTATAGCAACTGCGTGCACACACACACACACACACACACACACACACACACACACACACACACACACACACACACACACACACACACACACACACACACACACATAAACTGACATCTAAACATGCATGCATACACAACGCACACGTGTACAGGTGCATAAGGGGTAAATGCACGATTCGCTTATGTGCATAGAAACTGGCCGTTCCGGTTTCAGCAAGGGTAATTCAATGGAGGACAACGCCGGATAAGCGCATAGCGCATATAAGTAAGTAAGTAAATAAGTATGTATGTATGTATGTAAGTAAGTAAATAAGTAAAACAATTATTCTTGATTAGACAGCCAGTAAAGCACAGCATATATAGTTTACAGAAGAAATTACTTATTATTATTTTTTATTTTTATTATTTTAGAGTATTTATATAGCGCCTCTTCAAGAAAGCTACTCAGAGTCGCTCTCTGCGCTAACTAACCGAAGTGATGTTAAGTGTCATAACAAGAAAATTTCAGCAAAATTAGTCACAGTGAGCCGGAAACAGTCATCAGTGGCGAACTGGCGATCCCTCGCAGGCACGTAGAATCATCCAACGGAATCCCGTCGACAGTCTTCAGTTGGTGTGAAAGTTCAGAGTCAATAGAAACATTATACATAATATTATTCGTATACAACCTAGTTGAAACTTCTTTTGTCAATGGCATCAACGGTATCAACGGTATCTCGAAGCAGAATCAGATCAAGTGGCCATGATCGAATATTGTATGGAGTGACCTTATGGGAAGGTAGGAGGTCGTGTAGGATGTCACAAGAATTTATGAGGATTGTCGTAAAAGTGTAGACTCAGCTCCAGAACGGAGTTCATCAAAATTAGAAAAATCCGAGGGAAGAAGCCTGAACCATGGGTCAATTTTCTTAAAAGATCGTTAAGGCGTTTTCGCTCCATGACATTGACAAATCCCCACCAAACAGTGGAAGTACAAAGTGTCGTCTTGCAATGGTAGTATTATTAGTATATGCATAGCTTTAACAACGTCAAAGAGACGTTGACCGCGCACCGTAAAAAGCGAACATGGATTGCTGGACTTTCAGCATATTATTTTTGTCAACGTATACGGTCCAAACTTCCAAAGCCAATCCAATCAGAGATGGTGATAACTCAAAATAACAATTTTCTTCACCTTTCGTTGCCCGATATAGGGACCGAGGGTATTAGCTTTGGGCAGGGGCGGATCCAGGGGGGGGCCAATCCGGCCATGGCCCCCCCCATTTAGAAATCCCATGTATCGTGGCCCCCCCCCATTTGGTTTGAGCGGCTGCTGAAATAGTATGATTTCCCCAAAAATTTAGACCAGATGACTAAAAAAAAAAAAAGGTCATCAACTTATCAACTATTTTGGCGGATGAAATAGTATGATTTTCCCGAAAATTTGGCTGGATGACTAAGTAAAAAAAAGGGGGGGATTAACTTTTTTGGCGGATGAAATAGTATGATTTTCCCAAAAATTTGGCCGGATGACTAAAAAAAAAAAAAAAAAGGTCATCAACTTTTTTGGCGGATACGATTTTTTTTCCCCAGACACAAGTGTGTCAAAAAATTTTTGGCCCCCCCCCCCCCGTCCAAAGTTTCTGTATCCGCCCTTGATTCTACGGCATGCAATATCTTCCCACTGCTTCTGTGAGAACTCAGAAGTAGGCTACACATGACCGCTATAATAGACCTACACGGTCGTCAGACAACTACCGGCAAAGCATCCTCATGGTGTTGGAACATGTGAAAATTTGTTCTGGAACTCTATCGGATCTCTATCCCATAATTTATTCACTTCTTGGTCAATGGTCAGCCTACAGTATTTATAAGCCTATATGTCAGTTCAAAAATAAATTAAAAGTCAATTTTGATTTTTTTGTGTTTCTTATTTACTACGCTTAAAGCGGATGGTTCACAACTCTGTTTTTAAAGGCTTATACACCGTGACTCAAAAAAAGTAATCCAAATTGTTTTTCATTTATCTCAAATGCCTGATAACATATCACGCTAAAATTTTCCAAATATTTAGATAATTGGACCAGGAATATGATTCCAAAATTCCATGAGATAACGTTGAACGGATAAAAAGATACGAATATTGAAACTTCATATGCCGAAATTTCAGTTTACAAGCAATTTTATATCAGATTCAATAAAATGTTTCCTTATTATCTCCAATGCCTGATGATTAATCATTCTAAAATTTTCCAGATATGTAGAGAATTGAACTACTAATATGACCCCAACAGTATAATTTGATAATTTAATTAAATAAGATGCTCAAAATGTCCCCCTCCTGCTTGCACGCAAGCCTGAGGGCGCTGGCGCCATTGCAATGGCAACAGCAACGTCGATTATCCTCTGGTTCAGGCCATCCCGCACTTCCAACACGCGTTGCTTCAGATCGTTTATATCATGGATTGTTGTCTGGTAGGCTCCATCTTGCATCACGCTCCACATTTTATAGTCGACAGGATTCAAATCTGGACTGTTCGGAGGCCATAATGTGAAAGAAATGAAGTCTACACAATAACAGACTTGCTGAAAACTGAAATTTCGGGTGATGAAGTTGAAATATCAATATCTTTTTATCCGTTCAAATTTATGACATGATATTTTGGAATCCTATTCTTGGTTCAATTTTCTAAATATCGGCGAAAGGTTTTTATGATTACTCATCAGACATCAGAGATGTAAAAAAAATAGTTTGGCTTACTTTTTTATTGAATCTGACAGAAAATTGCTTGTAAACTGAAATTTCGGTATATGAAGTTTAAATATTCATATCTTTTTATCCGTTCAATTTTATCTCACGAAATTTTGGAATCATATTCTTGGTCCACTACTCTAAATATTTGGAAAATTGTAGCTTGATATGTCATCAGGTATTAGAGATATATACAAAACAATTTGGCTTACTTTTTATTGAACCACGGTGTTCAATTGACTATATGTGGACGGTATAAGCCATAGATGTAAAAAAAAGAAAAAAAAAAATTTTAAAATCGGAAAAAACGTCTTTTTTTCGGAAAAAACCCATAAAAAACGGAAACGGAAAATAATTTGCCTTTGTTAGGCTACATCTGAAACTTCATTTCAAAGCTCAAAACCCTTCCTTATGCAAGTTTATCTTAATCTGGAAATAACATAACTTTATTATTGGGCCAAAATTAACTGGTATAAGTAACATTAATCTACCACAGTCATTTTTTCTTATAACTTTGGTTTAATAAGAAATTCATGAAAATTAAAGGTATTGAAATCTTTTCAAATTTAACTTGTAAACATAAGTCCACATAAGTTCGTGCTGATCGACATAGGCCTAATGCAATTAAAATCTATTCAGAAGCAAAGACCATAGCCTAGATGTGTAGGCCTACTATTATCTGTAACGGCGCTGGTTGCTTGACATTGTTCCAAGTTGGTCAACCAGGCGGGGAACAAGACTCCGGATTGTTTCAGAGTTTTTATTCATTAAAAGACAACATGTCGACATTACACGGTAATCGCGACGACTCTGTTGACGCTGAGTCCAGACAGAACGACCCACAGATTTACTGATCGCCTAACCGGTGTACGGACATTTGAACGGTGGTCAATTGAACGGACGACACTTGACCGGCGACACTTTAACGGGCGATATTAGAACGGGCCGACAATAGAACAGGCGACACTTAACCGGAGCGTCATATTATTACCGGGCCGACTAATGAACAATTCACAAGGTGCTGCGTTGTACTGTGCACGTAGGCCAACTCTGAGTTTTGACTGAATGTTGGGAGCGACGTTTTCCGAAAGTTGGGAGGGGGGCATTTGCCCCTCTGAATCCCCGCCTCGTGATTGTAGGACATTATCCCCCCGAACATTATCCCCCAGACATTACCCCCCCCGGACAAAAGCCCCCTGACATTATCCCCCGATTTTGACTACGACGTTATCCCCATCGGACAAAGTCCCCCCTCTAACCACCTTGACTGATGATCGTCCAACGCAACGAACCCACCCCAGACTATTACGACGATGACGACCATGCATACATACATACATACATACATACATACATACATACATACATACATACATACATACATACATACATACATACATACATACATACATACATACATACATACATACATACATACATACATACATACATACATACATACATACATACATACATACATACATACATACATACATACATACATACATACATACATACATACATACACACACAGATACATACATATGTACATCCATGCATCCATGCATACATGCAAACATGCATACATGCATACATACATACATGAATACATGCATACACGCATGTATCTTAACTCCTCGCTGCTCTCCTTCTTCTGCTCGACCACGGCCAATGGCCTGGCCTTTGGCCGCAGCCCCCTCTATCTCTTTCTTCTGACTCTTGACTCTTCGCTGTCCGAATCCCGACTGCGAACTGGCTGCTCCCTGAAGACTGCTCAACTCTCTTAGTTGCTTGGCTTGTGGGTCCCGCTCTCATTGGTCCATGCCTGGCCAATCCAGCCTCTCCTACCTCTCAGCCTTCACTCGAACGGGCTGTAAGCAACCCAGCCGCTCTTTCTTTCTCCTGCATGTCAGTCTGTTCTCTGTCTCTGTTTCTCTCTGTATATGTCTTCCTTTCGCTGTCTGTCTCTGTCTGTCTGTCTCTGTCTCTCTCTGGCTCTCTCTGTCTGTCTGCCTGTCTCTGTCTGTCTCTGTCTCTGTCTCTGTCTCTGTCTCTGTCTCTGTCTCTGTCTCTGTCTCTGTCTCTGTCTCTCTCTCTCTCTCTCTCTCTCTCTCTCACTCCCTCTCTCTCTCTCTCTCTCTCCCTCTCTCTCTCTCTCTCTCTCTCTCTCTCTCTCTCTCCTCTCTCTCTCTCTCTCTCTCTCTCTCTCTCCTCCTCTCTCTCTCTCTCTCTCTCTCTCTCTCT
>OX243811.1:34542266-34569266 GCA_945859605.1 Lumbricus rubellus | reverse complement strand
CTAATTTTCGCACATTTTGCTTTGCTTATACCTAATTTTCACTTACCTTGCCTTTGCTTTAACCTACTTTGCTTGCTTTGCTTACCCATGCCTTTCACTTACCATGTCTTCACTTATCTAGGTTTTTTGTCTTAAATTGCCTTCGCTTTCCTTATACCTAAACTTGATTTACCATGACTTTCCATTATCCGCGCGTACCTTACCATCGCCGATCATGTTTTTATTTTCGATAAATGTTTATTTACCTTACCTTCGCTTACGCTACACAAGGTAACCAATGAACCATACCATAACAGACCTACATGTACGACTGTACGTAGGCTACAATGCTTACGTCCGCTTCCTTTGCGTCAGAATTAACCTACATGTACCTGTCTGATACCACTCATGCAGTGTTTATCTTACCAATACCATGGAAACTTAACGTATTGATCAATGACTAACTAATTTGTGGTTACTGAATCCTAACTTACATGATCTATACTTACACAACCTGCGCGAATGTTATATATAGGCTATGCTTATAATAATTAATAATATGCTGGTGACTGGAAAGAATAAAGTGATTGGTTGCCTAAGATTTTTTTTTTAGAAAGCAGACAAGTGGTAACTGAATACAGTTAGCCTACTTTGAAGAAGTAGACCTAAGTGTTTCTATAGTTACCCAGATCTACTTGATATAATATTTCAATTATGAAAAATGCATAGACTTCGGATTGGACGAATAAAAAAGGTTCGGAGACCTGAACAAGTAGTGCAATGACCGTGCTTACTTTAGCGTATGTATACACCCGTGAAACAACGAATCTCTGATGCAGGTTGATGGTGAAGGTCCATTAACGATTTTTATAGCGCCATAATCGAAGCAGACGACGCGAACATAGACATATATATTTTTTGTTGATTTAAAGCAGACGATGCATTAACGCAAATTAGCTAAATCTTCCAATACCGCGTATACGTGCTGTCCGTTATAGCCTATATACGTATGGTAAAGAGTAACTATAGTCACTCCAACATTACCCCGAACGTATAGTATAGTAGCCTAGCTATCATAATTAGGCCTAAAGCCACAGAAAGAAGGTTGAACACAACACGATGCCTACCTACAATGATTTTCTGGTCTAAGAAATCATAAAAGAGGAGGAGACGGACAGGCACAGGAGACGCATATACAGCGCATGATGCATATAATAAATTATAGCGACATCCATAATTCCATATATGCACAACAATTATAATATATATTAACAAACCAGTAGGAGCCTATAATGTGTAATTATATAAACCGAAACACAGTATCTACCAAAATCGAGATACGCATGCATAGGCCTACATAGAGACAGGTAGGCAGACGCTTAATGAGAGTAGGCCTATGTATATATAAAATTAAAAGAGAAAAGATTTGCAACTCTTGATCAAGCGCATGGGCGTCCGCAGGAATTTTTCTAGGGGGGCGCAAACTTTTAAATAATTGTCACATGGTCTAAATTTAATGGGTGACAGTTTGAATTTCCATATTACCACGAGATAATCCTATAGCCTACATTATGCGCCCAAAGAAAGATATATAGGTTCAACTTGTAGTCTTGTAGAACGAATCGATAATCACATTGAAAATTGCGTTGTAACAAGCGCAACCAAATAATCTAAATTTATGTGCAACTATGCGAAAAATCCAGGGGGGCGCACTTGCGCCCCCTTGCGCCCCGCTGCGGACGCCCATGATCAAGCGATGAGTATATATATATATACAAATATTATACATATATGTGTATATATATAATTATATATAATATATATAATTATGTATATATTATATATATATAATATCCGACCGTTTTTTTCTGTGATATGTCGTTAAGTGGACGCATATCTCGTCATGTCTTATAGGTTTCTTTAAGTGGATAATGTGAGAAAACAGTAACGTAGCATGCTGTGATGCATCATGCATGCACCCTCTTATTCACACACACACACACACACACACACACACACACACACACACACACACACACACACACACACCTGCTGCACCTAACGTGTACCTTGCATTCGTATAGCAACTGCGTGCACACACACACACACACACACATACACCACACACACACACAGACACACATAAACTGACATCTAAACATGCATGCATACACAACGCACACGTGTACAGGTGCATAAGGGGTAAATGCACGATTCGCTTATGTGCATAGAAACTGGCCGTTCCGGTTTCAGCAAGGGTAATTCAATGGAGGACAACGCCGGATAAGTGCATAGCGCATATAAGTAAGTAAGTAAATAAGTATGTATGTATGTATGTAAGTAAGTAAATAAGTAAAACAATTATTCTTGATTAGACAGCCAGTAAAGCACAGCATATATAGTTTACAGAAGAAATTACTTATTATTTTTTTAAATTTTTATTATTTTAGAGTATTTATATAGCGCCTCTTCAAGAAAGCTACTCAGAGTCGCTCTCTGCGCTAACTAACCGAAGTGATGTTAAGTGTCATAACAAAAAAATTTCAGCAAAATTAGTCACAGTGAGCCGGAAACAGTCATCAGTGGCGAACTGGCGATCCCTCGCAGGCACGTAGAATCATCCAACGGAATCCCGTCGACAGTCTTCAGTTGGTGTGAAAGTTCAGAGTCAATAGAAACATTATACATAATACTATTCGTATACAACCTAGTTGAAACTTCTTTTGTCAATGGCATCAACGGTATCAACGGTATCAACGGTATCTCGAAGCAGAATCAGATCAAGTGGCCATGATCGAATATTGTATGGAGTGGCCTTATGGGTAAGGTAGGAGGTCGTGTAGGATGTCACAAGAATTTATGAGGATTGTCGTAAAAGTGTAGACTCAGCTCCAGAACGGAGTTCATCAAAATTAGAAAAATCCGAGGGAAGAAGCCTGAACCATGGGTCAATTTTCTTAAAAGATCGTTAAGGCGTTTTCGCTCCATGACATTGACAAATCCCCACCAAACAGTGGAAGTACAAAGTGTCGTCTTGCAATGGTAGTATTATTAGTATATGCATAGCTTTAACAACGTCAAACAGACGTTGACCGCGCACCGTAAAAAGCGAACATGGATTGCTGGACTTTCAGCATATTATTTTTGTCAACGTATACGGTCCAAACTTCCAAAGCCAATCCAATCAGAGATGGTGATAACTCAAAATAACAATTTTCTTCACCTTTCGTTGCCCGATATAGGGATCGAGGGTATTAGCTTTGGGCAGGGGCGGATCCGGGGGGGGCCAATCCGGCCATGACCCCTCCCCCCATTTAGAAATCCCATGTATCGTGGCCCCCCCCATTTGGTTTGAGCGGCTGCTGAAATAGTATGATTTCCCCACAAATTTAGACCCGATGACTAAAAAAAAAAAGGTCATCAACTTATCAACTATTTTGGCGGATAAAATAGTATGATTTTCCCAAAAATTCGGCCGGATGACTAAAAAAAAAAAAAAAGGTCATCAACTTTTTTGGCGGATGAAATAGTATGATTTTCCCGAAAATTTGGCTGGATGACTAAGAAAAAAAAAGGTCATTAACTTTTTTGGCGGATGAAATAGTATGATTTTCCCAAAAATTTGGCCGGATGACTAAAAAAAAAAGGTCATCAACTTTTTTGGCGGATACGATTTTTTTCCCCAGACACAAGTGTGTCAAAAAAATTTGGCCCCCCCCCCCGTCCAAAGTTTCTGTATCCGCCCTTGATTCTACGGCATGCAATATCTTCCCACTGCTTCTGTGAGAACTCAGAAGTAGGCTACACATGACCGCTATAATAGACCTACACGGTCGTCAGACAACTACCGGCAAAGCATCCTCATGGTGTTGGAACATGTGAAAATTTGTTCTGGAACTCTATCCCATAATTTATTCACTTCTTGGTCAGCCTACAGTATTTATAAGCCTATATGTCAGTTCAAAAATAAATTAAAAGTCAATTTTGATTTTTTTGTGTTTCTTATTTACTACGCTTAAAGCGGATGGTTCACAACTCTGTTTTTAAAGGCTTATACACCGTGACTCAAAAAAAGTAAGCCAAATTGTTTTTCATTTATCTCAAATGCCTGATAACATATCACGCTAAAATTTTCCAAATATTTAGATAATTGGACCAGGAATATGATTCCAAAATTCCATGAGATAACGTTGAACGGATAAAAAGATACGAATATTGAAACTTCATATGCCGAAATTTCAGTTTACAAGCAATTTTATATCAGATTCAATAAAATGTTTCCTTATTATCTCCAATGCCTGATGATTAATCATTCTAACATTTTCCAGATATGTAGAGAATTGAACTACTAATATGACCCCAACAGTATAATTTGATAATTTAATTAAATAAGATGCTCAAAATGTCCCCCTCCTGCTTGCACGCAAGCCTGAGGGCGCTGACGCCATTGCAATGGCAACAGCAACGTCGATTATCCTCTGGTTCAGGCCATCCCGCACTTCCAACACGCGTTGCTTCGGATCGTTTATATCATGGATTGTTGTCTGGTAGGCTCGATCTTGCATCACGCTCCACATTTTATAGTCGACAGGATTCAAATCTGGACTGTTCGGAGGCCATAATGTGAAAGAAATGAAGTCTACACAATAACAGACTTGCTGAAAACTGAAATTTCGGGTGATGAAGTTGAAATATCAATATCTTTTTATCCGTTCAAATTTATGACATGATATTTTGGAATCCTATTCTTGGTTCAATTTCCTAAATATCGGCGAAAGGTTTTTATGATTACTCATCAGACATCAGAGATGTAAAAAAAATAGTTTGGCTTACTTTTTATTGAATCTGACAGAAAATTGCTTGTAAACTGAAATTTCGGTATATGAAGTTTAAATATTCATATCTTTTTATCCGTTCAATTTTATCTCACGAAATTTTGGAATCATATTCTTGGTCCACTACTCTAAATATTTGGAAAATTGTAGCTTGATATGTCATCAGGTATTAGAGATATATACAAAACAATTTGGCTTACTTTTTTTATTGAACCACGGTGTACAATTGACTATATGTGGACGGTATAAGCCATAGATGTAAAAAAAGAAAAAAAGAAAGTTTTAAAATCGGAAAAAACCTCTTTTTTTCGGAAAAACCCATAAAAAACGGAAACGGAAAATAATTTGCCTTTGTTAGGCTACATCTGAAACTTAATTTTAAAGCTCAAAACCCTTCCTTATGCAAGTTTATCTTAATCTGGAAATAACATAACTTTATTATTGGGCCAAAATTAACTGGTATAAGTAACATTAATCTACCACAGTCATTTTTTCTTATAACTTTGGTTTAATAAGAAATTCATGAAAATTAAAGGTATTGAAATCTTTTCAAATTTAACTTGTAAACATAAGTCCACATAAGTTCGTGCTGATCGACATAGGCCTAATGCAATTAAAATCTAATCAGAAGCAAAGACCATAGCCTAGATGTGTAGGCCTACTATTATCTGTAACGGCGCTGGTTGCTTGACATTGTTCCAAGTTGGTCAACCAGGCGGGGAACAAGACTCCGGATTGTTTCAGAGTTTTTATTCATTAAAAGACAACATGTCGACATTACACGGTAATCGCGACGACTCTGTTGACGCTGAGTCCAGACAGAACGACCCACAGATTTACTGATCGCCTAACCGGTGTACGGACATTTGAACGGTGGTCAATTGAACGGACGACACTTGACCGGCGACACTTTAACGGGCGATATTAGAACGGGCCGACAATAGAACAGGCGACACTTAACCGGAGCGTCATATTACCGGGCCGACTAATGAACAATTCACAAGGTGCTGCGTTGTACTGTGCACGTAGGCCAACTCTGAGTTTTGACTGAATGTTGGGAGCGACGTTTTCCGAAAGTTGGGAGGGGGGCATTTGCCCCTCTGAATCCCCGCCTCGTGATTGTAGGACATTATCCCCCCGAACATTATCCCCCAGACATTACCTCCTCCCGGACAAAAGCCCCCTGACATTATCCCCCGATTTTGACTACGACGTTATCCCCATCGGACAAAGTCCCCCTTCTAACCACCTTGACTGATGATCGTCCAACGCAACCAACCCACCCCAGACTATTACGACGATGACGACCATGCATACATACATACATACATACATACACAGCGCTTTATGGCTGCGAGACATGGGTATACACCGCCTCGATAAAAAGAAGGATCCTGGCATTTGAGAACAAATGCTACAGAAAGATCCTAAGAATAAAATGGACGCAGAAAATAACCAACGAAGAGATATTTCAGCGAGTGGACAGAGCAGAAACAATCTTACAAAAAGCCATGAGGCGCAAACTGGGGCTTTTCGGCCATATCGCCAGAATGACGGACGACAGAAAACTTAAGACTCTTGTTTTCGGAATAATGGACGGAACTAATAAGAGAGGCAGACCGCATCGGGAATGGAAGGAGGACATAGAGGACTGGTGCGATGACTCACTACAACAGCTGTTCCGTTCCACCTGGCGCAGGACAGAGATTATTGGAAGAAGAAGACGAAGTTGACATTGGACACCTACGAGCATACGGCTCATGGCGAATGATGATGATGATACATACATACATACATACATACATACATACATACATACATACATACATACATACATACATACATACATACATACATACATACATACATACATACATACATACATACATACATACATACATACATACATACATACATACATACATACATACATACATACATACATACATACATACATACATACATACATACATACATACATACATACATACATACATACATACATACATACATACATACATACATACATACATACATACATACATACATACATACATACATACATACATACATACATACATACATACATACATACATACATACATACATACACACAGATACATACATATGTACATCCATGCATCCATGCATACATGCAAACATGCATACATGCATACATACATACATGAATACATGCATACACGCATGTATCTTAACTCCTCGCTGCTCTCCTTCTTCTGCTCGACCACGGCCAATGGCCTGGCCTTTGGCCGCAGCCCCCTCTATCTCTTTCTTCTGACTCTTGACTCTTCGCTGTCCGAATCCCGACTGCGAACTGGCTGCTCCCTGAAGACTGCTCAACTCTCTTAGTTGCTTGGCTTGTGGGTCCCGCTCTCATTGGTCCATGCCTGGCCAATCCAGCCTCTCCTACCTCTCAGCCTTCACTCGAACGGGCTGTAAGCAACCCAGCCGCTCTTTCTTTCTCCTGCATGTCAGTCTGTTCTCTGTCTCTGTTTCTCTCTGTATGTCTTCCTTTCGCTGTCTGTCTCTGTCTGTCTGTCTGTCTCTCTCTGGCTCTCTCTGTCTGTCTGCCTGTCTCTGTCTGTCTCTGTCTCTGTCTCTGTCTCTGTCTCTGTCTCTGTCTGTCTCTGTCTCTGTCTCTGTCTCTCTCTCTCTCTCTCTCTCTCTCTCTCTCTCTATCTATCTATCTATCTATCTATCTATCTATCTATCTATCTATCTATCTATCTATCTATCTATCTATCTATCTATCTATCTATCTATCTATCTATCTATCTATCTATCTATCTATCTATCTATCTATCTATCTATCTATCTATCTATCTATCTATCTATCTATCTATCTATCTATCTATCTATCTATCTATCTATCTATCTATCTATCTATCTATCTATCTATCTATCTATCTATCTATCTATCTATCTATCTATCTATCTATCTATCTATCTATCTATCTATCTATCTATCTATCTATCTATCTATCTATCTATCTATCTATCTATCTATCTATCTATCTATCTATCTATCTATCTATCTATCTATCTATCTATCTATCTATCTATCTATCTATCTATCTATCTATCTATCTATCTATCTATCTATCTATCATCTAAATTTTACATTGACATTACAGCAACTAAGAGAGTCTCTCTATCTATCTATCTATCTTGTGTCTTAACTGCGGCGCTACAATTATATACTGTAGCCTACATGTGTACATAAAATTGTTACTTATAAATATTAATTATAGGCCCAAGAATTTTGTATTGAGATAAATCTTACAAATTTCATTTCTTGTAGGCCTATGTACATGTATATTTCACAAATGATGACTTAAACAATCACATAATGACACTGTATAGTTAACTGAATCCTTGAGAGTGCGGTTAAAAACGTATGAAATATCAGACAAAAATTAAATTAAGGAAGATGTTAATAGACAGTAAATAAATAAGGTTAAGTAAAAAAATTAAAAACGATAAAAAAAACGATGCGAAAAATAAAAAGCAAAAACCAAGAACGATTTTTGGGAGAGAAGAAAAAACGGAAAAACCGTTTTTTACAAATAGCGATGCACCTCATTGATTGACGACATACTTCGTCATTGCGACGGCTTAGAAACCGAATCTTTGCTACGACTAAGATTATTGTTCGCAACAGCAAAGGGCATCATTATTAAAGGACAATATTATTGTCAAAAGCTTAGTGCAGAAAATAGTTTTAGATCAGAAAGTTTAACTGACGTTTGAATCAGCTGGTGTTTTATCATCTGCGTTCTTCATTTTAGATCGAAATTTACTACAGAGCCTTCTAATACCTGCTGTGCTTATTTTCAGGATTGTTTCCACTACTTCAGAGATTGTGATCACTGAAACTCCAATCCAGATTCCAAGTTGACCTCCAATTTCCGAGATGAGTTGAGTAATTGTCGTCGCTGGCTCTTCGATGATCTGCAAAACGTTGCTATCAGTTATGTAAACGTTAATCTTTGCAAAGTCATTCAGGGACTGGAGTTTTAACCTACCAACGTATTCCTGGTACATCTTCTTTTTCTCTCCAACAAAGCGATCCGTAAAATTTTCTTCTTCAAAAAGTTCATTGTACACGGATCCAGCCTCGTAACCGGAAGACGGCCATTTAGCCAAACTATAGGACACCTGGTAGCGAAATTCGTCGCATGGTGCGTAACAGTTGCACTTTGAAAGTGAGTCTATGTCGGTCATCAGCCTTTCGATAACGTCATCCGCACAACGAATGTTGTGAAGGGTGTGTGCAACCATAGAACCATCGCAGCTATCGTTCATGGCACACTCCTCAATCGATGCGATTGTTCTGCAAGTTGGAACTACATTGAAATGGAGACGATTGCTTCGTGTGTCATTCTTATCCACGATCCAACATCTGTTGTCGTTGTAGCATTTCGTGTTTCCCATGATTGGCAAAGTATCATCAATGCATTTACAATCCTTGATTACTTGCTCTTGCATGCACATTCGTTCGCAGCTGATCTTTCTGTGAGGCTTGTCCTGATCAGTTTCAATACCACGCAACTCATAAGAGTTGCTTCTTTTATATCGGTTCTCTCTGGCGCACAGACCATATGGCTTTGGCAGACGTATTCGTCTCTCAGGTATGATACCAATTGATGCTTGGTAACCAGATGGAACGTCATATCCTTCAATTAATGGAAATGCATCTGTCCCAGGCGGATGAATTACCACTCGGATTCCAGAGCTGCCGGATAGTGGACTGCCCCTCTCATAGACTCCCGGTAATTGTTTGCGCTCGACGTTGTCGTCGGTAGATTTTATTCCTGTGAAAACTGTCACTGACAGACCATTTGAGATGCCTTCCGACAGAGATCGAAAATCTTTGAAACTCATGTTTCTAACATTGGGAGGTTCAAACGTGAAGCATTTTAGATAGTATGGATCTGGAATCTCTTCAAAGGGGCAAGTTGAATGACCGTAGGTGCAATTTACGATAAATTCATGTTTCTTTATAGCTATCTCTTCCGAAGCGTCGGTTGGCAAATTTGCGACGAATTTTGTCCGCGAGTACATTGCTCGCAGAGCGTGAAATTCCGAAGATGGCGTATCGTCCTGATTCCAATATTTATTGACTACGCTTCTTAAAAATAGATAATTACGTGCAAATGCACTGCTGTTTCCACCAGATTCATTCAAGAAAGCCTTCAAGCCATCGCTGTAGATTGATCGTGAGTCGTCATTTTCTTTCAAGAACTTTTGCATGACATAAAAATCCATACTCTGCATGTTGCACAGCGTTATGGCTGGGAAAGGAGCACCACCTGAAACAAATTCAGTCGTCGTTTTCTTTGAGTACTCAAAGTACTTGCTCAGAACACTGGACAACTGGTAGGCAAACAAGGTCCACGCAGCAACGAATACTATCACCCATGCCGCTCGCTTTTCCGGTTTCTTTGTGAGGATGACCTTTCCAAAACCGTGCATGCTAGTGTTCTGCGCGAACTGCTCCAAGTGCTTCCTCAACGACATGATCGTCTAACCTTGTGATTGTGTTATGTTTTGATATCGTTAGTCACTGAAAGTAACAAAATATTTGTCTATAGTTAATTGGCGAATGATTTCTGCGACCTATCCGTACAATACTAAGACCTATAGACGTACAGCAATGGCTAAACTGGCCTTTCAAACCAATTTGCAAACTATCTCCATCCCATTTCCAAGCGCTATAATTATATTAAAATGGCATTTGATTATTTCCTGCAAATATTGTGCTACGTCGTCACAATCCATGTCATTCTTAATTCTGTTTCATTTCCTTTCGCTTCTCATTCCATCGCTACCCCATACTACATGTATAACCCTCGGTAAAATCCATTCCATCGCTGTTTATGGAGTCCATAATCAGGAGGACCAGCGGAACAAAGAGGTTATAAGTGGAGGCAAAGTTCGTTGTAACGTGTCCGATAGACCAAAATTATAAATGATTTTTAAAGGCCTGCGGAACAGAGCAAAAAAATTGAAAACTCACGTAGGCTACTACGATCACATGCAAGCGACCTAATTTTGGTTAGCTAAGCCTCTGTGTTGCCCTGCTGAAGTTAGGACAGAGGAAAATTTAACAAAATGACGATGTGCAGCAAAGCGACGAACATCCAGTCGTAAAAGTTTCATGATGAGAAACAAGAAAACATAACCCGTAATCTAATTAGTCGACTCAAGAAACATCAAGACTTATTAAACTGCATCGGCAATCAGCGTAAATTTATTCTGCATGAAGCAATTGGATTGTGTTTGTTGAAGTGCCTTCAACGACAATTGTCACCCTTTGCTTTGAAATCTGAACTAGTAATGATGTTCTTTCCGGCGCCGTATTTCCGCTCAATCCTCCGACCCTGCTCTTTATCCCGACTTGAGGCTGACTTCAGTAACCAAAGACACATGCCGTCTATTATAGCAAAGTGAACGGAAATGCATTAGATCTGTAAGTGACAGCATTAATTGCAAAATCCAATACCAACCTGATTTCAACGAATCGATCGTCGGACAAGCACTGCACGTATTGTTAATCACTAAACACACCAACTGGACACTCGAGAATTTGTAGGCCTACTGCTGATAGATCGAAGTCGCCCAAACAGTCTCTTTTATACAACAAAGCAGACCATGTAAATCCCATGGGCTTTGCACGTTGTGTTTGTTATTCTTGGAACCGCAGAACAACCACAAATAACGCGACTGGCCCTGGTGATGCGCAGAGGTCGCTTTGTTCAACGTCAATATGAGAGCAGTGTAATTTGTTCTGCCGCCACTGATTGTTTATGTTGTCTGCAAACTCAAATCGACATGATCCTCTGAAGTCAATTGGATGACTACACTGTGATAGAGAAAAGCAAGCTGCACATCGGCAAAAGTGCAATGAGAGTAGTAGTCATAGAGCAGTATCAGTAGCAGTAATAAAACCAATTATTATGATGATGACAGTAATAATTATTAGCCTATTATTACGTTACGACAATGCAATGACAACAATGACAGCAGGAATAGCAATAAGAAAAGTTAGAAGAACAATATTAAGAAGACAAATTAATAATGATAAGAAATATAATGACGTTGATAATTATAGCAATAATATTACTACAGCATAGGCCAAATAGCCTACTAAGAATACTAAGAAAGAAAATAATGATACATATATATATATATAGGCCTATGTATGTAAGAACATCAAAACTTATTGCAATCATAATAATACTGCAATAATAATAGTAACAACAACAGCAATAAAACTACTTTTGATACAACTACTTCTACCGCTTCTACTAATACTACTACTATTACAACTACTACTATGCAACTACTACTATTATTGCTACTATTACTGTTACTACTACTGCTACTACTGTTATTACTGCTACTACAATTACGGCTGCTGCTGCTGCTACTACTACTACTACTACGACCACTGCTACAACTACAACTACTACTGATGATGCTACTGACGTGATCATTATATTCCGTGTCTTTGCATGACCAAAAAGGCTATCAATTGGCGATTTCGGCTGTAAGAAAATCCGGCTCAGTTTTTTGCGACACGACGTAGCATGTTGATCTTTATTGATAATTATGTTGGTCGTCACTGTCATTCCAGTGCCATAATTTTTGCCATCAATCATCACCGTCGTTGCGGTCGCAAAATTAATCTCCGTCACCAAACTCATCATCATCATCATAATCATCATCATTATCGTCATTACCGGGATCATCATCACCCTCGTCATTGTCGTCATTATTACCGCCGCCGCCGCTGCTACTACCACCACCACCACCATCACCACCAACACCACCAACACCACCAACACCACCAACACCACCAACACCGCCGCCGCCGCCACAACCACCACCGCCACCACCACCGCCACCACCTCTACCGCCACCACCTCCACCTCCTCCACCACCACTACTACTACCACCATTTTACGTGAAAAGAATACATAGCCAATATTTAAAATAATATCGGCATACTCTCTCTCTCTCTCTCATGTTTGACATTTCCCGCGGCGACGCATAGGCTACTTGCCTACATGTTCCTATTATTCTTCAATATCCTTACATGTCATGCTATAGCCTAATCTCATTAGGGTACCTACTTGCCATAGCCGCTTCACCACTTTAACAGTAGCCTATAACAAAAGCATATGATAAGAATAATATGCAACTCGCGCCTTAAAAAGCTAACAGCCTAACACGGAATCTTTATTCCATAAATTGCAAATATTGCCTGAATGCTATGATTCAATGTAAGTGGGGCTGTTTATCTACGGAAGTGCTGTCCAACCTTTTTGGTAGGCTACTCTACCACGCAAAAGCAAGATTCTTGAAGCCGAGGGCCGCAACAGTAAACTCAAAAGCAGTGGCTAAAATTTATTGATTGTAATATCAAATTATTTTAACATTGAAACGAGTATTGACATTTAATATGGACTTATTATTATAAATTTATACCCTTTCGTAACTTTGAAATGCACTTGAGTGTGTTTTACCTGATCACTAATTGGGTTTTTGCTCTACGCCATGTGTTTTTCGAAAGTCCAATCTGTAGCTTCTATTCTTAGTTCTTCACATAACATGGGCCTACATTAGTAATTACAGTAATTATAGAAGTATCGCATGTTTCTCAGTTAAATTGTCTCTGGTGGATCTGCCATGACTTGTGGCACCTTTCGGCCACCTTTGAGTATAAAACGGACATATCTCAAGAAAACATCTGATGTAAGCTACTGATAATTGCATGTACGACCTTCATAATTATGTTGGTTAGGCCTACCGATAAACATGATATCAATTTATTGTAAGTGGCCAATTCAAACTTGAGAAGTCATTGTTAATCAAATAGAGAATTTCTTACTAATTAATTAGGCTAATTAACAAATATAGTGACCCTGGCAAACTCACGACATGCATAACAAATAATTAATAGTGTAATGGTCACTCATATTAAAACAGGGGTTCCCAACCCGTGGCCCGCTGACCGAAAGTGGCCCGCGAGGCCTCAAAAAATGACCCGCCAGGCTTCAAAAATGGCACTCATCTCTAAAAGAATTAAGAAAAATATATGAAAAAATGACAATTTGGACAGGATAGAACATTATAATTATTTTCTATCACAAATTATTTTATTATGACGTCTATAAATGACATCAAACATTCTATTTTTAATAAATTAAAACTATTTTATATGCTTTCTATTGATTAAATTTCAGAATTGTGGCCCCCTGAATGCCCTAAACGTCCTTAAACTGAGAAAAAGTGGTCCTCGTATCCTCCAATTTAGAAAAAGTGGCCCTAAAGTCAAAAAAGGTTGGGAACCACTGTATTAAAAGAAGTAATTATTGTTTGCTCATAAGACGTTCCGTCGATTGTAGTTCAGAGTTTGCAGTCTATTGCTTGTCGGGATCCGGCTGTTGGGCGAGACTAGACCAACGACATCCAAGGGGTAAGGCTGCTATGATGGACAACACGATGCCAACAAACGCAGCGGCAATGGCTCCGACTTTTGATGCGCCTTTTGCTTCTGTCGTGTGCATGGCCAGATAACCATCGGAACGATTATCTTCAATTAAAATAGATCATTATTCTGCTGATTTCAACACATGTACGAAGCATTTATTTGAAGCGCATTATTAGAGTAGGCCCTATACATGTATGCATGCATTGGGCTATCAGGCTGTTAACATCGTTGTGTTTGTTAGAATGTCAAAGCGTCATTCAGGAGCGCCAGAAAAATTTCATTGAAGATCCCATATCACTATAGCCATGAAAGTCACTGTACCGTAACTCTAGAATAATTCTAGTTTCTCTTATGAAAAAGAGGGCGATATCCGTGGAAAATACCTCATTTTGATAATTATTATGATAAAATGACGATGAAATAATTTTAGATGAAAAAATCATCTGAAATCAATCGTACCCGATGTGATATCATAGAAATAAAGTCAAATAATATTACATCTTAAAGACTTGAAACTGAGAAATTTTACTCAATAAAAAATAATCGACAAATTAAAGCCTTTAGATGTATTTAACGGCGTATGCTGTAAAATTCTGATAACGGACTTACATGGACATTTTGGCACATTCGGAATCCAGAGTCCAGTGGGACCACAAACTGCTGCAAGATTCGACTGACCAGTCTCCATCGAGATTCCTTCTTCACAGGAGACGTTGACAGATGTTCCCACAGAGGTTGCCGATGTGTTAGTCACGTAGAATAGCAACGGCATACAAGTGATTGCTAGACGAAAATGACACCAGCAAAGCCAGCATTCAATGTTAAGGCACTATGACCCAAGAGCGGATCCAGGGAGGGCCAATCCGGCCATGCCCCCCCCATTTAGAAATGGCCATGTATCGTGGCCCCCCCCCCATTTGGTTTCAGCGGCTGCTGAAATGGTATAATTTTCTCTAAAATTTGGCCGGACGACTAAAAAGAAAGGTCATCAACTTTTTTGGCGGATGCGATTTTTTCCCAAGAGCCAAGGTGTCAAGAAATTTTTGGCCCCCCCATCCAAAGTTTCTGTATCCGCCCTTGGCTTTGGGCCTAGGCTACCTGACGACCTGGTCTTATCTGGTCTTTAGACTCTTTACGTGTTTTAATTAAAGATTGCTAATTGATGCCAACTCTTAATTCAGCTCATGTCAGAAGAATATGATGAACTTAGGTCAATACTTTACGTATGGAATAAAATGAGCTGCATCATAGATTGGCTTGGCTTAGATTAGGCCTAAATTATAATTACAAGAGCTTATGTAACAGAACATCACACTAGATCTTGTCAAGAAAATGTAGGGGTGAAGCCACATTAGTTTTACAGTACCGTTGGATAAAATTAATGGTAATTAATTGCAGAACCCGTGACGTCGATGTATCTGGCGTTCGGAGCGGTCAGCAGCAATCGCACGGTCATCGACACGAACTCCGTGACCTTGTCAGCCGGTCAGTCCGTTCCGTTTCAGTGCGTTGTCGTCGGCGGTTATCCGCCGCCATCCGTGACGCTCGAACTGGACCGGACGGACGTCACGGATCAGTTTGCTCTGAGGCGTGACTTGAGCGTGGCGGGGAAGCGGGGTCTGGGAGTGATGGAGGTGATCAGTACCCGGTGGACGAATGCTCTCGTCGCGCATGCCTTTCACCACGGACGGACGCTCAAGTGTCTGGCCAAGGTCCACGGACTCGAAGCCGTGTCGTCCGAACTGCAAATCCTCGTCAGCCGTAAGTTGGAAGCATGCAGTATATGTATTTACACGGCGCATTAGAAGTTAGAAATGTACCATTAAGGATTACTCGATTAGGCTTTTCGCTTGTCCTATCTGCTTTAAAAACGTAGGCTACGCCACAGAACATCGACTACCGTTCTCTGAAGATGATAATGATAATAATTGCGACAATTAAAACGCAATCTTGCGGGCAGTGATATCTAACACCGTTTGTTTTTATCGGTGAGCGTCATATCCGGAAACGTTTCTTCTTCCAAAAGTTTAACGAATTCCTATGGCTGTTATAGGACGTGGTTAAATTTTTTGGAAGAAGAACCTCTATAATACAATACAATATTGCATTTTACTATTGCATCAGGCCATAAACAGACTATTGTATTTCTTGAGTGGAGGTTCCTTCTCGGAAGACCGCGTTACGCGTAGGCCTATATAATTTTTTCGGTTACCTGCTTCCATTATTATTATTATGACCTTCTCCTTCGCAATCTTCTCATTTGCCCTTTCCATGGAAGAAAGTCTGACCATGTAGAAGCAAATTGAGGTGTTGGGAATTTATGTTCGTTAGACGGTAGTATAATTATAGGCCTAAGTCTGAAAGAGTCATAACAGGACGTTCGTCTTTCTCTCTGAAAATCATGTCTGCATGCAGCTCACTGCACTGTTGACTAGTTTGTCTCTGCAGTGGGAATATGATGCTGTCGAGAAAATGAGTAATTCTTTATTAAATGATAGAAAAATTTAGAAAGACTATTTTAATGCCTCTTTATGTAATGTTTTAATTTATTTAGCACATGGTTAGGTGAGACTGAGACAGACTTGTAGCGCTGTATCCAGGCTTTGATAGAAACTTTATTTCAAGAGGGTCGTCGCTTGTAAACATAATTATATAGGTGGCAACAGTCAACTAATGCATTTATTGATCAGAAATCCAGTTCCCGACACGATTACCTGCTTTTCATTCATAGAGTATTGTGAAAAACAGTAATTTAGCCTACTTATTTCGACGCTCTACCTATAGGCCTAATGCTCTCAACAAATTTTAGGGATCGGCTGCATGTAGCCTAGGTTACATGTATCTTAGATTAAATTTTAGTTTATTTATTCCTTTTCCTGCGAGTCAGATAAACCTGAAATCCGATGCAGCTCTCGATCCGCTCGACTCAACGATGCGCATGTCTGCATTCGGTGCGAGATGACGTCACGTCCGGCCCCGTCTTCCGTCTTTTGGGCATCGGAGGTCAGCGGGTCAAAGTTCATCTACGTCGAAACGGACGGAACCGGATACTGGAGCATGACCCGGGTCAGTACTACGCATGCGTGGGGCGACACCAAGTGTCTCTAATTAGCGCACATTATTCGCAGTTTCTAAGGAATAAGAGTAAATAATATTATTTTTTGCTCTTAAATTGTTTTTAATGGTTTCGTGGTGGTCACTTTTTTTGTATAGGTCTAAGCTACTTTGGATTATTGAGAGTCACTGTCCGTTCGCTGAGGGAAGAGTGGTAAGTCGCTGAGGGAAGTGGTATGTCGATGAGGGAAGAGGTATATGGCGCTATGGGAAGTGGTATTATTTATTTATTTATTTATCTACTGAGAATTTGATATAGCGCTTCTTCAAGGTTACTACTCAGGAGCGCTCCCAGTCCAACCCCGGTCGAATAAGACAGTTTTGAGAAGAGAAAGAAATGAAGTAGAAGTAGAAAGGCTAATAGGTATTTGACGAAGGATAACAGGGAGCTCATTCCAGGTCGCAGGGAAGTGGTAAGTCGGCATGCTCCAACTTGCATAGGCAGAACCTTTGAAGCAACTTGACTGCGGTATAGCACATAGCCTATACCTTCTTCATTTGCGATGAGGTCTCCTACTAGGCTCCTAATTCATCCTTCATCTATCATCTTGGATCTCTGTTGACACCAGCTACGGTGTTCACTCAATCTCAATTAGTAATGCAGCTGTTCAGAAAGTTAGGCTATGGACTTGTAATAGCAATTTATAACTATACCACATGTAGAAAAACTGAATGGTAGAACAAACAAAATGTCTACTTTATTTTACGGTCATTTTGGAATTTTAGAGACGGGTATTACCAGGATTGTGCGACAACTAACCTTAGACTTACTTTTTTCGATGCTGTTATGCAATGTTATGCAATGTTATGCAATGCTATGCAATGTTATGCAATGTTATGCAATGTTATGCAATGCTATGCAATGTTATGCAATGTTATGTAATGCTATGCAATGTTATGCAATGTTATGCAATGTCATGTAATGCTATGCAATGCTATGCAATGCTATGCAATGTTATGCAATGCTATGTAATGCTATGCAATGCTATGCAATGCTATGCAATGCTATGCAATGCTATGCAATGCTATGCAATGCTATGCAATGCTATGCAATGCTATGCAATGCTATGCAATGTTATGCAATGCTATGTAATGCTATGCAATGTTATGCAATGCTATGCAATGTTATGTAATGCTATGCAATGTTATGCAATGCTATGCAATGTTATGCAATGCTATGCAATCCTATGTAATGGTATGTAATGCTATGCAATGTTATGCAATGTTATGCAATGTTATGCAATGCTATGCAATGTTATGCAATGTTATGTAATTCTATGCAATGTTATGCAATGTTATGCAATGTTATGCAATGTTATTTCGTTAGCAAATTCCAGAGAAATCGACGCTTTCGGTGTAACGATGATCGTGTACAAATACAGAATTTAAAGGCTAACTAGATTTTCGTTATTCATCGTTCTTGTTTTTTTCAGGTCATTGGCGATGATCTTTTGGAAACTCTGTTGTGTATGGAGAAGGTTCGCGAGGAATCCTTTCGCACTTACACTCTCGTCGCTGAAAACCAACTGGGACTAAGTCAACACGCCGTTGACCTATTCAGACGTAGGACAATGATGATATTATGAGTTTTGCTCCCTATTTAAGCAAGCTTATTAATTTTAAGGCCAAGAAAAGCTTATTTAAGGCCAGGAAATAGAAGTACAGGTAAAGTAGACGAAGACGGAAGAAGGTGAAATGAGGCAAGGTCAGTGTAGGGTAGGCCTATATCGTAGGCCTATATTCGGAACTTCTCACAGCGTCCACAAAAGTCAAGTCGCGCGGGATTCAGCTTATTCAGAAGCGCAAGGCACAAGTATGGCAGATTTAAAATAAGTAATAAGTCAGATCATAACCAATGTTTGCTTTATTTTACACTTTCGTTCTGTTGTCTTGTCTTTATTTTTTTTAGAACCTCATGAGATAGCCACGGCTACAACCGTTCAAACACCGCCATCGACGTTAACCAAACAACGCGAGCATTCGCCAGATGGAGCCTCTGACGTCATTCGCTATTTTCCACCAGACCGCGATTACCAAACCTTTACCTGGTACCAGCCGATACCGCCTCTAGCTGCATCGAATGAAGACAATTCCGCTCGAAAACAATCACCAGGCGGCGCCGCCGTTGCAAATCTTCTTGCGCTACTACTAGTTTCTTCTTTTATGTCTAGAGTTGAGTCGTAGCATGACTAGAAAATAATCTAATAGAGTAACTTTCCAAAGCATACACAAGAAGCAACTTGAGGGTGGGTTTCAATTGAATCTAGCCGCAGAGTACAGGGTCAGTTTTGAAAAGTTAGGTGCTTTGTAGAAATAAAAAGAATCGACAACTATTTATGTGGGGCATGAACTCGTAAACCCCTTTCTAAATGGCCATACGCTCGTGGTATACTGAAATGTCTGCTCTTCAGAAACCACACAGCACGATTCTGAGAAGGATGGAGAATTGTGGCGGATGTATGGCCGACGTCGTTGGCCCCCTATAGCCTACACCCCTACAGACATGCAGACATGGAATTCGGCCTCGAGATAGTTCTTCTCCTTCCTCCCCAATAGTCGTTCATTGTTCAGCCTTGTATTGCATAATGCAGCCCAGGGCCGGATTAAGGCATGTTCGACATGTTCGGCCGAACAGAGGCTCACATTTTAGGGACCCCACACATGCGAAAACAAATTTTTTGAGGAAAACGACTAAAGTTGTTTTGTACGGGAAAATCGGTATAATCTAAAGAAATTTCGACCAAACGACTAAAAAAGGTCATAAGATTTTTCGATCGAAGATTCCCCCAAAATAATTCCGGACAATTAAGGCCCACATTTCTTAATCCGGCCCTGATGCAGCAGCCTGTGAAGTCGTGTCGACGTTCGAAGTTTATCATCCTCAATATTTAGGGTTGTTGCTTTTAGGCTGCATGGTAAACAGAATTTTGTTGACCATCTTGCGAGGGTATAGGGCCTAACTAAGAAATCAACAACACTGATTATAAACAAAATTGAAACTGCCTTGATATTATTTTCCTCTCCGAAAAATACGTCTGAACTGGTAAAACCAAAGCGATTGTTTGCCGGGAACCAGAAAAATTATGTTTAGCATAATTATAACAGCCTCTCGATCGCGAATTTAA
This sequence comes from Lumbricus rubellus, assembly GCA_945859605.1. Classification (NCBI taxonomy): domain Eukaryota; kingdom Metazoa; phylum Annelida; class Clitellata; order Crassiclitellata; family Lumbricidae; genus Lumbricus; species Lumbricus rubellus. The sequence goes on along the minus strand of OX243811.1, from coordinate 34,548,693 downwards.
TTTTAAACTTTTACTAATAGAATTTACGCCGAATATAGATGCTGATAAACATTATAGGCTAGCCTATTACTGAATAGACGATAGGCCCTATAGACGCTATTTCACCATCAGATTTCGGTTTATATTACATCATACCATATTGACACTATGCAAGAGAACAACCCGTGCTGCTCAGACATGATTATTAGCCAGACCGACATGGTTATTAGCCAAACCGACGTAGTCATTTTTAAGATAGGCGCTAAAGAAAATGCATCGATTTCTCACATTCTGCAATGTCTGTCCGTCTGTCTGTCTGCTTGTCTGCCCGTCCGTCCGTCCGTCCGTCCGTCTGTCTGTCTGTCCATCTGTCTGTCTATCCGTCTGTCCGTCTGTCCGTCTGTCCGTCTGTCCGTCTGTCCGTCTGTCTGTCTGTCTGTCTGTCTGTCTGTCTGTCATCGAATCCACTTCAATGCCAGAATTATTCGGATTTATTGCGATGTCGATAATCGAAGTCGATTCAACGACGACGACACAAAAGTCTCTGGCAGCTGATCGATGCCATACCATGTACAATTGTACATGCATGCAGGGCCGCCGTAAATCCTGCAGGGAAAAGGAAGGTTGGGAATTCCCTCCCCACTAGTGGAAGCTTGAAATACTATTTTTACTAAAGGCAATGATTAAATAATTGCTATTCATACGCAATGTTGTAACATGGTCTTCTAATGGACGAACACACACTTCCAGGAAGACATTTTTCCTCCCCTCATCATGTTAAAGCAGATTTGCGGCCCTGATGCCATGCATATATATAATATATAGTGATGGGATATGATGTTGAAAAACCATCAAAAATTATTTTAACGAAGTCAGATTAACTAAATCTAGGAATTTAGCAGTATGATTTATGCAATGCATCATCAGCTGTAGACAATTCTATAAACAGACGTTGTAAGTTTGTAGGCTTTACCAACGCTCCAATGCGTTTGCTAAAATTGTGAGTAGGCCTATTCGGTCTCCTCAACGAATTCACAATGACACTAATAATAATAATATTATTGTATTCTTATTTCAGTTTATGACATTTCCTATCCGACAGGCAACGATATAGGCAATTTGGTTTTGTAACAGATTATGGCGTCAAGGTCAAATAAATTAATGAATGGTGTGCATCAGCTTCGGATTCCATTTACACATATATGACCTACTCATTGGATAGTGGATGAAAATGGTACTAAACACATCAGAGAGAGATTTCGACGCATTCAGTCCTGTTCTGACGTACATGTAAGCTTGTATACAGACTTTCGAACATTTTCAGATCGTCGGTACTAACTATAGATACAGATACAGAAGTATCTGAAAGTATCTGGAAGTTGCTGAAACCAATGCGATCTTATAGGCCTACACTACTGTAGTTTATCACAGTTGTATCATGACTGGGCTACAACTGTTTACATGTTTTCCAAACTACCGTCATTTTATGTTTTTTGCAACTCTCACCATGTCATGGTCATGATTCGTGTGTTTTGGTAAACAGGCCCATATGGCATAGCGGGATCACTCCCTTCAGCTTGCCTATTTCTTCCTTATATTATAGGTCTACCCAGTACAAGCTACATCCTAATTATAATCATCAGATGAACTACAATTAGTAACTTGTGAATTTTTACTATACCTGTCTTTCGGAAAATAATAGATACAATTTGAAAATTTACAATTTAAAATCTACACCTGTTTGCGTACACGCGTCCATGATTCTGCACATAAAGACAAACACGCGCATACAGAAACATGAGCTTTCTATAGCGACATCTATGTCTGTTCATAGACGACATTTTGTTCCAAAAGCACGAACCAGAGCGTCTTGGATGTCAGCAATACACAAGACGTCTCAATTCATTATCTGCAGAAATGCTAAACGTCTGCACCTCCCACTGCCTGCCCGTCTGTCCCCACTACCCGTCTGTCCCCACTGCCCGTCTGTCTCCACTGCCCGTCTGTCCCCACTGCCCGTCTGTCTCCACTGCCCGTCTGTCCCCACTGCCCGTCTGTCTCCACTGCCCGTCTGTCCCCACTGCCCGTCTGTCTCCACTGCCCGTCTGTCCCCACTGCCCGTCTGTCCCCACTGCCCGTCTGTCCCCACTGCCCGTCTGTCCCCACTGCCCGGACTGCCCCGACTGCATTAGGCCCGTCTTCATAATAAATTATACTGGAGCATAATGGCGTTTGCTGTATACTGGCAACAAACAGCCCCGTAAACACAAACTAATGTCGTCAGTCACGATATCAATGTTTTAGTAGGTCTATAATGAACGTGGGGCCACGAGATCCCAGTACGTGCTAATGCATGAATGAATGTAAATGTCATCAACGTTTGTTCAACGCACACAAAGAGACACCCAAACAAAAATATATACACACTCATACATGTAGCCGTACAAAAATGCACGCATGCAACTTGAGCCTTCGTCCCCTCGTTATAGTTTCTTCCATTGCATAAACGAGTGGACTCAGTGGAGCACGATGAAGAGCTCGACTTGAAACTCGAAGGACTTGGCTTCGAATCTTATTCTAGAGGCAAAGAATTTAGCATCGTATGCATGTATTGAAAATTTTGTGCTGTAGATCCAGAAATGTCGTTGAGAAGACGATGCTAAGTGAGAATAAATGTCACCTGATTCAACACTGTGCGTAGGCCTAATAAAATAATGATATGCATTTATGAATCCAGAAATAGTTAGAGTTAGAATTTGTTTCTTCAGCATGAGTTTATTGGAGGTCTATTATTATTTAGCAAACGAGAATTCATAGCGTGGGCTATCGTAAAAGTTTCAAAAGGAGGTTTAGATACAGAAGTAGGCCTATGAATTTTATTCGCAATGAAATATAAAATAAGCAGTCACTTATAGGCCTACTTTTGATGTTTGCGACAGCGCCGATTGCTTCGTGCAGCACTGGAACATCTCCTTTGCGTTCGGTGAATTGCTTAGTAAAATATTTTTGTCATGGTTTCACATGTACATAATTGTAGGCTATTAGCCTACTCACATAATCATATAGACATTCACACATGCATATAAATGTATAATAAATACATGCATACAACACATACATGTCATATACATACATGTATATATACATGTATATGAAATGTGCACTGAAAAGTATCGTCGATCCGTATTATACATTTGTAGAACCCGCAGGGAAAGATTGATAGATTGTCACTGCAGCGCTTTTTTTCTTCAGTAGAAAAATATCTCTCGAGCTCTCAAGACCAAACATCACGTGACACAAGCTATTACTATCGTCTATCGACTGTTGTGGAGGCGTATAATGATTATTATGATCGATGTTTGTGTACATTATTATTACCTTGCTTTGCTTTTCCCATATAGACTCTATCGTGCCTGCACCACCATATATATGATCCTTAGACCTTACGTTACATAGCTTAATTGCCTTCTACAATATGCAATATGATCATTGTATTTTCGTAATTGTAATTGTAAATGTAATCGAACATTTATATAGCGCCACTTCAAAAGAACTCCTCAGAGGCGCTCCCGACCTGACACCAAACCATAATCAAAGAGAATGGTTTTCAAACGTTTGCGGAAATGGGGCAAAGAAAGACAAAGAAGTTCGTTACGGAGACAAATAGGTAACTTATTCCAGAAAGACGGACCGACCATATTTGTCTTGCCCTATATCATCCTTTTCGTACATTACATTCCTTTCCTTACCAACCTTTTCCCATCGTCGATCGATTACCCCCCGGACAATTACCCCCGGACAATTACCCCCGGACAATTACCCCCGGACAATTACCCCCCGGACAACTACCCCCCGGACAACTACCCCCCGTGCCAATTACCCCCCGGACAACTACCCCCCGTACCAATTACCCCCCCCCGGACAATTACCCCCGGACAATTACCCCCGGACAATTACCCCCGGACAATTACCCCCGGACAATTACCCCCGGGGAAAATTACCCCCCGGACAATTACCCCCCGGACAACTACCCCCCGTGCCAATTACCCCCCGGACAACTACCCCCCGTACCAATTACCCCCCCGGACAATTACCCCCGTGCCAAAAATTAAATATATATCATGTTAATCGCCTACTTAATTAAATATTTAAATGTTATTGATGAGTTATGACGTTAGTTAGCACAATAACTAAGCAAGGTTAAGAGCAACTTCACGAAGATTTGCAAGTTATTGTTAAACTTTTAAAAAATACTAAATCAAATCAAATCTAGAAACCGTTCTAAGCTAATGTGTGAAAAATGGTTAAAAGTTCAAGAAAACTTCAACGTTTTAAACGCCTGCTTAATAATTTTTTTAAATGTAATTATCGATAGAGTTCTGTCTATTTTCGTAGCCTACTCAAACGAAACGACACCATTTTGCTAAATTCTTGTGTTTCGCATAAAGAAAACCTTCGAAAGAACGTTTATCTTTCCCTCTCTCAGATTTAGAAAATTCCATCATGATTAGATATCTAAATTAGGCTAAGTAGACTGTGTGTAAGCTAACTCCGTATTGTATTTAATAAGTATTGTAGAGTGAGATAGTGAAAAAAGATGGCTATAGGTCTACCACAGTAGGCTATAAAGTTAGTATAGGATAGGCTGCGGCAGCGCTGAACGTCCGACAAATACAAAGAGGCTGGTAAAGAGATTAACGCGTGAGAGAACAAGCTCACACTGTGGCACGGGGGGTAGTTGTCCGGGGGGTAATTGTCCTGGGGGGTAATTGTCCAGGGGGTAATTGTCGGGGGGTAATTGTCCGGGGGGTAATTGTCCAGGGGGTAATTGCCCTAGAACCCAGATAGAGTTTTGATAAGTTTGTGTTAGAGCAGACGGATAGGTTTTCATATGCATGCAGTGCAAAGAGATCACTTAAACCTTTTTGGTGGGTCCGAAAGAAATGAATTTCATACCTGACTACAATGACTACGTGCAGCGAACGCCGTTTTTCATGTCTGACTCGGGCATTGTGTCATTGTCAAAGGTCATGCGACTCATGCCTTGTGACCTATTGTTAGTATGTCCATTGTACGTGTGTTGTCCAACCTGCATTGAGCGAGTTAATTCTCTGACAATCATGCAGACTAAAATAAAACACTTTGCTTTGATGACCACATAGCCAAATAGTGGACTAGAGATTTAAAGGCAGAATGCATGCAGAAAGAGTGCCTCTACAAAAGGCAACAACGTCATATAAAAGGTTTGAAGGTGATTATTATTATTATCGTGATCGGCCACCACGTGATGTTCAGAAAACAGAATCTTCGTTGACAATCAACATAAAAATCGTATTCTCGAGATTTCTTTAGCTCCATCAGCGAAGTCGCTGGAACCAGCTTAATCACAGCCTAAAAAATTATGTACGTTTCAACGTGACACTAATTTTACCTATAGCATTACCATTTTGATGATAACATATGATGGTAACACGTACCGTATAATATTTAGGTGGCTTAATTAGCTTAATTACTATGCTTTTTGTCCGTCTCTCTGTCTCTCTGTCTGTTTGTCTAGATGTATCATTCCCGCATGTACATCAATATGTACACATGTAGGGCCTACAACATTGTGCATGTACACTACACAAAAATCGACTTGCATGTACCCTGGTCGTCCGCTGCAGACATTCGACGCAGTATAGGATGTCACGTGTTGTCCTCCACTCAGTCCTTCTGTCCGTTCGCCATCCTTTCGCCAAATCACCAGCCTGTCCTGCAGAACACTGTTCTATAGCTAGTCTGTCGATTTATCCATCCATCCATCCGTCTGATCTTTCATCCATCCATCTCATCCATCTCATCCATCTCAGCCATCTCAACCTTCCATCCTTCCGTCTGGCCATCCATCTTTCGGCACCCTTGTGTATCTGCTGTTTAACGTCACTGTGTAGTAATAAAGACCATTAGCGACGCCCTCCTCCTTTAACCAGGCTTGGAACTGGCACTGGCAGAATGCAACCAGTGGAGGAGTTGTAACGGCATGGCTGTGTTACAGCGCCGTGTCCTTCCATCCTTTCACTGTCCATTTCGTCTGTCCAGCCATCTTTCCATCCATCCTTCCATCTATCCTTCCATCTTTCCATTCGTCCATCCTTCCATCCTTCCAACCATCTTTCCGTCCATCCTTCCATCCTTCCATCAATCCATCCGTCCGTCCGTCCATCCATCCTTCCATCCATCCATCAATCCATCCTTCCATCCATCCTTCCATCCTTCCATCCATCCATTAATCCATCCTTCCATCCATTCTTCTATCCGTCCATCCTTCCATCCATCCTTTCATCCGTCCATCCTTCTATCCATCCATCCTTCCGTCCATCCTTCCGTCCATCCTTCCGTCCATCCTTCCATCCTTCCGTCCATCCTTCCATCCTTCCATCCATCCTTCCATCCTTCCATCCTTCCA
>OX243811.1:34519766-34537266 GCA_945859605.1 Lumbricus rubellus | reverse complement strand
CCAATGCCGACCCGATGTGGCTGTGCTTGTATAGGACATTACACCCCGGCCCTGGACACAACTCCCCGGTCATTATCCCACGGACAAAGCTTGGACAATATCCCTCCCTCGATTTTGCGAAGGACATTATTCTCCCACCCCCGACAAAATCCTTCTGTTCATTCGTCCATTTTTTCGTTCAATTGATAAAGCTTAATTGACCTGGTTTTTGTTCGTTGTGTCGAATTGTTAGTCCGGTAACGGTAATGACCTGCTACTGTCATTCAGATCTGTAAACGTAACTCTTGCTAGTGTCATTTAAGTTTACATTCAAGACTTGTTGATGTTGTTTGCGACTTAAGTTAGAAACTGTGAATGTCGTAGACATCTAAATTTATAATTATTTACAATGAATGACAGTCTATAAAATTATGAGTCTTGAAGTTTGGATGACTAGTGTAATAACATAGCCTAATATTATTCTTAAAAAGCTGTTTTGGACGTATACATAGTCTTAACGTCTAAAATAGGCCTACACCTTAACATATTCTCATGAAAACATTTTATGCATAATTTCATGTATAATATACAAATAAACACCTTGAAATATTCTTACATGTACAATTGTACATTTTTCAACTAATGTCTAATTTATAGATGTGCATTGTGCATCATAACATACATGTACATTGTACAAGTATTGTACATGCTGGTCTATTCTTATACATGCCTTGCGCACCATTTTCAGGTGATGATACTATCATGCCTGGAACAATGTCCCCTACCCCGGGGAGATGATGTCCGGAGATTTTGTGTCCGCGGGAATAAATAATGTCCTGAGGACCATGTCCGGGAGGGATAATGTCTGTTTACCGTTGTTGCATCCGTTACGCTATTAAGGCACAGAGTCGTCTGTTTTCTGGGGTAGTCTATACATTAAGCCTACTTTTGAGAAGGATTACTCACTGTACTCAGCACGTGTGGCATGGCAAATCGTCAACCGAAACAGACTCTATCATTCTCGTGCACATTTAATTAGATTTTCGTCTTCTTCATTGTGCAGATTATTACTGTTGGAGCTCAGTTGGCTTATTAAAATTATCTGATTGAAATGCACACGTACGCATGAACATCCAAGATATGACGCAGTCGATCAAGATGATTTTCGTAGGAAGACCTTCTTTCTGTCAGTTGTGATACAAGATCACAGAAAGTATTGCATTGTTTCCAAGACATCACCCAGTTCAGTGGCAACACAATTATTTTGTAGACACCTTGATGCGTTTACAGCTTCGATGAAGCTGCAACAACAGCCACCATGAACCTCTCTTCTAATTTCACAACTGATGCCAGACATGATTGTGCTGGACGCACCAAGATCTTACAATAAGCAAGTCAGAAGTAATTAAGAAAATACCTTATTAGACAGCCAGCAAACGCACAACAGCTCACACAAGGTTTACATCATAGCAACAATTTAGACAAAGTCATAAAACATTTTCATAATAAAAGCTCTATTGCAAAGCCATGAACTCTAGGTATACGGCAAGGCCACGTGGCATGGATCGCATGTTGTATGGGGTGACCTTACTGGGAGGGAGGCGGGAGGGAAACTGGAGTGATATGGGCACTTTGTGCATACAAACATTCCTACAGCTATTGAAGGACTAGGTATACATAAACTCGGCCATTTAAGCAATTTAGACATTTTTTAGATACGTTTCAAGTCTTCAACATTGTTGGTCTGTATCTGCATAAACCTGCAGTAGGCCTACAGGTTTTTGGCCAATACTGACTTTGGTGAAGATTTGTTCACGTATTAAAGAGACTTTGTGGTGTTGGTGTATTTTTGTAGAAATTCAAAACAACATATGAATATGCATTTGCATACATTTTTTATATCTACTAAGACTGCATGGTTATTACTGCATCCTGATAACTGATAGAAAGGATTGTCCAGTTAAAAATAGCCTATTGCATGCATTGGTTCAGTCTGACGAATTATTGCTCTCTCGCGATTTCGTCATAACGGTAACTTCTTTGAGTATATCCTTCAACATCTATACGCAACTTAACATTCATCAGGTTCTATAATTATGTTTCTTTTCAATGTTTCGTCACAGTTCCATCCTCATTCCTCATGTACATGTACGCTCTCTCTCTCTCTCTCTCTCTCTCTCTCTCTCTCTCTCTCTCTCTCTCTCTCTCTCTCTCTCTCTCTCTCTCTCTCCACGTATCGACTCCTCAGCTCTGGCGTCCGAGATCCGCCCAACCACACGACGACGATGACTACCGTACTACGACAGCGACAATGATGATGACGACAATGATGATGACGACAACAACGACGACGACAATGATGATGACGATGACGACGATGACAACGACGACGACAACAACGATGACGACGACAACAACGATGACGACGACGATGATGCAGTGAATAACGATTAGACGACGACGACGATGAGAATGATAATGATCATCGATCGACGGCTCAGTCATCATTCCATCCGTTTCCGGTTTCTCATTTCATGCATCATCGTGGGAAGAGAGCGGTCGTCGTCGTCGTCGTCGTCGTCGTCATCGTCGTCGTCGTCATCGTTGTTGTTGATTCGATCGTCGTCGTCCATTCAGGAGTGGAGGTGGGCCATCAGCAGACGACATCGTCTGCGCCACCACTTCACTCTTACTCCCCCCCACCAACCCACCCCATCCCACCCCCGCTATTCCACACACACACACACACACACACACACACACACACACACACACACACACACACACACACACACACACACTGCTCGATCGGTGCGAAGAGGCGAAACGATGACGTCACGTAGCAGGAGACGACAGCTGACAGCGCCCTCTGGCTTCTGGTGACGAGAGAAGACATCTTTATATGGTGAAGGGTGGAGGAGCAGCTGTTATGCGGAAAGAAGGAATGGGAGAATTAAGGAAGGGATGGATGGAGGAAAAAGGAAACAGGAGTGGGAGAGAGAGGAAGGGAGGAAAGGAAGAAGTAAAATAAATTGGGAGGAAGATGGTAAGGAGGAATAACTAAAGGATTTTAAAGTGAATGGGACATTTAAGAGAGGTGGGTTTATAAGGAGACAGGCGTGATTCAAGGAGGATAACTCAGCCATAGACACTCAGTTAGACAGTGAGGAAGGCACATACGGATGGACGGACAGTCCTGCATGCACTGGAAGGACTGCACATCGGACTAAGGACTAAGGATATAAAAAATACATGCAGAGAGAATGTGATAGCCAGAGGGCAGAAACGTAGGTAGAGACAAGAGGGCATAGGGAGAGACAGAGACAACTACATAAAACAATACAAACGACATAACACACTTTCACGGAGACTGATGAACCCTAATTGTTCCTTAGACTCTCGTATGATTAATTTCTTATTGCAATAATAAAAAATTATTTTACACAGTGTATTCGAACCTTCGTTTTATGCATGCACACTATAATTATAGTGAATAAATATATTAGGACTACTCTTTTGAACTGCTCTTCTGACATGACACAGCGCTCGTGAATAAGCTGGTGCCCTGGGCTTGGCTTAATTTCGAGTGGCTCTGTAGAAATTTGGAGATTACGATTACGATTACGATTGACGTAGCAATAGAATGTGAAACGGTTTCCTCTCTCCTGCTTTTCTATTCATCCCATCATCGGCCCTGCAGATTTGATTCCCCAGAAAAACTCAGCTGGTACATTCAAGAATCTACTTACTTACTTACTTATATGGGCCCTTCAGGGCTGTTTTTAACGTGAAGTTGTATACACAAAATGTGCAGTTCTAATTGGATTTGTGCAGTTGTAGAAGCACTTTTGTACAGTTAAAACTAGCAAAAAATGGCCATTGTCCTCCGATTGGAAGTAATTTACCATGGAGGATGGGAAAGGAAAGAAGGGTTCCAAAAATTCCTTAAAAACAGCCCTGGTGCTCTCTAAATTCTCCATAGTTTCACTGCAACTCATTCGATGCCAGTTATTTCGTCATCTCAGTTCATTTATTCATTTCAATGTCAAATTGGCAATAATCGCAGCCGAAGAATTTGAAGACTAAACGAATTAAACGGCCTAAGCCGGCGAAAGACATTTCGTTCTGTTCACATGCAGTTCTCTTCTTTTATAGCTTTTCGTCGGCTGCAACGTCGCTGATTAAACCTTAACTTAATTAAACATTATGAGACGAATTCCTTCGTCGCCTGCTGCACCATTGCACCATTGCACCATTGCACCATTGCACCATTGCACCGTTGCACCATTGCACCATTGCACCATTGCACCATTGCACCATTGCACCATTGCACCATTGCACCATTGCACCATTGCACCATTGCACCATTGCACCATTGCACCATTGCACCTTGATCCTCGGCTATAAATTCTTTAGCAGCATTGAAAGGTCAGACATCTATCTTCAGAGATCTTCATCAGGATTTTGAGTCTCTTGCGTTGGAGTTCTGCAACATTATGAATCGTGTAGGCCCTAATAAATCTTCGTCGAGGGTTCTTCAACATCAGCGTTATATATATTATAATATATGTAGGCTATATAATTATGTAGATAATATGTATATTTTGTGTATATATAAAAACATGTGTGTAGATGCATAAAGAATCAACGATTTCACCCAACTTTCAGAAGTTAAGTTGGTAGTTGCAAATGATTTAGTTTATGAACATCAAAATAGTTCCCTTCAAATTTCCACATAAAATGCACACACACACACACACACACACACACACACACACACACACACACACACACACACACACACACACACACACACACACACACACACAATTTGCTTTGTATTCATTCATCTAACACAGCGGCATGAAATAATAAACGCTTAGGCAATGCAAGTTCAGTACTGTTAAAGTGAGTACAGTCTGCAGATGAGATCCTATTGGTCATGGAGACCATATAAGACGTACTATTATAGGCTATAGGCTTGCACTTTTTAATATTAAGGAGAAATGGTTTTCCCAGTATTTTGTTTAACTCTCATTCATCAACTTGCAAGTCAAAATATACAAGCTGCTGAACTACTTTTGATTTACATCTAATAATTATAAGTGCGATATAACAAATCGTAGCTAATCGTATATAATCACCATCGTAAAAGTAATCGTTTACTCAAAACTTCTACAGCGCCATTTAAAAGTCATGCACTGGGCAGCAGCTTATTCACAAGCGCTGAGTTGAGTCAGACGGATCGTCCAAAGGAGGAGTCCACTGGGAGGTCGTCTTATAAGTCCCGTTGCCAATGGATTAGAGAGGCCGACCATAATACAGCCATTAGTAATATATATATATATATATAAATAAATATATATATATATATATAAGGTGTACCGTAGGCGTTGTCACAGATCAGCACAAGTCATGACGAATAGCATACAAGCGATCTCTCTCGGATCCCATTCAGACCCATCGATTATAAAAATAGAACTCAGACCGTCATGCATAGCTAATCATCGCCTCATTACTATTCACACGTCACAGTCCTACGCACTATTTATAGCCTACTCTTATAATCTACAATTCTACATGTGCATTGCACGTGTGTGCATACCTGATGTAATATCGTGACGCAGAGACTGCGAGCTGCGGCCATTATAATATAGATAATTATAATATATATAAATATATACATGCATACGTATATACCATACATATATTTTCTGTATGTGTAGGTTATATATATGTAGTTGCATGGCTTTGGGACCTACATGTATATGTATATACGGACGCGATGAATGCGCCATTTGGTGACAGGTGGCGGCCCCTTGAGGCCATTCAGAATGAACGACTCATTTCCGCAATACGTATATTTCTTTATTTCTTCCCAGCAAAGCGACTTACAAAAAATATGTGTATTATATATTTTATGCATGACGTGCATTGTGAATGTTTATGTCTATAATTATGTATATGTGAAGATCTGTATGCATAAACAGGCTCTGCATAATTATATAATATATATTTATGTATAGTCTATGTAATTTCAGACTTTAGATATATTATTATGGCTCTGATGCCATAGTGCACACTGCATCATCAATCGGCAGCAGCAGCCGGTCTGAGATGAAATGATGACCTTTGACAATGTTCCATCTAATATACATGTATTATAATACACAGATCTAACATTGTGAACATAATAATTATAATTATAAGGCTATAGAGTATAGACCGATGTGCCAGAGCGAATGGAGGCCTAAATTTGTGGTCTTTGGCCGAAAAATCTGATGAAAGGTTTTTATTCTCTCTGTCTGTATCTCTGTCTCTGTCTCTGTCTGTCTGTCTGTTTCTCTCTGTCTCTCTCTGTCTCTCTCTCTGTCTCTTTGTCTCTCTCTGTCTCTCTGTCTGTCTGTCAGTCTGTCTGTCTGTCTGTCTGTCTCTGTCTCTGTCTCTGTCTCTGTCTCTGTCTCTGTCTTTGTCTCTGTCTCTGTCTCTGTCTCTGTCTCTGTCTCTGTCTCTGTCTCTGTCTCTGTCTCTGTCTCTGTCTCTGTCTCTGTCTCTCTCTCTCTCTCTCTCTCTCTCTCTCTCTCTCTCTGCATTGTTTAAAACTTATTAAACATTGAACCGTATGCTAATTTGCTGCATTGATTGAAAACCTGTTGGAACCTGATGGGGGCCACGTCCTCTGCAAAAATTCTCAATGTGGGGGGCCATGGCCGGATTATCCCCGGATCCTCCCCTGTAAACGACCGTTTTGGGCGGACGGCTACCGCATAGCCAGGCACAGACGACACCATTCTTACAGCGGAAATTTTCTGACCACTTTTGTTTGGTGTTTCTGTGAATATTTGAATATACATCCGTCTTTCTCTCACAAATTTCTTAACTCCGCCAAAGCCGGTCCCAAGCCCGGTTGAAAAAGGAGGAGGGTTGGGGCATGGGGTTAGCAGCCCCATCCCTGTAAAAAGACCTAACGCTACAGAAACGACAAGTAGGAGCCATTCCGGTACAAACCGGCGGAGAAGAAAGGACTTACCGCCAGACGGGCACATGAAGGTGTTGGGTGAAAGCCGCAAGGAAGCCCAAAACCAGAAAAGTTCAATCTTCAACGCCAAATCCCAGACAAAAATAGGAACATGGAATGTGAGAACATTGTTCCAGGGCGGCAGGATGGAACAGGTGATACGAGAAATGGAGACATATCAGCTGAGCATCCTGGGCGTCAGTGAAATGAGGTGGACCGGACAAGGGAGGTTCACTAGTGGAAATACAACAATACTTTATGCTGGAGGAGAGGATAAGCACGTGAGTGGAGTTGGACTTATGCTGGACAGAGAGGTGGCAAAGGCGCTGATGGAGTGGAAGCCGGTGGGAGATCGTATCATCTCGGCAAGGTTCCGAACACAGCATGCCAAGGTGACGGTGGTGCAGGCATACGCACCGACGGAGGTGGCTGGCGAGGAGGAGAAGGATAGTTTCTACGAGAAGCTTGAGAGCGTAATGGACGGAATACCAAACTACGACATCAGGATCATCATGGGAGATTTCAATGCCAAGCTGGGCAAGGACAGAGGAGGGGTGGAGAGCACGATTGGACCGTTTGGCTCAGCAGAGGAAACGAATGACAACGGCGAAAGACTGACGGCCATGGCGAGCACGGGTGGAGTCATCGTGGGCAACACATTCTTCGCGCATAAGAAGATACACAAGACGACGTGGATATCACCGGATGGAAAGACAGCAAACGAAATCGACTACATATGCATTAGTGGTAGATGGAGATCGGCATTGCAGGACGTAAGAGTGTACAGGGGTGCAGATGTGGGCTCTGATCACAATTTGGTGATTGGTCGCATCAAACTGAAGTTGAAAAAGATGAAGAGAACGGAGAACATCAAACCGTTTGCAGTGGAAAAACTAAAGAACAAGGAAATAGCGGAGGGCTTCCAACTGGAGGTTAAAAACAGGTTCGAGGCGTTGCAGCACAGTGGAGATCACGAGGAGCAATGGAAGATGTTCAATGAGGCTGTCAAAGAGAGCGCATCGACAACCTTGGGAAGAAGAAGAGGAACGAGAAGGGAAAGGTGGATAGGTGAGGAATCGTGGGACTTGATTGACGAACGAAGGAAGGCAAAGACTATAAGAGACACAAGGAATGAGCTTGATCAATGGAGAACAGAAAATGAGGCATACAGAAATCTGGACCGTGAAGTGAAAAAGAGCTGCAGAAGAGATAAAAGAACATGGATGGAGGGAAAGGGAAGGGAGGCTCAGGAGGCAGCAAACAGAAACGATTCAAAGACCCTTTACAGGATCGTGCGGGAGCTTACCAATACAGGGTGCAAAGAAACAAAGATACCGATCAAGAGCAAGGACGGGCGAGTGCTGACAACAGAGGAAGAACAGAATGCAAGATGGGTGGAGCATTTCAAAGAAGTCCTGAATCAACCGGCACCTGACGAACCGCTAAACCTGGAAGGAGCAGAGGCAATCAAGCAACCGAACATCACAGTAGAGAGGATAGACGTGAATGAGGTCGGGAGGGCGATAAAGGCATTGAAAAATAACAAGGCAGCGGGGATGGACGAGGTTACAGCGGAGATGTTGAAATGCGGAGGCAGGACAATTGAAGATGAACTCACACAATTATTCAACGTGATTTGGGAAACAGAGGAGATCCCGGAGGACTGGAGGAAGGGAGTGATCGTAAAAGTGCCAAAAAAGGGGCCATTGAATGATTGCAACAACTGGCGGGGCATTACATTGCTATCAATACCAGGTAAAGTTTTCTGCAGAGTGTTAATGAATCGATTAAGAACTGAGGTAGATGGCGCATTGAGGGAAGAGCAAGCGGGGTTTCGACCTGGAAGGTCATGCAACGAGCAAATATTTACACTGAGGAACATAATTGAGCAGAGCAAAGAGTTCAATAAGGAATTGTTGGTGAATTTCGTCGACTTTAGAAAAGCGTTTGACAGTATAAACAGAGACACACTTTGGAGCATTGTCAGGTTGTATGGAGTCCCGGAAAAATACATCAGCATTTTCAAAGCTCTTTATCAGGACGCAAGTTGCTGCATCAGAACAGAGAATGGCAACACAATAATGTTCCAGATTGAAACAGGAGTACGACAGGGGTGCGTGTTGTCCCCATTCTTATTTGCTCTTGTCATTGACTTCATCATGAAAGGAGCGATGGACAATTCTACGTTTGGCATAGCTTGGAACCAAGGAAGGCTAAAGGATTTGGATTTTGCTGACGACATAGCACTGCTAAGCGAAACACACATGGACATGCAGAGGATGACCACGAGACTGCAGGAGTTAGGGAAAGGAGTGGGATTACACATCAACAGTGCGAAAACGAAAGCCATGAAGATTGGAGACATAGATCATCCGAGCATCAAGATTGGACAGGAAACCATAGAATATTTCGACAATTTTGCATATCTGGGAAGTTATATGGAAAAGGATGGGAGCATAGAGATGGATGTCAAGACAAGAATTGGCAAGGCAGCGGCGGTCTTCCAAAGAATGAGAACCGTGTGGAGATCAGGAACGTTGAACAGAGACACGAAGCTTCGACTGTACTCGTCCTTGGTGTTGCCTGTGGTGCTCTATGCAAGTGAGGCCTGGAAGACAACAGCAAAGACAACAAAACAACTAAATGTCTTCCACCGGAGATGCCTACGATCTATCCTTGGCATCTCATGGAAGGACCACATCAGAAACGAGGAGGTGCTAACAATGGCGGGGACGAAGGATCTTGAGTACATCATCATGGGGAGAAGGGGAAGGTTGGCTGGGCACATCCTTAGACTACCAAAGGAGAGGATTGCGAGGACGGCATTGAAATGGGTGCCGGAGGGTGGAAAACGAAAAAGAGGTAGACCAAGAAACACCTGGAGACACGCTTTCAGGAAGGACCTGGAGCGGATGGGACTGGGCTGGGACGAGGCGGAGGTGGTGGCTGGCGACCGTGCGGAGTGGCGAGGACTTGTCGACCAATGTTCCGATCGGAACTGGAGGAACAAAGTCTAAGTCTAAGTTTCTCTCACAAATTTCTGTCTCGCCATCAAAACTTCAGATAAGTTGTACATACTTTTTAAAATCTGATGACCTTTTTAGTAGCTGACATCGATGTCGCCCTGTAGAATCATTTTGACGGGATAATTATACATAGGCTATATACAGAGTTGTCGAAATGGGGGGGGGGACGTCAGATCTACTTGTTTGTATGTGCACTTGTTATAGCTCCCCTTCAAACTCCCTACTCAGAGGCGCTCCCGACTACAGAGCGGACACTGCATCAGAGTTTCACGCCGAGGCGCTGAGCAATTGCGAGTGAAGGACTTGTCCAAAATCTCTACGCGATGGCTTGAGGTGGATTCGAACCTGCAACCTTTCGGCTGCAAAGCGACAAACATACCCACAACACCACCGCGTCCCACAATGTAGGTCTATGTGTTGCGTGTACCATTCTTCCGGGGGGGATGGTAAGTATACGCATGTGAACAACACCTCTTGAATTTTTCGGGGAGGTAAATGTCATTCCTGGGGAACTTCCCCTCCTCTGACACTTCTGCAGGATTAAACACTGTGCGACCAGCATGTGCATGTGCATGTAGGCCTAGCTGTGTAATCTGCAGATAGCCTTCTGCCACTTCGCTGCGTCCTCTTAGGTCCTCTGATCGGCTTGACCTCTTTGTCCCACGAGTCAGGACCGCCATGGCGCAATCCAGATCATTTGCCTGCATTGGTCCCTCTCTATGGAATGGGCTTCCCCCATCAGTTCGCTCTGCCATCCTCTCTGGTAGTGTATCCTCATCTTTCTCTCGTCTAAAAACTTGCTTTTTTTCTCGGAGATGAACGCACTGGGAGCGCTTCTGAAAGGCTCTTGCTGCAAGAAGCGCTTTATAAATTGTCAGATAAGGTAAGATAAGACTAGCGACATCAAGAATTCGCGATACTCGTGAAACATTAATCGACGCCATTAACTCTTACGACACCTTCGTTAATTTGACTTTTAAAGACAATCACAAAAATCTCTTCTCATTCTCCTTCGTCTAGTTTCCTGCCTCCTGTAGGCAGGTTCGAATGTCCTACGTCGCCATTCCTCTCGTAGGCCTCTAACTTTATTGAGCGGCAAAATAAAAAATAAAATTATGTATACCTATAAAAATCTATACTTTATTCTTATTGCGCTTTGAATGGAAGTGATGTAAGCCCATAAAATACGTGGTTGATAAGCTTTGTATTTTTTATTTTGACATTTTTCCCCGGGGCCATGAACTACGCGGATGAAAAAAACTGCTTGTGACAGTAATTACTTTTGGTGAGAAAGGCACATCTTTAACATTTGCTACATTTTTTAATCAGATTTTCTTTTTTGCAATAAAGCGTATTTGACAAGAGGAGATGGATGAGACGAGATAGGATAACATCAGATTTAAATCGTTAACGATGCAAATTGAATAATAATTATAAATATATAATAATTAATAATAATTATAAGTTCATTGCACTTGTTGCAGCTCATACGATAAAGGTCGATTAAGCAGAATCACGGTGACTCAAATATGCGCAACAGCACCATACATACAATAATAGGCAAATTCCAAAGGACAATTATTAGAAAATAGGCAAATTCCAAGGCACAGGTAGGCAATAGGCAAATTTCAAGGGACAAATATACACAATGGGCAAATTCCAAGGAATAATTAGGCAATAGGCAAATTTCAAAGGATAATTACGTAATAGGCAAATTCCAAAAGATAATTAGACAATATTCAAATTTCAAAGGCTAATTAGACAATAGGCAAATTCCAAAAGACAATTAGACATTATAGGCAAATTCCAAGGGACAAGTAGACAATGCACAGTCATGCAATGGATGGCACATAGATCCACAACATACCAATGAAGCATACTTTTGTCGGCAAGACTATGCATAATTATAATGCATACATAATCAAATGTAAACACACGAATAGGCGTCATCAATCAATCAATCAATCGATCAAACGAACAATTAGACAATCACTCAATCGATCGATCAATCAATCATAATTTATTTGGCGTCCTTTCAGGATGAATATTAAGCTTACTTCGCAAGGTCATATATGTGACGTTCATATAGGGCCTATATAGGCTATACATAATTTAATAGTGTATGTTCATAATAATAATTGTGTGCTGTTGCGTTCGTGGGTGTGTGCGTGTGAATTTAAAAGCAAGAGCATGCGTTGACTGCACGTATTGCTGATTGCTTCGAGTGCAGATGAACAGCGCAGTAGCCTTTTTCCTTTTCCTCTGCCTCTGCCTCAGTGCCTCTACCCCCTCTTCCTCTTCCTTTTCCTCTTCCTTTTCCTCTGCCTCTGCCTCTGCCTCTACCCATCTTCTTCCTCTTCCTCTTTCCCTGCCTCTTCCTCTGCCTCTTCCTCTGCCGCTTCCTCTGCCTCTGCCTCTGCCTCTAACCCTCTTCTTCCTCTTCCTCTTCCTCTGCCGCTTTCTCTGCCTCTGCTTCTACCTTTTTCTCTTCTTCTTCCCATTTTTCTTCTTTTGCATCTTCCCCGTTATCTGCCTCTTCCACTTCCCGTTCCTCTTCCTTTCCCTTCCATTTTCCCCCCTTCCTCGTTCTCTTTCTCTTCCCCTTCCTCTTCATTTTCTTTTTCATTTTTCTCCTCCCTTTCTCCTCCCTCGTTCTCTGCCTCTTCCTCTTCCTTTTCTTTTTCGTTTTCCTCTTCTCTTCCTTTTCCTCTTCCTCTTTCTCTTCCTCTTCCTCTTCCCCTACCCCTACCTTTTCTTTTTCGTTTTCCTCTTCCCTTTCTCTTTCTCTTCTTCATTCTCTTCCTCTTCCCCCTCTCTTTCCCTTTCCTCATTCCTCTTCCTTTTGAGCCTCGTTGATGAAACAGCAGCTGCACCTGAAGAACGTAATGAATTGAACCTATATTTAGCTATTTTCCTGTCGTCCGGTGCTTGGTACGCCCATCTCTTCATCCTCCATCCTGTCATCCACCCATCCGCCCATCCACCCATCAACCCATCCACCCAAACGCCCATCTACCCATCCACCTATCTGACACTCAGCCGCCCAAGCAATTTCGTCGCTATACTTAATCGCCAAGTGGTGGACTACAAATCACACCGCGTGATAATCACGCTCAGAACCAAGGAGATGTGCAATGATATACATAGTCTACGTAATTATATGCGTGTTGAAAATGGTATTGCATCATACGTTTGGTGCATAATATGTGCACTAAATATATATGATGAATATATTACATAGCATCTGTACTTCTGCAGGCAATAAAATCAGATAAGATCCATGGAAATTCTTAAGATAGATTACGTATAAGAAGTGCTGCCCATAAATGTGTTCATTTCAAAGCAATAATATTTATTTATGCCCATAGGCTCTAAATGTTCAGTACGTATATTCAGCTAACTCAAATACATGCAAGATTGCATGTGCCTGTGTGTGTTATACTGTTATTATACATTATATATATATATTTAAGAAAAATCTTCTTTATGATTATTGCCTTAAGAAGGCATTTTAAGGGCAAGACATGATAGGAATATAATATGAATAGCTCCAATCTTTCCAACTGCATGCGTTGTGTTTCTCAATGGATTTCTTGACTAACGATTGATGCGCTGCCTGTCATTGCACGATGATGGGGGTGAGAGGGGAGATCCCCACCCTGGCTACTCATTAATACGAGGCTTTTATAGGCGCTAAATGCTGGCCATTTTTATTGGCGCTCGCAATATTATTCGGTGCATGTCGGCAGCCATGTTGTCTGCCAATTTGTTTAGGCTATGGTTTTTAATTTCGCAAACCAGATGTTCTTACAAGGAATATTATGCTTGAGGTAGTTCAGTATCCAGCGTGTTGGAATTTAAGAGGAGAGATCTGGAGACTGGAGTTAAAATATAATATTATTAAGTTAGATATTTCGGCTCTATAGTCTATACCTATTGGTCCTTAGTCAACTTAGGTAGGCCTATACAACGTGCGGACAGTAATTGCATTATTGCAATTGCGACAATAATTTATAAAGCATCACCGGCAGCAATCTACTTCTATGGACCCTATTGCTATAATTATATATTCTGACAGTGGGAATATCAAACGATAAGAGCAAAGACTGCAGGCCGCACGTTCTCATAATTATATACCGAGAGCCCGAGGTTACGAAAACGAATGTTCTAACATTTCAAAACCAAGGATATACCTCTAAAAAGGATTATTTTGATGGCTGCTGTATTATTTTTGGCATGCATCTGACATCGCGAACAGATTACACAACGCAATATATCAGTATTAAGCCTACATGTAGGTTATAATAGTATATATAGGCCTACCCTAACCGCGCGAGTAAGAAGCGCAAAAAATTTGTGGAATGGCACATTGAGACGCATACGATACTTTGGAGCATTCTACTCGAATCTTTGCAACATTTCACCGGATACTTTACCATTTCATCCAATTATACTTTGAGAGATTCCATTAGACACTCTGAGACATTACACCAGATACTTATAGGTATTTCCAACTGACACCTTTCACCTGATTGGGACATTCTACCCGATAGTTTGGACCATAGATCGAGTACTCGAATATTAAGAATATTAAGATTTGCAAATATTCACGAATATTGACGAATATTAAACTGCCAACGAATATTATATCCGTAAAATATTTTTTCATTCAAATAATTCTGTGTTACAAAACTACTGTTGCAACGTCATGCCAAGTTGAAGTAGGTGTTAGATATCCACATCAAATTTATCTCTGCATGTATATCTCAATGGACAGCTGCAGATGATAGTTGAATTTTATGTGAATTTGCCTCGATACAATATTATGAGATCTGACTGAAAATGTTATTACATCAAATGCACTCTCATTAGGTTAAGTTTAAAGTGATGCCTGCATTATGCAATGTTCCACAGTTCCTAACTGTTTTAAATGTAGCCTACAGCCAAGTTTTGAGACCATTTTTGGTTATGTTATGACCTGTTCAGTCACCTCGATCTACGCTACATTACGTACATTACATTACATTACATTACATTGAGCCGGCAATGGACGAATCCCAAGGTCCTGGGCACGGGGCCAGTGCACCACAGGACTTGCCGTTTACTTCCCAGCTGACGCTGGTACCAAATTATACAGCTTGGTGACAGAGGCACGTGTGCGAAAACAACTTGCCCAAGGCCGTTACCAAGATTCGAACCGCAGCCGCCCGCTCCGTGAGCGAGCGCGTTACCGCTCAGCCACCAGGTCGCAAGCTACATTACGCTACGTAATGCTAATGCATTCATTCGTTGAAGAATTTCTATAGCGCCTCTTCAAGGAGGACTACTCAGAAGCGCTCCCGACTCTATAGCACGTCAAAAGCGAAGTTCTGAGTTGAATATAAAATCTTCAGTAAGAGCCTCATGGAAGTTAATGTCGTTATGTTATTTTTAAAATTCTTGTTCGCACAATTATAGGCCTACAATCAATGAATGCAAATGCATTTACAACCTATAGATTATTTTTCCGCTGTCTCTAATATAGTTTATTTTCAATATCATATATTTTGATTGTAATATATTTTAATAATTTAACCAAATTCACTAGGTAGCCTATCCGTCATTACTGACGTGCCTTTTTGCTCTTGACTTGACCCTAATTATTTTCTAAGTTAAATGTGTTGTTTTAATCTTGCTGACTCGTTTTGCATGGCTATATTGTTCAATATGAGTGTTTCTGGAATCATTAAACTGATTGATAGTTAATTTATTCGTGTTCTGTTATTTTAACATTAAGTAACGGCGAATCGCGTCACGGCAGATACACAGAGTTGCAGCTCTGACCCCGATACAGGTCAGAGTTGTACGGCAAAGGCGACGGCAGACGAAGGTCCTGCGCCGAAGCGCTAATCTTCTTTCGTCCGGTTTTACCAACCGATCCCCCCTCCGTGCCACAACCTTTCATTCGTCCTCGTATGCGCAACGTTTTGCCGGACTCGTCCAATTCGAACTCGAGGGTCGATGGGTTGACGTAGATCGGGATGTTGATGCTGCCGCAGTAGTACGGGCGCGTGATCCGGTGACCTTTGTCCATGACCTCCTGACCTTGAATACGCCGGACGACGAGGATCTCCAGCTTGTAGTTGCGGATTCGGATCGTCACCTGTCCGGTCGGGAACTTATCCATGGGGATTTCCGCACGAAACTGGCCGTCGTAGAGATCCTTGAGGAGCAGCGACGTGGAGAAGTTGTGGTCGGGCACGTCAAGGGCGCACAGGTAATCGTCCTCAACGCTGCTGGTTCGACGCCTGCTCGAGTGAGCATCCGAGTCGCGGATGATTTCGACCGTCAACCCGTTCGCTTGTTGGATCATCGTCTTGCGAGTGGACGTGGGCGACAGTTTGTAGAGAATGTTCTCGAGGCTTCCTCTGAAGGTCCCGCCGGCCCTTCGTAAGCCATGACCCAACTTCTCAAGGTCGTCCTTGACGCGCTGAAGACGTCGACACAGCTGGCGTCGTCGACGGTCGGGGGTGGCTGCAGGGGAGCTGGCGGACGCCTCCTTGAAGCTGCCCGACGGAGAGGAGGCCCTCGACAGACTGCGGCTCGTGCTCTCGCTGCCGGAATCCGGCTGACCGCTCGGCGTCCACGTCCCGTGGCCGTAGAGGGGAGCGGAGTGGACGCTGTCCGACGGGGATACGGCTGGCGATGGGTTGTTTTTCCCGTCCACTCTGGTCAGTATCTGGTCAGCTTGACCGCTCGGTCGGCGAAGGGTGATTGCCGAGGGAGCCAGCATCGTCTGAGTTGTCATTTGGACAGATCGTAATCGTAATCGTAATATCCAAGTTTCTAGAGCGCCACTTGAAAACCAAAGCTTATATATGGCACCAATTTATTCACGACCCGGTGAGATTCAAATCGAAAAGTCAATTTAAGAGGACGTTTAATATCGCCTCTGCTTTATAATGTCACTGTCTGCGGAGAGTTTCCAACAGCAGAATCTCATGTAGCGCCACTATACAATCGACCTACGAAGGCATTGTAAATCAGATGCAGTAGCAAAAATCCAAATGTGCGTATGCGTTGTTGAATAGTCAATCTATAGGCCTAATTATTATTTAACAACGGTCAACGGGATGCGTTCGCTTGAAATTCAGCCAAATTATATCTTCATAAATTGAGACAATTATTGCTGAATGAAATGCTCTTACATATTAATCATACCCCAATTTATTTGGAGACTTCACACGATGATGATTGCTCCGCGTAGTAAAATAGCCAAATAATCCAAATTATTCGATGTCGATCTGTTCAAAGCGTAGGACTAATCTAGGCCTACTCAAAAAGATGAGAGTTGATCCAATCAAGCGTCTGGATTAAACGACAATTCTATAAATAAATAAATAAATCCTGCCTACACATGCAGTTCCATTGCAGACGTTAGACCTCCACAATAATCATGAAAAAAATGTCACTTCAATCGGAGTTTTGCAGAAATTCA
>OX243811.1:34502266-34514766 GCA_945859605.1 Lumbricus rubellus | reverse complement strand
TATTTCTCTTGTGTTGTGACAGTCTCCGTTAATGTCATGTACAAAAATTATTATCTGTTTAAGTTGCGTCTGTGTCAGCTTAAGATTACTTGTAACATAAATTGATTGATTGATCGACTGATTGATTGATCGATTGATTGATTGATCGATTGATGGACAAAATTTTGACGTTACTCGCTGAAATCCACATATTCTGACGATGTATAATTGTATATTTTTCTCCCGTTGTATACTATACGTATTGCAATGTTAGTGATGGGACGATGAGTCAGATTGACTCGGTTTTGTGTGTTCGCTTCAGAATGTTACAGTTTCTACCGACACGGAAAGCAGGTGCATGCCTTACACTGATCGCAGCATATACCTTCTTAGTTGCCGTGGTGTTTCGTCACCTAGGACACGATGAGCCACCAGTGCAGATGCGTCACCCTAGTAGCAACTCCTACATCACTGACTGCATAACTAGAAGAATACTCGGTCGGATTCCAGACGACATGGCAACCGAATTGTTTGATGGAGAGACTAATATAGGAGAAGTTGGAGAAACGAGTGAACAAAGACAAGAATCTTTCCAAAAGGTTTTCAACAATAGAGAGTGGGGCAGTGGAGAGGACACAGCATATCAAGGCATCCAATCTTCTGGTAAGCAGGAAACAGAAAGATTGTTGAAATGATTCTTAAGTTATTGCTATTTTGTTCTATTAATGCATAATCCTAAATCTATAATTATCTAACCATAAAATCTGATGTTAATTTCTTTTATGCATACATACAGGGGGGTCTAGCATAAATGAACTAACTTTGCATGCATGTAACTCCGCCAATTTTTTAAATTTGTTTGGTAGCAAACTATGGTAGCTAGCGCTGTTCGGAGCATATAATTAAAACATAAACTTGTACCAGTTCCATTTTTTTAGTGAAAATACTAGAGTTAAATATCTTTAATTTGACGCATAAAGTATAAATAAATTTTAAAAATTGGCGAAGTTATATGCGTGCAAATTTGGATCATTTATGCTGGACCACCCTGTACAAAACGTTAAATTGCTCATGCTGAAATTGTTGATATATAAATATAAATATAAATATATATATATATGCTGTGTGGCATCTAGAATTTTCAATAAACGAAGATACTAATACCACTGCTGCTCCCACTACTACTACTACTACTACTATACTACTACTGCTACTACTACTACTACTACTACTACTACTACTACTACTACTACCACCACCACCACCACCACCACCACGCCGAAGCGCTGAGCAATTGTAAGTGAAAGACTTGCCCAAGGTCCTTACGCGGGGAGGTGGATTCGAACCTCGGACCTTTCGGCTCCAAGGTAACGACGCCACCACTAGATCACCACGCCCCACGAAGACATAGCATAGCCTTGTACTCCATAGTCACTTGGTCTCTTGTGGTCAACCTTGGTTTCACAGAAGCCACACATTTTAGAATGACGTTCTTTGTGTCCATTTCATGTTTTATTTGTCGCGAAATTTAAAGAGTGAAACGCAGCATTGTTCGATCATCATAAGCCACAATAGACTCCGTACTACTTAACCATCATCAAGTGCTTCCATATATTATATTTAAACCGCTGCTATGGATACTGGATAGTTTAGGACTCTGTTAAGTTGTCGTATCTTGGACACAACTGACCCATTTCCGTTGCATTATGCAAAGCACACATAATCGTACGAGGAGGGGTCCAGAGGGGCATTTTGCTCCCCAAATTTCGGGCAAGTTTGTTTTTCGGGCAAAACAGCCCCGGATGACTAAAAACAAAAACAAAAAGGTCGTAAACTTTTTTGCCTTGGAAAATTTCCCTCCCCGAGATTTAAACCCACAATGTCATAACTTTTATTCCTGATAGGCTATATTTTTCGGGCAGAAGTTAAACATTTGCCCCCCCCCCCTGCTGAAATCTCCCGCACGCCTATGCAAGCACAAGTCTTCTTCATTTAAACTAATCGCAATGTTTGTGTAGTTTTAATTCAAGTGGAGGCTTGCTGGTATTCTATTGAACTGGTTCACATCTAGGCTATTTGTCTTACGTCCTAGCCTTTATCACAATGATCGCACTAATGTCGGCAAGTTGCCTTAACGTCGACTTAGTCTGTATACAACCTTCAATTCGACCTGAATCTTTTTTGGCCGGGCAAACCATAGCAGACTCTATAAGGAATCTGACTTGCACAACGATTTTGATTAGATCTAATAGTGACCATCAACTGACACCACGAGTATTATGATAGGGCGCTACAGAAGTTCCAATCATTGGAGAATTAAATCTACAGATGGGCGCGCCGTGTGTAGGATTCTTTGATCTGCCGCTTGGTAATAAGGGTAAATAGGGAATAGGGTTTGGCTGCATCGCTTATGTTAAGAAGGCCTATTATTGGGTAAACTGTGAAATAAATTCGGTGAACCTGAAAAAAATTGCAAGAAAACGTTTTATGAGGATCTTCTGGTGCCTTAGGTCTGGTGAAGGACGTACGGAAGGTTGCCCAAAATCGGACCACGGCAAGTGGTCTAATTTTGGTCGGGAAAAGATGGCCGCCAATTGGTCCAGGCATGGAATCTGAAAATGACTGCGTTGGAAGAGAATCATAAAGCATAACAATTTGCTAAAATAAAACGCTTTCTCACAGTTTTTGGGGTTCATGTGGCATATTTACTCGACTAGACTACTAACCCTCTTTCAGACGACTCACTGCATGCTCTCTATTCTAAGCAGTCTAGATTCTAGAAGGAAGATCATGATTTCTATTATTAGGCTATGTTCGTCATCATCATAAATTTTTTAATACGAGGCAATAGTACGAAAATCATTATTAACACATTCATCAAGTCTTCTGGTTTCTGATGCCAGTCATTAGTCGGATGAATGCATGAAAACAATATTACCCTTACACCAGACGCGATCTATTTAGACTATAATTGACTCGTTTCTACAAAGACCAAGTTGTGCACTGATTGCTGCATTCATTGAAGTCCTGGATTGTCAAACGCTAGCAGGAGAACCGTCGATTTACCGGAATTCTATATGATCACTAACTAATTAACACAGCGCTTAAATCTATTATATTGTTTCAGGTGGTGGTTCCACATTGCGCTTTGCGCAAGAAGTGATTGCTGGGCTTCACACGATAATCGGTGACTTGAAGCTGCAGACTGGTGCATCGCGCGTCCGCCTCTTGGATGTGCCGTGTGGTGATATGGCGTGGATGAGTCGTTTCCTAAAGACGAGGGACGATATCGAGTACACGGGCATCGATATCGTTCCGGAGTTGATTGATCACCATATAAAATCGTTCAAGAAGTATCCGTGGAAATTTCGACTACAAGATATCGTGAAACAGCCTCTCAACGAATCATACGACATTATCCTTTGTAGACAAATGCTTCAACATCTATATACACGAGACGTAATGAAGATTCTGAAGAAGTTTTCGGTTAGCGGAAGTCGCTATCTGCTGACAACTACATTTAACACACTTCCAAAAAATACCGACTTATCGAAAACACTGAAGAGAAATAGATATCGTCCTCTGAATCTGGAGATCTCACCATTTTCCCTCATGCCTCCGAAGTGTATGTTTCGGGACGGTGAGTTAGAAGACTCGCACGGCAGCTATCACTTCCTTGGACTTTGGGACTTACCGCTTCGAAAGATACGCAACTGCAGTAAACAGATCAGCTTCCCTTTTCCTGGAAGAAACACCATGGCTTACTCATGCACGAGTTGGACTTTTTCTCAACCTTAAAATGTAACCGGTCATAAAGTTCGCACTATTTCTGTGCCGGTGCATAACTATATTTTTTTCTAACTTTAGCCTTGCTGAAGAACGTTCCTTGACACATAGGCCTAGCGCTTTCTGGTAGAGATTTTGTCGATTCTATCTGGTACCGATTTGTGCTGTTTAGTAGTCTGCATACTGCAAGTTGGTGTGAATGCACATAGGCCATATATAATATCGGTAAAACTTCTTTTTATGTTATGGTCGACAGAGTTCAATTATTGTTCATGACGTTTAACCCTGGTGTTTTGATTTTGCCAAAAATTAACGAAGTTTCTCGAGTTATCTCTATCTCTATTTTTACATGTAGGGCCTATGCATCTCTGTGTGTGTGTCTTTCTGTCTTTCTGTATCTCTATATCTCTGTGGCTCTGTCTCTGTCTCTCTCTCTCTCTCTCTCTCTCTCATATTCTGGTTCTACCGTAAGTTGTTTCCAACGTCGTTCCTCAAGCGCATTATGGTTGCTGCACTGATTGCGTTGTACCAGAGCCGACCATCAAATGTTATCTCATTTGCTATGTTCGCAGCGCAATAGAAGTTATTGGATCATAATTACTGGATCAGTCTGGATGCCAAAGCATGCTTTTTAAAAAGTCTATTTACCAGGCCTACTATGTACTCTTCTCTCATAGGTTTGTGCCACTCGGCCCTCTGCTCGTGGATAATGGTTTCCATCGCCAACTCCTTCACTGTACCTTGACGAGCGAACAAAAGGCACCTGACGCCTGGCAATGCCGTGGATTGATGAAACAGGATGCATGGAAAAAGAGTCCGGGTCTGGGAAATAGCAGAGCAGAAATATGTCTTCGTGCTGTTATTCGTGGAAACTTGGTGGCTGCGCGTTCGTTATACGGAGAAGGAAGTCCTTTTGTGGCGCCATAATTATAATAATGATACGCAGACCTATGTGAATCAGACTTAGAACAGACGTAGGGAAGAAGGCAGGTGCGGTGCGTTGAAACGAGAAAGAGAAAAATAAAGATAAAAAAGATAGTATGCAGTAGGACACAGGAAAATTAGCCGGAGAAGGCCAATCAGGAATTGGATGAGAAAGAACATACCGTACATGTATTGTATAGGCCTACACCTTAGACTTTCCCGTACAGCACTGCACTCAGGCAACACAGCTTCTAGGGAAATTTGTGCGTTGTTTCTGTTGCTGAAGTTGTTTTACCTGGGTGGGATGCAAGCCCACCGCAGAACTCTCATCCTTTATCCTGGCTTGGGACAAGCACTGCATGATCACCTCTGGGGTAACTTGTGGCGGAGTTTATATATATATATATATATATAGACTCTATATTGAATATTTATATTATGCATAATTGTATATACATGAAAGACAACTCATAGGAAAGACAGCATATCGCAAAATATACGAAGAAGATTTTTATAATAATGAATGCTGAGTAGGAATATAATGATCTACATAATTATAGGTCTTCATGAGTTCAAGCAGAAGTCGAAATAAGAAGATACTGAGTAGTCGGTGCTGTCACCACACTTCTTTAGCTTACACTGCTGTGCTCTGCTACACCATACCTGGTGCTTCTACAACGCTGTAATCTTAATATGGATATACAGGGTGCGCCAAAAAAAAATAACCCCCCTAAGATTTTTGCCAATATCTTCACCAAAAGTGAGAATTTTGAAATGAAATTTTACAGTCTTAAAGACAATTCATATTTACACATGATGGCCAGATTTCATTAAAATATTTTAAACAGAACAAAAGTTATGCCACTTTTAGTGAGGCCACCCACCGTTTTTTGACGATTCAAAAACGCGACGCAACAAAAAGAAATAAAATCCAATCTAATTATTCTGGCCAATATCTTGGCCAAAGGTAAGAATATCGAAATGAAATTTTACAGGCTTGAAGACAATTCATATCTGCATATGATGGTCAAATTTCATCAAAATATGTCTAAAACAACAAAAGTTATACCACGTTTAGTGAGGCCATCCCCCAATTTTTGACAATTTAAAGATGTAACGCAGCAAAAACACGATTTTATTAAGTCTCATCTCGGTACAGATATTCAACAACTCTATGGTTCAACATGGCGGTTATTTTTTTTAAAAACAAAAACATGTTTTAAATAATTTCCGTTTAGTCACTGAATGGCTAAATTTATGTAATTCAAAATTATAAACGACGTAAAACCTAGAAAAAGTAGTATTTAAAAAAAGCGCACTGCAGCCCGTTTACTGGACTAATCATCATGTCGAAAAAATCTTTCAAGGTTGACGAGCTCGTGGAGGCAGTAGTAGAGGAGAAAGTCTTAGACGCCATTATCGCTCGTCTAGATGAGAAAATCACTAAGACTATTCAGAAACTACTTAAAGCTCAGACCGATGAATTGAAAGCTTCTATGGAGAAAATTGCCTGCAACGTTGCCGAGAAACTTATTGCGCCTGTCAATGACAAAATAGACATTTTGTCAAAGGAAAACACCGTGCTTAAATCTCGCATCGAACAGCTAGAGGTATACTCGAGATCTGACAATCTAATTTTCCATGGGCTGCCAGAGTCCGATACGTCAGAGATCGTCTCCGGCCATGATTCGCATGCTTCCCACGCTACAACGCCAGCGGAAAGCCACGGTCGCACGGAAAAAGCAGTCATGGATCTCTGTGAAGAATCTCTCGGCGTTGTGCTAGACCTTGCAGACATCTCAACAGCACACAGAATTCCACGTGGAAAAGGAGACAAAGTTCGTCCGATCATTGTTCGTTTCACGACACGGCGCATCAGAGATGATGTTTACCGTGCACGGCGCAAACTTCGTGAACGTCAGTCTACGCCTGTCTACATCAATGAGAATCTAACAAGAAGCAATGCTCACATCTTCTCGGAAGCTCGCCGTCTCTTAAAGATTAAGAAAATTTCTGGAACGTGGACGAATGGGGGTTTCGTCTTCATCAAGAGAACCACAAATCCTGGTGAGAAGCCTGACAAGATAACTGATATAGAAGACTTAAAGAAATATTAATCAGCTGTTATAGACACTACTGTATGCTGGTTTCTCGACTACCTGAGCTTAGTGAATCTTTTCTATGTGTAAACGTAAAAATTGACAACCTAGCCATTCTTGCCTAATGTCTCTTTCTCGTAGCTCATGCTCTTATTGTAATCGATTTGTCGATAACAAATGTAAGAGAGTGCTTTGCACTATATGTTTTTCTTTGTGCCATATGTCTTGCACTGACCTGGTTGGTCGTTTTAGTTCCTTCATTGTATCACAATGGTTTTGTATTTTATGCACAACAAGTATTTTTCCGTTTAATCATATCGAAGATGACCAAGAGTTTTTAGATTCAGTTTCAAATTCAGTCTCAAATGTAATAGGGTGTCATGACATGACATTTAAACCAGTTGAACACTATGACGATGGGCGTGCACTACTGTTAGACGAGGATATTGATGCTGATGCTAACCTTTTCACTGGTAGAACAGTATGTTCAAGTACATATTTAAATATGGAACAGATATTTGAAACAGTAGCAAAGCTGGAATATCATGATGGTTTTTCTGTTGTTCATCTAAATTGTAGGAGTTTATTTAATAAACTAGCAGATATTCAATTGTTGCTTTCAATGTGTAATGCTAATATTCTGGCAGTCACTGAAACTTGGTTGGATGCCAGTTTGGAAAAAGCAGTATCAATCCCTGGTTACAGCTTTGTGCATAAATGTAGACCATATGACAAGGGTGGTGGTGGAGTAGGTTTCTTCATCAAGTGCGGTGTTTCTTTTGAAATTATTGATTCAGAGTGGTCAAATCCCATAAATTGCTTTGAATACATGTTCATTAAAGTTCACCAAACCAAGGGCAAGGATATTGTAATTGGTGTCCTGTATCGTCCTCCTGGTGATTCTGTTGACCAGTTTAATATAGACATTGAACGCACATTATCCAAGTTGACTAGTACTAATCCAAAGATTATTCTTGCTGGTGACTTTAATATAAATTTGCTGAAACTGGATGAACATCAACCCACGCAAGATTTCTTTAACATAATGACATCCCATCAAATGTTGCCATCTATACTGCATCCAACTAGAATTACTTCTGTTACTGCTACCCTCATTGACAATATATTCAGTAATTTTCTTACAGATAAGCAGGAGTCTTACATATTACTGAACGATATATCAGATCACCTACCTGTTATGCTTTGTTTAGATATATCTGTGAAACGGACTCAGCCAACCTCCTCTACCAGTAGGCTAATTAACGAAAAGACTATTACTCAATTTGGTATTTCTTTGGCAGAGACTGATTGGTTTGAAGTTGAAAGGTTGTGTGTTATGGATAAACCGTGTGCTGCTTACACCTGCTTCATGGATACCTATAAAGATCTTTACAATAAGAACTTCCCAGTGATAACTGATAAAAAAAGAGGTTGCAATGTAAAACAACCTTGGATGACCAGTGCATTACTGAAATCCTGCCAAAAAAAGTCAAGACTTTACTCTAAATATCTGAAAAATCCCAATGATTCTAATAAAGCCATTTTTGTTAAATATCGGAATAAATTCAAACAAATTAGAAAACATGCTGAAAAAATGTACTATACAGACAGATTCCAGAAATGTGAAAATGATCTTAAAAAACTTGGAAAACTATTAGGCTTTTATTAACTAATAACGATAATATTCCCACCCCTGACACATTCAAAATAGACGGAGCAGATGTCTCTAATAGACTAGAAGTTGCTAATAAATTCAATGATTACTTTGTAAACATTGGTCCGACGTTAGCTGCCAAAATTGGTGAAAACTCAGAAGCATTTGAAACATTCTTAAAGGACTCGCAGAGTTCTTCTTTCGGACTTTTTCCTACCAGCAAGCATGAAGTGATTGATGTTGCAAAACAATTAAGAACAACTTACAGTTCGGGTATGGACGATATTAATCCTAGTGTTGCAAAAGCCACAATTCAGCTTATTGCCGAACCTCTGGCTCAAATTATAAATAGTTCATTTTTTACTGGCATCATCCCACCAGAAATAAAAATGGCTAAAGTCATACCTCTGTATAAATCAGGTGAAAGACACAAAATAAATAACTATCGACCCATCTCTATACTTCCATTTTTTTCCAAATTCTTTGAAAGGATCATGTATAACAGATTGATGGATTATTTCCTTAAAATGAATGTACTATCACCTAATCAATACGGCTTCCAAAAACAACATTCCACATATATGGCACTCCTGGAAATACAATGTAAAATCTTAGAATCTATGGATAACCGAGAACTTTCTCTAGGAATATTTTTTGATCTATCCAAGGCCTTTGATACTGTAAACCACAAAATTTTATTAAAAAAACTTGAACACTATGGTATCAGAGGTGTAAGTAAGGCATGGATTTCTGATTTTCTTCACAACAGATCACAACATGTTTATTTTAAAGGTCATTTTTCTGTTGGTAAACCCATCAGTTGTGGCGTACCTCAGGGTTCAATTCTGGGGCCATTATTATTTCTAATATATGTAAATGACCTGACGACTACTTCCAAAGTGTTTCACTATATATTGTTTGCTGATGACACGAATGCCTTTATCTATATCTATAAGGGAGGATGTTTATATATTTATTTATTTATTTATTTATATGTATGTATGTATATTTGTCCAGAATGCACGCCCACAGTTTCACAGCTATTGATCTGAAATTTTGCACCTAGACAGGGGTCCATCAAACTTAACAAGTGCACGGGTTGGCAATATTCTAAAACCATGGGGGCCAGGATGGGGGAAATTTTTCGGGGGGCGAAAAATATTTTTTTGCATCTATTGATTCCAAATTTTGCATTTAGACAGAAGAACGCCAGGTCCTCCCAAAAATCGAGTTGGCGAATCTGCACCACCAGGGGGAGAATGGGGGGGGGGCCTAAAACTCCATTTTCCCTATTTTTACACCATCGCCATAGTTTAGCAGCTATTCACCTGAAAAGTTGTAGCTAGATAGGGTGCCACCGGGACCACCTTGCCCCCAACCAGCACACACCTGGCCCCGCAGGGGCCGGGTGGGGCAGGGCGTTGTTTGGGGGGGGCGAAAACTTTTAGGGGGGCGGAATTTTTTTTGCAGCTATTGATGTGAAACTTTGCGTTTAGACAGAGGACCGTCAGGTCCACCCAGTAAACGAGTTGGCGAACCTCTAATACCAGGGGGCGTATAAGGGGGGGGGGCTAAAATTCCATTTTTCCTATTTGTATACCATCGCCATAGTTTAACAGCTATTCACCTTAAAAGTTGCAGCTAGATAGGGTGCCACCGGGACCACCTCGCCCCCAACCAACACACACCTGGCCCCGCAGGGGCCGGGTGGGGCAGGGCGTTGTTTAGGGGCGACATTTTTTAGGGGGGCCAATTTTTTTGGCAGCTATTGATGTCAAATTTTGCATTTCGACAGAGCACCGTCAGGTCCATCCTGTGGAGTGGTTGGCGAATCTCTACCACCAGGCTCGAGGAGAATTTAGGGGGCGAACACTCCATTTTTCCTATTTGTATACCATTGCCATAATTTCACAGCTATTCATCTGAAAAGTTGCTGCTAGATAGGGTGCCACCGGGACCACCTCGCCCCAAACCAATATACGCCACGCCCCGCAGGGACCGGGTGAGGCATGGCGTTGTTTGGGGGCGAAAAAAATTGGGGGGGGGAATTTTTCGTAGCTATTTCCATTCCGTCGCCATAGCTTCACGGCTATTTACATAAAATTCCCGGGCATCGCCGGGTATCCCAGCTAGTATCTGATAAGTCAATAGAATCATTGTTTGAAAGAGCTAATCATGAGCTCATCACCATTTCTTCCTGGTTTAGAGCTAACAAATTATCGCTTAATATTGATAAAACAAACTTTATTCTTTTTGGATCCCGCCGTAAACTAACGCCAGTGTGTGATTACAGATTGACAATGGATGGTCAAATGATTATGCCGACTGAATCGTGTAAATTTTTAGGTGTGTATCTGGACCAGCACCTCACCTGGAAAGAACACATTAAGCAGATATCTAAAAAAATAGCAAAAAATATTAGCGTGCTATCAAGAATCCGTCACTGTCTCTCTCAAGCTACATTACAAGGCTTATACTATTCCTTAATTTTTCCATACTTGTCATATTGTAACATTTGCTGGGCCTCAACTTATAGTTTTTATTTAAAAAAATTGGAGAGTTTGCAAAAACGTGCCATTCGAACTATTTTCTTATTATGCTGGTCTGTCAGTACCAAACCAATTTTTCGAACCTATAACATACTACGATTATCAGATATATATAAGTTTCAAATCAGTTTGTTCATGTTTCGCTATCATCACAAATTGTTGCCTAGGACATTTGATGGTTATTTTTGTCAGGGAATTGCTGTACATAACCATTTCACTAGAACTCTGTTACACTACCGCACCGATGTTGCACATACTAGGATGAAATTATTTTCGATTAATTGTTCTGGCCCTATGATATGGAATAACCTCCCAAAATATATTACACTTATACCCACCATTAACATGTTTAAGAAAAAATTAAAAGACTGTTTAATCTCTGTTTACTAGATTTAAACAATTGGTCATAATTTGTTTTTTTTTTGTTTTTTTTTTAAATCTGTGTGTCATTTCATTTCAGTTTACTTTTGTTTCATGTGTAAGATGTTGTGCTTTGCACTGTTTTTTTTACAATAGCCAAATGTTATTGAGAAAGGAAGGGTCAATCCAGCCTCAGCGGGTCCATACGACCTTTTTGGATTGACCCTTTGACTTATGCACCGATCACTCGAAAGTCATTGAATTTGTACTGATTACTGCTCTTTTGTACGTGTTTGATGCTTTGTCAATAAACGGCTTACTTACTTACTTAAATAATTATTATCAAATAGCCTTGATATTGACCGATGATCATTATTATTACTATTTAAAAGAGAAACAGGTACCAGCGTAGCTGCACGTCACTGAGAAGTCGCTTAGCAAGATGACAATCAAATTGGCAAATAAGGAATAATAAAGAATCTGTCGGATTAATCAACAGGTCCATCAAGAACTTTGCCAAGAGACTCAAAAGATGTGTTGGCACTGGTGGTGGGCACATCGAACACAAGTTGTGAAGCATTACCAAGTTCATTTGACAAAGTTATTTGAGATGAGACTTAATAAAATTGTGTTTTTGTTACTTTTTGTTGTATTTCGCCTTTGAATCGTCAAAAAACGGTGGGTGGTCTCACTAAAAGTAGCATAACTTTTGTTCTGCTTGAGATATTGTGATGAAATCTGGCCACCATGTGTAGATATGAATTGTCTATAAGACTGAGAAATTTAATTTCGATATTTTTATTTTTTGCCAAAATATTGGCAAAAAACCTTCAAAAAATTGCGTTTTGTTTTTGAAGCGTCAAAAAACGGGGGGTGACTTCCCTAAAAGTGGCATAACTTTTGTTCCGTTTGAAATATTTTGATGAAATCTGGCCAACGTATGTAAATATGAATTGTTTACAAGCCTGTAAAATTTAATTTGAAAATTTTTACTTTTGGCCAAGATATTGAGGAAAAACCTAGGGGGGTTATTTTTTTTTGGCGCACCCTGTATATGTATATATATATATATATATACTGAGTGCGGTTACGAAACAATATAGAGTAGTTAAGAAATGACAAAAGACTTTAAATATGAGAGCCACAATG
>OX243811.1:34472266-34499766 GCA_945859605.1 Lumbricus rubellus | reverse complement strand
ATGTATAAACTTGACTGAACGAGAACTATAATAGGCCATAATAATAACTCGGAGGCGGCTCTCAGTGCAGATACCGCCGGGAAACGTAAATGCCTTAACACAACGGGTAGGCTCAGGCTAAGAGGAGATCTCTGCAGACACAGGGCTACATGTAGAGATTGTAGGACGATTCATTTCCTTGACGTCATGTCTCAAAAATAATGGAGGCGGGACTTAACAAAAGTAATGTTCAAGCGGATTCACAGTGCTTAATAATAAAAATGACCAGAGTGTGAAGTTGCGAACGATGATCGCAAGTTGAGAAGCAATTGATGACAATATTATAGTCAATATCTAAAACGGAGAATGTGAGTGTGAGTGCGTGTGTTTGTGTATGTGTGTCTGTTTGTGTGTGTGTGTGTTTGTCCAGAATTCACGCCTACAGTTTCGCAGCTATTGACCTGATACCTTGCACTTAGACATAGCCACCAGGACCACCCAGTCGAGGGATTAGCGCTCCCCTCACCACTAGGCCAAGGGGGGGGGGGTCAAAACCGTAATTTTGCTATTTCCCGACCTTCACCCGTTTTTGCATCAATTGACTTGAAGCCTTGCAGATATAGACAGAGCACAAAAATTTCCTTTTGATGTTAATGAATTGAAATCCACTTCTTCTGCACTGTTTGTGATGGGACGATGTAGGGGAATTGACTGGGTAAAGTGTTTTCGTTTCAGAATGTTAAAGTTTCTACCGACACGGAAAGCATGTGTATGCATAGCACGGATCGCAGCATTTACCTTCTTAGTTGCCGTAGTGGTTCGTCACCTAGAACACGATAAGCCCCCAGTGCAGATGCGTCACCCTAGTAGCAACTCCTACATCACTGACTGCATAACTAGAAGAATACTCGGTCGGATTCCAGACGACATGGCAACCGAATTGTTTGATGGCGAGACTAATAGTCTATAGGAGAAGTTGAAGAAACGAGTGAACAAAGACAAGAATCTTTCCGAAAGGTTTTCAACAATAGAGAGTGGGGCAGTGGAGAGGACACAGCATATCAAGGCATCCAATCTTCTGGTAAGCAGGAAACAGAAAGATTGTGAATTGATTCTTAAGTTATTGCTTTTCATTGTTATTTGTTTCAAGGTCCGGCCCTAGGGCAAGTCGAGCGAGGCAGCCGCCTTGGGCCCCGCGCTTTCAGAGGTCCCGCGCTGCTGACTGTATTTTTTTTACTATGATACGATGTTGTGCAGCGCCTTCGTCTCTTAGCAACAATAGCCAATAGGCAGTCAATTACCCGGTACATAAAGCGAATCACAGCCCCGTCTTGTATTAGAGATCCTGAGTGGCCGAGTGGGTTTGTAGCCACTGCGGGTGGCTCGGTCGCAATATAAACGTGGAGTGAGGTTGTACTCTGCCTCCGACACTAATCATCTTCGATATGAAAAAGTGTCGTTAAGCCTGAATACAACAACAACGTCTTGTGTTAGACCAATACAAGACGTGGCTGTGATTCTGCCGATTTACCGGAACTCTATACGAAAATCTTTAATTATTGTTTCAGGTGGTGGTTCCACATTATACGCTTTGCGCAAGAAGTGATTGCTGGACTACACACGATCATAGGAGACTTTAAGCTGCAGACGGGTGCATCGCGAGTCCGACTGCTGGATGTACCATGTGGCGATATGGCTTGGATGAGTCGTTTCCTAACGACGAGGGACGATATCGAGTACACGGGTCTAGATATCGTTCCGGAGCTGATCGACAACCATACGCAATCGTTTCAGAAGTATCCGTGGAAATTTCGACTGCAAGATATTGCAGAACAACCTCTCAAGGAGTCATACGATATAGGGCCTAATCCTTTGTAGACAAATGCTTCAACATCTATACACACGAGATGCAATGAAGATTCTGAAGACGTTTTCGGATAGCGGAAGCAGCTATCTGCTGACATCCACTTTTAACACATTACAAACAAATGATGACTTATCGAAAAAACTGGCGAGGGGAAGATATCGTTATCTGAATCTTGAGATTAAACCATTTTCCCTGTCACCTCCGAAGTGCATGTTTAGAGACGGCGAGTTAGAAGACTCGCAGATAAGTTTTCACTTCCTTGGACTTTGGGATTTACCCCTTCGAAGGATTCGGAACTGCAGTAAAACGAAAAGATTTCCTCTGCCTGATAGAAATAGACCTACAATGGCTTACTCATGCACGAGCTGGAATAATCATCAGCCTTAAAATTTACCCGACCGTCATAATTTTGCACTAGTTGAGTGCCTGTGCGCATCGGCATTTCTCTTAATCTTAGCGCCTTGCTGAAGAATGTTCCCTTGACACTAGGGTGGTTGCATCTCTAATAGAAAATTTTCAACTTAAGATCTCATATTTCTCCAACCCGCCATTCCGTGCCACTTGGTCTAAAACCTATGTAGCCCCAAAATTATCAGAATTGACAAATATTTAGGACTTGCGCAACGTCGTTGAAGTATAGTATTTTACCAATAATTGTCGTAATTTTGAGCATAAGTATTTTTTACTTCTAAGTCTTAGAATTATAGTTTTCTGACAGAAATACTTTATGATTTTTACTTAGGCACAGCTTAAAGGTATATTCTACAATGTTTTTGTCATCAGTGATTGCTAATTATCTATTTTTATGAACATTTTAGCGGTAATTGACAAGTGAGGGAATTCCTGCGAAAAATGATCTATTCTGTCCAATGTTATGATCTTTTATTAGTTACATTCCAAGTCATCAATGCACTACCGTACACAATACACATAGTCTTACATAATTAGGCCTATTATTATATCTTAGGCTGTATAGTATCTCATGCATTGTAGAATTTATCATGTATTAGGCCCTATAAGCTTACAGTGTTATGATGCAAAGGTTCTATGTAATTCTTTGTGTTCCAAACAACGATATCCTTGCTCTCCCTTCCTGTTCGACCTGTTGTATCGGCTTACAGACATGTTTTTATCTTCAACACTTGAACATGCTTTGCTTGTTTATTGCTGAACTTGTTTCCAACAACGCCATGCATAATTATTATTAGCATATACAGCATCTATACAGCAAACAAGTGGATAACTTCACATATCTAGGCAGCAAAATCTCAAGCGATGCAAAGTGCTCAGTCGATATTAAGTCCAGGCTGGCCATGGGTATGGCGGTCATGGTGAAGCTTACGAAGGTCTGGAAAAACAAGTCCATTAGTACTCAAACCAAGCTTCGTTTGATGAAATCCTTGGTCTGGTCAGTTGCAACCTATGGTTGCGAATCATGGGTGCTTAAAAAGGCGGAGGAAAAACAGATACAGAGTTTCGAGAACAAATGTACCCGTAAGCTTTTGCGCATTTCTTGGACGCTCAAACTTACCACAGAGCAGGTTTATCGGCTTGCCGGAACTTCACCAGAGCTCTTGGGTTCCATCAAGGCTCGCAAACTCTCCTATTTCGGTCATATCATCAGGATTCCCCAAGATTGCGTGGAAAAAGCCATTATGCTGGGTCACGTGGAAGGTTGTCGACGCAAGGGTAGACCGCGTATTAGCTGGATTGACAACATTCTTGCTTGGTCCCGTCTTTCCGAATCCAATCTTCTCGCCGCTGCACGCGATAGGAGGCAGTGGAGAGCTGTAGTCCATGCATGCGACCAACCGTCGCGCAGCGACGTCGGTGATTGACATGACATATACAGCATTATAGGGGCATTATTTAAATGTCTGCATCTAATAGTGAGAAGGCGATGCCGATTACAATAGCGTTAGCGGTAATATCGCATGCTAGAGGACAGAGGAGAGCTTCAAAGGTTCCAAGCTCCCATCTTGAAGAGATGTTCTAGCAGAGAACTGCTCAAAGTACTGCTCCATCATCATAAGCGTGAAAAACTTGGCATCAGGGACAGTATCACTCAGACTCCTAAGCAGCTTCTTTGACAAAGTTCCAACTCAGGAGACTGAGCATATCTGGAAGCTGCAGACCGGCAAGGTTTAAAGAAGCTAGGATCGGCTGCAAACCGCTCAATAACAGTAGCCTAAATGGACGACGAGAGCAATTTACTGCTTGAGGATGTTGCTATTTCAAGACAAGTATCCTCTAGGCTACAGCAACGATTATAGTCAAAGAGTCGGCTCATCTTATGACGAATATGTGTGGGAGCATCCGGAAATAATTAATTAAGCTTATTAGTCTATTTGGGACATGCATCTACATGGCCGCCATTAGTTTCAAACCCCACCAGCATTCAGCAACCACTGATCCTAGGAACGATCTAGTACTGCTGTTATATCTCTCTTTATATCCACGGAAGGTCATTGCTGATGCCGCTGTGACACCCTTTGGCCGAAATCTCTGGTATTTATCCAAGCTGTTGGCAAGCTTAGGTTTCTTTCACAATGACATGTCATTGGGAGAGAAGAAATTGATCATAGCAGTTCTAGTGGACAAAGAAGGTTCTGAGATCCACAAACGTATACAACAATTCTTCTCCCAACCATTCGCAAATAAGGCTAGATCGACATCATTTCGTGAGAAATTCAACCCATGACCTGTTCTGCATCTTGAACTAAACTACTAGATGCACTTCTGGAACACGATCCAGTTAAGCGGTCGGATAAAGCATGAAGACTGCATGAAGAGCTCGACAAGCTGGAGATCCATAAAGGCTATCAGTGATCTAGCTGAGCGAGGTGTCACCCTTATTCAGCATTTCAATGCCTCAAGTACAAGGAATGAACAACAAAAACAATTTATATCAGAAGTTGTAGAAGAACATCGCAACTCGTTCTCAGCACAAACAAAAGAGAGTGCCGCAGAGTCTTCAAGGTCACATTGACATTGATTAAATACCTAAGCAGCAATAATAATAATTGCAATCTTGATCACCAAACAGTGTAATCATTGGTAATCATGTATGCAATAATATAGTGACACTGTATTGAATTCTGATTTGAGGATGCATGGTTTATTATGCTTGCAATTCAAGTTTTCGCTTCTTTGGTACATGGTGAAACTTTGATGATGTTGCGCAAGTCCTAAATATTAATATTTTCTCTCACAACTTTTTGTGTGATGTTTCTGGATGGAATGGCACCAAATGGAACCTTGGAGAACAGTAGATTCCAACTTTCATTTCTAACGACCACCCTACTTGACACGTAACGCTTTCTGATAGAGATTTTGTTGATCCTACATGCATCTTGTACCGATTTTGCGCTGATTATCAGACTGCAAGTTGGAATGAATACACATGTGTGTAATAGGCTGGTATGGATAGTGTGGCCAGTAGTGCTCAATTTATTGTTCATGACGCTTTGACCTGGATGCTTTAATGTTGCCAAAAATAAATGAAGTAGGGCCTATCTTTTCTAGAGTAAAATCATATACGGGTCACCTATAGAAAGGGTAAAAAATGCCAGAAGGTTGAGGGCTTCAACGGTTAACCCATAGTCTTCCTATGGCTCCATGGTAAAGTCCGCTCTTTACACCCCAATTTCACGCGGACCATGGTCCAACCCCATTTATTTTTCCAGAATTCTCATACTGCATTGTGGCTTCAATAATATAGAGGTCACCTAACTTCCTATAGCTAAGAAGAATTTGAGCTTACAAATCGGTAGGCCTACAAGATGCATAGTTTTAGCCTAAACAGAAGCATTGATGAGGGGAAATAAAATTGCATAAAGTTGCATTTAAAGGGAGGGATAAATTTTGCGCTCAAACCTTTGGGCAATCGTCAGTATAGGCTATAGGTTAGTCACCGTCATAGTGCTTTTATTAGGATGGGCTTATATATAATTATAAAAATTCTGCATGCAAAGAAGTTCAAAATGTGCTCAGAGTTTTAACGCACTTTGATGTGCTGGATGCTGACATGATTAGAGAATAATTGTTACACGAATTGAAAAAGACATTGGCCCAAATAATTATTTATTTTGGTGGTTTAGAAGCTGCAGAATTTATTCTCTGTTGAAAAGGTTCAGTTCGTTATGTTGCGCATACAATTTCAGGAGGTCGCACCAAGGTCATGGGAGTTATTCATCAAGTTGAAGAAATTAATGTTCGGAAGATATCAAAATTCCAAAGAATTTTTGACAGATCATAAGGCAGGTCAAGAGCAAAATAGGCAGGTCACGTCATGTGACCTATATGGTATAGCGCCGCCACTGTTTGCATAGTGCAGAGACTGCATGTAGACTAAATCACATGCAGTTTCTCTTGCCATGGTGCAGAACAATGAAGCTCTTAAAACTACATTCCAAGGTGTCCATTGCTCTTCGATTAATATACGGAGAGCAATGTAGCATACATATTATGTATGCTACATGTGCCTGATGGTATCCAACTGCAATGGTGAAAGATCTTAGATCCTTCATCAAACTGGCATTGTTCACGAATAATCTGTGGAGAACAATGACAAGAAAACGTCTAACTGCAGTGGAACTTTCAGCGTTGATAGTGACCCATTATAGCCTACCGTTTCTTTCAATGACACTATTAACCAGCTTGCACACTGCAAAGAGTAGAAAAATGTTGACCATAGTCGATCGGTATTTCGTAGAATTTAAACCGTTAGACTGAACAATATCTACTGCATCGACGTCTATATAATGGTGTCGCTTAGCTTGGTTTTCATTAAGCTACATG
The DNA here is from genome assembly GCA_945859605.1 of Lumbricus rubellus. Lineage (NCBI taxonomy): Eukaryota > Metazoa > Annelida > Clitellata > Crassiclitellata > Lumbricidae > Lumbricus > Lumbricus rubellus. Next base: position 34,493,120 of record OX243811.1, on the reverse strand, counting down.
TGAACATTATGAAGTCCAAGTTATAAAAAATTGTGGTCAATTATAAGCATGCATTTACATGTGAGAGGAACATGGTGACGGAAGGTCAAGGTGATTAAGGGCCCCCCGGATAATTTGGCGGCGGGCCCCCCGAGAGCTTAATCCGGCCCTGAGGGCGAAGCATAACAGCGAGAAACCGCCAAACTGAGGCTTATTAATTTTGGTACTGACTGTGTATATATAAATAATATATATATAATTATATATAACATAAAATGTGAATGGATGGGAACATCTTTCGATCGGACTTGCAACTCTTGCACTCTTATAGATAATATTTTCACTAACACATGGCCAAAACTAACTAAGTCATCCATCCTAGCTATTGATATCTCTGACCATCTGCCTATTCTAGCTCAGTTTGATTATGGTCCTCTGTCTTTTAACAAACCTCTTGTTGGTACTCATCGACTATTCACGGAGTCAAATAAAACTGCTTTTAATGAAGCCCTTGCCCAAATTGATTGGTCCCCCGTCTTGGAAGCCTGTGCTAACCAAAATGCTAACGAGGCGTACGATTTATTCCAATCCAAATACATGGAGTCCTATAATGAATTTTTCCCTCTTATTCAAAATAAGTACGGACGAAATTCCACTCCCAAAAAACCTTGGATGACAAAGGGTCTCCTTAAATCCTGTAGGAAAAAATCTGCGCTATATCTGAAGTTTATAAAAAGCCCAAATGATAGTAATAAGCTCAAGTTTGTTTCTTATAGAAACAAATTTAAATCCCTGAGAATTCAAACTGAGAAAAATTATTATGCCTCAGAATTCTGTAAGCATAGCAATAATTTGAAGAAAACCTGGAGCCTCTTGCGAACTCTTATGGGTACAAACGATAACGTAGATAAAAATGTCTTATCTCTAACAGTCGATGGGGTAAAGGTTTCTGACCCTGGGTCCATGGCAAACAAATTTAATTCATACTTCACAGAGATAGCCCAGACACTTGCAGCTAAACTCCCCAATGCCACGACCTCCTTTGAGAAATTTATGCCTTCATCACTTATTGAATCATTTGGACTCAGTGAAACCTCCCCAGAGGAAATTATCCAACTTGGGCATTCCATTAATTGTTCACACGGCAAAGGAGTTGATGATATTGATCCTGGTATTGCACTTTACTCGCTACCCGCGGTTGCCCATCTTTTATCAGGTATAATAAACTGTTCTTTTAGCACTGGGATAGTTCCCCATTCTTTAAAAATTGCCAAAGTGGTTCCAGTTTATAAAAAAGGGATTAAAGACGATGTAACAAACTATAGACCAATTTCAGTACTACCATTTTTCTCAAATTTTTTTGAAAAAGCTATGTATGTACGTCTAAATAATTTCTTTTCTAAGGGAAATGTTCTCTTCCCTTCTCAACATGGTTTCCAATCCGGGCACTCTACCTACATGCCCCTAATGAGTATGCAAGACAAAATCTCCAATGCAATTGAAAATAACCAGTACGCAATAGGAATCTTTTTCGACCTGGCAAAAGCATTTGACACTGTTAATCATGATATCTTACTAAAAAAACTAAGCACTTATGGGATCCGGGGCACCCAATTAAATTGGTTCTCAAGTTATTTTACTAATCGATCCCAATTGGTTTCCTGTAATGGTGCTCTATCCAACCTTCGGCAAATTAATTTTGGAGTACCCCAGGGGTCAATTCTCGGTCCTTTGCTGTTCCTGATCTATGTCAATGATCTCCCTAATGCATCTTCTCTGTTGTACTTTATACTCTTCGCTGATGACACTAATGTATTTTACTCCAGCTCATCTCTTGAAACTCTATTTAATGACGTCAACTTTGAATTGAAAAATGTAGCCGAATGGTTCCATGCTAATAAACTGTCGTTAAATCTGGATAAAACTAATTATATAATTTTTAAATCCCATAGAAAGAGTTGTCATACAGGAAACCTGGGGGTGTGCATTGAAGGGGTCCCACTCACCCAGGTAATATCAACCAAAATTTTAGGAGTGTATGTAGATCAACACCTAACCTGGAAAGACCACATAAAAACTGTAACTAATAAAATCGCTAAAAATCTTGGAATATTATCCCGTACCTCCCAGCTAGTGCCTCCCCAAATTCGTCTTACTTTGTATTACTCACTCATATACCCTTACCTCACATACTGTAACATAATATGGGCCTCTACCTATAAATCTAGTCTTCTGGATTTAATGAAGCTCCAAAAGCGAGCAATTAGATATATAGCAAACTTGCCCTATGGAACTTCGACTGAATCTAAATTCCACGAATACAGCCTTCTCAATGTTTACCAAATTAGACAGATGCAGATAGGTGAATTCATGTTTAAATATTTCCATAGCCTATTACCTCCTGTGTTTAAAAATTTTTTTATCCATACTACTGAGGTGCATTCATACCATACCAGACACGCTGATTCCTACCATTTGCCCTATGCCCACACAAACACTCGACGCTTCTCTGTTAAATACAGTGGAGTTCAAACATGGAATGTTATTCCTATTTCCATTAGACTGCTGCCTAGTCTTGGTCTTTTTAAGTTACGTTTGCGTTCTCTGATACTCGACACTAACTGTTGAATTTTGTGACTAATTTATCCTATCTCCCGCATTGAGTTAATTTGGTGGCGACCTAAATTAGATTATAAATCCCTACTACATGTACTTGTGTATTTCTCGACCATCCAAGGATCTCCGTGCCTAAACCTCATACAACTAGCTCTTTTATCATCGATTGTGTAACTGTGCTTTAGTTAAGGTGTTTGTTGTTTATTTTTTCCGTTGGTTATTTTGACTCATAATCTATGTCAGAACCACTCTATGGCAACTCAATGGCCATCATCATTTTGATGCTACCGCCCAGGGGACTCGCCTAGCGGGGTTGCAAGACCCTTTTGGTTCCCCTGTGCAATCAAATTCTAACTTTTGGCATCATTAGTTAAGTATTGCTTTTTTATATTTGTTAACCCTGTTCTCTTTGATGCCTGATTCGATTTGTTCTTGTTTTCTTGATTATTTTGGTTGCCAAATAAAATGATTTGATTTGATTTGATTTGACTTTGATGGAGACAAGAGACAGAAAGAGATGGAGAAAACTTTTTCATAAAGCGACCAACCCTCGGATCGAGGATGGTTAACGACAAGACAAGACAAATAATGTGAATGTATGTCTATATTTGCCGACATTAAATGTCGGTAAATATAGACAATCACATTATTTGTCTTTCAAATTTTGGAAAGCCTTGAAATTTCTGCGCACCGAGCCATAAAATATCGAGATTTGAATAGAAGCTATGGGATTTTGCAATATCAAAGGCATCGATTGAAAACATTCACTTTATTTGAACAGTTAGTATAATACTATAGATCTATGATTACCGCGATGTAACTCTTTGGACGCTGTAGAAATTTTCATACACTGACTTTCGATTACAATAATTTACCATGAAGTAACTGATTGTAGGCCTATAATAATTTTAGACTATAGGCTACTTAGCGCGGAGATATGGACAATGAGGAAAGAAGACACCAAGAGGCTGGAAGCTTTTGAAATGTGGGTATATTCACTCTTAATAATGTCCTTACTAGATGATACTAAGTAGTTAGTTAGGATACTAAATAGTTACATAGGATACTAAGTCCTTATTTAACTTACTATGTGGTAGGCATGTTACTCCAGACCTCTGAAGAAACCTAAAGCTTAGTACAGAAATTTGAGCTTACTCGAACCATCTGAGGTATCCTGGAGAAACCTGAAGTAAGGTCAGGCTGCTCTGCCCACTTAATCACTGTACCGCCGCCATAGGAGGAAATTTCCATTCGAACTATTTGGTGATGATGATGAGAATGATGATGAAGACGACGACGATGTTGATGATGACGACGACCACATATATGATGCTGATGGTAATACTTGCAGCTGTGGGGATGATTATAGTAGCGATGATGATGATTACGATGATGATTATGATGATGATAGCTATGACGATTGTAGCCCAATGACGATTATGACGACGATGACAACTAAGATATAAACGAAGATGAGGATGAAGAGAGTGAAGACGACGACGACGATGATGACGATAATGACGACCACGAGTATGAAGACAAGAATGATGATGACGACGACGTCCAGATAAATGATTTATGAGTATGACGATGATTTTGTTGATGACGACGACCAAATAAATGATGAAGATGACGAGGATGAATAAGATGAAGACGACGCCACATTGGCTTAAAGAAAAAAAATTGAAGAAAAAAAATATTTGTCTAAGACGGGACTTGAACCACAACTACTGGTGTGAAGTGATAACGCCGTAACCAACTCGTCTATACACCATCGACGATAGATGAATAAAAAGTGTCTATTAAGCTCTATTCAAACCGAAACAAGGATATTCGTAATCGTAATCGTAAATTCGTAACCTCCAAATTTCTAGAGCGCTACTCGAAAGCCAAGCGCCGGGCACCAGCTTATTCTAGAGCGCTGCGTTGAGTCAAATGGGTTATCTTTATGATTTCCCGGTAAAATTCCATTAGGATACTGTTGCCTAATGGTCATAGGCTGTGGCCTGCCATAATAAGTCAACGATACGAATCGCTGTAATGCCATATTCAAATTGTGAAATAAATTACATTAAAAATATGTTATTTAATCTTGAATTTGAAACACATTGGCTTACAGAAAAATTTGAAGAAAAAAATATTTGTCTAACACGGGACTCGACCCGCAACTTCTTGTGTGAAGTGATAACGCCCCAACCAACTCGTCCATACGGCATCAACGGTATATGATTAAAAAAATTGCGTATTAAACTCTATTCAAACCGAAACAAGTATATTCTTAATCGTAATCGTAAATTCGTAACCTCCAAATTTCTAGAACGCCACTCGAAAGCCAAGCGCCGGGCACCAGCTTATTCACGAGCGCTGCGTTGAATCAAATGGGTTATCTTCATGATTTCCCGATAAAATTCCATTACTGTTGCCTAATGGTCATAGGCTGTGGCCTGCCATAATAGGTCAACGATACGAATCGCTGTAATGCCATGTTCAAATTGTGAAATAAATTACATTAAAATATGTTATTTAATCTTGAATTTGAAACACATTGGCTTAAAGAAAAAATTTGAAGAAAAAAAAATATTAGTCTAACACGGGACTCGAACCACAACTTCTTGTGTGAAGTGATAAAGCCGCAACCAACTCGTCCATACACCATCAACGGTAGATGAATAAAAAATTGCGTGTTAAACTCTATTCAAACCGAAACAAGAATATTCGTAATCGTAATCGTAAATTTGTAACCTCCAAATTTCTAGAACGCCACTCGAAAGCCAAGCGCCGGGCAACAGCTTATTCACGAGCGCTGCGTTGAGTCAAATGGGTTATCTTTATGATTTCCCGGTAAAATTCCATTAGGATACTGTTGCCTAATGGTCATGGCCTGCCATAATAAGTCAACGATACGAATCGCTGTAATGCCATATTCAAATTGTGAAATAAATTACATTAAAAATATGTTATTTAATCTTGAATTTGAAACACATTGGCTTACAGAAAAAATTTGAAGAAAAAAATATTTGGCTAACACGGGACTCGAACCACAACTTCTTGTGTGAAGTGATAAAGCCGCAACCAACTCTTTATGATTTCCCGGTAAAATTCCATTACTGTTGCCTAATGGTCATAGGCTGTGGCCTGCCACAATAAGTCAACGATACGAATCGCTGTAATGCCATATTCAAATTGTAAAATAAATTACATTAAAAATATGTCATTTAATCGTGAATATGAAACACATTGTCCGTAAGAATAGTCCATGGTGTGCTGGTCGCCATAGAACTGTCATTAATTATTAGGCCTATTATTATTATTATTATTTTATTATTATTGTTATTATAACACCATCATTTATTTCCGTTTCAAGCTGTGCAAACGCCAACTGGCTGTGCCTGATAGGCTAAACACTGAACCGCTGTCAAAACAACAGCATAGGCTTTTAGCCTATAATTATTATTATTATTATTAGGCCTATTAATTTTTATTATTATTATCATCATCAGAATTTTCATAATTATTAATAATAAATCCATCTCCTAAATCTTGTTTACGATAAGCCTAATCTTATTAGACTTCGTTTGACCTAACGAGAAAAGCCAAGTGAGCTAGATAGAAGGCAGAATGGGTCTCCTTGCAATTGTAGATTCAGAGGTAGAAACAGGACTGAATGCCATATCAACTAGGCCTAATAATACGAAGTCGTTATGTCATTGACAAGAATATAATATTATACAAAAGATCTGCTTATTCAATAGCCTAGATCCACTGCAGTCAGTAGAATCGATCTTGGCTATGGGTAATTTTGATGGCAGGTCTTTTTGATTAAAATTTTTAGGCCTACCCGAACACATAGAACAATAATGGTTAAATGTTGCCTAGGCCTAGGCCTAAATGACGGATGACGAATACATCCCAACATGCAAAGCGCAGTGCAGAGAATGCGTCAGATTTTTTTACAACACGACAATCTGACATTCATGCACTTTGTTACTAAAATTAAACAATAATAGGCCTAGGCCTACTGTGAAAGCGCCATCGAGTAGGCTAAAATGTGGACTGAGAATATAGGCCCACATGCTTACTTCGCCATATAGGCTAAGCAAAGATATTAGAGTCCAATAAAAGACTCTAGGCCTAATATATTTGATATAAGAGCCTTTCTGCATAGTGCTGTAATATGCCGAAGAAATTTTTGTCGAGGCAACGGCCTCTTTTAATGCTGGATCCTCCTTCTGCTGCTTACAGCTACTAAGCGGTAAAACAGAGTACCAGCCTTGAACGGAAGATGAAGCAGGGCGCCAGCGTTACACGATCGGTGCGGGCAGCCTTTGTGTCTCAAGTGTGGCGACCGCGTGGTTCAATTTGATGGAGAAAATTTGTAAGTAGACTATTTGAGTAAATATTGGAATTTCTGTGCCATAATTTGATTTAACTGTAATTTGGCATAACTATAATATCGGGGACATAAAGACAGTACTGCGTTAATTTACTGGTGTACCGTGTAGTGATGATCTGTTCGGATCAGGTTAGGCGGGGGTCGGCCTAAAGCCCGAAAACGAAAAAAACTACACAAAAAGCCCAATTTACCGATAACAGTTATATAGCTATATAGAAAGCCGGGTAATCCTTCAGTTTACGCCGTTTAATTATTTCAGCAGAAAATCACATGGGATAATTGTCTGAAACTGTCTGCAAGAAAACTCCAAACATTTCTTGGCCACTGAATCTGTTACGGAAAACAAATTCGAGAAACGGAAGCTGGATGAATGTATTATTACATATTAACTAGAAGCTGGATTAAAGGAAAAGAACTTGATAAATGGGAGTTGGATGTTTGCATTATTCTTCCTTCATCCAGCTTCTAGTTCATATGTAATAATATGTTCATCCAGCTCCCATTTCTCAAGTTATTCTACCTCCATCCAGCTTCTAGTTCATATATAATAATACATTCATGTGTTGGAGCTGCCGGTCTCCCAGCCATGTCTAGACTAAATTTAAGCAAAAATTTGGGTGTTTCCAAAAAATTACGACGACAGGAAGTGACAAACCATAGACTACATATACAGAACACCAATACATGTTTGATATAGCGTCTTAATAGTGTGAAATAATTAAACGGCGTAAACTGAAGGATTACCGAAAGCCGCCGAACTCCCGAAAAATTATGCAGAGCTGCATTAATTGCATGTCATAATGATCCTGTTGATGTTGTTGATAACAACTTTTAAGTCTGAAACTCGGCAATCCCGAGGACTGCATGCCCATACTCCAAACAATTTGCTTGCCAACGATTGCAATAAAATAGAGCGCAGCGACCTATCAACTGCATCCCACCATGCAAAGCGCTCAGTAAGTAAGTAACCGGCTCATTGCCCACATGCACGATAAGTAAGTATTGTTTGTATGTGCACTTATTATAGCGCCCCTTCAAGCTCTTTCTACTCAGAGGCGCTCCCGAATGCAGAGCGTACACTGCATCGGAGTTTCACGCCGAAGCGCTGAGCAATTGTCAGTGAAGGACTTGCCGAGGGTCTTTACGCGGCGAGGTGGATTCGAACCTTCCGGCTCCAAGGCAATAACGCCACCACTACACCACCGCGCCCCACAAGTAGTCAAGGTAGGTAAGCAACAATAAAAATTAAAGCGACTTGGATAAGAAACGTTTCACATGATCTAACAATAACGCTACATACGCAAATTGGCGTCTTGAATTGTCACGTTTAATATGTTCTTACGATAAAGCTACCGAATTAATAGAAACATTATGGGCCTCTACCTAAGTGTTCAAAATAATAGCGAAAAATGGTCGTACCCAGCTGATAGCTTCATAGGCGCCAGGCGGAACATCAGCTAAATTATAGTTTCTAAAGTTCCGAATTCTTTGACAAAGTGAAGGATTATTTACTTTCAAACTGTAATATACTGCATATCTAACCATAAATCACCCTTTCTATTAATTCGCTTTCCAGATATCAATGATTTGCAGCAACAGTCTTTACAGTAAAGTCCCCATATAGTGATTTTTCATTTTACTGCTGTGACTTTTATTATAAAACTGAACTAGTGATTTTTGTTTTGCATGTTTTGGTCATCAAAGAAGAAGATGCTTTGGTCATCGAAGTGACAGTGAATGTCACTTGAAGCTGTTCCTGATGGCTCTTTTGTCAGGTTGAGGTTGGTTTAAATTTTCATCTTATTTTTCAGTGAAATTCCTTTTAACTTCTCCAACTTCAGAGGATATTCAAGATCCATCAATCTACATGTATAAGTGTGATATTTTTCAGATAAAAATGCTGAAAGGGTCAAGGTCAAGATTAGAGTGTTAAATAGTCAAATATGGTCTTCATGTTCAACTTTTAAACAGTTATAAATAATCTACTCTAATAGGTCAACAAAAGAGCTGAATATTGACACCAAGAACACCTAGGTCTCGTGCAAGCTGAGATACAGGCATTCACTCATGCGAGGTCGAGCGGCTCGGGTTTTACGCTTCATGTATATCGGCATGTAATTGGCACAAAAAGATTTTTTTTCTTGAGTTTACACTTGTCTCCTGTAACCCAACAAATGTGATAGATTTCAAGTAAATCCAAGTCTCTGATGTCAATTTTGATTGTAAATTTGGTAGAATTGACACGGAATCACCTGTATGTTTAAAAATGTTTCGTTTCATATGTCTATTCTGTTAAATCAGCTTGTATTTTAAAAAGCGTTTTGTCTACATTGTGCAGGTCGACCAGTATTCAAAACGTTTCTGCCGGATTCATCTGAAGTTCTGGACGTGTTATCCATGATGGTAGTAGTACCAGTGCAGCCCATCAGAGAATTCGGTACACAGTATCTTTCTTGGTATGTACAGAGTGGTCCAAAAGTAAGCTAAAGTATTAATGTTTAAGTCAAGTTTTACAGGCTTAAATGTATCTTATTGTATACTAGCTGGGGTACCTGACGTTGCCGGGAATTTTAGGATTCGCAAATCCTCTACTTCCCCACCCTCACTTCGCCCCATTCTTTCCCTCCCTCCCACCATCCATCCATCCCTCCTCCCTGCTTCTCATTTACTCCCTCGGTGCCCTCACCTTCCCTCCCTCACCTCCCGTCCCCTGTTTATCCCACTCCCTCCCGTCCCCCTTCCCCCTCACCTCCCGTCCACTCACTTTCTTCCTTCCTCCCTCCATCCCCATCACCTTCTGTTCCCTCCCTTCCTCCTTCCCTGTATGAGAATTAAAAAATTTAATACATGGGTCATTCCACGCCATTTCAACAAATGGCTGCAGCTTGACCATCTTGGATTTTAATGAAAATTTTACAGAATGTTCATTATGGTATTAGAGGAAACTATTCCAAATTTTAGATCAATATCTTCAGTAGTTTTAAAGAAATTAAATTTTAAAGACATATGGGGTAACCTCGTTTTTGACGTTTTGGAACTCGTGAACGTCTAAATTTGTAGCGACGTTCAGTAGCTCATAACTTCATTAATATAGCAGATAATTTTATGAAATTTTCAGGATGTTTAGTCTTTGTGGTTGAGATGACATGGTAAAGAAATGAAAGATCAGTGTTGAAAATTCTGATGTTAGGACCCAACTGAAAATGGGGGAAAAAACTTGCGATTGTCTGACGATCACACTTTGCTGCCGTGGTGTGGCCAAATTGAATTTTTTAAAAAGAATATTTTAACAACTCCTGATACTAATGTACTTTCTCTACAAAAATATGCAACATTTTTGAATTTCTGATGCATGCCTACTACCATATGGCCTTCTAAACATGGAAAATTGTATTCGGAAGACCATTTTCAAGGTCAAAGATCATCATGTTTGATAGGTCAGTGAGCAATGAAATTTACATAATTGGAAAGAGCAGCTCAGATAATCTAAGTTCACCAAAAATTGTGATGATGTCTCTTCTTGTTCGTGTAATATTTTAATTTCAATTGTGGCAGTTTTCTGCATTCGCGAGTTTATAATGGGGTCAATATCAAGCCATTATATTGTGAAAACATATCTGTAATAAGTTAATTTTCACAGATTTCAGTCTACTCATCTTCCTCAGTTCTTGAATTTATATGGTAGATGTCTATCTTTATGAGTCCTTATCATATGAGGGATATATCTAAGAGATACACATGCCCGAGAAAATGTAAATTGGCATTTGTGCAACATTTGCAAATTTATAAATTAAAAATCACATGGACTACCACCCAGATATTTGCATATTTGGAAAGAACACAAAATGCTGATTGGATGAAAAAAATCAATCCTCTGGTTAATTTGTTGGCTGTGATATGACAGTTCAAACTTGGTTGATCATGCCGTTTTTCGTGGGAGATGGCATTTGTACAACATCTGCAGATTTATTAATTGAAAATCACAAGGACTACCACTCACATTCTTGCTTCCCTGGAAAGAGCATAAAAAACAGATTAGAAGAAAAAATATCAGCCCCCTGGTTAATTTCCTGGTCGTGATATGACAGCCCAAAGTTGCGGGATCATGCTGTTTTTCGAGATTAGCTTTTAATTCAAGTCGCACAAAGTAATCACGAGATCCAGCAATCATGACTAGGAAATTAACCAGAGGGCTGATATTTTTTTCATCTAATCTGTTTTTTATGCTCTTTCCAAGGAAGCAAGAATATGGGTGGTGACCTTGAAAATTGTCTTCCGAATACAATTTTTCATGTTTAGAAGGCTATATGGTAGTAGGCATGCATCAGAAATTCAAACTTTTTGCATAATTTTGTAGAGAAAGTACATTAGGATCAGGAGTTGTTAAAATATTCTTTAAAAAACTTCATTTTGGCCACACCAGGGCAGCAAAGTCAGACAGTCGCAAGTTTTTTTTCTCCTTATTTTCAGTTGGGTCCTAACATCAGAATTTTCAACACTGATCTTTCATTTCTTCACCATGTCATCTCAACCACAAAGACTAAACATCCTGAAAATTTCATAAAATTATTTGCTATATTAATGAAGTTATGAGCTACTGAACGTCGCTACAAATTTAGACGTGATTTCCAAAACGTCAAAAACGAGGTCACCCCAAACGTATTTAAAATTTAATTTCTTTAAAACTACTGAAGATATTGATCTAAAATTTGGTATAGTTTCCTCTAATACCATAATAAACATTCATTAAAAGTTTCATTAAAATCCGCGATGGTCGAGCTGGAACTTTCTGAAAAATTTGTTGATTTGGCATGGAATGATCCACATGCTAAAGGGGTTAAGCCAGCCATCATTGGCAACGACATTGTTTTGAAGACGGGCATGCTGAAAAGTAATGTTTCTATGTCATGCATTTAAAATAACGGTAAACATGTTGAGACCAGCCCAAATCACCCAAATAGATTTTCAAAATACACAACAGCCAGATTTCCCGTAAAAAGTGTTATAATAGAAAGCGGCCTAATTTCCAAAACTGTTGAGACTTTAATTGATTGCGTGGCATTTTGAACTTGTTAAGTGTTGTTGATGACCTGATTTTATATGCTAACTGGTATATGTAGGTTTCTACTGATTAGGGCATTCGTGTTGTCACAGCGCAAGAAAAGTTGATAAAATAGAAATAAGTTATGGCAATACGCTAATGATGAAGTCAGAAATATAATCAAATTGGAATTTCACCTTTGCTACTGATTGACTGGCTTTCTGTAGCAGCATAAATAAATTTTTACTGGATTTTTCTTAAACAATCAGTGTTCTGGTGTGCAATTCTGCATGCATTTCTGAGCTCTGGAAATTTTGCAATACCAAATACACTTGTATTTTATTGTATTCTGCTCTAAGTGCAGTCTTAGTATGAATAGTGTATTTTCACATGCAATCTTGTAATTATAAATGTACTGCAGCTTTTGTTCATGCTTTTGACACTAGTAGATGTGATTACAGCTGATCGTGCTTGGTTTGATCGGAAAATTCGAATTAGGCCTTTAAAAAAAATGTTGTGTTTCCGGTAACAGAGCTAAAAAAAATTGGGTAGGTAGGTCGGAAAATATTTTTATTTTGGAAAATATTTTTATGCAGTGACTATCCGAAAAAGTATACCCACTAGTCTTTTTTGCACGCTGAAACAAAGTATGTGTTCTAAGCAAGTATAAACTGCCTATTTCTCGACTGTCTGCACCTAAAACTGCTCTAGAAACAGTCCTATTAATTTCATTTTGTTGAAGTCTCTTATGTTATGTCAATACAAGTGTTTTAAAAAAAATTCTTTTTTGAAAATTTTTAATTTTTTTTTGAAAAAAATTATTTTTTTTAATAAATTTTTTTTACAAAAGTATTTGAGTCGCGGCCGTAAAAATGGGTCGGTCGGGTTACCGGAAACACAACAATTTTTTTACGCCTTAGCCTCCTAGTTAATTTCTTGAATGCTTGCTATATAAATTTTTGGAATGAATATTTGATGATTATATTATCCAAAGTGTGCTGTTGATAATAATTTCAGCATCTTGATAATGAGTCCTGGCTTCTTTTAAAAAATTAATTTCCAAGGTCTGGCTGGTGAGTGGCTGCACCTTTCCTCACAGATTGCACAAACTGTGTTGTAGCTGGCTTCGCTATAGGTCCTGCTGGGCCTCTGACCCTTTGGGATCTGTTTAAATTCTATGCACATCTTATCTTACCTCCCTGCTGTTGTTATGTGTACTCTTCTAGTGGTCAGCTATATGCTAATGCTATTCAAGCATACGTCCAGTTTACTGCCGTGCAGCTGATGCAGTGGAATCTGTTGGGCTGTTGGGCTCAGCAATTGATGCCTATGGCTGGATGACATGAAATCGCTTGCTTTTGAACCCATGCAAAACCATTCATTTGGTTTGACAGCTGGCTTGTCTAGACCCACACCTTTGGGCTTAGACCTTCCCGATATTGCTTTCTCTCATACGGTCACCGACCTTGGGGTGACCTTGACCTATTATTTATGACATGTCTTTCACAGCACATCAATTTGGTCACATGATGCTTTTACTACCAGCTCCATCAACTGCATGTTGACTTGTAGTCCCTATCTTAGTAGGCTATCGACCTGTCTCCGACCTTGCAGCCCGTCGAGCTCTTCGCTCCACGACAACGGGGGAGCTTTTGGTTCCTCGAGCTCGCACTTCTACAAGACAGCGCCGAGCCTTTTCTACTGTGGGTCCCGCTATCTGGAATGGCCTCCCACTAAACTTGCGACTTATGCATAGACTAAATTCACCTGCTTTTTATAAGTCGCTCAAAACCTATTATTTTAGCTGTGGCTGGACTAGGAGCGCCTCTGAGTAGGTTTCCTGAAGAAGCGCTATATAAATTCACGAAATGAATGAATGAATGAATCCCGTGATGCTGCTGTGGTCCTTGTCCACGTCTTGTTACCAGCAGAGTTGGTCATTGCTGCATGTTCCTTGCTGGTCACGCATCTGGCTAAATAGGGCGTCTTCACCGGGTCCTTCGCTCTGCTGCTTTGCTTGTTGGTCATATTTCAAAATATGTCTCGACTTCTGCTTACATAAATACCATGCATGTTTGAAACAATTTAGGACTGCATTGAAGCAAATATTGGTGCATGTACAACTATTCATGCTGTGTATGTTGAATTGGTATGAAATGGTGAACCTGCTTGTTTAATTTTGTAAATTGAATCTCTTCAGTTATGAACATATTAAGTTTTTTCTCATATTTCTTACTTGTCATTTAGGCCTAAAAAAAAATTGTGTTTCCGGTAACAGAGCTAAAAAAAATTGGGTAGGTAGGTCGGAAAATATTTTTATTTTGGTAAAATATTTTTATGCAGTGACTATTAGGGTGCCACTGAAAATTAAAGTTTGTATTTTGCATTGTCCCACCCCCAAAATTTGTTACCTTGGTTACTAAAAGCAAGGAGAAAATTTTTTGTGTCAACCAGAAAATATTTACTGGTAGCTTGACGCGGTTAAAGTTTTTAGCATTGGACAATGTTAAATTCCATGATGTTTCAATGCGTAAGATACACTACTATGAAGGGTGCTCATTATTGCTAAGTTAGTGATGAGCAATTGAGCCCAGCACTACTGGTGAGCAACAGTAGACTCTTTAATAATCAGAAATGTCTTGCGGTGCCTCTCAGCAACTTATAACATAAATTTATTCTGTTTTTCATAGTGACCAAGAACACCATTGAATAAATTAGCGGCATTGTTGACCACCATCAGACTCTCTGCCCATATTTGAGCACTAGCATACTCAGAAATGCTCTCTCAAATGCTAGGGTGAAGGTCTTTAGGGCCAAAAAGTCCTGTGATATTATAATTGCCACAAGAAACTTATAAATATGTTGCAACCACCGAAGCATTGGTAAAGAAACAGTGTCATGTCCATGCAGTATAAACTTACAACGTGCCGAGGAGTTTGTCAATGGGTTTCTTTACTTAGGGCTGTGACTATTGCTTCCTTCAAATCCAGAGGAACCATTGTATCAGAGAAAGTGTGACCAATTAGTATTTCCCCTAGATACTACAAATGGCTACAGAAGGAATTGATTGCTGAATCGATAACAGTTTAGTTGTTTGTCTGTATGCATCAAACTCATGCAGAAGATTCAAGACGTTGCGAGGATCAGGTGTGGCACATGCATGTGTGTACAGACACTGAATGTAAACTTAACAATTGACTTGAACTCTGGGAGAGCTGACAACTCGCATTTGATGAGATTTATTGAGAGTAAAATAAGTATCTTTTTAACCTTGTTTGTGACCTTGCCATCCATCTAGCTCTAGGGTGGACTCCAGAGGCATGGATATGCACAGATCTCCCTTACTTTATACTCCTTTTAAGAATATAAGTGCCAGGTAAAAGAGCTCTTAGTCTTCCTAACAGTCTTGACTGAATATCATATTGAGCTGGATGAACTCGATAAACTCATTTTGCACCAGATCCAAACCACTGCAGTTGCTGTCACCTTTATGCCATTTTCATACCGGTCTGCGTCAAATGCATAATTATACGTGAGTAGCCTATCCAAATCTTCTAAATATCTTAATTTTTTGCCACTGGAGGTCCCATCTGGTGTTGAACACTTTGGCATCGACTAATTCCATGATTTTGGTCTACAAACCAAGCTCAGTAGTGTTTTCTTATACACTTTTGTTCGGACAAAACATAGGCACCATCAGGAAGGATTGCATTGCTGGAAGTTGTATGAAATGACATTGACAGTCTTTAATTAGCCTTTTATGGTTTATCCGTGTTATTAGAGCTACATCCAAGAATTGGGAAAGATAAAAAAATTACAAGAAACATTATTATTCTTAGTCAGTATGAACATTGAGTCACAGCACAGTCTGTTCTCTGTAAATATAAGCTATTTCCATATGCGATTTTGAAGAAATTATGTTATACGCTACTATAAACTACTGACGCGCAAGCTAGCTCTAAATAATCTTCTATCTGAATAAAAATTTTATCACGTGAGTTTCTTGCCATAGAAAACATTTGTAGGGGGTGGGCAACTGGATCAGACAAAATTATTTTTTGACCATGCTTTTGGTTGGCACCCTAGTGAGGCGTAAAAAAAAAGTGTTCTGTTTCCGGTAACCCGACCGACCCATTTTTACGGCCGCGACCCAAATATTTTTGTAAAAAAATTTTTTTTTTTAAAAATTTCAAAAAAAAAATTTCAAAATTTTTTTTTATTTTTTTCCAAAAAATTTTTTTTTACATTTGTATTGACATAACATAAGAGACGTCAACAAAATGAAATTAATAGGACTGTTTCTAGAGCAGTTTTAGGTGCAGACAGTCGGGAAATAGGCTGTTTATGCTTGCTTAGAACACTTACTTTGTTTCAGCGTGCAAAAAAGACTAGTGGGGTATACTTTTTCGGATAGTCACTGCATAAAAATATTTTACAAAATAAAAATATTTTCCGACCTACCTACCCAATTTTTTTTAGCTCTGTTACCGGAAACACAACACTTTTTTTTAAGGCCTGACTATCCGAAAAAGTATACCTTACTAGTCTTTTTTGCACAAAGGTACACGCTGCAACAAAGTACGTGTTCTAAACAAGTATAAACTGCCTATTTCCCGACTGTCTGCACCTAAAACTGCTTTAGAAAACAGTCCTATTAATTTCATTTTGTTGACGTCGTTTCTGTTATGTCAATACAAATGTAAAAAAAATATTGTTTTGAAAAAAAAAATTAAATTTTTTAATAAATTTTTTTTACAAAATTATTTGGGTCGCGGCTATAAAAAAGGGTCGGCCGGGTTACCGGAAACACAACATTTTTTTGTTAGGCCTTATAAAAATGTCGTTAGGCCATCCGAAATAATTCCAATGGAAGGAAGACAACCCTTGACGTAGCAGATTTATTAGCCTTTTAGGGTTGTCCCTTTGATATATACAGCATATAACTCTTAGAATGCTGCGTCATATTTTGTTGCTTGTGGTGTGATTCTATAAGTGACTTAAACAGTCAATATATACTATGAAGAATTCTGAGGATTGCAAATTTCAGGGGTAATTTTAGCACGACTCAGCGGCACTTTTGTCAAGCACCCTCAAAATGGGTTGCCAAGTACACTATGTGTGAGGTCTAATATCGTATTTTAATTAAAAACTGTATTAATTTTTTGCTGTGATTCTGTTAATAAAATTTTGGGATTATGTTTTCAGATGTTCCTGCGTTCATCGATCCATAACAAAGTAACGGGCCTCATGAAAAGCAAGTCCGCAGCTTTCCCCAAAAATTCTCCATCAATGGACATTGTAATCTAGCAGGAACTTGATAGAAGATTATAATTTTGCATCAGAGACATCGCCGACTGGATGAAATGCAATCGATTGCAGCTCAATTCATCGAAGTCGGAATTTCTCTGGTGCTCGTCTTCGCGCAGAGTGGAAAAACTAGACCGCAGCCCATTCGTCATTGGCGGGGATGCTGCCGTGCCAAAGAATGAGGTCCGCAATCTCGGTCTTTTACTCGACACCGACCTTTCAATGACATCAATGCAGCGTGCGAGACCGCTGACGTGTCCATTCCTGCGACGAAAACTAAAATGGGTGATTGTGCCTTTCGGGTCGCAGGCCCAATCGCCTGAAACAGTCTTCCAGGAAATAAAAACTCAATCAACCTTTAAAAAAACAATTGAAGCTGCACTTGCTCTCGAGCTCATGACATTTACTCTGACAGTTGACATTATACGTGTAAAGCATTCTATAAGTAGCTTGCTGCTGACGATGCTATGCAAATTGTCTGATTTACAATTACAATTTTAAGTTTTGTATTGAGCACAGATTGAGAGAGTGAGAAAATATGATTATAAATTATGATTAACTGTTATGTCCTATTTGGAACAATATAAAAGTTGCTTCATAACTTTTAGGATTTTTGTGCTAACAGGTGATTTTAGTGTAATTGGTACTGACCATTTTGCTCGGTTAAAGACTATTGTTGCTGTTATTGTGTTATTACTACTGATAATGCTAATGGTATGACTTGACATAATGCTGAAGATTATACTAGTATCATTATTATTATGATTACTAATCATCACTAAATAAGTATTCTTATTACCAATACTAGAATAACTGTTATTTATTTTAGTTCTATTGATTTTACTGCTACTGCCATTAGCATCAGTGCTGGTTTCTTTGTGATGCTAGTATAAAATGCATTCCTAATGTGTAAAAACATTGCTGACTTTCAATTTAATGGTTTTATTAGTACTGATTCATCATATTCAGTCATAACATTGTTGGGTGATTCCAGTTCAATTCAACCAACATGATTGACATGACCGACTCAAGATTTAAATGAAATTTTGCACACTTGTTGGTCTAGGTGAGATATGTAAAAACCTGCAAGCAATTTTTTGGGGGTCAACTACTTCCTGAGATACGAGTCGACAAACTTTTACCCGAAACTCTCGACCACGTTCCTTTGGACGTCTATATCTCAGCTTGTATAAGAGATAGAATGTTGTTCTTGGTGTCATTATTTAGCTCTTTTGATGACCTTTTGAGTGGATTATTTATGACTGTTTAAGTTAAACATAGTGACCATATTTGACAATTTAGCACCTTGACCCTTTCGTGGGATTTTTAAATCTGAAAAATCACACCTATAACTTGAAGGGTCTTGAACATCCCCTGAAAAATATCAGAATGGGATCTCTAATGGTTCTTTCGCTATAATTTTTGGGTCGCTAATTCCACTCAAAATTCGAGTTCAACATCTGGGCGATTCCAGTTTCAGATGACTGCATATTGAAATTCGCACAGAATTATAAACAAAATAATTATAGCGAAAGAAGCATAAGAGATCCCATTCTGATTTTTTCAGGGGATGTTCAAAACCCTTCAAGCTATACGTGTGATTTTCAGATTTTAAGAATCCTCAAAAGGTCAAGGTCAAAGAGCTAAATTGTCAATATGGTCACTATGTCTAATTTTTAAACAGTCATAAATAATCTACTCAAAATAGTTCAGCAAAAGAGCTAAATAATGACACCAAGAACACCATTCTAGCTCTTATACAAGCTGAAATACATATGTCCAAAAGAACGTGGTCGAGCATTTCGGGTCAAAGTTTGACGACTCGTGTCTCGGGAAGTAGTTGACCCAAAAAAAAATTCTTGGGTTTACACATGTCTCATGTGACCCCACAATTGTGCGTAATTTCAAGTAAATTTGAGTCAGTCATGTCAATTTTTGTTGTAAATTGGGTTGAATGACAAGGAATCGCCCTGTTTACTATTTTGGTTCTCTACTATAATCATCTTGCTTGACATTTTAGCGAGATTGTTGGACTGATACCGAACTTAATGGTTTGCTGTACTAATATGCTCTCATTACGTGTTTTATCTAATAATTTGTAATCTTAAATCTCGGCAATTGTGATCATCCAATATATTAAAGCAGTTGCATACTGGAAATGAAGGCGCATCGCTGTTTAAATTATTGCTTGTGTAGGACTTCGTTTATAAGCTTACTTGATGATTGCTTCTTTGATTGGTACTGTTGAAATGTAATTAAGTCATTGACTTTAACAAATTATAATGCTTAACATTGCATTAATAAAAATTAACACTGCCGTTTTCTTGTTCTAGCGTAATACTGTATTGAATGGTTCACTTTAATTACTACTTCTGATGGCAATGTCAAGGTTCATTGTATAGAATCTCCAAAAGAATCCATGGAAGTAGCACTGAAGGTCATAGTAACCTAGGCAGCTTTTTCCTTTCCAGGTAGAAACCTCGAGAACTAACTTTGTCAAGCAGGGTTACCTTCCATTTAGACACCTCAGGAACTAACTTGGTCAAGTAGGGTTGCCTTCCATTTAGACGCCTCAGGAACTAACTTGGTCAAGTAGGGTTGCCTTCCATTTAGACGCCTCAGGAACTAACTTGGTCAAGTAGGGTTGCCTTCCATTTAGACGCCTCAGGAACTAACTTGGTCAAGTAGGGTTGCCCTCCATTTAGACACCTCAGGAGCTAACTTGGTCAAGTAGGGTTGCCTTCCATTTAGACGCCTCAGGAACTAACTTGGTCAAGTAGGGTTGCCTTCCATTTAGACGCCTCAGGAACTAACTTGGTCAAGTAGGGTTGCCTTCCATTTAGACGCCTCAGGAACTAACTTGGTCAAGTAGGGTTGCCCTCCATTTAGACGCCTCAGGAACTAACTTGGTCAAGTAGGGTTGCCCTCCATTTAGACACCTCAGGAACTAACTTGGTCAAGTATCCTCTGGAAGTTGCCTTATAGTTACCTTAACTATCCACCTGACGGACAAAACCAAAGTAACCTTGACCTTACTTTGTGGCAACATAGAGAACTTACCTACCAAGTAAGCTATGGAGGATATTTTAAAGCAAGGTTAAGGTATCCACCTGACGGACAAGCCGAAGTAAGCTTAACCTTACTTCAAGGTATGGTTTGTATTTTGCAGCTATTGATGTGAAACTTTGCGTTTAGACAGAGGACCGTCAGGTCCACCCAGTAAACGAGTTGGCGAACCTCTAATACCAGGGGGCGTATAAGGGGGGGGGCTAAAATTCCATTTTTCCTATTTGTATACCATCGCCATAGTTTAACAGCTATTCACCTTAAAAGTTGCAGCTAGATAGGGTGCCACCGGGACCACCTCGCCCCCAACCAACACACACCTGGCCCCGCAGGGGCCGGGTGGGGCAGGGCGTTGTTTAGGGGCGACATTTTTTAGGGGGGCCAATTTTTTTGGCAGCTATTGATGTCAAATTTTGCATTTCGACAGAGCACCGTCAGGTCCATCCTGTGGA
>OX243811.1:34382266-34467266 GCA_945859605.1 Lumbricus rubellus | reverse complement strand
CATTTCCTTGACGTCATGTCTCAAAAATAATGGAGGCGGGACTTAACAAAAGTAATGTTCAAGCGGATTCACAGTGCTTAATAATAAAAATGACCAGAGTGTGAAGTTGCGAACGATGATCGCAAGTTTAGAAGCAATTGATGACAATATTATAGTCAATATCTAAAACGGAGAATGTGAGTGTGAGTGCGTGTGTTTGTGTATGTGTGTCTGTTTGTGTGTGTGTGTGTTTGTCCAGAATTCACGCCTACAGTTTCGCAGCTATTGACCTGATACCTTGCACTTAGACATAGCCACCAGGACCACCCAGTCGAGGGATTAGCGCTCCCCTCACCACTAGGCCAAGGGGGGGGGGGTCAAAACCGTAATTTTGCTATTTCCCGACCTTCACCCGTTTTTGCATCAATTGACTTGAAGCCTTGCAGATATAGACAGAGCACAAAAATTTCCTTTTGATGTTAATGAATTGAAATCCACTTCTTCTGCACTGTTTGTGATGGGACGATGTAGGGGAATTGACTGGGTAAAGTGTTTTCGTTTCAGAATGTTAAAGTTTCTACCGACACGGAAAGCATGTGTATGCATAGCACGGATCGCAGCATTTACCTTCTTAGTTGCCGTAGTGGTTCGTCACCTAGAACACGATAAGCCCCCAGTGCAGATGCGTCACCCTAGTAGCAACTCCTACATCACTGACTGCATAACTAGAAGAATACTCGGTCGGATTCCAGACGACATGGCAACCGAATTGTTTGATGGCGAGACTAATAGTCTATAGGAGAAGTTGAAGAAACGAGTGAACAAAGACAAGAATCTTTCCGAAAGGTTTTCAACAATAGAGAGTGGGGCAGTGGAGAGGACACAGCATATCAAGGCATCCAATCTTCTGGTAAGCAGGAAACAGAAAGATTGTGAATTGATTCTTAAGTTATTGCTTTTCATTGTTATTTGTTTCAAGGTCCGGCCCTAGGGCAAGTCGAGCGAGGCAGCCGCCTTGGGCCCCGCGCTTTCAGAGGTCCCGCGCTGCTGACTGTATTTTTTTTACTATGATACGATGTTGTGCAGCGCCTTCGTCTCTTAGCAACAATAGCCAATAGGCAGTCAATTACCCGGTACATAAAGCGAATCACAGCCCCGTCTTGTATTAGAGATCCTGAGTGGCCGAGTGGGTTTGTAGCCACTGCGGGTGGCTCGGTCGCAATATAAACGTGGAGTGAGGTTGTACTCTGCCTCCGACACTAATCATCTTCGATATGAAAAAGTGTCGTTAAGCCTGAATACAACAACAACGTCTTGTGTTAGACCAATACAAGACGTGGCTGTGATTCTGCCGATTTACCGGAACTCTATACGAAAATCTTTAATTATTGTTTCAGGTGGTGGTTCCACATTATACGCTTTGCGCAAGAAGTGATTGCTGGACTACACACGATCATAGGAGACTTTAAGCTGCAGACGGGTGCATCGCGAGTCCGACTGCTGGATGTACCATGTGGCGATATGGCTTGGATGAGTCGTTTCCTAACGACGAGGGACGATATCGAGTACACGGGTCTAGATATCGTTCCGGAGCTGATCGACAACCATACGCAATCGTTTCAGAAGTATCCGTGGAAATTTCGACTGCAAGATATTGCAGAACAACCTCTCAAGGAGTCATACGATATAGGGCCTAATCCTTTGTAGACAAATGCTTCAACATCTATACACACGAGATGCAATGAAGATTCTGAAGACGTTTTCGGATAGCGGAAGCAGCTATCTGCTGACATCCACTTTTAACACATTACAAACAAATGATGACTTATCGAAAAAACTGGCGAGGGGAAGATATCGTTATCTGAATCTTGAGATTAAACCATTTTCCCTGTCACCTCCGAAGTGCATGTTTAGAGACGGCGAGTTAGAAGACTCGCAGATAAGTTTTCACTTCCTTGGACTTTGGGATTTACCCCTTCGAAGGATTCGGAACTGCAGTAAAACGAAAAGATTTCCTCTGCCTGATAGAAATAGACCTACAATGGCTTACTCATGCACGAGCTGGAATAATCATCAGCCTTAAAATTTACCCGACCGTCATAATTTTGCACTAGTTGAGTGCCTGTGCGCATCGGCATTTCTCTTAATCTTAGCGCCTTGCTGAAGAATGTTCCCTTGACACGTAACGCTTTCTGATAGAGATTTTGTTGATCCTACATGCATCTTGTACCGATTTTGCGCTGATTATCAGACTGCAAGTTGGAATGAATACACATGTGTGTAATAGGCTGGTATGGATAGTGTGGCCAGTAGTGCTCAATTTATTGTTCATGACGCTTTGACCTGGATGCTTTAATGTTGCCAAAAATAAATGAAGTAGGGCCTATCTTTTCTAGAGTAAAATCATATACGGGTCACCTATAGAAAGGGTAAAAAATGCCAGAAGGTTGAGGGCTTCAACGGTTAACCCATAGTCTTCCTATGGCTCCATGGTAAAGTCCGCTCTTTACACCCCAATTTCACGCGGACCATGGTCCAACCCCATTTATTTTTCCAGAATTCTCATACTGCATTGTGGCTTCAATAATATAGAGGTCACCTAACTTCCTATAGCTAAGAAGAATTTGAGCTTACAAATCGGTAGGCCTACAAGATGCATAGTTTTAGCCTAAACAGAAGCATTGATGAGGGGAAATAAAATTGCATAAAGTTGCATTTAAAGGGAGGGATAAATTTTGCGCTCAAACCTTTGGGCAATCGTCAGTATAGGCTATAGGTTAGTCACCGTCATAGTGCTTTTATTAGGATGGGCTTATATATAATTATAAAAATTCTGCATGCAAAGAAGTTCAAAATGTGCTCAGAGTTTTAACGCACTTTGATGTGCTGGATGCTGACATGATTAGAGAATAATTGTTACACGAATTGAAAAAGACATTGGCCCAAATAATTATTTATTTTGGTGGTTTAGAAGCTGCAGAATTTATTCTCTGTTGAAAAGGTTCAGTTCGTTATGTTGCGCATACAATTTCAGGAGGTCGCACCAAGGTCATGGGAGTTATTCATCAAGTTGAAGAAATTAATGTTCGGAAGATATCAAAATTCCAAAGAATTTTTGACAGATCATAAGGCAGGTCAAGAGCAAAATAGGCAGGTCACGTCATGTGACCTATATGGTATAGCGCCGCCACTGTTTGCATAGTGCAGAGACTGCATGTAGACTAAATCACATGCAGTTTCTCTTGCCATGGTGCAGAACAATGAAGCTCTTAAAACTACATTCCAAGGTGTCCATTGCTCTTCGATTAATATACGGAGAGCAATGTAGCATACATATTATGTATGCTACATGTGCCTGATGGTATCCAACTGCAATGGTGAAAGATCTTAGATCCTTCATCAAACTGGCATTGTTCACGAATAATCTGTGGAGAACAATGACAAGAAAACGTCTAACTGCAGTGGAACTTTCAGCGTTGATAGTGACCCATTATAGCCTACCGTTTCTTTCAATGACACTATTAACCAGCTTGCACACTGCAAAGAGTAGAAAAATGTTGACCATAGTCGATCGGTATTTCGTAGAATTTAAACCGTTAGACTGAACAATATCTACTGCATCGACGTCTATATAATGGTGTCGCTTAGCTTGGTTTTCATTAAGCTACATGTGAACATTATGAAGTCCAAGTTATAAAAAATTGTGGTCAATTAGGGGAAGACGGGGTAATACCGGCCACGGGGTAAATTCGGCCAGGGTGATTTCAAGAGAACCAGAGGGCAAGAGAAGATTTCAATGCTACCATTCAGTTCACGATATCATATTACGTATGTTTATCGAGATATTTTTGTTTTTATGTGAGTATAATTCGCTAAAAGCGAAAAAAACGAGTTCGAGCAAAATCGATTTTTCTATGCAGTCTCCAATAAAAGCTAAAAAGTGAAGGTAATCTGGTTCAAAAGCCGATTATTTGCTTTTTATTCTGCAAACCACAATATTTATTTCAATTTGATTATCCAAATCCAATGTCCAAAAATGGCGGCCCCTGCTCGTTAATTTTTTGTGGAGGGTGGGTGGGTCGGGGTAAATTCGGTCATGTGGACGGATTTACCCCTATATGTTAGAAATGGTACATAGTGCCAATGTTAATTAGTGATTTTGTATGTTGCACCAATACACTCAGTTTTAATTTAAAATATAATTATATTGCGTCATTTGGTGCAGATATTGGCGATGCATACATACATATATACATACATAAATACAGGTCTACATACATACACACAATACATACATGTACATGCTTACATGCATGCTTTCGTACATACATGTACATACATACATGCATACATACATGCATACATACATACATACATATATACAAACATACATACATACATAATCATAAACACACATGTTCAAAACACACAGAATATAATATTTTTTCATGCATAAGTACACGTTTGTGAAATCGAAGGGTCCCCATGTATTTTTTAAAATAATTTCGAAGTAGATTCATATATTTTAAGCCTAAATATACCATTTTGTGCAGAAATGAATGCTCTATCCAATGATGTATTGCACGTTATGATATCTCAAACCAAACCCAAACTTCATTGGGTGATAACCACCCCCTTACCACCACCTTCTTGATAGTCAATGTCGCAAAAAACTTGGTAGCCTGAGGGTTAGTATAATAATAAAAACTTTTGTTACTTCGTTTTAGCGCTTCAGTTATATCGTCTAATACATTTGGGCATTATTATATTGTCCGGTTGGTTGCAAAAATCAATTTACCTGTGCGGCCGAATTCACCCCGTATGACGGGGTAAATCCGGCCGAAAATTCACTTTAAAAATAATTTTTTTCCAGCAAATGTTCTTCTCAATCCCAAAAATTAACCTTGCAGTATATTGTCCATATCTTACTTTATTTAGTTGTAATTTTGTTTAATTTTAGCAGTGAACCAGTGTAAATTTATTACAAAAATTAGAAAAATGGCCGAAATTACCCCGTCTTCCCCTATAAGCATGCATTTACATGTGAGAGGAACATGGTGACGGAAGGTCAAGGTGATTAAGGGCCCCCCGGATAATTTGGCGGCGGGCCCCCCGAGAGCTTAATCCGGCCCTGAGGGCGAAGCATAACAGCGAGAAACCGCCAAACTGAGGCTTATTAATTTTGGTACTGACTGTGTATATATAAATAATATATATAATTATATATAACATAAAATGTGAATGGATGGGAACATCTTTCGATCGGACTTGCAACTCTTGCACTCTTATAGATAATATTTTCACTAACACATGGCCAAAACTAACTAAGTCATCCATCCTAGCTATTGATATCTCTGACCATCTGCCTATTCTAGCTCAGTTTGATTATGGTCCTCTGTCTTTTAACAAACCTCTTGTTGGTACTCATCGACTATTCACGGAGTCAAATAAAACTGCTTTTAATGAAGCCCTTGCCCAAATTGATTGGTCCCCCGTCTTGGAAGCCTGTGCTAACCAAAATGCTAACGAGGCGTACGATTTATTCCAATCCAAATACATGGAGTCCTATAATGAATTTTTCCCTCTTATTCAAAATAAGTACGGACGAAATTCCACTCCCAAAAAACCTTGGATGACAAAGGGTCTCCTTAAATCCTGTAGGAAAAAATCTGCGCTATATCTGAAGTTTATAAAAAGCCCAAATGATAGTAATAAGCTCAAGTTTGTTTCTTATAGAAACAAATTTAAATCCCTGAGAATTCAAACTGAGAAAAATTATTATGCCTCAGAATTCTGTAAGCATAGCAATAATTTGAAGAAAACCTGGAGCCTCTTGCGAACTCTTATGGGTACAAACGATAACGTAGATAAAAATGTCTTATCTCTAACAGTCGATGGGGTAAAGGTTTCTGACCCTGGGTCCATGGCAAACAAATTTAATTCATACTTCACAGAGATAGCCCAGACACTTGCAGCTAAACTCCCCAATGCCACGACCTCCTTTGAGAAATTTATGCCTTCATCACTTATTGAATCATTTGGACTCAGTGAAACCTCCCCAGAGGAAATTATCCAACTTGGGCATTCCATTAATTGTTCACACGGCAAAGGAGTTGATGATATTGATCCTGGTATTGCACTTTACTCGCTACCCGCGGTTGCCCATCTTTTATCAGGTATAATAAACTGTTCTTTTAGCACTGGGATAGTTCCCCATTCTTTAAAAATTGCCAAAGTGGTTCCAGTTTATAAAAAAGGGATTAAAGACGATGTAACAAACTATAGACCAATTTCAGTACTACCATTTTTCTCAAATTTTTTTGAAAAAGCTATGTATGTACGTCTAAATAATTTCTTTTCTAAGGGAAATGTTCTCTTCCCTTCTCAACATGGTTTCCAATCCGGGCACTCTACCTACATGCCCCTAATGAGTATGCAAGACAAAATCTCCAATGCAATTGAAAATAACCAGTACGCAATAGGAATCTTTTTCGACCTGGCAAAAGCATTTGACACTGTTAATCATGATATCTTACTAAAAAAACTAAGCACTTATGGGATCCGGGGCACCCAATTAAATTGGTTCTCAAGTTATTTTACTAATCGATCCCAATTGGTTTCCTGTAATGGTGCTCTATCTAACCTTCGGCAAATTAATTTTGGAGTACCCCAGGGGTCAATTCTCGGTCCTTTGCTGTTCCTGATCTATGTCAATGATCTCCCTAATGCATCTTCTCTGTTGTACTTTATACTCTTCGCTGATGACACTAATGTATTTTACTCCAGCTCATCTCTTGAAACTCTATTTAATGACGTCAACTTTGAATTGAAAAATGTAGCCGAATGGTTCCATGCTAATAAACTGTCGTTAAATCTGGATAAAACTAATTATATAATTTTTAAATCCCATAGAAAGAGTTGTCATACAGGAAACCTGGGGGTGTGCATTGAAGGGGTCCCACTCACCCAGGTAATATCAACCAAAATTTTAGGAGTGTATGTAGATCAACACCTAACCTGGAAAGACCACATAAAAACTGTAACTAATAAAATCGCTAAAAATCTTGGAATATTATCCCGTACCTCCCAGCTAGTGCCTCCCCAAATTCGTCTTACTTTGTATTACTCACTCATATACCCTTACCTCACATACTGTAACATAATATGGGCCTCTACCTATAAATCTAGTCTTCTGGATTTAATGAAGCTCCAAAAGCGAGCAATTAGATATATAGCAAACTTGCCCTATGGAACTTCGACTGAATCTAAATTCCACGAATACAGCCTTCTCAATGTTTACCAAATTAGACAGATGCAGATAGGTGAATTCATGTTTAAATATTTCCATAGCCTATTACCTCCTGTGTTTAAAATTTTTTTTATCCATACTACTGAGGTGCATTCATACCATACCAGACACGCTGATTCCTACCATTTGCCCTATGCCCACACAAACACTCGACGCTTCTCTGTTAAATACAGTGGAGTTCAAACATGGAATGTTATTCCTATTTCCATTAGACTGCTGCCTAGTCTTGGTCTTTTTAAGTTACGTTTGCGTTCTCTGATACTCGACACTAACTGTTGAATTTTGTGACTAATTTATCCTATCTCCCGCATTGAGTTAATTTGGTGGCGACCTAAATTAGATTATAAATCCCTACTACATGTACTTGTGTATTTCTCGACCATCCAAGGATCTCCGTGCCTAAACCTCATACAACTAGCTCTTTTATCATCGATTGTGTAACTGTGCTTTAGTTAAGGTGTTTGTTGTTTATTTTTTCCGTTGGTTATTTTGACTCATAATCTATGTCAGAACCACTCTATGGCAACTCAATGGCCATCATCATTTTGATGCTACCGCCCAGGGGACTCGCCTAGCGGGGTTGCAAGACCCTTTTGGTTCCCCTGTGCAATCAAATTCTAACTTTTGGCATCATTAGTTAAGTATTGCTTTTTTATATTTGTTAACCCTGTTCTCTTTGATGCCTGATTCGATTTGTTCTTGTTTTCTTGATTATTTTGGTTGCCAAATAAAATGATTTGATTTGATTTGATTTGACTTTGATGGAGACAAGAGACAGAAAGAGATGGAGAAAACTTTTTCATAAAGCGACCAACCCTCGGATCGAGGATGGTTAACGACAAGACAAGACAAATAATGTGAATGTATGTCTATATTTGCCGACATTAAATGTCGGTAAATATAGACAATCACATTATTTGTCTTTCAAATTTTGGAAAGCCTTGAAATTTCTGCGCACCGAGCCATAAAATATCGAGATTTGAATAGAAGCTATGGGATTTTGCAATATCAAAGGCATCGATTGAAAACATTCACTTTATTTGAACAGTTAGTATAATACTATAGATCTATGATTACCGCGATGTAACTCTTTGGACGCTGTAGAAATTTTCATACACTGACTTTCGATTACAATAATTTACCATGAAGTAACTGATTGTAGGCCTATAATAATTTTAGACTATAGGCTACTTAGCGCGGAGATATGGACAATGAGGAAAGAAGACACCAAGAGGCTGGAAGCTTTTGAAATGTGGGTATGGAGAAAGATGGAGAAAATCAGTTGGACAAAGCACGTTTCAAATGAAGAAGTAGCCTACTAACGATGGTAGAAGAGAAAAGATCTCTGCTGGACATAATAAAGATAAGACAAAAGAATTGGGTGGGACATTTGCTAAGAGGTGACTCACTGCAGAAAGAAATAATCGAAGGAAGATTGGAGGGAAAGATGTGCAGAGGAAGGCCTAGACAAAAGCTGCTGGACGGGATAATGGAGGAGGGATACAGAGAACTTAAGGACATGGCACAACAGCGTGAAACGTGGAGACATTGGACGTTCGGACCTGCCGCTTGGCAGAGAACCTAAAGAAGAAGATAGGCTACTTAGGATTAGTCACCTGGCGAGAAAACGCCTGCAAAATTTAATGCGCTCACGCTAATCGACTCAAGATCAGCACAGGCCTATTAAATGCACAGCATCGCCAGGGCCGGATTAAGCTCTCGGGGGGGGGGGGGGGCCCGCCGCCATATTCTCCGGGGGGCCCTTAATCCACCTTGACCTTCTGTGACCATGTTCCTCTCACATGTTAATGCATGCATTAACATGTGAGAATCATAGGCGGAGTTTATCAGGGGCTTGGGGCTGAGCCCCCACCCCAAGAAGGCTCAGTCAGTTTTTTCACCATGGTACATTAATTTCTTCGACCTATTGGATGACTACCATGACCTTGGTCGTCGCCACTGTTTGCACAGCATAACGAACTGAAACATTTCAATAGACTTGAATAGAGAATATATACAGTAGTATACTGCAGCTTCTAAACCACCAAAATAATTGTCTTTTCCGATGCGAGTAACAAGTCTATAATCGTGTCAGCATCCAGCTAGCACATCGAAAAGCGTAAAAACTCTGAGCACATTCTGAACTTCTTTGCATGCAGCATTCCTTAAGGCACATCTTAAAGAAAGCACTATAGGCTATAGTATAACCGATTGACGATTGCCAAAAGGTTTCAGCGCGAAATTGACCCCACACTTCAAATGCAACTTTATGCAATTTTATTTCCCCTCATCAGTGCTTCGAAGATTTATTTAAAGTATGGATTAGTGACAAAATCATGATTATAGATGGCAGATATAAAATATATATAGGGGCCATTATTGATTGCTTTAATAAAAAAACCTATCAGCAATCGACATGAATTTACACATCACTGTCCTTTGAGTGAAGTTGAATCAATGGGAGTGTGGACCTAAAAATTCTTGTTGGTCACGGACGGGGGGCCCCCTGACGACGGGGGGCCCGCCACCATGGCAGACATGGCGTACTGGTTAATCCGGCCCTGAGCATCGCCATCATTCTTGCGCAATTGCTAATTAGTAATCTCCATGTTACCGATATCCAGGGCTGTACACGAGGGTATACGCGGATATACAGCGTGTATTCACCTCACAAAGAATTCAATGTGAAAAAATGTGCGAGAAATGAAATTTGGACGACAAAATAGGCGAAAATCACAAAAGTAGTGGTTTTTGGACTCTCGTGGACTACAAGTAACCAGAAAACTTAAAAGTGATTTTTAAAAAAAGGTCGTCAGATAAAATTCGGCCTGAAAAAGTCGAATTGTTTTCGGCCGGCGTGTACTCAACTCAAAATTTACCAGTACAGCCCTGCCGATATCCATGCTTCGGGCATCAGTCGATGACGCGCCAAAACCAGGCGATTAAAGGGTCAACAATAACTAGAAGGTTGGTTCACTGAGATTCTAAGACGAGAGGCATCCTGGGATGAACACGAGTCAGAGTAAAGGCGGTTTCGGATGACATCATGACAGCGAGTGGTTTAAGGAAAGTGGATGAAGCACACGACTGTGCGGAACATGTTAGCATCTGAACTAAATGTAGACGAGTAATAACCATAAAAATGAGCTAATTAACATAAGACAGTGGACTGAGACAAGCTGTATATTTATTAAAGTCATGCGGAACCTGAATTCCCGAAATTTGCGCTGGAGACGAAACCACGGAATGGGATCTTCACAGTATCAAATGAAGCAGACAAGTAACGACGAACAGGACGCTACTATCATCCTAAGTTTTGTTCCCATCTGTGTAGCAAATGATAGAATATGATCATGAACAGCACGAACGTTGGTTTCTAATGATTGAGCTAAGAGAGAATGGGGGTCGCTATGGAGATATTTTTTGACTGGAAAATATATTCGGGAAAAATGACTTTTTCACACAAAAAACCAAAAAAGGTCATCAACTTTTGGCCGGAAAAATAGCACAGTGGTTTTATGAGATTTCCACCAGATGATGAGTGAAAAGTAGAAACAAGTCATTGGAGTCTAACTTTTTGCGTCTGTATTACATTAATCCAACCTTCAAATACTTCAAATTTCTTGCAATACCAAAACCTGCAGCTAGCCTAATATTGAACAAGCGCAGCTGATAAGAAAGAATAACCCACACTTAACCCAGTGACCTCCAATAACAAAGAGCCGCGTCTATGTTCTCGAAGTAGCCTATAGGCCTATACGTCTACTATAATTGATTCAATCTACTTCAACTGGATCTCTTATAAAACCAAGGCATGCATACATGCAGCGAGTATTGCATAAACGCGATCTATGCATGCAGAGCGCCAGTCTCACATCTGCATGGCCAAGCAGACCTTGAAGTTTATTGCTGACAGAAGATAAGAGATTAGCTGTTTGCAGTACAAAGGTCGCATACGAATGAGTTGAGCATGGATTTATAATTTGCCAACCTTGCAAGCGTTGATTAATTATGAATAAAAAGACCACGGATTCACTTTGAATATCACTGTTTATGCTTACTTTGCAATATTCCGATCACCTGCACGCAACAATTAGATGAAGTAAGTAACGGAGTTTGTCGCAATCATGGGTTGGCTTTCAGTAATAATGATAACAATTATTGGCAAGAATAATTTACTGGACGTTTCTTTATTTAGCTACGATTTCCATCCCATGCACTTCTTCGTTTTCATAAATAAATCATAACTACATGTATAATTAATTATCGCTAGAATCTATAGCCTATTATTAAATTTACTTAGCCTAGGCCTACTTGCAATTGCATCACAAGAAGTAGGCTAGCCTATAATTGAAAAAAATAATTTCAAGGTATTGATTCATTGTTCAATTAGAATCTACGTAAAATCATCCGTCTTGGAACATAACGACTGCTTATTATTCCGAATGAATAGCTTCACTCTATCAGCAAGGACTCATTGACCAGTAATAGGCTATATTTCAAAAGCATCTTTTTCGATCGTAGCCATACGCTGACCATTTTATTCAACTTTCATACACTGATTGATTCATATATGTCATGTCATGTCATGTCAGTCACCGACGTCGCTGCGCGACGGTTGGTCACATGCATGGACTATAGCTCTCCACTGCCTCCTATCGCGTGCAGCGGCGAGAAGATTGGATCCGGAAAGACGGGACCAAGCAAGAATGTTGTCAATCCAGCAAATACGCGGTCTACCCTTGCGTCGATAACCTTCCACGTGACCCAGCATAATGGCTTTTTCCACGCAATCCTGAGGGATCCTGATGATAATTATGACCGAAATAGGAGAGTTTGCGAGCCTTGATGGAAATCAAGAGCTCTGGTGAAGTTCCGGCAAGCCGATAAACCTGCTCTGTGGTAAGTTTGAGCGTCCAAGAAATGCGCAAAAGCTTACGGGTACATTTGTTCTCGAAATAATACTACCTGCGGGTCTCGCAGTTTGTCTAAGTCCAAAAAAGGAAGCTTACGAGGTTTAGTTTTTCTGAAACGGAGTTTGAATTTGAGAAAGACAAGATTGTGATCAGTATCACAATCCGCGTCAAGTCGGGTTTTGCACTTATAAACCGATTGGATCCATTGCCTGGGTACCAGAATAAAATTGATCTGAGATCTATAAGTATCACCAGGGCTTTTGTAAGTGTATCTGTGCCTGGGGTGCAGTTGGGGACGGGTGTTGGCGATGACCAAATTGTTCTCCGCACAAAAGTCAATCAGCAACTGCCCTCTGTCATTTCTCTCTCCGTAGCCGTACCTGCCAAGAACCTCCTCCTCTGCTGCACCCTCTCCAACTCGAGCGTTAAAGTCACCTGTAACGATGACAATGTTGCTGCTGGGTGTCTCCACCAGCACTTGTCTGACTTCTCTATAGAATTGATCGACTTCCTCATCAAGCCCATCTGCCGTTGGTACATAGCACTGGATGATCGTAAAATTTCTTGGTGTGGCGGCGATCGTTGCCGAGATCACTCTACTGCTGATCGGGTTGTAGGAAGTCAGGCAGGGCGCAATGGTCCTGTCAAGCCAGATGGCCACTCCGTGATGTTCGAGGGGTCCTTGACCACCAGAGTAAAGAATCCTATGACCTTCGATGGAATTGAAGTGACCGCTGCCTGGCCACTTAGTTTCAGACAAGCCACAAATGCTGATACCAAGTCTTCGTAACTCCCTGCCGACAATTGACAGTTTGCCTACAGAGTTGAGGCCCCTAACGTTCCATTGACCAAAAACAGTCAACAGTCTGCTCTTCCGGCGGTTAGTCTGACTGCCAGATATATCCGATGGAGTGGAATCAATAGAGTCAGTAGCCAATTTTTCGAGTCCCACCCTAACTCTCTCAGTGGGAAACGCGGACCTTTTTAAACCGGGCGACGTCCGAGCCGGCATGAAGAAAGTGTTAGCTGTGTCCATGCATGTTGTGGGGCGCGGTGGTGTAGTGGTGGCGTCGTTGCCTTGGAGCCGGAAGGTTCGAGGTTCGAATCCATCTCGCCGCGTAAGGACCTTGGGCAAGTCCTTCACTCACAATTGCTCAGCGCTTTGGCGTGAAACTCCGATGCAGTGTCCGCTCTGCATCGGGAGCGCCTCTGAGTAGAGAGAGCTTGAAGGGGCGCTATAACAAGTGCAAATACAAACATAGAAACATGTTCGTCGAGGGAAAGGAGTTTGATTAAGCTCCTCAATCTTTGATCGAACTCGCAGGGAGACTCGACAAACGCCGACCCCTGGAGTCGAAAATCGCCGTTGAACATCGGATGTTTCTTCCGCCGACTTACGATAGGAATCATGCTGCTGCCCAAAATTCCGGATGCAATTTAATGTCTAGCCCAAGACAGATTCTATAGAAAGAATTTATATATGAATTTATAGATCTATATGGATTTCATTTAATAGCGATTAGTATCTGATCATTTACTTCAAAAGCAAACGTTTTTAAACATAAGATACGATGATTGATCAAAGAATAAAGTTCAATAAACATTGATATCAGGTTCTGACTCGTTACAAGCACAATTGTTATGGCATACGAGCAGAGGGGAAATGTAGGGGGTGGGGGAATGTCTTATTCACAATCGGAGGAAACGTCTAATGCAACTGTCCGGGGGCATGTGGCTATCGGGAGAACATGTCTATTTGGTAAATTTCCGATCTCCCATATAGGCCTACAGTTTGATGTCACTCACTGAAGTTAATCCACTTATTCTGACGGTGTATAGGCCTATTAGATTGCTATTGATGGGATATTGTGGAAGATTAGATTGATAAGGCGTTTTCGTTTCAGAATGTTACAGTTTCCACCGACACGGAAAGCAGGTGTATGCCTTACACTGATCGCAACATATAGGCTACCTTCTTAGTTGCCGTAGTGGTTCGTCAACTAGGACACGATGAGCCACCAGTGCAGATACGTCACCCTAGTAGCAACTCCTACATCACTGACTGCATAACTAAAAGAATACTCGGTCGGATTCCAGACGACATGGCAACCGAATTGTTTGATGGCCAGAAAATTAAAGGAGAAGTTGAAGAAACGAGTGAACAGAGACAAGAATCTTTCCGAAAGGTTTTCAAAACTAGAGAGTGGGGTGGTAAAAACGACAAAGCATATAACGGCATCCAATCTTCGGGTAAGCATTACTTGCACCATCGTTAATTTAAGATGATGTGCATTTTGGTAGAGACCCTCAGCACGTTCATTTGTCACAAGTCGAATCGACAACTGTCGCTCCCTACTTGCTGGTCATCTACCCCTGTGAGGGTTTCGGGGCGACCTAATCGAGTATTGCGCTCATCTGCTCGCCTTGTTGGACGGCATCCTAAGTTTACTCCTGTCTCTGCTTATGTCCTTGACGTTTTCTAGTTCTCTTTACTTACCCTCTTCTCAAAGAAGCAGATCTCCATCTAACTGCTTCTTTGAACAATGTGTTAAAAGTATCAAGA
Organism: Lumbricus rubellus; assembly: GCA_945859605.1. Lineage (NCBI taxonomy): Eukaryota > Metazoa > Annelida > Clitellata > Crassiclitellata > Lumbricidae > Lumbricus > Lumbricus rubellus. The sequence continues at coordinate 34,452,499 of OX243811.1, read as the reverse complement.
GGCTACTTTCCTCATACGGCAATCCCTTTTTTAGTTCCGATTGTTGTATGGGAGTGAATGAGATAATATCTCTTGTAACATGAAAGTGGGATTAATGAAATATTATATATTTATAATGAAATATTATTTCATACCGTATGCGGACGTTTCGTCCACGGACGATTCGTCATACGGAATAAATTGAATAAATTAAGCTTCCGTTTAGACACGCGTTCAATTAATCGTTCCGGCATCTATTTCAGCAAGAACTGTTTTTCGTAGATCCAACTTCAAATTTGGAAAGAATTTATTTCATCATTCCAGCTTCTATTTAAGCAAAAACTACCTTTTTTCATCCAATTTCCATTAAAATTATCTTTTTTAGCCCCAAAACTACTCTTTAAGCTATGAACTCTTTTCATCAATACCACTTCCATTTAAGGAAAGCATATTTTCATTAATCCCACTTTCATGTTACAAGAATTCTTTTCATCGATCCATTTTTACTCAACCACCGCTGGACGAATCGTCCGTTGACGAATCGTCCGTTGACGAATCGTCCGTTGACGAAAGGTCCGCGAACCGAATTGTCCTTTGAACCCAAAATTTAATCAAGTAGTAGATTGTTGCAGAAATCCGGCTCTGCATGGGCTGAAGAATTAATTAAAATTCGAGCTTATTTACATGTTCCTACCCCAAGTGTGAAAAAATTAAATTAATAAAAATTCCAAATAAATATTTTCAAAATGTAGCTACAGCCAAGGCCGCAGACAGGGGAGGGGGTGTTTTGGGTGTTTGAACACCCCCCGAAATGGAAAGTGCAGAAAAAAATGTAATGCATTTTCTAGTTCCTGATGCAAAAAACCATGAAAAAGCCATGAAAACACCCCCGAAATGAAATAATAGAAATTTTGACGGCGAATATTTAAAAGATTTCGACCGGATGACTAAAAAAAGGTCATCAGAAAATTTGGAGGCGAAAATGGAAAATATTTCAAAGATTTCGACCGGATGACTAAAAAAGGTCATCAGAAAATTTGGCGGATAAAAATGGATTTTTCAGGAAATTCTGCCTCCCCAAAACTCTTAAATCCTGGCCGCCACTGAACCCCTCCCCCGAAATAAAATGATGGCTACGGCCTTGGCTACAGCATATCATCTACATCTAGGACAGTCTGACAAACAAATTTGTACGACGCCAACTCGTAATTATTTATAGCACAAAAATAGTCCAACAGGCTATGTGACTTGGGAGTGAATGGACCTCACTTGGTCACTTTTCACTCTTCAAATCAAGTGGAGACTGGTCGGTATCTTAATGAACTGGTTCGCAACTATAGGGTGCAAACGAAATGCATGGTACAAAAATAATTTTGCCTAATCCAGTTGCCCACCCCCTACAAATGTTTTCTATGGGTGTATGAAAAAACCATTACATCAGAGGTTTTATTTATAATCGACTCATTTCTACACATGCCGAGTTGTCTACTGATTGCTGCATTTATTGCAAGCAAGAATTGTTGAATATTAGCAGCAGAACTGCCGATTTACCGAAATTCTAAAAGGTCACTAACTTAACACAGTGCTTAACCCTTTATCAACCGAGGGTACAGAAGTTGCCATACCATGTACTACACTTTGGTCAGTAAACGGTTAAGTCAAACTCTGTTCCAGGTGGTGGTTCCACATTGCGTTACGCACAAGAAGTGATTGCTGGACTGCACACGATCATCGGAGACTTCAAGTTGCAGACGGGTGCATCGCGAGTCCGACTGCTGGATGTACCATGTGGCGATATGGCTTGGATGAGTCGTTTCCTAAAGACAAGAGATGATATCGATTACACGGGCATGGATATCGTTCCTGAGTTGATCGGTAACCATACAAAATCGTTTAAGAAATATCCGTGGATATTTCGGCTTCAAAATATTGTTGAACAGCCTCTCAACGAGTCGTATGATATAATCCTCAGTAGAATGATGCTTCAACATCTATATACACGAGATGTAATGAAGATTCTGAAGAAGTTTTCTGGTAGCGGAAGCCGCTATCTGCTGACAACTACATTTAACACATTTCCAAAAAATACCGACTTATCGAAAAAACTGGCGAAGGGAAGATTTCGATCTCTGAATCTCGAGATTCCACCAATTTCCTTGACGCCTCCGAAGTGCATGTTTCGAGACCAGGGCCGGATTAACCAGTATGCCATGTCTGCCATGGCGGCGGGCCCCCCGTCGTCAGGGGGCCCCCGCGTCTGCAAAAAAATATTTTTTTTGCATTTTTGCATTTATTCATATTTGCTTCAAAGACAGTGTGTAAATTTGAGTCCATTGGTCATTGTTTTCTTCTTAGGGCGAACAACAATTTTATTTATGTTGGCCTCTATGTTTGTGCCAGCTCTGATTTATGATTTTGTCCGTATTCCATTTGGCCTACTTTTAACAGAGATAGGCCAGAGTTACAGACAGGCGGACAGAGAAGGGGAGATCGGCCTTTTAAGAAGAGTCAGACATACTGTGGGGCGCGGTGGTCTAGTGGTGGCGTCATTGCCTTGGAGCCGGAAGGTCCGAGGTTCGAATCCACCTCCCCGCGTAAGGACCTTGGGCAAGTCCTTCACTTACAATTGCTCAGCGCTTCGGCGTGAAACTCCGATGCAGTGTCCGCTCTGCATCGGGAGCGCCTCTGAGTAGAGAGAGCTTGAAGGGGCGCTATAACAAGTGCACATACATACATACATGTAGACGTACAGACAGCCGGAGACAAAGATAATTTTATAGTCATAGAGATTCGGTTAAACTAATTTGAACAGTTGAACTCTGTAATGGGTCTGCAAATTCATGCGCAAGGTGTATCATGTTATCTTTGGCACAGTCTTACAAAGGAGGCAATTTATAATAATTATGTCGTAGAGGAATGCTGTTAGACTACATGGATGCGTGGATCACGCCATCTCAATTGAGGATGGATGCAGAGAGGGAAGAGTGAACTTTAAATTGTCACTTGTCAGTGCTTCTGAATTTCCCGCCCAATTTTCGTACAACTAGAACTCCACATTAGGCCTGTGTATGCTGACGCTTTCGCTGCATGCCACGGTGACTCATTTGGCATCAGGGAGGGTTCATCCTGAAGAGGGGAGAGGGAAATATCGCTAAAAGTTGTGCAGCCAAGGCAGAGCTAGGCGAGGCCACCCTACGGTTGGAAAAGATAGGCTAATAATATTATGTTTTTCAATCTAAAACCGACCAATGCTGGCTCTGACTTGTAGGATGATAAATTGGGCGAATCATGGATGCCCGAGACCATACTCTATGTATGCGGGCTTGCATTCCACTGAAAATCACAGCTACCTATGCGTAAATTGGTCAATGACATATGTATATATTTTGCCAAACTCGTAGACCCGTATGGTAGACCTATAAAGGAATACTGTGCAGATCGAGGATAGAAATAACTCGTGAAGAAACCGGACAAAACGAAACAGTAATTGCCAGAATCAGGAAGAGAAGGCTGACTTGGTTCGGACATGTAACACAGATGGAGGAAAAAAGACTACCAGCGACAGTGCTATATGGACAAACAGAGGGGAAAGAAACAGAGGAAGACCAAAAAACCACACGGATGAAGAACGTGATGGAGGACCTAGAAACGAAGGGCATGGACATACGAAGAGCTGTGGATAAGTCTTATAATGGCCTCATCGTCAGTATGCGCTTGACGTAGGAGAAATTCGAGGCCTATAATAAATGTAAGTTGTCGAGGTGGTTAAGAAGATGAGCCTTCTATATAATTCAGTTTGGTTTCTCAACATCAATGCGTAAAAATTCCGATACCGGAAATGTCGGCGTTTGTGATGACGAGCAAACCGTAAGAAACATCTGCATCAGCTGGTGCGAGAATAGGGCGCGCTCTCCTGGGTCAATCGGATCATGTACGCAGGCCTATATAAAGGTATGCGCTGCAGATCATTAATATTACGACTTCTCTGCTATTTGTTTGTCTCAACACTTTTACATTAATTTTTGCCTATCCTGAGCATTACCTCTGGTTCACTTTTAAATTCCTTTGCACAATTTGTAGGCCTATTTAAAAAGTTTTATGTACCATGCAGCATTTTTGCGTTTTTATAGTAGTTTCCCCAAATCTAATTTATTATTATTGGTGTTGTTGTTACTGTTGTTGCTGCTGTTGTTGTTGTTGTTGTTGTTGTTGTTGTTGTTGTTGTTGTTGATCTCCAAAAATGCAGACAAAAATAGTCAACTTTAGGCTACATGGATCGAATCCGCCGTCTTTTATCGACAATCCTCACACTGCAATATACTGAATATAGATGCAATGTCATTATTGTAACAGGCTTCTTAACGTTGAGAGTGATCACTTAAATAGGCCCACAGTTTCCTTTGAGGACACTCTTGACCAGTTTGTCACTGCCAAGAGCAGAAAAATGTGAACCATAATTGGTATAATCATAGGATTTAAACCACTAAACTGAACAATAATTATAATCTATTGAATTGACGTTTATAAAGTGTAATTTAAAATATGTTTTGGTATTTCATTAAGCTACATCTAATTAGTCAATAAGAGACACGAATGGGCCTGTGGAGAGTGGTGACGTAAGGTAATGGTAAATTAGGGCCCCCCTGAAAATATGGCGGCGGGCCCCCCGAGGGGTTAATCCGGGCCTGTTCGAGACGGTGAGTATGAAGACTCTCAGGGCAGCTATCACTTCCTTGGACTTTGGGACTTACCGCTTCGAAAGATACGCAACTGCAGTAAACAGATCAGCTTCCGTCTTCCCGGAAGAAACACCATGACTTACTCATGCACGAGTTGGACTTATTCTCAGCATTAAAATTTACCCGGTCATAATTTCGCACCATTTCTGTGCCGGTGCATAACTGTATTTCTTGTAACTTTAGCGTTGCTAAAGCATGTTTTCTTAACACACGGCACTGTCCAATAGGGTGCGCGGACGATTGATCACCTGACGGTTGATCACCGGACGGTTGATCACCGGATGATTGATCATCACATGAGTTATATAAAACGATAGGCTATGACACAGACTCAATCTTCCACATGATGTATAATAATTTGTAATGAAATCATCGAAAGTGAAAATGTGAAAATATTGAAACGACTGTCAAGCGTTACTAAACAGATGAATAATAAGATAAATCGGCAACTATACACGCAAGTAAGTAGGAGCATTGTTTTTCATAATTGTGGTGTGCTTTTGGATGTATGTATATAAAATAATTAATAAAAGCCGACGATGTTTATCTTTACTAGCGGTATAGGCTAAATACATTTTCTGTCAAGCTTAGTGAAATGCAGAGATCGCTATACCGGTTTGTTTTTAAAATTTGTTGACCATGCATAAAGAACAAAAACCTTTATTTGGAATGCGTACTTAATAATTGTGATGTTCTATTTGCTGTGAGTAGGGCTACATAATTATAAGAATTAACAGGAGCCGACGATGTTTAGCCTACCTTTACTAGCGGTTATTACGACATTTCTCTTTCATACTTAGTTAATTGCAGTGACCACTAGACCGGTGATCAATCGTCCGGTGAGCAACCGTCCGGTGATCAACCGTCCGGTGATCAACTGTCCGGTGATCAATCGTCCTAGAACCTCCGATAGGGCCTACCGATTTTGTCAATTGTAGGCCTATCTGGTTCCGATTTTTTGGTGTTTAGTAGCCTAATCAGAAAGTAGTCACCGGACGGTTGATCACCGGTCTAGTGCAGAAATTGGTATCGAAAACGATGAGTCGTTACAACAAACAGTTCTAAGAAGAAAGTTGGGTTTCTTTGGTCATATTATGCGCTCAAATGGACTGGAAAGATATGATGCTGGCATGTGGAGAGGGAAGGAAAAACCGAAGGCGGTCAAGGAAAAGGTGGTTGGACGAGGTTCAACAAACAACAGGAATGAATCTGGAAGAACTAAGGGAAGCGACATCAGAAAGAAAGAAATGGAGAAGGCTGATCATGACGATCGCTATGGAGTTCAACGAACTGAAAGCAGTGCAAAGCACAAGGTGATAAGGTGAAACGTCATGAACAGTTGAACACCGGTGGAATACTATTGAAAACAAAGCTATAGGATTGCATAGCAGCATAGCCTATATTATGTATGTATATATGCATATATATATATTATATATGCATATAGTCTATAGTCTATACATACATAATAATTAGTCTTAGAATATTCTAGTAGGCCTAAATATTTGTATATTCATTCATTCATTCATTTCAAAAATTTATATAGCGCCTCTTCAAGAAATCCACTCAGAAGCGCTCCCAGTCCAACCACGGTGAAACAAAAAAGTTTTAAGGAGCTTGTAGAACACTGACGAGTCGACCCTAGGCAGCAAGCGCATCTGCAACGGGAGACTATTCCAGACAGAAGGACCTACAACTGAGAAAGCACGACGCTTACAGGTTGATGATTCAACACGCGGGACCAAAAGCTTACCGCTAGAGGCAGAGCGAAGGGCTCTGCGAGAAAGGACAACAGATAATGGACAGCAGAGTTCACACAGATAAGTCGGGGCACAGCCAAGAAGACAACGCCAAACCAGTGAAGCAATTCTGTATTCGATGCGCTGTGAGATAGGGAGCCAGTGTAGAGTATCACGAATGTAAGATGAAACGGATGCATATTTGGGGATTCGACCAATTAGCCGGGCTGCAGACCGAAGAACACGGTCAAGTCGGGATATCAATAATAGAGGCAAACCAACCAGAATAGAGCATGCAACAGTAGTCCAAGCGGCTGGTAACAAAAGCATGAACAAGGGTAGCAGCAGAGTTCTCTGATAAGGAGCGAGAGATGACCCGTAGCTGACGAATTTGGTAGTAACAGCCACGAGTCAGCTGGTTGACATGTTTTGAGAAACTAAGTTCTTCATCAAGCACAACACCCAAGTCCCGGACAGAATCAAAAAAGGTAACATGGGGAAATGCTTTAGCCACGGCACAACAATCAACATTTGCCAGTCGTCTACGTCCACCCAACCAGATGAATTGAGTTTTGGAAGCATTAAGTAGGAGGCGGTTAGAGGCTAACCAGCTAGCCAGCTTATCCATAGCATGACACATTTGCTGAACTACTTCCAGACTATTGTCAGGGTGGCAGTGGGTGTACGCTTGAACATCATCAGCATAAAGCTGGTGAAAAAGACCACAAGATGTCAGCAGTGATCCTATGCCAGACGTATAAATAATATACAGCAATGGTCCCAAAACAGAACCCTGAGGGACTCCGAATGGGGCAGGAACCCAGACAGATCTGGATGTACCAAAGACAACAGAATTGGTACGTTCCGTTAAAAAAGAATGAAGCCACTTAAGAGGCTGATCCACAACGCCAAAAGAGGTAGAAAGGCGTTGGAGGAGTATTGTCGCGACCCCCATTTTCGGAAACTGCCAGGTGTTTCCAAACGAGGTGCCACGCTGTTGGAGCGGCGTCCGTGAATTGAGGGGAACCGAAGATAATGCGAAATAAGCAGGGTCAGCAGTTTCTACGGTATGCGCCAGGGCAGAGTCAATTCCTGATTGGCCGTAAGGGAGGGTAGCTTCCACCACTTCAGGCCGGGGTTGTCTTACACAGGTACCAAGGATAGCTCGAGTGGAAGGGACATACAGCTCAGCGGCTCTCGGTCTGAGAGCATCGACTTCATTTGCATAAAGGTCGTCAGGGTTCGAATCCGCTCCAACAGGTTTTTGGATCCCCCTTTCCTTTAGTGGTGTTACCACCTCCCTTAGCCGTTCCGAAACTACCTCACCTTCCTTCGAAGAAGGGATAAACCGACCCGAGCGTTCATGCAATTGACTTATCTCGTTATTTAGGTGCTCTATTTGAGAATCATGGCGCTCCATAAATTCTGCTAGTGTGCCTGTGAAGGACTGTAGAAGTTCAACGACTCCTGTTTTACTCATCCCCTCGGGGTCATTATCATCCGGGGTTTCTCCTTCCTCATTCTCTTCCCTATTCTCCTCCACCTCGTCTTCATAAGATACCTCGGACATTTCAGGGTTATCTTAAGTCAAAGTTATTCAATACTCGTTTAGATTATTTAATTAAGCAAACGTATCTTAACTGCAGTTGACAAACTTTGTCAATGTTCAACAATAGTTGAAATTAAAAGCAACGTTCTCGTACGCTGTACAATATTCACTATTCAGAGTCTGTTCCGTAAGATTTAACTACACGACTTAATTATTACACGTTTCTAATACATGTTCTAACTTTACTCTGATTATTTAAGTAAAACACTTTAGGCTTATGAAGGTTAAATCTTATATCAGTTTTACAGGCGCGTTTCTCTTCTGAAAGAATTGTTCATTATTATCTAATCAATTTATACTCAATCAATTATCTAATTAATTATTGCACACGATCCATTCGTTGCTGATTATCTATCAACACTGCACACAGCCAAAGTATTATTCACAGATTATACTTATTCAATTTCCTCGGTTAAGAAATCAGATAAAAACCACAGAGATACTTCTCTACCCCTCCAGTAATTGTTATCGCAGCGATCGGCAATGACGACAATGGCGGTCACAAGGAATCGTCTACCAGAGTATTTACCACGGAAGAATTTCGGTTCTATTTCGTCGACAATTTAGCGTAAAAACTTCCTCCAGACTCTACGGTCTTAACCAGAAGTATCTTCAATATCTCGTTCGTCCGTTGAATTATTAAACGAATTATTTCAGTATAATTTCAGCCGCAAGTCTTCTTATTTTTATCAACAATTTCGTCGGCACGAGCACGGAGATGTTGCACCCTCGAAACCTTTCCTCCGTCTGCCGATCTAGCTGTTTCCAGCCAACCAGAGACGACGTCACGTGACTCGTGAGAGTCCCGTGACCGTGGAGGTCCAATCAAAACTGTTGCGTTGCCGCCGATCTAAAAATAGAGTGTCGCAATGCAATATTCTCCGCTAAAAAGGATTACTGCTCCGGCGGTCAGTTCCAAAAAGGGGTTAAACTCCGAGGACCGCTCGCAAATTTAGCAAGGCCGCGAATCTAGGCCGCAAATCGTTTTAGGCCGCAAATTTATAATTAACGATCGGAATTTCCACGATCGTTACACTTCCCCCCACTTAGTCCGAAATTTTCCACCATAGAGGAAAATTTATCAGCTCCTGCTGATCATAACCGAGAAACATTATGCAACGGTACCGTAGAGGATACCATAATGTAACAATAACCGAACATCAACACAATCAACTAAAGAGAGTTCGCTAAATCACATCAACTGCGATTACAATATGGCTAGAGATGCACCACATCTCGAGTATATCTCACAAAACTTTGCAAGTCATTGCAAAACTTAAAGTTCTCAAAAGGCATGACTCTAAAACGAAACGTATGAACACACAACGGCTTTTATCACAATTGCGGCGAGTGATTCGACTATCAGTTACATATTAAGCGGTACGAGATGGCAGCAGCAACTGATCAAGGGTAATAGCACAGCACGACAGGTTAAACGAACACTCATTTTACTATAATCATTATTTTTCATCCAATACCATCACTTGCTCGGGACCACTTACAAGGATAAATAAATGTCTTCCTAAACACTAAAAGGTCATGTCCCGGCACCATATTCAGTAATATTATCAATTAAACAGCACAACATATCAAAGCATATCAAGAGCTACAGCACAGGACATCCTAAATGTCAAAGCAAACATTTATCCCATCACTCCGACAATTCATTCGCACACAGCATCTGCAAATCCTGTTCCTAACCAGTCAGACCCTACTACTGCTCAAGTATTACTCAGGGCTAGAAATCGACAACACGTTTAACTAATGCTGTATTCCATTTACACCACCCTTTCAGATACCACATACAACCACCAACGATTGCAACGAACTCCTTTCTGAGCATTCATAAACATGGGCAGTCAGCACATCATCACAGACAGAACACATTACACTTAGGCTAAACAAAGGCTTTCTGTTTAGCTAAGCATTCTCAATACGCACTAGGACGGCATTATCCTCGACCTATGCAATAATTTCTCCACGTCCCCCTTCCAAGACGGAGTATAACAGAGCAGACCACCCGAGGCAAGTTAAACAAAGGGATTTACTGTTTAGTAAAACATACCCAAGAAACTAACGGGTTTCTCCCTGACCTAAGCTATGACCTCTCCACGTCTACCTTACAAGACGGAGTACAACAGAGCAGAACAGTAACGCTAACTAGTAAACGAAAGGATTTACTGCTTAGTAAAGCATACCAAAGAACTAGGCCGTCTACAGCTCACAACTCTAAACACTAGGTCATCTGTCTCACCTCTCATATAATCTAAACTGACTGCGGAGACATTAGACTACTCACAAGTCTACAATCTATCTTACTCACAAACTACTCGGAGCTTACACATCACACAGACATACTAGTTCCTTTCAGACATTCAACCCATACAACTCACTAGTCAACATCCAAAGACTACTCTCACCAACTGCTAAAGCTACTCATAATTCAATATGCTAAATTACAGTCATATGCAAATTCAACCTTAAAACTGCATTCACAACATTTGCCTTTCTTACTGTGGCAACAACAACAAAACGCAATGCAATAAAACGACAAGTATCAATAATCTTATCCCTAACCACTATTATCATATACATATCAACGAACATAAATAATACTGAACCACAGTGTATCATCATACATCAACCAAAAGAGAGGGGACTCTAACCTCTAAGCTATTACCCCGTCGCCATTATGCGACTCACATCAGCATTTCCACAATCATACTTCATTTACAATAACTACTAATGTGAGCGCTGCATAAAAATTTAAATATACAAAACAAACACAAACAACTTAACTAACAGTCTATCACATTACATCACATTACCTCTTACACACGGGCCCATTCCCATGGTTCCTAGTGGGACTCGAGCGCTGTATAAACCTTCTTGCAAATTCACAATTATCTTGCACATGTTTAATCGGTACAGCCACAAAATCATCTTTATTCAACACAACATCAGCAATCTGCATATTCTCTAAAACTAGACTGATTGGCTGATGATTCTGGGTGACTCCAGTGCTTTCGCTCTCGCCGGCTCGATGAGCGGAGAGGACGAATGGAGGATGCACATCCCAATCCTGTTGATTCTGGGCTACCACCTTGGCAGCAGAGACTTGGAACGAAGATCCAGTCGGAGGAGAAGTTTCTGGCGTCGCAGGCTTCGGTTGTTTCTCCACATCTTCCTGAAGATGAATTCCTTCCAGGTTCCTTTTCTCCTTCTCCCCATCTGATGCAGCCAGAGGGTCACGAGTTACCACGATTCTTCTGCACAGTCTGGAGCGAGGTTTGCAATGAACTGAGAACTTGTGCTCCCCCACCAGAACCCAGTTATGACCCACATGCCATAAAACGTTTTCGTCCTTCATCCACGAGAGACCCAGAATTAGTTCGGAAACCTGTTCAGTCACCAAACAGGGTATCTCGAATGGTCGGCCTTCAATCTGCAACTTCAGTTTCGTTTCGCCGAGTACACGGATGGCTGAACCGTTTGCTGCTAACAGGGATTGCTTAGAGTGCTGGGTTTCGGCAGGGTCTACCAACGAAGCAGGGCACAGAGTCATTTCACACCCCGAGTCCAGCAGCCCCAGCAAATGTTTACCTTTTATGGTTACCGAAAGGTAAGCGTCATTTCGTCCCTTCACATGTCTCGCATTGTTCACCGTGTTCGATTCTGGTTCTTGTTCTCTCTGCCATGTGTTGTCTGTCCTGCTAGGGCAAACTCGAGAAAGGTGCCCGGGTTGATTACACTCGTAGCAGCGTCTGTTATCTCGGGCTTCTCCTTGGAAACGGTTATTTGGACGGCGATCCCCCGGTTGATTTCTGAAGCCATTGTTCTCCTTTGGTTGAAACGGTCGTCGCGGTTGCCACTGTCGAAATTGTCCATCAGCAGAAGTAGTATTCGGTTGCGGGGACCACTTCTGAAGCATTTCTTCCATCTTCCGGGTCATCTGTTCTTGAAGTCGGTCCAACTTTTCGTCAAGGTCAAGTTCGGTTTCCTTCACATTCGAAATGCGCCCAGGACGACGATCACGACGATCGGCAGCGTCTTCATCCGACCAGCGATAGCCTTCCAGTCTCATGGCGATTTTGTAGGCGTTGTCTAAGGTGGCTGGTTCTCTTTCTCGTACCTTCAGGGCCAGATCTTTATCTCGTAGAGCATCCAGGAATGCTCTGATAGCGATGGTCTCGCTGTGCGTTGATGTTGGTCCCGGAAATGCGAGGATCATCAGTTTCCGGATATCTTGAGCCAGTGAACCAAGGTCCTCGCCCACCTTCTGACGACGAGTGTTCAATTTAGTTTGATACAGAGCAGCTTGATCGGTGCTTCCGTATCGCAGTTTCAACCTACTGACCAGATCAGCACTGGTCACCAAAGCTTCAGAGTCAAATTCGTGTAGCAGTTGATCGACAGGTTCAACCAAGGCACAGGTCAGTTGGGCCAGCTTCTCTTCCTCAGTCCATCTATTGTTCTTCGAGCATACCTCGAATTTCTTGAGGAATACTTCCACCGACGTCTTACCATTGTAGCGGTCCAGCTTCATTTGCGATTTCATTCTTCTATCTGGAAAATTTGAAGATTCAGGTTGTAGTTTCCCAGCAGGTTCTTTCTTTTCACTAGCAATTTCTTGGACTGCATTGTCGATTGTCGTAGATGAATTCTGTGGAGGTTCTCTGAGTGTCTGCAGCAGGAGGCGGAGCAGTTCTTCTTGATTGAAATTCTTACGATGCTCATCGGGTCTGATTTCGCTTGCACTGTTCAGTTTCACAGCAGTAGCACTGTTCGATTTCACCACAGCGTTTATCGGAACTGTTTGTGTCGCTGACGATTGCACAGATTTATTCAGCGTTGAAATCTGTTCACCATGAGCGGTTGGATCAGCGACTAGATGCTGATATGGCGTGTAAGGCATGTACGAAGGCTGACTTGCCTTCCACCGTTGATATTCGCAGCTTTGTGTCACGTGGGTTTCCGACGACAGGTTCGGTGTCGACATGAGCGGCTGACCGGAAGGAAGGGTGAGCGTAGATATTCGTGGAGCGACGCCAGGAGGTATGAATGGTTTTTCGGAAGCCATGACGTTGAGCGACGAAGGGGAAAAGGTGGTAGCCCACGAGATGGTTGTCGTTGTCTGACCGGGATGTGCACCTCGAAGCACCAGATGATTTTCCCTCAGCGATGATGGATCCCCATTATCTGAAACTAACAGTCGTGAGTTAGTAAATGCCTCAACATCATTTTGCCCTAAAGCTACCGCATGGAGATCGAGTGCGAGATTCTGCAAAGGCCGCATATCTTTTATTTCAGAATGCTCGCTATCAGACAGACATTTTTCAGTTAATCGATTTCTTAATTGCATTTGTTTATTTCGCATGTAATAGTCAAAATCAAAACCTTCATATGCAGTTCTCATATCATGATCATATATCCTTTGAGTGTCTACATTAGCATCATCAGTTGTAGCTCTGGTGCTAAATATCACTTTTGGTCGGGCGCCATAGAAATTTTCTGGGTTATTTAGTTCATCTATTCCTCCAAGAAAATTTCTCTTTCCATCAGCACCTGCACTAATTCTGATGTCACTTGCTACACCTGAGCTTATCTTAGCAGGACCCTCGGTATCCGAACTCAATTCAACCCCGCTTACTCTGGTATCACTTGTTATACCAGCCCTTAGCTTCATCCCACTAATGGTACCACTTGTCGCGACCCCCATTTTCGGAAACTGCCAGGTGTTTCCAAACGAGGTGCCACGCTGTTGGAGCGGCGTCCGTGAATTGAGGGGAACCGAAGATAATGCGAAATAAGCAGGGTCAGCAGTTTCTACGGTATGCGCCAGGGCAGAGTCAATTCCTGATTGGCCGTAAGGGAGGGTAGCTTCCACCACTTCAGGCCGGGGTTGTCTTACACAGGTACCAAGGATAGCTCGAGTGGAAGGGACATACAGCTCAGCGGCTCTCGGTCTGAGAGCATCGACTTCATTTGCATAAAGGTCGTCAGGGTTCGAATCCGCTCCAACAGGTTTTTGGATCCCCCTTTCCTTTAGTGGTGTTACCACCTCCCTTAGCCGTTCCGAAACTACCTCACCTTCCTTCGAAGAAGGGATAAACCGACCCGAGCGTTCATGCAATTGACTTATCTCGTTATTTAGGTGCTCTATTTGAGAATCATGGCGCTCCATAAATTCTGCTAGTGTGCCTGTGAAGGACTGTAGAAGTTCAACGACTCCTGTTTTACTCATCCCCTCGGGGTCATTATCATCCGGGGTTTCTCCTTCCTCATTCTCTTCCCTATTCTCCTCCACCTCGTCTTCATAAGATACCTCGGACATTTCAGGGTTATCTTAAGTCAAAGTTATTCAATACTCGTTTAGATTATTTAATTAAGCAAACGTATCTTAACTGCAGTTGACAAACTTTGTCAATGTTCAACAATAGTTGAAATTAAAAGCAACGTTCTCGTACGCTGTACAATATTCACTATTCAGAGTCTGTTCCGTAAGATTTAACTACACGACTTAATTATTACACGTTTCTAATACATGTTCTAACTTTACTCTGATTATTTAAGTAAAACACTTTAGGCTTATGAAGGTTAAATCTTATATCAGTTTTACAGGCGCGTTTCTCTTCTGAAAGAATTGTTCATTATTATCTAATCAATTTATACTCAATCAATTATCTAATTAATTATTGCACACGATCCATTCGTTGCTGATTATCTATCAACACTGCACACAGCCAAAGTATTATTCACAGATTATACTTATTCAATTTCCTCGGTTAAGAAATCAGATAAAAACCACAGAGATACTTCTCTACCCCTCCAGTAATTGTTATCGCAGCGATCGGCAATGACGACAATGGCGGTCACAAGGAATCGTCTACCAGAGTATTTACCACGGAAGAATTTCGGTTCTATTTCGTCGACAATTTAGCGTAAAAACTTCCTCCAGACTCTACGGTCTTAACCAGAAGTATCTTCAATATCTCGTTCGTCCGTTGAATTATTAAACGAATTATTTCAGTATAATTTCAGCCGCAAGTCTTCTTATTTTTATCAACAATTTCGTCGGCACGAGCACGGAGATGTTGCACCCTCGAAACCTTTCCTCCGTCTGCCGATCTAGCTGTTTCCAGCCAACCAGAGACGACGTCACGTGACTCGTGAGAGTCCCGTGACCGTGGAGGTCCAATCAAAACTGTTGCGTTGCCGCCGATCTAAAAATAGAGTGTCGCAATGCAATATTCTCCGCTGAAAAGGATTACTGCTCCGGCTGTCAGTTCCAAAAAGGGGTTAAACTCCGAGGACCGCTCGCAAATTTAGCAAGGCCGCGAATCTAGGCCGCAAATCGTTTTAGGCCGCAAATTTATAATTAACGATCGGAATTTCCACGATCGTTACACTTCCCCCCACTTAGTCCGAAATTTTCCACCATAGAGGAAAATTTATCAGCTCCTGCTGATCATAACCGAGAAACATTATGCAACGGTACCGTAGAGGATACCATAATGTAACAATAACCGAACATCAACACAATCAACTAAAGAGAGTTCGCTAAATCACATCAACTGCGATTACAATATGGCTAGAGATGCACCACATCTCGAGTATATCTCACAAAACTTTGCAAGTCATTGCAAAACTTAAAGTTCTCAAAAGGCATGACTCTAAAACGAAACGTATGAACACACAACGGCTTTTATCACAATTGCGGCGAGTGATTCGACTATCAGTTACATATTAAGCGGTACGAGATGGCAGCAGCAACTGATCAAGGGTAATAGCACAGCACGACAGGTTAAACGAACACTCATTTTACTATAACCATTATTTTTCATCCAATACCATCACTTGCTCGGGACCACTTACAAGGATAAATAAATGTCTTCCTAAACACTAAAAGGTCATGTCCCGGCACCATATTCAGTAATATTATCAATTAAACAGCACAACATATCAAAGCATATCAAGAGCTACAGCACAGGACATCCTAAATGTCAAAGCAAACATTTATCCCATCACTCCGACAATTCATTCGCACACAGCATCTGCAAATCCTGTTCCTAACCAGTCAGACCCTACTACTGCTCAAGTATTACTCAGGGCTAGAAATCGACAACACGTTTAACTAATGCTGTATTCCATTTACACCACCCTTTCAGATACCACATACAACCACCAACGATTGCAACGAACTCCTTTCTGAGCATTCATAAACATGGGCAGTCAGCACATCATCACAGACAGAACACATTACACTTAGGCTAAACAAAGGCTTTCTGTTTAGCTAAGCATTCTCAATACGCACTAGGACGGCATTATCCTCGACCTATGCAATAATTTCTCCACGTCCCCCTTCCAAGACGGAGTATAACAGAGCAGACCACCCGAGGCAAGTTAAACAAAGAGATTTACTGTTTAGTAAAACATACCCAAGAAACTAACGGGTTTCTCCCTGACCTAAGCTATGACCTCTCCACGTCTACCTTACAAGACGGAGTACAACAGAGCAGAACAGTAACGCTAACTAGTAAACGAAAGGATTTACTGCTTAGTAAAGCATACCAAAGAACTAGGCCGTCTACAGCTCACAACTCTAAACACTAGGTCATCTGTCTCACCTCTCATATAATCTAAACTGACTGCGGAGACATTAGACTACTCACAAGTCTACAATCTATCTTACTCACAAACTACTCGGAGCTTACACATCACACAGACATACTAGTTCCTTTCAGACATTCAACCCATACAACTCACTAGTCAACATCCAAAGACTACTCTCACCAACTGCTAAAGCTACTCATAATTCAATATGCTAAATTACAGTCATATGCAAATTCAACCTTAAAACTGCATTCACAACATTTGCCTTTCTTACTGTGGCAACAACAACAAAACGCAATGCAATAAAACGACAAGTATCAATAATCTTATCCCTAACCACTATTATCATATACATATCAACGAACATAAATAATACTGAACCACAGTGTATCATCATACATCAACCAAAAGAGAGGGGACTCTAACCTCTAAGCTATTACCCCGTCGCCATTATGCGACTCACATCAGCATTTCCACAATCATACTTCATTTACAATAACTACTAATGTGAGCGCTGCATAAAAATTTAAATATACAAAACAAACACAAACAACTTAACTAACAGTCTATCACATTACATCACATTACCTCTTACACACGGGCCCATTCCCATGGTTCCTAGTGGGACTCGAGCGCTGTATAAACCTTCTTGCAAATTCACAATTATCTTGCACATGTTTAATCGGTACAGCCACAAAATCATCTTTATTCAACACAACATCAGCAATCTGCATATTCTCTAAACTAGACTGATTGGCTGATGATTCTGGGTGACTCCAGTGCTTTCGCTCTCGCCGGCTCGATGAGCGGAGAGGACGAATGGAGGATGCACATCCCAATCCTGTTGATTCTGGGCTACCACCTTGGCAGCAGAGACTTGGAACGAAGATCCAGTCGGAGGAGAAGTTTCTGGCGTCGCAGGCTTCGGTTGTTTCTCCACATCTTCCTGAAGATGAATTCCTTCCAGGTTCCTTTTCTCCTTCTCCCCATCTGATGCAGCCAGAGGGTCACGAGTTACCACGATTCTTCTGCACAGTCTGGAGCGAGGTTTGCAATGAACTGAGAACTTGTGCTCCCCCACCAGAACCCAGTTATGACCCACATGCCATAAAACGTTTTCGTCCTTCATCCACGAGAGACCCAGAATTAGTTCGGAAACCTGTTCAGTCACCAAACAGGGTATCTCGAATGGTCGGCCTTCAATCTGCAACTTCAGTTTCGTTTCGCCGAGTACACGGATGGCTGAACCGTTTGCTGCTAACAGGGATTGCTTAGAGTGCTGGGTTTCGGCAGGGTCTACCAACGAAGCAGGGCACAGAGTCATTTCACACCCCGAGTCCAGCAGCCCCAGCAAATGTTTACCTTTTATGGTTACCGAAAGGTAAGCGTCATTTCGTCCCTTCACATGTCTCGCATTGTTCACCGTGTTCGATTCTGGTTCTTGTTCTCTCTGCCATGTGTTGTCTGTCCTGCTAGGGCAAACTCGAGAAAGGTGCCCGGGTTGATTACACTCGTAGCAGCGTCTGTTATCTCGGGCTTCTCCTTGGAAACGGTTATTTGGACGGCGATCCCCCGGTTGATTTCTGAAGCCATTGTTCTCCTTTGGTTGAAACGGTCGTCGCGGTTGCCACTGTCGAAATTGTCCATCAGCAGAAGTAGTATTCGGTTGCGGGGACCACTTCTGAAGCATTTCTTCCATCTTCCGGGTCATCTGTTCTTGAAGTCGGTCCAACTTTTCGTCAAGGTCAAGTTCGGTTTCCTTCACATTCGAAATGCGCCCAGGACGACGATCACGACGATCGGCAGCGTCTTCATCCGACCAGCGATAGCCTTCCAGTCTCATGGCGATTTTGTAGGCGTTGTCTAAGGTGGCTGGTTCTCTTTCTCGTACCTTCAGGGCCAGATCTTTATCTCGTAGAGCATCCAGGAATGCTCTGATAGCGATGGTCTCGCTGTGCGTTGATGTTGGTCCCGGAAATGCGAGGATCATCAGTTTCCGGATATCTTGAGCCAGTGAACCAAGGTCCTCGCCCACCTTCTGACGACGAGTGTTCAATTTAGTTTGATACAGAGCAGCTTGATCGGTGCTTCCGTATCGCAGTTTCAACCTACTGACCAGATCAGCACTGGTCACCAAAGCTTCAGAGTCAAATTCGTGTAGCAGTTGATCGACAGGTTCAACCAAGGCACAGGTCAGTTGGGCCAGCTTCTCTTCCTCAGTCCATCTATTGTTCTTCGAGCATACCTCGAATTTCTTGAGGAATACTTCCACCGACGTCTTACCATTGTAGCGGTCCAGCTTCATTTGCGATTTCATTCTTCTATCTGGAAAATTTGAAGATTCAGGTTGTAGTTTCCCAGCAGGTTCTTTCTTTTCACTAGCAATTTCTTGGACTGCATTGTCGATTGTCGTAGATGAATTCTGTGGAGGTTCTCTGAGTGTCTGCAGCAGGAGGCGGAGCAGTTCTTCTTGATTGAAATTCTTACGATGCTCATCGGGTCTGATTTCGCTTGCACTGTTCAGTTTCACAGCAGTAGCACTGTTCGATTTCACCACAGCGTTTATCGGAACTGTTTGTGTCGCTGACGATTGCACAGATTTATTCAGCGTTGAAATCTGTTCACCATGAGCGGTTGGATCAGCGACTAGATGCTGATATGGCGTGTAAGGCATGTACGAAGGCTGACTTGCCTTCCACCGTTGATATTCGCAGCTTTGTGTCACGTGGGTTTCCGACGACAGGTTCGGTGTCGACATGAGCGGCTGACCGGAAGGAAGGGTGAGCGTAGATATTCGTGGAGCGACGCCAGGAGGTATGAATGGTTTTTCGGAAGCCATGACGTTGAGCGACGAAGGGGAAAAGGTGGTAGCCCACGAGATGGTTGTCGTTGTCTGACCGGGATGTGCACCTCGAAGCACCAGATGATTTTCCCTCAGCGATGATGGATCCCCATTATCTGAAACTAACAGTCGTGAGTTAGTAAATGCCTCAACATCATTTTGCCCTAAAGCTACCGCATGGAGATCGAGTGCGAGATTCTGCAAAGGCCGCATATCTTTTATTTCAGAATGCTCGCTATCAGACAGACATTTTTCAGTTAATCGATTTCTTAATTGCATTTGTTTATTTCGCATGTAATAGTCAAAATCAAAACCTTCATATGCAGTTCTCATATCATGATCATATATCCTTTGAGTGTCTACATTAGCATCATCAGTTGTAGCTCTGGTGCTAAATATCACTTTTGGTCGGGCGCCATAGAAATTTTCTGGGTTATTTAGTTCATCTATTCCTCCAAGAAAATTTCTCTTTCCATCAGCACCTGCACTAATTCTGATGTCACTTGCTACACCTGAGCTTATCTTAGCAGGACCCTCGGTATCCGAACTCAATTCAACCCCGCTTACTCTGGTATCACTTGTTATACCAGCCCTTAGCTTCATCCCACTAATGGTACCACTTGTCGCGACCCCCATTTTCGGAAACTGCCAGGTGTTTCCAAACGAGGTGCCACGCTGTTGGAGCGGCGTCCGTGAATTGAGGGGAACCGAAGATAATGCGAAATAAGCAGGGTCAGCAGTTTCTACGGTATGCGCCAGGGCAGAGTCAATTCCTGATTGGCCGTAAGGGAGGGTAGCTTCCACCACTTCAGGCCGGGGTTGTCTTACACAGGTACCAAGGATAGCTCGAGTGGAAGGGACATACAGCTCAGCGGCTCTCGGTCTGAGAGCAACGACTTCACTTGCATAAAGGTCGTCAGGGTTCGAATCCGCTCCAACAGGTTTTTGGATCCCCCTTTCCTTTAGTGGTGTTACCACCTCCCTTAGCCGTTCCGAAACTACCTCACCTTCCTTCGAAGAAGGGATAAACCGACCCGGGCGTTCATGCAATTGACTTATCTCGTTATTTAGGTGCTCTATTTGAGAATCATGGCGCTCCATAAATTCTGCTAGTGTGCCTGTGAAGGACTGTAGAAGTTCAACGACTCCTGTTTTACTCATCCCCTCGGGGTCATTATCATCCGGGGTTTCTCCTTCCTCATTCTCTTCCCTATTCTCCTCCACCTCGTCTTCATAAGATACCTCGGACATTTCAGGGTTATCTTAAGTCAAAGTTATTCAATACTCGTTTAGATTATTTAATTAAGCAAACGTATCTTAACTGCAGTTGACAAACTTTGTCAATGTTCAACAATAGTTGAAATTAAAAGCAACGTTCTCGTACGCTGTACAATATTCACTATTCAGAGTCTGTTCCGTAAGATTTAACTACACGACTTAATTATTACACGTTTCTAATACATGTTCTAACTTTACTCTGATTATTTAAGTAAAACACTTTAGGCTTATGAAGGTTAAATCTTATATCAGTTTTACAGGCGCGTTTCTCTTCTGAAAGAATTGTTCATTATTATCTAATCAATTTATACTCAATCAATTATCTAATTAATTATTGCACACGATCCATTCGTTGCTGATTATCTATCAACACTGCACACAGCCAAAGTATTATTCACAGATTATACTTATTCAATTTCCTCGGTTAAGAAATCAGATAAAAACCACAGAGATACTTCTCTACCCCTCCAGTAATTGTTATCGCAGCGATCGGCAATGACGACAATGGCGGTCACAAGGAATCGTCTACCAGAGTATTTACCACGGAAGAATTTCGGTTCTATTTCGTCGACAATTTAGCGTAAAAACTTCCTCCAGACTCTACGGTCTTAACCAGAAGTATCTTCAATATCTCGTTCGTCCGTTGAATTATAGGAGCTTTTACCATAGATATAATAACTGCGCGTTAAACTCTATGTAAGGCAATAGTCAGTATTAGTTGTTGTGGAAACATTGTAAAACATTGTAAACAACGGAACTAAAACATTCATATTTTGACGATTTCTTAATTTTTAACAATGTCTAAATCAACTGTGAAGTATGTTGACAGTATGCCGGAAGAGGCCAGGCAATTTTATTTTAAGAAATTGGAAGTTTGTGGACCGAATAAGCAGTTCAGTGTTTTGCCGGATCCGTTTACTATCACTTCTGATCTCTGGTCTAACGATCCATCACACTGGCCAGATTTGCAATACGGGGACTTGTACAATTTTCTAGTATATAAAACAGGTAAGATGTATTTTTATGTCGTAAATTATTCGCGTCGCAGCATTATGGGTGGCCCGGTAGCACATTGGGCTTACTGATAGTATCAGGGACCGACTAGTCGGTTAGGGTGAGGTTTAGGGGTCGTTTAGGTTCAGATTAGGCGTCGTGAGGGTAGGATTTGGTCAGGTTATTCGTCGTGAGGGTTGATTAGGGTTAGGAATAAGATTAGTGTCAAGTTTGCCGCACATTGGGTAACATACTGGCGTGCAGATAAGCGGACCTGCTATTTAGTGTAATGTATTGCAGGCTGTCTGTTCTGTTAGTACTTAGCTAAAGATTTGTGTTATGTGATTTGTGTTTTTGTGATTGGTTTCAATTGCAAAACTGTACACTGACGGGTTGCTGCTGTCAACCGGATTGTTCTATAAGGAAAATGTTATTTTTAAAAATTCAATTCAACTTTTAGTTGAGTAAGAATCATTCTCATTGACACAGTTTCTGTTTAGGCAAGAATTCGTTTAATCAATCCTGCATCTATTTAGGCAGCGATTATTTTCAACAACATAGCTTCTGTTTGAATAAAAGTTATTGTTTATCAACCCATCTTCAATTTTAACGAGATTGTTTTCATCAATACTGATCGCTCGAGCAGACAAGTTCATCCAGAAAGCACAGTTCTTTGACCATTTCATCCATCAGCACTTGCCGTCTTTTTGTGTGGACAAGTATTTTCTCTGCAAGAAAGCAAGAGCTGATATGCTATCATGCTTTCATGCTGCATCTCGTTAAATCAGTATGCCTGTGTAACAGTGTTGTTGATAGAATTTGAAGTTCATGAAGTGTTTATCAGTTATCTAATAATGATTTCATACCATAGTTTTTCATAATTGTTTTGTTTGCTTTCTTTCAGGAATATACACTCATGAGCATCTGGCAGCATTTAAGTCACTGGATGGCTACAACTTCTTCAAGTCAGGTCACGTTCAAACAGTTTTCTTCTACGAAATACCCGATACGTCGTGTTACAGCTTTTTGAAAGCAAAGGTGATACCATCACAGCGCGTGACAAAGACGCCATATGAAGCGTGGGTTTGTCTAAATCAGAATGGAGCTGTCCACTGCGCACATTGTCTCTGCATGGCAGGCCATGGACAAGTTTGTGTCCATGTGGCAGCCCTTCTCTTTAAAATTGAAGCTGCAGTGAAGCTTGGTTTCACTGCAAGGTCTTCAACCAGTGAAGCCTGCGTCTGGAATAAACAGTTTCGGTCAGAAATTGATATGTGCTCGGTGTCAGATATGTATGAAAAGGGTTTGATCCGATCTAACCGAAAAGTACATGTACCTACTGTTACGTCATCGTCCAGAGATTCCTTACCAGATGTAGAAATGTTAAAGAAACTGAAGGAATGCTGTCCATCAGCAGTATTTTTTACTCTGATTCCTAAGCTTGATTCGGATGAAACGGACACTGCAGACGAAGATGATACTTCAACTATTCTTCCTTTAATAACATCTATTGGCGACGAAATTGTTGCAGCTGGTCAAAGCCGCACTGATGAAGACGCTCTTGAAGTTTACAAGCGAGTGTGTGTGAAGTCTGCAATAGACGAATTAGAAATCCGAACAAGAATACAATCGAAGAGTGTTCTGTGGCACCTCCATAGAAAATGTCGCATTACGGGAACCAGTGTGCATGACGTTTTGCATCGGAGACCCTCCTCAAACCCTTCCAAACTCATTAAGAAAATCTGTGGGTATGGATCTAACAGTATATCTCACTTATTTTCAGTTTCTTGGGGCAGCGAACATGAAGACGTAGCAATTGAGAAGTACGTGGATGGCCATAAGCCTCATCATTGTAAATTTACATTCAGACGTGTTGGATTCCTAATTGACAGTGACAATGTTTACATTGGTGCCTCAGCTGATGGTATAGTGAACTGTGAGTGCTGTGGAACAGGAGTCGTGGAAGTGAAATGTCCACACAAGCACCGTAACGTGGACCCATTGGATGCAGCAGCCACCGACAAGGAATTTTGCCTTACTGCAGCTGGTGACCTGAAAATTACTCACAAGTATTATAGCCAGGTCCAACTGCAGATGCATGTTCACAAAGTACAGTACTGTGATTTTGTAGTTTTTACGAGTATCTCTGTACATGTTTGTAGAATTTTGCGTGATGACAATTTCCTGAAATTTGCTGTAGAAAAATGCAAATCCTTCTGGATGACTTATGTCCTACCTGAAATAAGGGGTCGGGCACTTGAAAGGGAAGAGTGTGAAGTAACAGGTCAACAGAAAGTTGATGTGGCATGCAGTTGCCAAAAGCCTGCTTCGAAGGAAATGATTTCGTGCAGCCATGCAAACTGTCAAATGAAACTTTATCATTATGCATGTGTTGGTTTAGAGTCTAAGCCTCCTGGTCGTTGGATTTGTGAACAGTGCAGATGTGATTTCTATTAAGGTTGGATTACACAAGGGATGATTCAGAGTAGTCCTGAATCTTTGGATTTTGTTTCGATAATTTGTTTTATAAATCTGGAAGAATTACTTATATTTTTGCTGATATCAATTTTTTATGTTTTCATATACACTATGGCATTGTATAGTTAAGGCTTGTGATATTTGTATCAGATCGTACAATTTGCTAAATAATTTTTCATTATTATATAAATTTCTTAGATTAACACAATTGCATGCTGCTTATTTAACTATATATTTAATAATGACAATTTACATGGTGTCGTAACACGGCCATACCGCTGCAAAGATGCCTCACAAACGGCTAACTGCAGGATAAGCCTTAGGAAACAGATAAGATTTAAGCTTTGATTTGAAAGTCCAGTGATGCAGCCAATCTAATGTCTAGTGGAGAACTGTTGCAGCATCTGGAACCAGCAACCGAGAATGCACGGTTGCGGAAATTTGTTATCATCAAATGACCTTCACACTGTAACCTAAAACATAAATGTTTCTCAAGCGTAAGAAATTGTTACCAGTATTTTCTGACTGATTCTGCATTAACAGCTGTAAGTTTCCTGTTAATGTAATTTCCATGGAAATCCATACCATACATAGACAGACTGAAATATCAAATACAGCTGAGCACTGTGTACGCTATTTTACCTCTCTCAACTATATTGCGTATATTTCATTGTTTTGATCGACTTTATATTATTGCATTTATGGGTCTGAACATTTTGCCTTTGATTTTGTTGCAAAAATGTCCTGAATGTAAATTAAAAATGTAAATACAGCTATCTTGTCAAAGCTTCTGTACAATTAATTTCTTCACTATTTACCATAATACTACAACAAAAGTCGCAGGTATGCAATTTTTGCACCTGAAAGAAGCAAATACCTAAGTGATTAGAACTATTATCATTCTTCTGACAGTCATAATTAAGTGCAGTAGCGAGACATATAGAAATAAATTGTATAGGTTGTGCAATTTAATGAGAGCAGATTCGGAAGTGTACGATGCTAATTATTTCACGACAACAGTTATTGCTTAAGTACTTTTCTTGATTAATCTTGGATACAAGTTGCATATTGCAGCACATATAGTCAATATAGAATCTGCATGTGGAACCATGACTAATGGCATTTTCGTATTAAGAATATCAAAATTCTTCAATCGTTCATTTAGACGCTCAATATGGATCCTCAGAGTGCTTTGTTGGCGTGAATCTTCTATGGATCTAATCGGCATTTGCTTTTGACCCCTTGTAAATGCTGGACGTATCAAAATGGCATTTTTTGCTGCAATGGCTTCATCAATGAGGAAGCCTCGGTCAGCCATCACCCCATCTCCAGGTTCCAGCAAGTCGAGTAATCCTGAACGTAATGTTATCACTTTGTCTGAAACCCTACCACCCCAACATTTAGAAACAAATGAAACTGCTCCAGAAGGTGTTATTCCAATTAGAATTTTAATTGTTGGGTGACTTTTATAGTTGGAATAAAACATGGCTCTGGCAGTTAGATCTGTTGCACGCTCAACAAAAATTTCAGTACAGTCAATGATTGTTCTGCAGTTAGGATATAAACGTTGAAATTTCGTTGGCATGCTGCGAAGAACTTCTGTCTTATCAGGCCATCTGATAAGAAACTTTACGGCTGAAGCAACTGCTGGCAAACCATGATTTATAATCTGCGACACTTTCGCCGTAGAAATTTGAAATCGCCATGCTAGGTCTTGGTGTTTCAAATTCAGATTGATTTTCATCATAATTAATAGAAGAGTGTCCTTTGCAGTTAGAATTTTAGACGTTCTTAGGGTTGCTTGGCATAGACTTACCAACCACAGAAATACTGCAAAGCATGGTAATCCAGTGAAAAATTTTGTTCGATAGTCCTGATTTCTTTCCTCCAAGAATGAAAAGTTAAATGCTTTTGAGGCTTTCTGGTGTGTTAGTTCTTTCTTCAAATTTTCAATTTCTTCTAGTTGGTGTTCAATTACATTTTGAAGCTGTCCTATGTGTTCTTCCAAGGACTTCACTTTTCCACTTAAGTCCTCTCTTTCGATTTCAGTTTCCACTGCATGTTCTTGTATTGAAAAATCAGAGATATTTGATGCTGCAGATGCTGTTTCCTGTCTTTCTTCTGCAGCTTTGCGACGTTGCATAAACCGCTCGTGTCGATTGTGACGTGATGAAGACTCCGCTTGGCCCCTTCTATATCCCATCTTTAAAGTCGGACAGTAGTCAGGGTTGCTAGGTTCATCACTTGGCACACCTAAAATATAAAAAGTCAAGTCTAATGTTAGCGCCAAGGCTTTGTAAACAAACATGAAGTTTCAGAAACATGTCGATTCTTAAGAATGCCACGAGTCAAATTACAAAAACCATTCACAGTAAAAATCACTATATAGCACCCATAAGCTTATAACTGATTTGATTATAAATAACCAATGTATTTATAACCCAATAATTCACCAAGAAATAATTCTCTCATAGACTGATTAGACTCAGTAACAAACATCATATTTATTCACCTTCAAATTATGTTAGTAGATAATGACTACTTTATATATGATGTGTGTGTGTACTTATTATAGCGCCCCTTCAAGGTTGTATACTCGGAAGCGCTCCAGACTACAGTGCGGACACTGAACAAGTTTAACGCCGAAGCGCTGAGCAATTGCGAGTGAAGGACTTGACCAAGGTCCCCACAAGGCGTCTTGAGGTGGATTCGAACCTGCAACCCTGCGGCTGCAAGGCAACAAGCATACCCACTACACCACCGCGCCCTACGTCATAGAGCTTATCATGGTGTGCAATGAATGTTTTGCAATGTGGCTGGAATATGCCCTTTTTCAGAACACATCGTTTTCACATAGTATTGGAGTCATTCAATCTATTTTCAAGAAAACGGCCTTAATCCATTAATTACATACTCATTGGTTAAAACCTGGCTAAAAGCGGTACTTTCTAAGTTCGTTGCACGATCTTATTTCGAAGCGATAAAGTAATAATCACAAAGTACAGGTCAGAGATCTGTACAAGTGGCTGTGTAGTAGCCGAAAACATACCACGGATGAAATGCTCGCTACAAAGCCTAGTGCCTGCATTCGGTCGCCATTCCTTGCGATTTACTGCTGCGATCCACTTGTTCAGCTTTTCTTCTCGATTTAGACCTAGAGGAAATCGATAAAATTTGATTTCTTTGTCGTTTCCATGTCTGTTAGTGCAGTCTTTCACGCAACAACTCGACGGCATGTTGAAATGTTTTGCCTTACGTAAACAATGTCACGTGACTTTGTTTATGGAATTGTAAAAGCTCTTATTAAACGAATTATTTCAATGAAATTTCTGTCAGAATTCTTCTTATTTTTATCAACAATTTCGTCGGCACGAGCACGGAGATGTTGCACCCTCGAAACCTTTCCTCCGTCTGCCGATCTAGCTGTTTCCAGCCAACCAGAGACGACGTCACGTGACTCGTGAGAGTCCCGTGACCGAGGAGGTCCAATCAAAACGGTTGCGTTGCCGCCGATCTAAAAATAGAGTGTGGCAATGCAATATATTCCGCTAAAAAGGATTACTGCTCCGGCGGTCAGTTCCAAAAAGGGGTTAAACTCCGAGGACCGCTCGCAAATTTAGCAAGGCCGCGAATCTAGGCCGCAAATCGTTTTAGGCCGCAAATTTATAATTAACGATCGGAATTTCCACGATCGTTACAGTATGTTATGGTCGACGCAGTCAAAAGCCGAGCTAACATCAAATAAAGCCAGAAGAGAGACGCGTCCTGTATCCATAGCACCATAGAGATCAGATAAAAGGCGGAGTAAAAGAGTCTCAGTCGAATGATTCTTACGGAACCCAGATTGATGGGAAGGGAGCAAATCATTTACATCCAATTAAGTAAGCGATTAATTGATTAGCAATGATACGCTCAAGAATTTTAGATAAAAATGTTACATTGGTGATTGGGCGATAGTTCCCCGGATCTTCTGCATCTAGGCCCTCCCGCTTCAGCACCGGATGCAGAATCGATTGTTTCTGAGAGACTGGAAGCTGTGCTTCACGAATCGAGCGGTTGCACATCATAGTAAGGAATGGAAGAATGATATCGATGTGTTCCTGTACTAGAAACGTAGGCACCGGATCTAGTTCACACGTCTTCGGTGCAGACGTTAAGATAAGTGCACGAAGTTCAGTACTTGTAATCTCACGAAGAGTGTGAAGTCGGTGGTCGGTAAGGTAGGTATAGCCTAGGCCTAGCCTAATGATCGTGGAATAAATTGAGAATTGTCCTTTGTTGGGAGAATGTGGTTGTGGAGCTCTGGGTCTTAATTGATGAGAGGAAGGGGGTCGGAGTGGAGATAGGAGTTGGTGAAGTAGGCCTACATGTTTGGGGTTGTGTAAAATGGAGAAGAGGAGTTTTGCATCAGATGTGTTGGCAAGTTCGGTGATTGTTGGAAAGGTTGGCTCTAGGTAAAGAGTTTGTATGCCTCTTACATGACATTGTTTGTATGTTTGTTTGTTTGTATGTGCACTTGTTATAGCGCCCCTTCAATCTCTCCCTCGAACCTCGGACCTTCCGGCTCCAAGGCAACGACGCCACCACTAGACCACCGTGCCCCACATTGTATTAAAAGCGTCTGCATAATATCACAGTATAAATAACAAATGATAATAGGCCTATCAAGGTTTGAAAATAGGAATTCTGGGAGTCAATTTGTAAAAACACCCACTTTATCCACAGTACGGCGCTAAATAAACTTTTTTATGATCTTTGTATGCAACGTGAAGACCAAAGATGGCAAGGTAAAAAATAACTTATATGACTTATAACTTATATTATTATAAAACGTTGTACATGTGCATTATCATAGTAGAAATTTTTGTTAATGCTATATATTAGGCTATGGTTTTAAAAAGCGATGAAGTTTAAATTGATTGCTCCACCTATAATCCAATATGACGTCGGTTAATAAGTAGACAAAATGCACAGTCATGGTGGTCACTTCGCGTAAGACGTATACTATAGGCTACCGTAACAGTCCATTTAAAATGATAATTGCAATGCGATAAATCAAAGAAACCAAATCACCCTTTTCGGTAAAGACGCACACTGCGTGCCCGAACTCCAAACAATAAGGCTGCCAACGAATGCAATAAAGGTAAAAACCCATTTTAACGTCCCAAATTATTTTTTCGCAGTTTATGCATAATTGTCACCTAAGGTGACTACCTTGGGTCCCAACGTCGAAAAATGGGTCCCCGCCTGAATGGGGCCCACATGTGAAATTAAATCGTCGCATCAAGATGACTACCCCTTGGGTCCCAATTGGGCCCCATATGGGAAACTTTGTGGGCCCAGATGGGCCGCCTAGATGGGCTTGACACCAATTTGGCCACGGGCACCATGTCCGCCCCAAATGGGCAGTCCATAGCCTACATTGGCTAAAAGTGGGCCGGCCCATGTGGGCCCCATTCAGGCGGCCCCATGGCCGGAGTTTGGTTTCCGTTCTTGGAGGGGCTAACCCCGAGTCTGGGCCTTTGGGGGGGGGGGGCTAACCCCGAAAAGGATACCATTTTCATGGTAAAAAAGTTGAATCTGGACCTTCCTGGGGGGGGGGGGGCTTAGCTCCCCGTAGCCCCTGATAAACTCCGCCCATGGGCGGCCCATTTTTCGACGTTGGGACCCAAGGTAGTCACCTTGGGTGACAATTATGCATAAACTGCGAAAAAATAATTTGGGACGTTAAAATGGGTTTTTACCGCAATAAAATTAGAGCGCGACCATCGACGACATTGTTCATCAATTTAGCTTCAATTTCAGCAGAATGACTGCACTCACCCTAAAACTAACCCGACCCTCACGACGCCTAACTTGAGCCCTAACCGACCTTCACGCTTTGCATGTTGGAATGCATGTTGCGATGTCGTCGATCGGTCGCGCTCTAATTTTATTGCATTCGTTGGCAGCCATATTGTTTGGAGTACGGGCACGCAGTGTGCGTTTTTACCCCATTTTCACAATTAAACTTTATACTAGAGTACTAGACTAAGGTTAGCGTGTAATATAGCGTCGTAAATTATTCGTGTTTTGTAATTATTTATCATCAATCCAAATTCTTCTTTCGGCAGGAATCGTTTGCACCAATTCAGCTCCTGTTAAGGCAAGAATAGCCTACATTTAATCGTCTCAGATTCTATTTAAGAAAAAAATTTCATCAATACAACTTATATTTTAGTAGAAATCATTATTCACCAATCCAGCTTCTATTTAATTAAGCCTAGTGTTCTTTTCGTAAACAAAGTGACTAGCGGACCGCCAGGCGGCCGTCCAATTTCAATTACTAGCGGACCGCCAGTCACGTGTAACCTGTCACATGAGTAGCCCAACGAGTCTTGACAAGGCCAGGATTTTATTTCGGGGATCCCGTGTTTCTTCGCCGGAAAATTTTTGACGACCTTTTTTTAGTAATCAGGTCGAAAATTCATCTCATTTTGCTTAAATTCACATTTTTCCGTTATATGCTAGTGAATGCATTTTATTATTTCATTTCGTCGGGTGGTGTTTTCATGGTTTTATTTCATGGTTTGGTACTATAATTTTAATTCACCTTTTAATTTCGAATTAATTTGTCGAATTTATTTCGAAATTATTTTAGCGACGCGCATACCCGCTTTTATAAATCCGGCTTCTATTTAGATAACAATATTGGTATATAACCCACAAGCACCCAAATATTTCTCATCTACCATTTAGGCTAGTCAAGAATCATTTCAATTTGTTGAAAATACGACATTTCGCATGCGAAATCGCCGTTCGAATCGCCATTGAACCACAACATTTGACCGGAAGTTGGGTACGCGTCCAAACCATCGACGTCCATGCGACAATAAATAACGTGTACGTTCAGACTGCGATCCTAAGCTCAAAATACAATCACTGGAAGCTGGACTGATTAAAATATTCTTACCTCAATTGAAGCTGGGTTAATGAAAATATTCTGGCGTAAATTGAAGCTGGATGGCTGAAATAGACGTTGGGTGCAGCGTAAGAATTTGTTCGATAAATCCCGCTTCTATTTCGTCAGCAAATATTTCTCATCGATTTTATAAATTATTCATAAAACAACTGATGCAATTGAAATATAAGCTGGACTTTTACTTACTTACTTATTTTTGCGTGCTGTCTTATTGCACACTTGGCGCACGCAACTTCCGGAAAGGGTCGAAAAATTAATTCGAAATTAAAAGGTGAATTAAAATTATAGTACCCATGGTTTTTCATAAATTTGGGTAGAATGTATAATGTAGAATGTACAATTATCAACGAAATATTGTCGCGACATATTGTCGGCGACATTTTGTCATGGAACCCGTGGGTCACATTTGGAAATTTTCGATGGCTCGCGGGCCGCAACATAAAAATATATCATACATGTGAACTATTACATATAGGGCTATAGGCCTAAAGAATTATATCATTACAGCATTCAATACTGTCGCGACTCAGGTTGGTGGGGCTTTTCAACCGAAAGAGTCCAGACAAGATTATTCACAGCTTCATCAAATGGCAGAACCGCCTTGGTCTCTTGTCTGAGCCTATAGTCAAGTGGTATTATATTCAATTGACCGAAGTCATTAACAATGACCCTAATCACGTCCCCCCGATCTTTACTCTCTTCCTTTTTAGTTACGGATTTTTTTGGAGCTAGACCACAGAACTTTTCAATACTTATTATAGATCGCCATAACTACACCTTGCGAATTCTGTATCAGCACATCTACTAATAATATGTTATCCTTGTGTTGTGACAGTCTTCGTAAATGCCATTTACAATAAATTATTATCTGTTTAAGTTGCGTCCGTGTCAGAGTAGTCTTCTAATAAACGAAGTGATTGACTAAATTTACTAAATTTTGACGTTGCTCACTGAAATACACATATTCTGATGGTGTAATACATATCGTATTGGTAGTGATGGGACGTTGTGGGAAATTAACTGGGTACAGTGTATTCGTTTCAGAATGTTGCAATTTCTACCGACACGGAAAGCAGGTGTATGCCTTACACTGATCGCAGCCTTTACCTTCTTAGTTGCCGTGGTGGTTCGTCACCTAGGACACGATGAGCCACCAGTGCAGATGCGTCACCCTATATAGCAACAACTCCTACATCACTGACTGAATAACTAGAAGAATACTCGGTCGGATTCCAGACGACATGGCAACCGAATTGTTTGATGGCGAGACTAATATAGAAGAAGTTGAAGAAACGAGTCAACAAAGACAAAAATCTTTCCGAAAGGTTTTTAACACTAGAGCGTGGGCAGTGGAGCGGACACAGCATATAAGGGCATCCAAGCTTCTGGTAAGCGTGAAACAGAAAGATTGTTCAATTGATTCTTAAGTTATTGCTATCTGTTTCATGAACTATAAGAACTGTGGACGTGGAGAAGAATGGAGAAGATCAGCTGGACGGAACACAGAACAAACGAGGAAGTGCTGGAAAGGGTAGGAGAGGAAAGAACAATGATAAAAACAATCAGAGAAAGGCATAAGAATTGGATAGGGCATATGCTAAGAGGAGACAGTTTGGTGAAAACGGTGTTAGAAGGACAAATGGAGGGGAAACGAACAAAAGGAAGACCCCGACAGATGTTGCTGGACACACTGATGAAGAAGATCGGTTATCAGAAACTAAAGGAGAAGGCCCAGCGGAGGGAAGAGTGGCGACATTGGACAGCCGAACCTGCCTATAGGGGCAGAGAACCAGAAGAAGAAGATCGATAATTTAAACCATCCAGAAGCACACGGTCACTTCTTATTAATCAAGATAAACATCAGAGACAAGTACAATATCAATACTTAAGTAATAATAGACGGCGTAAATACTTAGATATAAGCTTCAAGGTGTCATGAACTGGAGCAGACATGCACAGGCCGGTCAGGACAGACCGGTGGAGAGAGTCGGAGGAGAGAGCATGGGACACATACGGGCATTGACCCACGCTGTCCTTCATGCCTCTCTCCCAATATTCTCTTCAATCAGACAATGTGGTCTAGCTGCTCCAAGATGTTAATGGTGTGGAGCAGACCTGCTGACCGGACCGGTTGAAGCTGGGCAACATGATGCGAGACAGACTCAGATAGAGTGGCGTAGGACGCCTACACGGGCATTGAGCCCAATGATATTGATGATGATGATGATGATGATGAACAGAACTGCACATTTGCCGGAAATTTTATAAGAAATTTTATAAGGCCAATAACTTGACACATAGCTTAAGTCAAATTGTGTTTCAGGTTATGGTTCCACACTGAACTACGCGCAAGAAGTCATCGCTGGACTTCATGGGATTATCAGAGACTTCAAGCTGCAGACGGGAGCATCGCGTGTCAGACTGTTGGATGTACCGTGTGGCGATATGGCTTGGATGAGTCGTTTCCTAAAGACGAGGGATGATATCGACTACACGGGCATGGACATTGTTCCGGAGTTGATCGGTAACCATACAAAATCGTTTAAGAAATATCCGTGGAAATTTCGACTGCAAGATATCGTGGAGCAGCCTCTCGATGAGATGCTGCAACATCTATATACACGAGACGTACTCAAGATTCTGAAGAAGTTGTCTGATAGCGGAAGCCGCTATCTGCTGACAACTACATTTAACACACTTCCAAAAAATACCGACTTATCGAAAACACTGAAGAGAAATAGATATCGTCCTCTGAATCTGGAGATTCCACCAATTTCCCTGACGCCTCCGAAGTGCATGTTTCGAGACGGTGAGTTAGAAGACTCTCAGGGCAGCTATCACTTCCTTGGACTTTGGGACTTACCGCTTCGAAAGATACGCGACTGCAGTAAACAGATCAGTTTCCCTCTTCTCGGAAGAAACACCATGGCTTACTCATGCACGAGTTGGACTTATTTTCAGCCTTAAGATCTACCCGGTCATAATTTCAAACTTGTTCTTTGTTGGCGACTAATCGCATTTTTTAAAAACTTTACAGCCTTGCTGAAGAATTTTTCCTTTACACGCAGCGCTTTCTGATACGGATTTTGCCGAATCTATCTGGTACGGATGTTATGCTGTTTAGTAGTCTGCAAGTAGTTATGCAAAAAATATATAGCCTATATATTATATATATATATTTTGTAACTACTAGTACTTGGTATATTCATAACTGCTTGATATTATATATTGGCCTATATATGATATATATCTTCATTGGATAGTGTGGTCAGCAGTACGAAATAGAGCATTGCAACTCATTGCCTGCAGCCATTGAACGACTGGCCAGATGAATAAATAGGTGTGGTCTGGGTCTGCCTGTTATCCAAGGTAATTACCAAACCAAAAGTTTTATCCTCCTTGTTCATTCACTCCGGCCTCTGAAGTAATGTCTCTGCCAATTCCGCTATGCGTGACAGATGAACCAACCCGGGAACCAGAAACTCTACCTTTGCCGATGAGCGCAGAACCAGACGGGGCAATTAAGGTGGGTGACAGAACGTCAGAGGTCAGAAAGGTAAATATAGGAGCACAAAGAGCGAGACACCCGCTAAACTAAGGGGTAATAATAGTGGTATTGTGTGTGAACTTTTACAAGTGTATATATATATATGCCTAATACATGTACATTGCCTATGGACTATATATTCGATTTATGCATTATTTGAACACGGCCGAACAGATGCTGAGTATATATTAGTCTCTTTGATAGCTGTATCGCCGCCATATTAATCTCGTTAATATAAGAATTGTTTGAATACTCAACTGCTCACAATGTATGCACATAATATGTAATCATTCTTGAAGAATGTAGGTGCGCTTTGCTGTTACATAAGGAGTTGAGCTGTGTTGAACTAGTATAAGACGTTGATTTGTCAGATGTGTCGGTGATGACTATTATACAGATGTGCAAATGGTTGGGTTAACCGTTAAGTGACGTTTATCGTTCTGAAATTTGTTACATAAGGAGTTGAGCTGTGTTGAACTAGTATAAGACGTTGATTTGTAAGATTTTGTTTGATGTGCATTGAGTTTGAAGTAAAAAATATTTTTTAAAGCTGTTTTAGAATTGTGAGTGTCACTCATTTGTCACGCGCTGTCTTATTGCAATGCCTTTAAATAGGCGTAAAGAAAATGCGGTTACAATACGTGATGGTCTACATGTATGCCAAGTTTTGGGGAAAGGAGCCTGCGATTCTACACGTATAGCCTAATAGAGACAATAATTATTAAGGTAGAATTTAGCACCGTTGAATAGGCTTGGTCTCTCTGATCGAGCTTTTGCGGGTGCAAAGAATTGGACATTATATTCACAGTTATAATAGCAACTGCTGGGAGGTCACACAATTGTCTTCAGTGACGTCTTATGATCAGGCCCGCCGACAGAAATTCCGGGCCCCTGGGCAGGGAAGTCACGGGCCCTAAACTGTCATTAGACTTTTTATAGCAACTTTTAACATAAAAAACAAACAGAAATAGCAAAAGTGCGGGTGCGGATGTACGATAATGCATACATTTACGATTCCAATCAGTTCTTAAAATGTTAAGAATTTAGTTTTCCAATAAATAAATTAAATTATGATATGGTGGTCTAATCAAAAAACAACCCTTTCCGGATTTAACTTCAGCAAAAGCGTTTATGATATCCTGGTACCAGGTATCCATTTTGCGATTTTTGTCTGGGAATCTTTAAAATGCACTTCGGAAATGCTCCTTTTTTACCGCCTGGTAAATTGTCCGGATGTCTTTGACTCCAAGACTTGGAGGACCGTTTCTTATGTTATAGCCTAGAAGCTTAGGAATTATGCCAACTTGATTCAGACCGTAA
This sequence comes from Lumbricus rubellus, assembly GCA_945859605.1. Taxonomy (NCBI): domain Eukaryota; kingdom Metazoa; phylum Annelida; class Clitellata; order Crassiclitellata; family Lumbricidae; genus Lumbricus; species Lumbricus rubellus. The sequence goes on along the minus strand of OX243811.1, from coordinate 34,416,401 downwards.
GCTTATAGAATTACTATGAGATCAGACAGCTTAAAAGTTGAAACTTAAAGAGTTGTAGCCTACTTGTGGTGATAGTAATACTAGACTATTATTCAAAACGGCATAACCTAACTCCTAAGCTTTCTATAGGCTAAGTCACATAAGTGATTATAGGTTGGGCCCGCCACACGTAATCAACATATGAAAATTTTATAACCAGTGTAGCCCGGGCCCCCTCCGGGCCCCTAAAAGTGGCCGGGCCCCTGGGCAGGGCACCCCCTGCCCCCCTCTCGGCGGGCCTGCTTATGATCATATTGAACTACTCGTCGCCGGTGTCAAGAACATAGGCGCAACCACGTCCTAAAGGCTGGGGGGACCTAATGAAAATTCTTAGTAGGAATAATAATATCGAGCTCGAAACGTGCGAAGCCGCGATTGCCTAAGGCAAGAAGCCCCTGCGATTAGAGGGCATGTGGGAGCCGGGACGGAGCCCCAGAAACCGACGCGATTTTGAACATTTGATGCCAAATTTTGTGCATTTGGGGTTCTAGTTAACCTGTAGTTTTGCAACGTTGATATCGAAATAGAAGTAGGCCTACCTTTATCTGTGAAAGTCTAAATCTAAACCAGTCAATCAATCACTTAATAGCCGTATGAATTGACATTTGACAATCAGCATACAGTGAAACTAAAGAATGAGAAATAGGCCTATACATGTATGTGTCCATTTTCGTCTCTTCATAGTGTGTATATATTCATTCATTCATTCATTCATTCAGAGCATTTATATAGCGCCCCTTCAAGAAACTACTCAGAGGCGCTCCCAGCCCAACTACGAACAAAGAAAAAAGACTTGAGGGACTTGTAGAACGCAGCCGGATGGACCACAAGTAGTGAGCGAAGCGTAACCGGGAGGTCGTTCCAGACAGTAGGCCCCACGACCGAGAAAGCACGGCGCTGCTTAAAGGCCAAGATCCATCGGTCATATTCTCTGGGTAGAATGCTATGATTGGATGGCTAATAGAACCAATGACCGTCTGGCAGCGTCTTCTTCAAGTTTGGCCGACAGGGATGACCGATGCTACATGTATGTCCCCAGGGGTTGATCTAGGTCGGCTGTACACCAACTTCGCTGACTTGCTGCATGGAGTCATTATGCAGATTAGCTAGGCCGTGTTACCGTGTATACCCAAGATCTTCCCACTCACGTATAGAGGCAGCATCTTTGTGTATACCTCTGTATTTACACATATATATATATATACACTCGCGTATATATATTATATATTTATATATACACTCGCGTATATAGCCCATTGCCATTGATTCGCCCGAAATCGGTCAGGGCTGTTATAGTTATTCTACAATGTCTAAGGATTCCAACATGAGCTAATTGGCACCAAGAAGGGTCTATGAATGTGCGTATTGATTTTGACCTGGCACCGCTAGGCCTACCTCACCAACCAAATCGTTTCATTGTTCATTGCAATGAAGATGCACATATGCCTACCAAAGAACTGGCAAGCTTTATTTGAACCATGCAAAAGTACGACCTAACAATTCGTGTTGATTGTGAGCAAGAGGAGGCCTTTTTTGCTCATAACAATTGGAATGTTGAAAAAATTGGCAAATATTGCAAAAACAATATATAGTATTTATATATGTATGTTTGTTTATATGTATTCTAAACTTGTGTCATGTTTAGCTGGCGTGTGCAGAAGGTATGCTCATTCGTCAATTTGTATAGCGCCTATGTCTTTCCAGGCTAACCATGGAACTCAATTGCAAGTGCAGCGAGGTCAAGTTTAGCAATCTGTTGCATAGCAATATAAATTTAGTCTTATATACAAATAGACAATACTACACTGTGCTATGCTATGCTATATACTATACTATACTATACTATGCTATACCATACCATACCAGACTACACCATACCATACCATACCATACCATACCATACCATACCATACTATACCATACTATACTATTTACACGTATAAAGCGCTTCTCACAGTATAACCTAATCAGAGGCGCTCAATATATATTTTCAACTAAGACTATGTATTGTAAAATGTATATATATATATATATATATACATATACAACCTATGCTTGATGTTTGCCGGACAGGCTATAGTGCCCAAGATCATTCCATTCCATAAACATGCCGAGCTGCCCGGTTCCTCCGAGGTTATTGATATGCAAATTAGCTATACCTTGTTTGCCTTCAAGATCTCTTCCCACTCACCTGTGTCCTTACCACCTCCGAGCTGCCCGGTTCCTCCGAGGTTATTGATATGCAAATTAGCTATACCTTGTTTGCCTTCAAGATCTCTTCCCACTCACCTGTGTCCTTACCACCTCCTGTACAAGTGATCTTTCCACTCATCTGCGTCTGTAGGCCTACCTCAGCCCAGGTTCTACAACTGTTCCTTTGTTTATATATATATAATACATGTAAATAATCATTATATCGTTCCTCCTAATGGGCCATGGCTGTTTATATTTCAGTATCTCAACTGGTCAGCTATACATAATTATAATAGTTCCTTGCATGGTAACACATGGTGTCTTACATTGATATGCATCTCAATAGGTAATAGTTGTTTGTTTTATATTCAACCGTGTCCAAGGCTTGCAAATATACAGCTTGCACCCCTACTCCACCAATCAATCCAGTGGTCATTGCAATGAAAGTGCACATATGCCTAGAATAGAACCCTGGAGTCTGTCTTTGTTGGAACCATGCAAAAGTACGACCTAAACAAACAACTCTCATACCTATTGAGATGCATATTAATGCAAGATACGATGTGTTACCATGCAAGCTATATGTACAGCTGACCAGTTGAGATACCCAAATATAAACAACCCTGGCCAATTAGAAGGGACGATAATTATATGATTATTTACAGGCATTATATAAACAAAGAAACACTTGTATGACCTATAGGCTGAGGTAGGCCTAAAAGACACAATTGTGTGGAAAGATCACTTGTACGACTTAGACTGAGGTAAACACACAGGGGAGTAGGAGAGGATCACGTGTACGACCTAGTTTGAGGTGAAGACACAGGTGAGTGGGGAGATCTGGAACACAAACAAGGTATGCCTATAGCTAATTTGCATATAAATAACCTCGGAGGAACCGGGCAGCTCCAAGGTTCTTTCAATGTGTCTATAGATCTTGGGGCAGCTCGGTGTGTTTAGCAAGTGAATTGATCTTGGGCACTAGCCTGTCCGGCAGACTTGAATCGGAGGCTGATTGGCAAGCACGTCTCTGTATAGACACGCCTACGGTCTGGTTTCTCCGTAAACTGAACCTTCGCCTTTAATAGCCAAGCGAGCCCGCGGGACCAGAAGCTCACCTTTAGACGAAGAGCGAAGTACACGACGCGCTGCAACGTCAGATATATATAGTGTAGACCATCGTCCAGGGGGGGGATTATGTCCGAGGAAATGATGTCAAGGGGAAAATGGGAGAATGTCTTACACTCAAGTTAGTTGATTTGCATTATTAGCTATAGTTGCGTTAAGTAGGCTACTTGGTGCGATAAATGTATATAATACATTAACGGAGCTTCGAAAATGAAAAAGTTGAGACAGGGAGTCGTCCGGGTATAAATACGCCTATTACTTAATGCAAGCGTTTCAAAACCATTCTCTTTGATTATGGTTTGGTGTCAGGTCGGGAGCGCCACTGAGAAGTTCTCTTGGAGTGGCGCTATATAAATGTTCGATTACAATTACAATTAATGATGTAAATGACTCTACAACGGCATTTCTCGACAGTACACAGTGAAACCAAAGAATGAGAGACACGTGTGTCTATTTCCATCTATCCCGACAGTGTAAGCTTAGACATAGTCTACGTTACCTCAATAACAAAATTAATCAGTAAGAATAAACAAAGAGCAAAGTAGCACAAACTTAACTAAATTAATCTGCGAGACGTCAACACTGTCGTGTGAGTCACAATGTACAATTGTACATTTCAGGACTGTTAAGTGATTCAGACGCTCTTGACTCGGAAATTGGAAGGATCGTCCCATGTCTCTCATTCAGTGGCGTCTACCAATGGAGGGGTTGGGAGAACGTTCTCCCACGGCTGCTAAAAGTGGGGGGGTTTGGCGTTTTTTGGTGTAGATTGGGGGGGTTGCTGAATTTCGATTATAAGGACCTGGAATACGAAAATCAATATATTTGTGCATCATGTAAGTATCGAAAACACATGGTGTCTCAGACTAATGAACCATGCACGGTTCGCTTGAAGTCACATAATTATTTGGTAGAGTGTGTGTCAACTCATGGACATTAGTGGCAGAATTCACTTGTCACGGTTACTGACGGAGTCAAGTCAAAGCCCAAGCCATAGCAGGTGATGAAGGCAATAAAATTAATGATACGACGGTCGCGATGAATTTATGATGTTACACGTCCAAGAATAATATATAGCCTACCGGTAATCATGCAAGACTGTAGGGAGATAGCGGTCATGCGCATATTATAGCTAATGTATATATATACATGTATATGCATAATATACATATATATATATGTATATATATATATTTTTATAGCATACAATACATACATGTAAACTCTAAATGGACAAGCTCCTAAATGCCTTTGTGACTAGATACACAGACCCCTCTTCAAGTCTCTTCCAGCTGTCTACGGTCTGCTGATCTCTTAATTGATCTCCTATTAGTCCTCGGCAAGGACTACCATTACCCAACACCTAGCCTTTGCCATTGTAGAATGTACATGTAGACCCTTCTATGTGGAATGACCGACCTTTATCTGTGGTAAGATCTCAAGATCAATCCACACACCTTGATAAGATCTTATTCGATGGGGGAGTGATATCTTCAGCCTTCGCTGTTTGAAGTCTTTCTTATATTCTAGGGCCTGTTTCGCTGGATAGCTAGAACCGGAAGAGGCGCTGTATAAGTTCTCATATAGGTTACGATAGGGCATATTCCGCATATTCAAACAAAGACCTACAGAGTATTGCAGACAATTGTAAACAAATAAAATCGTGAATAAAGTGCTGTGCGGTAAATTATTTTAAAAGTAATCTTTTTCGTTTTTCAAATCACTTCAAGCAGGATTGTGCTGGTAAGTGCAATGGAAATAGTGCAATTGCACATTTGCCCTCTCTATTAAGAACAGCTTTTCACATAGCTTACACGCATACTATTCTATAGATTAATTGCTTAAGACTTTTCTTTTTGACCGGACCTGGGTCGGCAGCGCCTCTGAGTAGATTCATTGAAGGGGCGCTATATAAATAGCTATATATATATATATCTTTTCCACGGGCTCGCTTACCTACCAGACAGCGCCGAGCCTTCTCGGTTGTGGGGTCATCAATCTGGAATGACCTCTCCCCAAACCTCCATCTCCTCCACCTGACCAGTCAATCTCTATTTCTCAAGTCTCTTAAATCTTTTTTCTTTAGCCGTGGCTGGGCTGGGAGCGCCTCTGAATAGTTTCTTGAAGAGGCGCTATATAAATTCTAATAACGAATAATAATGAATAATGAATAAATTACATATAGCTAGATAGATAGATAGATAGATAGATAGATAGATAGATAGATAGATAGATAGATAGATAGATAGATAGATAGATAGATAGATAGATAGATAGATAGATAGATAGATAGATAGATAGATAGATAGATAGATAGATAGATAGATAGATAGATAGATAGATAGATAGATAGACAATTAACCCCCTAAATTCATGAGAAAGTGACAAACAGCATTGGGCCTATATCATTATGATCGGATTCCCGTAATTTTATTTCTTCCACGTAAATAATAAAAATTTGTTTTGGTCGCATTTTGTATTTGTGATCGCAATCGCAATCGAAAGATTTCTTCAGCGCCCACATAAGCTTTTAAGTTGCGGGAGTAAGAATATTTGTGAGACCCTACGGGCCTACGCACAATTCCGTAGAGGAAATTTTCCCTCCCCACATTTGGAAACAGATTTAGCCTACAGCCCTGCTACATTAGACTAATAGACTAATGCATATATATATATATATATATATATATAACTCTGCTGAACTTCTGAGTGACCCGAGTCTCTTACAAAAATTGCATGTTGGCAAAATGGGGGGGGGGGTTCGTTCTCCCACTCCAGGTGGGGGGGTTAGACGCCACTGCTCTCATTTATAAGTAGCCTAATATCCTGGGGATTTTGTCCTGTGATTTGTACGGCGTGGAAGTTTGTCCCGGAAGGTTTTATCCAGGCGTAATGCCCGTTTCTCCAATTCTCTGATCCTATGTAGTGATGATGATGATGATATCCCGTCTAGCTAGCCCGCAGGGCTAGCCAATGGGGATGAAGTGTTAGCGCCTTCATTTTCAAGGCCTCGGCATATGAGGGCGGTGGCCAATCCTCTCCCTCGCCGTCTCATCATCCACTGACCGTGAGGTCAGTGTACTCATCATAGCTGAGTCGGCTAGGGGGTGCTTGTGGAACAGAAATCTCGTTGCAAATTTCTGCCCCGGCGGGGATTTGAACCCCCGACCTTTCGGTCGACAGTCCAGCGCGCTAACCGCTGTACTATCGAGTAGTGATAACTAGGCCTAACTGACAATGTCAACCGATGATGAGTGAAAAGTAGAATCAAGTCATTCGAGCCTAACTATGCGTCTGTAAGCTTATTATATTAATCCAGCCTTCAAATAGTCCCTCGTTCAAATTTCTTGCAATACCAAAACCCGCAGCGATTATTATTATTGAACAAAATAATGCGCGGCTGAGACAAAGAACAACTCATACTAGACCCGGCGTGGCCTCTTATAACTAATAGCTATACGTCTATGTTCTCCAAGTACATGTAGGCTACGTCTACTATATATATTGATCAAATGAACTTCAACTGGATCTCTTGTAAAAAACAAAACAATGCCTGCATGCAGCGAGTATTGCATAAACGTGATTCAGACATAAAATACGATCTATAGCCTACTGAGCGCTTGTCTCACACCTGGTAAAGCAATCCCCGTATAGGCCTACCTGCTAGCAGAAGATAAGAGGCTATATATACAATGTAGCTGTTTGCAAACGCAAAGGTCATATATGAATGCGTTGAGGCTGCATGTTGAGCCTAGCTTTAATTGACAACTTTGTATGCGTGGAATAATTGTGGATATAATAACCATGGATTCAATTTGAATATCATTGTTTAAATGTCAACTGTAGGCATAGGCGTAGGAGACGGGGGTCCAGGGGGGGCAAATGCCCCCCCAAATTTCGGGCAAGTCTGATTTTTCGGGCAGGCAGACCCGGAAAAATAAAAAAAGTTTTAGAAAATTTTTACTTTTCTTATTTTTCCGGGTCTTCTTGCCCGAAAAATCAGACTTGCCCGAAAAAAATGGAGATTTTGCCCGAATGACTAAAAAAAGGTCGTCAGAATTTTCGGGCAAACGTAACGGAAATTTTTCTTAAGATTTCGGCCGGAGGGAAAAAAAATTTCGGGCAAAAGTCTAATTTTTGCCCCCCCCAACGTTGAAATGTCCCCTACGCCTATGACTGTAGGCCTACAATATTCCGATCACTTGCACGCAACAACTTGAAGAAGTAAGTAACAATTGTTCTGGTACACATAAATTATAGAGGGAGGGATGTATTATTCACAATAGGGGGAAAGCGTTCGGTGAGATGACTATCAGGGAATATATCCAGGGGGAAGAGTATGTCCCTGGTGTAAATAGTCTCAATGACCTCAAATAGACTATCATTTGATGTTACTCACTGAAGTGAAATCCACTTGTTCTGACTGTGTAAGGCCTATATAATTCAGGTCATATTGCACTGTTTGTGATGGGACAATGCAGGAGATAACATCAGTGGCGTGTCTTCGTTTCAGAATGTTAAAGTTTCTACCGACACGGAAAGCACGTGTATGCCTTACACTGATAGCAGCATTTACCTGCTTAGTTGTCCTGATGGTTCGTCACTTGGGACACGATGAGCCTCCAGTGCAGATGCGCCACCCTAGTAGCAACTCCTACATCACTGACTGCATAACTAGAAGAATACTCGGTCGGATTCCAGACGACATGGCAACCGAATTGTTTGATGGCGAGAATAATAAAGGAGAAGTTGAAGAAACGAGTGAACAAAGACAAGAATCTTTCCGAAAGGTTTTCAACGCTAGGGAGTGGGGTGATAAAATCGACAAAGCATATCAAGGCATCCAATCTTCGGGTAAGCAGGAAACATAAAGAATGTGATAGGCCTTATGATTCTTGAATAAGTGCCAGTGTCATTGTTATTTGTTCCATCGAAAGTTTAAGATAGGCTAATCTGTCCATTATGTCTTATTTGCATTTTGGAAGAGACCTACAGTATGTTCATTATGAAATTATAGGCCTATATTTGATTTATTCGACTCATGGCAATGGGCTGAAAAATGCAATTGTAGGCCTATAATATTTGCATCAACAACAAAGAAAAAATAAACATCTACCGTTGCGGCTATATTTTGCAAAATTTCAATTTGGAAAAGAAAAGTTCACAATAACAACATCAACACATATATTATGTATCCGAAAACGACGCAGAATTAATAAGACGGTTTCATCTAGGCCTACTTTTCGATCGTCTTATGAGTCGATTGAAGAACTCAGAAGTTCGATCTGTTTCTGGAAATCACTGCGAAAATAGAATTTTGATCTCACTAATCCGACTAGTCGACCGAATTCATTTGCAGTCATCGTCATGGGCGGAGTTTGGTTTTCGTTCTTGGAGGGGCTAACCCCGAGTCTGGGCCTTCTTAGGGGGGGGTTAACCTCGAAAAATGATACCATGGCATTTTCATGGCAAAAAAGTTGAATCTGGGCCTTCCTGGGGGGGCTTAGCCCCCCTAGCCCCTGATAAACTCCGCCCATGATCATCGTCAGTCTTCCTCCTCGTCTATTATTAGGCTACTTCCGAAATTTCTTATTAACCGTGTCTTTGACTCAACGTTTGTAGTTAAAATTTCACATCTGACGCCTAAATAACAAAAAAATTCCATACAGAAACAATACGTGTTTCTTGCCAACACAATGTCTTACACGACCACCGTTCAGTCTTCCACTTCTTCAACTCCTCTGCAGCTTAATTGGCCGGTCACTATGGCGACCAATTCCATGTATCTTTGATCTACGCTGTTACGGCAAGTAGCCTACTCGCCATTTGGTCTCACACTTAACATAGTTATTATAGACCCAATTAAATAAATTATCAAAATGCAGCACCGCTCTGTCATTTACCAATAATTATGTGCTGGTGTGTCACTTGTGTTTCTGGACAAATAAAGCCAATCTATAGCGTATTATAATTTGTTTTAACACGAGGTGCTCATCTACATAAATAAAAATGAAACCTTCCAATAGTTTGTTGCCAGTGTTCTCGGAAAGTTACGCACCGATTGTTTTTGAAAATTTACCAAAACCTTCCATTCCAATAGGACCGTGTTGTAAGATGCTTTTTCCCGAAAAAACGCAATCTTTTCCACAAAAAGTGAACTTTGCATTCCATTCGACCGCCATTTGCAAATTCAACAAAACCGTAGGGTTGCCAGATTTCCGAAACGCTTTGTCCCGAAATCACGTTGTAAAGTCGCCCAAAGGTCGCGTGATTTCGGAAGCGCGAAATCACGTTGTAAAGTCGCCCAAAAGTCGCGAATGACCAACGTTATCGCTGTGGGAAAGGAACGGTGTGAGGGAGGAAAGAAAGAAGAGGGAGCGGGACGAAAAAAGGGAAGGGACCGGAGAGGAGAGATGGAGAAGGCAGGGATGCAGGCAGCCAGAGGTAGGGAGGGCGGGAAATGGGACTGGGGCAGGAGGGGAAGGAGGAGAGGGTGAAGGAAGAGATGAAGGAGAAGGAGGTCGGACGGAAACGGGGAGGGAGGGGGAAGGGGAGGGGAGGAAATGGAGGGGAGGGAAGGAAGAATTTAGGTAGGGAGGGATGGTTGGACGCTCTTTTCAGCCACAGCAACGCGTGGCCGGGTACAGCTAGTAATAAATAAAAATGCGTAAAATAGATGATATAGGCTATTTGCACAACGCAAAGCGATATCTGTCTAAACGTTTGTCAGCAACCAAAGAACTTAGCCTATTTCAGTCAAGCTTTGTTTCAGGTGGTGGTTCTACACTGCGTTACGCGCAAGAAGTCATCGCCGGACTTCACGTGATAATCGGAGACTTCAAGTTGCAGACGGGAGCATCGCGTGTCAGACTGTTGGATGTACCGTGTGGCGATATGGCTTGGATGAGTCGTTTCCTGAAGACAAGGGATGATATCGACTACACGGGCATGGATATCGTTCCGGAGCTGATCGATAACCATACGCAATCGTTTCAGAAGTATCCGTGGAAATTTAGACTGCAGGATATTGCGGAACAGCCTCTCAACGAGTCGTATGATATAATACTCAGTAGAATGATGCTTCAACATCTATACACACGAGACGTAATGAAGATTCTGAAGAAGTTTTCGGATAGCGGAAGCCGCTATCTGCTGACAACTACATTTAACACACTTCCAAAAAATACCGACTTATCGAAGAAACTGGCGAGGGGAAGATATCGTTATCTGAATCTGGAGATTCCACCATTTTTCCTCACGCCTCCGAAGTGCATGTTTCGAGACGGTGAGCAGGAACCATCGATGGGTGACATTCACTTCCTTGGACTTTGGGACTTACCGCTTCGAAAGATACGGGACTGCAGTAAACAAGCCATCTTCCCTCTTCCTGGAAGAAATACCATGGCTTACTCATGCACGAGTTGGATTTAGTCTCGGCCTTAAAATTTACCCGGTTGGCTAACATAATAAGTTCGCACCATTTACATGTATATGCCGGTGCGTAACTCTATATTTTCTAACTTTAGCCTTGCCAAAGAATGTTTCCTTTACACACAGTACCGACGGTACCGATCTTTCCGATTCTATCTGGTACGTTTTTCCGATTCTATCTTGTACCAATTTTGTGCTGTTTAGTAATTTACAAGTAGTTATGAATATAGCCTATATTTTACATATAGGCTATGTCTATATACATAATATATGTACAGCTTCATTGGATAGTAGGCTATGGTCAGCGGTGCTCAATTGTCAATTTTTAATTTGTATTTTTATTTATTTATCCCTGAGCCGAAACAACAAACATGATACAACTATGGCAGTGAATAATACATTAACACAATTTGGTTAAGATGGGGAGTTCCAGAAGGGATGGACAATCCCGCTTCTTGGGGAACCCATTATTCATGTAAAACAAATTAAAATCACATGATAGCAAGATAAGCAAGGAGTCAGATGAGGCTGGAGGCCGCCGAGGCTGAAGGCCGAGTCGAGCCGATACCGAGCGAAGACAGAAGCAAGTGAAAGAGTCGTTGAGAGGCTCAGACGGCCAGACAGTTAGTCGGTCATTCAGTCGAGTAATCAATCGTTCAGTCTATCGTAGCTCGTTGTCATAGGAATCGTTGTGATTGTGTCTGACATTGTTGTGGTGACAATAAAACTGTGAAACATCCAAGTGTGATCAACCAAGGCTATTAGTATTGGACAACCCGCATTCGCCGGGCAATCAGCCAAGATACTTCAATAGCACAAGCTTAATTCACTGCCAATTAATGTGTTTGTTGCATTTTACTGATAATTAAACTCTTATCTGCCTACGGTCTCGTTGTGCTTGGTTGAAAAATCTCCTGCATACTGTTCGATAAACTCGGCTCAACTGGAACTAAGAAAGCTGACATTGAAAGATGGTTTCTTTGCCTTCTTATAATTATGCTTCTACAGCAGCAAATCGAATGTCACGCGCACGTAATGTCCATCAAGCCACAGCTGCAGGCTATAATTTTATGTTATTCTTGCATCACAGATATTATATTAAATACACGCTTGTCTAAGGCCGTTGAGTCATCACGGCCTTATACAAGGTTGTACATCACCAGTTGCGCTATCCATGACACCAGAGGCAGGGTACCGGTTTCCTATCAACAGGGCGCAAATCAAAAGGGCGCAAATCAATTTGGCGCAATCAACGGCGAAAATCAATAGAGCGCATGGTCATTAGAGCGCATGGTCGAAAGGGCGAAAATCAAAAGAGCGCATGTTTAAAATAGCGAAATCAAAGAGGCGCAAATATGCCTACCTACATAATTTATATTATATATATATGGGTGAATATTTGAAAACCGGTAATTTTAGGTGCTCCATACAAGACAAAAAAAGTTGTGATATTTATTGTTAAAAGTTACATAAATCGAAGTGCAAATATAGTCTCAAGATATTAAAAATATGATTCATAACGGATATGTCCTAGAACCCCCCATGAACATCGTTTTAAAAATGGTAGGTGTAGCACACCATGTCACCACCGCAACCGCATAATGTCACCACCGCAACCAATTAAAATGTCAGTAAACAAGCTGAATAACAAACATTTATTTGCAATTTAATAGACCAATAAAAATTACATAATATGGACAAAAGTAATATAATGTGAAATGAAAATGAATACCATCAGATTATCAGAAAAATTATAGGAAGAACATAAGTTTAGGCGCAAATGTCAACACCGCAACCGAATGGTATCAATTCTAAGCTGTCATAAAAATAATGATCATGTTACTCATGTAATAATAATAATAATAATTAAATTGTTGTATAAATACATATATAAGTAAGCCAGCCGTTATTAACAAAAGCTTCGAAATATTTATTCTGAATAAAAGTTTAGGTAACAGAAAGCAACAGTCTTAATTAAATGTCACGACCGCAACCGTCAGCCAATGTCAGCAAACTACAAGACATTAAAAAATTTAATAAAGAACATATCAGACCACAGCACCAAAGACTACTTTGTTTCATGCTGCTGAAATGCAGTGTATAAGCCAGTTATTTCACATCATAAGAACTGAAACAACAAGTGAATAAAAAACTGAACACAGCATAACTGCTTAAAATATTACATACCGAATTTCAACAAATAGCAGGGTATAGTTACTGAATTTGATAAAATTTGACTTAGAGTTAACTGGTAGCCATGTACTCTACTACTGGAACAATGTTAAAACACAATGGTTGCCAGTTAAGAGTAACTGAAACCCTAGCAACTGAGTAAGTGTCAAAGCCGCGACCATGAAGTCACCGCCGCGACTGCTTGCTTTGGTTGCGGTGGTGACCGGTTGCGGTGGTGACAAAATTGTTTAAAGTTTAAATATTAGGCCACCCCCGCTTGACGTGCGTACACAATGATAGGTTCCGTCTCATCTGTACTTGCTTGCGATTTGATACATGACAATTAAAATTGCTTAGATATTAATGGCATGCTTGAATTGTTGGTTGCGGTGGTGACATTAAATAAACATACGCGTGATGGTTATCCGACATTTATTCCTAATAAACTGGTTTAAATTATCATAAATTAAATTTACAATACGCGATCGGCTAGTCAAGACGCAGGAGATGCAATGTAGCAGTGCGCCGGCGTAATTAACACACGCGAGGCATTACTAATAGGTGTGCACAAACTGCGGTTGCGGTGTTGACATAGGAAATTTGAAAGTATGTTACAAACTTTTGAAAAAATATTTAACACTGAAAACCTATCCCTGAAGAATAATTCTGTACCCACTGTGATGAAAAATTATAATGTCTATTAAATGCTCACAAAAGTTTGTAAAATTGTTGAAATGCATTAGCTACTACTTGGAATTCAAAATAAGTAACCTACCTTGGATACAGGTTGCGGTCGTGACATTTTTGGCTTTTCTTTCAATAAATCAATAAAATATATAAATATTAAAATTTGGTTTTTGACCAAATAGATCTGCTCAGTTAATATCTATTTAATGGTGTTTCGCTTTTTAAAATATGATAACCCGATTTTTATTTAGCATGCTGAAACTTAAAATTACCTATTATCAAATATTCACCCATATGGGAAATAGGAAAATATTAACTAGTAAAAACTAATGGTTAAAATAATTAAATATGGTCAGTTAAGTATTTTTAATCCATAAAACCTATGACAAAAACACTGTTGACCGTCACATTATTTTATTAACTTAAAAAGCTACTTTTATTCCAAAAAGCTACTAATTAAGCTACTAAAATGCTAAGACTGATCGTCATATTGGAAAAAAGAGTTGCCGATAGGTCAAAACAAAGCTACTTTCGTCTTTTCATTTGAAACCCGTGTGAATTCGGCTGCTCTTCGCCTTTATAAACACGCTCTTTATTTACCTTTTCTGTTTTCGTCTGTTAAAACTTGCGCCCATTGACTAATCGACCTGCCAAAATTGCCCTTCTATTCATTTTCGCCCATTTTATTGCGACCTTTTGATTTCTCTTACGCTATTTTTTGCCTTTTCGCCCTATCGACGATGCGCTCTAATGGCCATGCGCTCTATTGATTTTCGCTCTATTGACTGCGCCATTTGATTGCGACCTTTTGATTTCTCTTGTGATAATAATTGTCTTTCGCCCTATCGACGATGCGCTCTAATGGCCATGCGCTCTATTGATTTTCGCTCTGTTGACTGCGCCATTGATTGCCCCCTTTTGACTTGCTACCTGTTGAAAAAAACAGCGTGTGATTCTGCATCTATGTAGGGCCTTTGTAGGCCTATGTTGTCCAAGTATTTTGAGAGCATCGACTTTACTGTTCCTGCAACGCTGAAGATGACAGCGTACGGTACACAATCGTCATAACGTAGCCTAAACGTCAGCTATAATCAGAAAGCGCTAGCCTAATAATACATCGGTGGCCGTGCGGCCCCTTTTTATGACAGGAGATAAGAGGCTTTATAATAGCTGTAGACAAGACAAAGGTCTTTAATGAGTTGAGCCCATCGATAATTTTAAACTTCGTATGGTTAGAATAACGTTGGATTGAACCACGGATTCACTTTGATAATTATCATTGGTTAGGATAAAATGCAACAGGCCTACTCCGACCCGTGTTGTACATAGATAACTTGAAATAACCAGTAGGCCTAAACCTAGAAGCACTTGTGGGCTGGTTTTCAATAATCACTGGACGATAACTAGACTCTCTAAAAGTCTTACATGCAGCCACAATCATACGCAATTGCTGGTTTCACAAATCGATTAGAAATATGAATACATTACCAAAACTATTAATAACTTGCCTTTGTTGACTATAATTACAGAATTTAGACGTGGACCAGTTTTCGCATTTATTAGGTCAAACTGATCAGCGAAGTATGAACATTCTGAATGCTGTGCTTGCGTAGTAGCCTATAGGTTACGAGTCCGTACATGTAGCAGACAGCAGTTTACGAATTGCGTTTGTAATGCAAGAGAAGGCCAAGATTGAACAATTATAATAGCCCATGGTAGCTCATATCCTACAAGTTTCTTTAGGTACCATGCAGTATTTCGATTAGCATTGTTCCTCATAGCATAGGTATGGTAGGCTACACGTACCATGGGAGATTTGGAGGGTCGGTTGAATTGTAAATTCCAGAACTCGATCATGATTGAAAGGCAAAAACAGGTTGAAGTCAGACAATGACCTACTTCTACTACAATAGACGTTGGGAATTTCAATGCATACGGGACACCATTATGCGCCTGACAATAAATAGCCATTCACAATAATTATCACTAGACCGTAAACGAGATACACCAGAACTTCACTAAGATGAATTGATGCTCAAGTGTAATCAGATTGCGATGCATCATGGGTAGGCAAATTGGAGCAGAACAATTTTATATAAGCCCCATGGGCGGAGTTTATCAGGGGCCAGGGGGGCTAAGCCCCTTCAAGAAGACCCAGATTCAACTTTTTTTACCATGAAAATGGTATCCTTTTTCGGAGTTAGCCCTCCCAATAAGGCCCAGACTCGAGGTTAGCCCCTCCAAGAACGGAAACCAAACTCCGCCCATGATAAGCCCTGGATGGCATTATTTTACGATTTCAGATAGTTACACTGGATGGAAATTGCAAAGCTCTTATTATATAAATATACTAGCTGTACCCAGCCACGCGTTGCTGTGGCAGAAAAGACCTCCCCTCCTTCTCCCCTCCCCCTCCCCCTCCCCTCCCCCTCCCCCTCCGCTCCTTTCCTCCCTCACACCGTCGTTTACTGACAGCGGATAGAGCCCAAGAATGTTGGAAGGCCGTAATGGAATTATTTATCGACTCGCTTATGACGTCACGGGACGCGACCTCATTCATGTTTTGTCACTGTGTTTCGGTGCAAGCGTGCGTTTTGGTTGAATTTGCAAATGGCGGTCGAACGGATTGCAAAGCAAAGTTCACCTTTTGTGGAAACGATTGGGTTTTTTTCAGGGAAAAAATGTTGTGACCTGGTGCTATTGGAATGGAAGGTTTTGGTAAATTTTCAAAACAATCGGTCCGTTACTTTCGGCGTGATCGTGACCGCAGTATTGCAAAGTTTCATTTTTATTTATATAGATTTCAGAACTGCCAACGAAAACATCCTAGAGCCCAATAGATCTACTGGTTCTGGTTCAATGCACACGAATCGTTTGCCCGTTGATCGAGAGCATGCATACATGTGCGGGCTCCTATAATGTAGGCTACTAGCCTATAAGGGCTTTTTAATGTGCAGTTGTGTGCATGTATGCAAAATGCAAACGCTCATAAATTTGACAAACTCACGAATATTGCTAATCGGTTTTAGGATCTTGTGTAAATATGGTCACTGTTGCTGTGTTTAAAATTTCAGACCAATCCTAAAAGTTTTGACCGAGTTATAACACTTTTTGTGTGGTCTACTTTTTAACCGGACACAGTGTAGGCCTATAGCTTGTGTTAAGCCTATAATATTTAATATAGGCTACGTTATATTATATTATATTATATCAGTGTCTGTCATCAATTGCATTTCTCGAGGTCGCTTTTAATAGATAGGCCTAAACCAGGATTTATCAAGGTTCATAGAGTCGACCGTGTTTTATAAGTCCTATTATAGGCCTAAATAATGACGCATTTTGAAGGAGGTTCTACTGTAGAGTAACTCTTAAACCGGTTCTCAATAATAATTGATTCGGTTGAGTTGCGAGGTTAGAAGGTCAACAGGTCAACGGATAGAATGATGAGCAAATCACAAAGCATAGCCCAACAAATGCGTTTCAAGCGGTCTGCTGCGCGTTCTGAAATAATTGCAGGTAAGGATCATTTTCCATGTTACAGTATTGCTACAAGAGACGTAAATGAATGATTGAAAACGTTTATTTATATTCACCGAAAAGAGATTTATGCAAATGTTATAGACTTCAAGTTTGTTTTTGGTGCGTCTAAGACCGATTTTAACAAGCCAACAACCGGGTAAGGTAGGCCTACTGACCAGATAATCGCTTTACCGTGAGATGTTATTATGAGAGCGAGTGCATAATTATACTTTGATGTAGGCTACTGATCTTTAGGTCCATTGGTTTAATTATAATTAAAGCATTGTAACTCCGCCTCATGATATCCAAGGCTATAGCCCGAGCCTGCCCCAAGCCAGAATGATGAAGAAGGATCCCGTAATGCCGCAATGGGCTTGCCACATTAGACTCTATACACCCGGGTAAAAAACAAACACAACAAATTCACTCATCATTGCAAGTAATGTGCTGATAGGTGATGAGGGAGTAGATGTCGTGGGGCAAGGAGGCTGAAGAACAGGCGGTGGACAGGGAAGAGTGGAGGAATTGGGTAGCCCGATGTGCGGACCTGAACGGGTAGACCTATAGGCCTAAGGACTAAGCTTAAGTACTAAATACTGGTGTTATAAAAAGAAACAAAGTGTACAGTCGTATGAAATACAAAACAAAAACAAAGAATGATATTGGTTTTGCTTTCATGCACTGTTGAAAGTAAATAATGTCGATTTGGAGACAATATAGCCTATGCATATCCTGTTAAGGCTATTATACTAAACAGGGCCGGCCCTAGCTACAGGCAAAGTAGGCAGTTGCCTAGGGCGCCGCAGCCTTTGGGGGGGGGGGGGCGCCGCGGCACCGGCGAATTTTATTTTTTTGACACTATATTGTTTTAAACTCAAGACTTTCGCTAATGGAAAGAATTTAAAACAATGTCTTCAAGAAAGGGGCAGTAACTGAGGCAGGGCCGACCTTATAGGCGTAGGCAAAGCAGGCAGTTGCATGAGGCGCCAAGTTCTAGAGGCGCCATTTCCATCAAAGAGGGCGCCATTTCAACAATAGTTAATTTTAATATTTTTTTAAACTTATACCATTCTCCACAAAATTGAATATTATCCAGCCTTCAGTGTAGGCTACTATGCCTAATAAAGAAATTAGCCTGTAATGAATTACTCAGTTGAGCGTACAAGGTCGTAGTTAGGAGGATGTTTTGGGTGTTTGAACACCCCACGAAATGAAATAACGTAAAAATGAAATAATTATGCATTTGATAGCACATGAAAGAGTGTAATGTAATTTTTAGCAGAAAATAGTCGAAAATCGCGGAAAATAATGTTTTTGGACGTCAGAAAATTCGACGACTAACAAAAAGCCGTCAGAAATTTCGCTCAAAAAAGTCGACCGAATCGTGTTAGCACCTCAAAATTCACGGTCAAGATAACATCCCCCGAAATAAATCCTGGCTACTGTAGTGTCGGACTATGACGTAGAACTCTGTGAACTCTAGTGAAGGCTAGTTATATAAAGACAGTGTAAGAGTTGGAACAAGAACTGAAGTGATGATTGTGTGATATCGGAATAAATGTTGAAACGTTTGAAACTAGTTCTAATATAGTAGTTTGTAGGACACTATAAATTGGCGACGAGGATAAAGGAACATTTTCTTTATACGACGAAACGAAACGAACCAAAATGGACATTCACACTATTCCGCCGTTTGATATAGTGGGCGACGCAACATGCGTAGGGCCGCGGTGGAAGCGTTGGCGAAGGTCATTCGAGTTCTATGTCGTTGCAAAGGGCGTTACTACTGAAGTACAGAAAAAAGCTTTGTTACTACACACCGCGGGTGTGGCCGTGCAAGACATATTTGACAACTTAACAGACCCGGGACCGGTTGGTGACGGCGAGGACGGAGGGGGCGTGTACGAAGTGGCCATGCGTACATTGGACTCGCATTTTTCTCCGAAATTGAACACTCCATATGAACGACATGTCTTCCGCCAGTTAAAGCAGGAAACCGGAGAAACCGTCGACCAATTTGTTGCTCGTTTGCGGCAACAAGCAGGGAACTGTGAATTTGGAGGGCAGCTCGAGGAGAACATTCGAGACCAGCTCATTGACAGGTGTTCTTCTTCAGTATTTCGTCGGAAGCTGTTGGAGAAAGGTCAGTCTCTTACTCTATCTATTGCTCAAGATATTGGTCGCACTCTGGAAACTGTTGCAATCCAAGTTAAAAAAATGGAAGATTTGCCGTTGTCTGTAAACCTGACCAAAGTGCATAACAGGGATAATCCGAAAGATCCCATGAAGATGCAGGGTTGCTATCGCTGTGGGAAGGTCGGTCATTTTGCTAAGGATCCTACTTGTCCTGCTAGGAAAGCTAATTGCAGACGATGTGGTATTGCCGGTCATTTTGAGGTGGTTTTCAAAACCAAGAAGGAACCAAAGCAGCATTTGAAGAAGAATTCTGTGGGTCATTCTGCACAGGCTAAGAAGCAAGTACACTGTGTAGAGGATGAACCTAGGAACAGTAATCCAGAATATCTTTTCAGCTTGTCGGAGGGAGACGACAAGGGCAGTGTTATCCTTCTGGTAGGAGGGGTAAAGGTCAAAATGTTAATCGATTCCGGAGCATCCTGTAATGTTATTGATCATAACACGTGGACCACAATGAAGGAACAGCATGTGAAGTGTCTGTGTCAGACGACTACGAAGGTCATCTATGCTTATGGATCTGAGCTTCCTCTGAAGGTCATCGGCATGTTTTCTGCCACAGTGACCTTGGGACAAAAGTCTATGGAAGCAGATTTTTTTGTCATAGAGGGACAAGGAAAATCGTTGTTAGGAAAAGCCACAGCTGAAGAACTGGGTGTTCTGCGAGTTGGACTCGGAATTGGTGAGATTTCTGTACAACAGAACATACTGCAAGAATTTCCTGAATGTTTTGAAGGAGTAGGAAAACTGAAAAACTTCAAAGCAAAATTCTACATCAATGAAGATGTGAGACCAAAGGCACAGCCAGTCAGGCGCATTCCATACAACTTGAGAGGTCCTGTAGAAGAGGAATTGGAAAAACTCTTGAAGGCTGATATAATTGAGAAGGTCGAAGGACCCACTCCGTGGATTAGCCCAATCATAGTGGTGCCTAAAGGTGGAACCAATGAGGTGGTGGAATATGATCCAGGCGATGAATACATCAAGTTTGTCGCTGTGACTTCAACTCCAAAAGCCATGTCAACAAGAGAAATCGAAAGAGCATCAGCAACAGATGATGTTCTTTGTGCAGTTCGGCAGAGTCTGAAGAACAATGCATGGGACAAAGGAACACTGGTTGAGTACAGAGTGATAAGCGAAGAACTGTGTACCATTGGTGAAATACTGCTACGAGGGACAAGAATTGTGATGCCTGAAGTTCTGCGAGAACGAACATTAGAACTGGCTCATGAAGGTCACCCAGGCATTGTGCAAATGAAGAAACGCTTGCGCAGTAAAGTCTGGTGGCCTGGAATCGACAAGGATAGTGAAAGACACTGTCGCACTTGTCATGGATGTCAACTGGTAGGAATGCCACTGAAACCGGAACCAATGATGAGGACCCAACTACCAAAAGGTCCTTGGCAAGACTTGGCAATAGACTACATGGGACCATTACCTACCGGTGAATACATTTTAGTCGTGGTGGACTATTATAGTCGATACTACGAGTTGGAGATTTCTCGAACAGCCACATCAGATCAAGTCATAAAGAGTTTAAAGCAGATGTTTGCAACTCATGGCTTGCCGTATTCTATTACCAGCGATAATGGACCACAGTTTGCATCAAACACATTTGCTGAATACCTGAAGGAAAATGACATCGTGCATCATAGAACAACTCCTTTATGGCCACAGGCAAATGGGGAAGTTGAACGACAAAACAGATCATTATTGCAGAGAATCAAAATTGCTCAAGGGGAAGGTAGAAACTGGAAAGAGGAACTTCTAACATACTTGTTTGCCTATAGAACTACTCCACATTCTACATTGGGAATTTCACCAGCCGAAGCATTGTATGGGCGAAAATTGAGGACGAAATTGCCTGAAATGCAACCGACTGTCATAGATGATGAGAGCATCAGAGATGAGGATCGGCTGAAGAAGTTTAAAGGGAAGGAATATGCTGATGACAGGAGAAGAGCAGCAGAGACTGAGATACATGTTGGAGACACAGTTCTAATGAAACAGCCATACAGCAATAAATTTACTACACAGTTCCAGGCAAAACCTTATGTTGTCAAAAGGAAAATGGGAAACTGTGTGGCAATAGAGAGTCAGGAAGGAGTTCAGTACAAGAGGAATGTTACTCATCTCAAGAAATATGAAACGCGACCAGAACCAGTGACTGAAACAGGAAGAAAAGTCATAACTGAGAACATGTCAAACAACATAGCAAAACAACAGACAGAGGAAGGAATATCTGAATCAAATGACATTGTTGAATCAAATGACTTCATGGAACCATATGGAATTGGCGAACCAACGAACACTGTCAAACCAAGTGAAACTGTTCAACCAAATGACACCATGAAACCAAGTGACAATGCAGACACATACAATGGTGAATCGTACAATGAAACAGAAGCTGCATCGAACGATCCAGAACTCAGTCAGCGACCTGTACGGAAACGACAGCTGCCTGCAAAGTTTAAGGATTTTCATTTGTATTAGGAAACACACAATGGGTGTAGGCGGATCGCTGCCCTAGTGTGATAATTATATTTACTATGTTATGTTAGTTGAAAAATGTTAATTGTACTAGGTTACACACAAAGGGTGTAGGCGGATCGCTGCCCTAGTGTGATATGTTAATATGTTAGTGTTAGTAATAATGTTAAAGACAATGTTATTATTAATAATAGTAGTGAATTGTATTCTGTGGAAAAGGAGGGAATGTAGTGTCGGACTATGACGTAGAACTCTGTGAACTCTAGTGAAGGCTAGTTATATAAAGACAGTGTAAGAGTTGGAACAAGAACTGAAGTGATGATTGTGTGATATCGGAATAAATGTTGAAACGTTTGAAACTAGTTCTAATATAGTAGTTTGTAGGACACTATAGCTACGACCTTGTGAGCGTATACCGGCTCTGGCTAATTCATCTTTAGATTCTGACGTGGGCTGAACAATTGGGTGGGAATCTAAAGGCGCCAAATGCATGCCTATGCATGGGGCGCCAAATATATGCCTTGCCTAGGGCGCCATTTGGGCTAAGGCCGGCCCTGATACTAAAGGCCTGCACTGATAGAGCAACATGCAAAGTGTTCTAGTGAAGATCTACATGCACGAAGCTTTTTAGAAAACGATGTCTGCTTTAATCTGTTTAAATCGCATTCAATCAAATATTGCAATTAGATTGACGATTATTTGACTCTTGAGTTTTCCATTGACGAATTTGACTCTTGACGAATTTGATTCTTGAGTTTTCGATTGACGACTTTGACTCTTGACGAATTTGACTCTTGACAAATTTGACTCTTGAGTTTTTGATTGATGAATTTGACTCTTGACGAATTTGACTCTTGAGTTTTCGATTGACGAATATTTGACTCTTGAGTTTTCGTTTGACGAATTTGACTCTTTTGTTTTCGTTTGACGAATTTGACTCTTGAGTTTTCGATTGACGAATTTGACTCTTGACGAATTTGACTCTTGACAAATTTGACTCTTGAGTTTTTGATTGATGAATTTGACTCTTGACGAATTTGACTATTGAGTTTTCGATTGACGAATATTTGACTCTTGAGTTTTCGTTTGACGAATTTGACTCTTTTGTTTTCGTTTGACGAATTTGACTCTTGAGTTTTCGATTGACGAATTTGACTCTTGAGTTTCCAATTGACGAATTTGACTCATGATTTTTCGATTGACGAATTTGACTCATGATTTTTCGATTGACGAATTTGACTTTTGAGTTTTTGATTGACGAATTTTGACTCTTGTGTTTTCGATTGACGAATTTGACTCTTGAGTTTTCGATTGACGAATTTGACTCTTGAGTTTCCAATTGACGAATTTGACTCATGATTTTTCGATTGACGAATTTGACTCATGATTTTTCGATTGACGAATTTGACTCTAGAGTTCGCTGTTTTATCACGAAAGTACTGAACGGATCCCTTGATCGTCGAATCATTCACCGCTCAGTTTATGCTTTCCAATTGTATTCAAAGCAAAGCCTGACTACTTCGTTAATTCAAGAAACGAGGCACATATATAATAGTCCAGGTCATTTAGAGAGAAACTGCGAACATTGTTCATAATAAAATTAATTATGGCTATGAGTTAGTGACGATTCTCAGTTGCTTACAAGTGGGTTAAATACTGCCTTTTCATGTCACTCACTGAAATCCACTTGTTTGGAGTTCGGACCGTGTAAATAATTGAATTGCTAGTGACGGGATGATGTGGACATTTGACTCGGTACGATGTTCCTGTTTCAGAATGTCACGGTTTGCACTGCCACGGAGAACTGGTGTATGTTTCACACTATTAGTAGCATGTACCTTCTTAGTTGCCGTGATGGTTCGTCGCCTGGGGCACAATGAGCCAGCAGTGCAGATAGGCCTACGTCACTTTAGCAGCAACTCTTACGTCACTGACTGCATAACTAGAAGGAAACTCGGTCGGATTCCAGACGACATGGCAACCGAATTGTTTGATGGCGGGAAAATAGAGAAAGCTGGAGAAACGAGTAAACAAAGACAAGAATCTTTCCGAAAGGTTTTCAAAAACAGAGAGTGGGGCCGTAAAGCCGACAAAGTATATAAAGGCATCCAGGCGTCCGGTAAGCATGCTGCATGACAGAGAATAAATGTGAACTAATTCTTAAATTATTGTTCTCATTGTTACTTGTTCCATCGTTAAGATAATCTAACCATTATCTATTAGACTTAGGCCTAAGTTTAGTCTACTATGATATAGATTATAGACCAACAGTACGAAGATCGTACGGAGAAGAGTTCAGGCTCAATTTGTAATTTCTGTAGTTGTAGGCCTAAGCTTAGTTCTCAATCTTTAGCAGGCTTATTTCCTCTCGAAATGAAGTACAAAACGATTAAGAAATACGTCAACTGTTAATGGAGTTGGATAAGACGGCGAATCTCTTATGTAGAGAATAATTGATGAACTCCAAAGATCAATCAGCTATCAATAGAAATCACTGCGAAATTACTATATTTAAATTAATTAAGACGAGCAATGCACTGGAGGACCAAACTTTTTCTTCCTCCATCACATTAAGGTACATATCTGAAAAAGTATTCATAGGTCTATTTGTCTACTGATTGTTGCATTTATTGCAGTATAGAAATCTCAGAATGGTCGAATGTTTGCAGTAGAACTGCTGAATTGCCGTAATTTTACATGGTCATTAATTTGACAGAGTGTATTATAGCCAAATGTTGCTTGCTTCAGGGCCTGGTTCTACACTGCGTTACGCACAAGAAGTGATTGCTGGACTTCATCAGATCATAGGAGACTTCAAGCTGCAGACGGGTGCATCGCGAGTCCGACTGCTGGATGTACCATGTGGTGATATGGCGTGGATGAGTCGTTTCCTAAAGACGAGGGATGATATCGATTACACGGGCATGGATATCGTTCCAGAGCTGATCGATAACCATAAAACATTGTTTCAGAAGTATCCGTGGAAATTTCGGCTTCAAGATATTGCGGAACAGCCTCTCAACGAATCCTACGATATTATCCTTTGTAGACAGATGCTTCAACATCTATACACACGAGACGTAATGAAAATTCTGAAGAAGTTTTCGAATAGCGGAAGCCGCTATCTGTTGACATCCACTTTTAACACATTTCCAGAAAATACTGACTTATCTAAAACACTGACGAAAGGAAGATACCGTACTCTGAATCTGGAGATTCCACCATTTTCTCTGACGCCTCCGAAGTGCATGTTTCGAGACGGCGATTTAGAAAACTTTCTGGGTAATCATCACTTTCTGGGACTATGGGACTTGCCGCTTCGAAAGATACGGGACTGCAGGGAAAAGGTCAGCTTTCGTCTTACCGGAAGAAATGACACGATTCACTCATGTACGAATTGGGCTTATTCCAAGCCTTAAAATACCCTTGTTCTGGGGCGGTATGTGACGGTGAGTTGGAAGACGCACAGGGCAATCAGCAATTCTGGGACTATGGAACTTGTCGTTTCGAACTGCCATTTTAAAACTTAAAGCCTAGCACTTTTTTCGTCAGCGCTTAGTTTAAACCAATTCCATCTGGTATCGATTTTTGTGCGCTGTATTGTGGTAGGCCTATACAGATGGTTACACATAGACCTCCATAGAGTGCATAGACGTTTATATAATTTTCTTCGGTAGGAAGTTGTCATTGTGAACACGTGACTTTAACCCGGGACACAAAAATAAGCGAAAGTAGGCCTAATCAGCACGAGTAAAGTAATAATTTTAGTATACCGCTCGTCCGAGTCGTCTAGCCTCGTATTTAAGAAGGATCTGAATGGATCGTGATTCCTATTGTATTCGACCTGGAAGATGTTTAATCCTTATAATAGTTATTATAGAATAGAGCAACTTTTAGAAATGCGCTAAAAGAAATCGATTGCGGTTGTCTAAATATAAGTCACTGTGCATTGACTAATGTCTTATTAAATACTTTTAAACGAAATTAAATTATGGTTTTGATTCTGCTCTTCATCTCCTGTTCTCTGGATTCCTCGTGGCTGCCTGGCTGTCGACGAAAGTTATAAAAGCTTTAGTAACCTAAAACTGAATGCTGCAGATTGGCAAAGAAGAGACGTATCCCAGTCAATTTCCAAGCCAAAATCCTTGGCCTGCATGTTAATTACTTCCTGCTACTGAAGCAATGCCTCTGAAAATTCCGCCATGCGTGACAGATAAATATCCGTAGCAACAAGAAGCCCTATAATTATATCTTGGTAGAGGAGCCCAGAACCAGAGGGGTAAGGCTTATACATATTAGTACTGCGTGCGCGTGTATTTTATGCATGCATAATTGCAAATGTACATTATGTGTGTGTGTGTGTGTGTGTGTGTGTGTGTTATATGCAATGTGAATAGGCTACGCTTGGGAGATGTTGAATCTTATATGGCTATAATTGCCTATATTATTGCCAAACCGCTCTGGTGAATATTAGTGTCGTACTTGTGCATATGTATGCATATATATACATTACACAATGTACATACACATAGCCTACATAATTATGTGTATAGGTATAAATATATATACCACGTATGTACGATGCATGTATTATGTTAGTAGCCTACGCTTGGTTGAACAGATATAATGTAGTGAGATGGCTCTAAAAGGTTTGTGATTGATCGTCGCTCATCGGCCGCTGATGGATTCAGTGAGACATGAATCGTTCTGAAATTTGCTGCAAATATATCATATGGCTGAGAGATAACCTAATAAACATTTGATGTGTAGTAGACGGGGGGGGGCTGTTTTTAGATCGAGTCATGTCAGAGTTGTTTCTACAATATCTTACAGTAATGGCCGTGAGACCAAGACTGGCGTGATGCTCGTTCATGCCCGATGGCCCGCTTGCTTGGCGACGAGCCGAATGGCCCGAACATTAAAAGACGCTCAACAATTAGAAATAGAAAAACGACCTTGGACTATAATTTTTTTTAGCGCCCGAGGTATAAATGATCCCTCAGGCTTTAAAATCAATAATAAAAAACATTGTTGTTCTGGAGTTAACGGTCATCCTCGTCGGTCAATATTATTGTGCAAAAGTGCCTCGAAATGCAACGGCATTGAACTTCTGCGTGCAAATGGAAAGGCGCTGAAACAAGCGTACCGTCTCCTGCGGATCCCCAGAAACCATGGTCAGACACCGACCAAGTTCTGACAAGAACTCCCGACCCTGAGCGTTGATGGGGGCCTAGAGTTTCCAGTGCCACTGGAATAAAATCATGTGTGGTGGGGATTTCTGCATACTTTGTAGTCTTCTTCGAGGCTGCCACCTCTGCTGCTGCTCCAGGTGTTAAGGATGTGAGGTGTATATATGATGTTGCACACGTGTTACAGTAGGCCTACGCAGGTGGCATCCCAAGTCATACATTTTCCTCTTGACCACGGTATTAACGTCGCTCCATCTGGTTTATTTCCGTCACTTCTGAACAATCCTGCTGGTTCTTTGGTGCTCGAAACTTCAGCTCGCTGGAGGGCCCTCCAGATGGTGTCATTCATTGAAAAGTGCCTACCAATTCTCCCTCCAGACAGCTTACAAGCCAGACCATGATAACCTCTCAGATATGTTGTCTCGTCGCATTGACACGTGTGTGGCTCGCACAGATCCAGACCTAGGCGTAGGCCTATCGCAACTCGAGCAGCCTCATCACTGAGGCACAGTCCGCAAGAGGCGATTGGAAAGACACCAGCATGATCGGAAGTCATTGCCCCCAATCTGGCCCTGGCAATCGGATCTGTAGCCGAGCGCCACACCTCAGATAGGTCTTTCTCAATAAGCGGTCTGTCCCAAACCCTCTGTGCAGTGATGTTCTCTAACGCACCGTTTGGGAGCGTGGCCTCGCGAGCAGAAAGAATCTCATCCCTGAAGACGTCTTGCCAATCCTCTGAATGAAGAATGGCGGATTGAAGATTTCTGGCTGATGCAGCTGATGCAAGATATGCGGAAGATGCCAGCATCTGAAGCCTTCTTATCCCCAATCCACCGTCGCTTATCGGTAATGTTGCCTGTGTGCATTCGATGTCGCTCAGTCTGATGTTAAGAATTGCTTCCAATCCAATTCTCATCTGTTGATCCATTTTGCTCAGCAACGGGTGTTCCCAGCATTGTGCGGTTCTGAGCAGGAAGGTCAACCTTGCCGCCCCGAAGCAAGATCTTATTAGCATCAGGGCTCCCTGTGTTGGCAGCCTCTGCAAGTCCATCATTGCCTGCTCCAATTTCTTTGAATGTTCTTCCAATGCTTCGTCTAGTGCCTGGCCTCTGCAGAGTGGTGCTCCCAACAGAGTAATCGAGTCCATGGTAACTCGCTTGAAGTCTTCGAATGTCCTCTCTGCTATATTTTCACGACCCAAGATTTCGCACTTCTGTCTATTCAGGGATAGGCCTAGAGTTGACTCCAAGCCTAGTATGATGTTCATGTCGTGGTCCACGTCCTCCGTTCTTCCTCCAAGAGAAAGGTCATCAAGGTACCCGACTCGAAAGTCGGTTGTCAGTGACCGTAAGGCAGGCTGCAGTGGCAGACAGAAAAGCAGAGAACCCAAAGGATCTCCCTGCTGTGGTCCCATTTGTGATCTCACCACGAACTCCCCGAATTGAAGCATTGACTACGCTGCCTATGACTGATGTATAAACGGATACAGGTCAGGTATGGTCTCATAAACTGCCCGCAGCATCACGTCTCGTCTCACTGGGCAGGGGCTTCTATCCCATTTATAGGCGGGCGCGACTTGCGCCCAGTGAAAAACAAGGGGGGAAACAGAAAAAAGCCAAAACTCACATCGATAGGGGGGAAGACCAGCCATAGAGGCAGTGTTTAATCTAGTCATCTCTAGGAAGAAGTTTCCCCAGAAATTACTTCCCCCCTAAACATTTTTCGACATTGTATTAGTTATTAGTTATAGGCCTAATAGTATTACTATCTACATTATTTCATCACATGAACTGTTTTAATACGCCACAATAAAATTTGCTATTACCTGATTATAATAATATTATTTAGGGCCTACTATTTTAATAAATGATACGATCATAATTATTATCATAATGATTTGATTTAATGTTAACCTCGGGCTACCAAGCTTTTTTGTAACACTGACTACCAAGGGGAGGGTGGTTACCACCTCCCTGGATTTTGGGTTTGGTTTGAGATATCATAACTTGTAATACACCAATGGATTCAGCATTCATTTCTGCACAAAATGGTATATTTAGGTTTAAAATATATAAATGAACTTTGAAATTATGAAATTGTTTCCATGAGCACCCGTAGATTTCACAAAACGTGTACTTACGCATAAGTAAAATGTTGGATTCTGTGTGATTTATGTATACAAGAATAGTTTATATACAATAAAGTCAAATATTCAACTATAAAAACTAGTTATAAGTCTTTTTTAGGTACATTAAAAACAAACAAAAACATGAATATCTATCGACAATCAATAGGAAACAAAGAAATTGTGCCATTGTTGATTTGCGTCGCAAAAAACCGACATTTTCACACATTTTAATTTATTTTGAGCACCTCCGGTCATCAAAAGACAAACTAATTGGTATGAAAAAATAGCCCTAAATCCCCTCTATAGAATGACATAATGTATTTATCTTAAAAATAAATCTTGGATATGTTATAATAGAAAAAACATGTAAATTTTACGAAAGTAAAACACCTTTTTATATATTTTAATTTATTTTGAGCACTTCCGGTTGTCAAAAGACAACTCCGTGACCACATTCCCTCTATAGAATGGTGTAATTTGTTTCTCTTAATGTTAATTGACCGATAAGATATAGGCGAAAATCTAGGGGGTGGTATCCACTCCACCCTGGTGCCTCGGGTATAATGGGTATAACGTTTGAATGGTATGGTATATCATCACACATTTTAGCTCAAAATGTGTGCAAATAAATTCCCTACAGCTACCTAAAAGGTCAAATTTTTTTCCATGCGGAAAAAGTTTGAAATCGAAAAAACCTAAGGGGTGGATACCACTCACCCCTGGTAGCCCGAGGGTACTTGTACAAATACTATAGGGCCTATTTGTACAACTAAATGCAGTGTTTAATCTAGACATTCATGGGAGAGAGTTCTCCAGAGATGAAAATTTTCCAGAAAAATCGATAGGTGTTGCGAACATGTATATAGAATAATTTTCACCCTCCATAAAGAGTATATAATACAACATTGACCCCCCCCCCCCCTATATAAATTTGACAGGTTTATACAAGTGCAGTTATCCCGTCAGTAGAAGAATTTGACTGCAAAGCATCGAAGTAGGCCCACTAAAAATAAGGTCATGCATCAGCATTTTGGGGAAGTAAATGTATGTTTCAAGGAGGAAAATTAGGCGAAAGACTAAAAAAAGTTGTCAGAAAATTACTGTCTGAGCGGTTTCCGTTCGCCCAAACCAGCCATTTACCCCTTCCCAAAACCTAAATTCCCCAAAGCAGTGTGACTAGGTAACACACTGATTAAACACTGAACTAAATGGCTTATCTCCAGTGTTCTCTTTCAAATATTAGACTGTCAAATTTCAAAATATTTTGTTCCTTGAACACTTAGAAAAACAACATCATTATTATGTAGGCCCACATTGTATTTTATTGTATTGCAGAAATTGCAATGCGGAAATTGCAAAAATTTCTTATGGGGGAGAGACGCATATCACACCCAAAACCCCTCCCCGTCTTGGCGCTACGTGTTTCGGTGATCGTCTGCTGGATGCCTGTTTGTCTCTCCCCCAGAAACCTTCATTCCATATAGTTGTAGCGCCGTACTCACTCGCTAGGTGGCCGCCGACTCTTGTTCCTGATTCTTGCCTTTTAGGAGTTTCGGACTGGACCACCCGCGAGAGGGCTAACTGCTGGGGAAACGAGTAATTCGCCAGGTCCTCGGACAGGGAAAACCTAACCTCAGGTTCCAGGGAAGAATGCCTTTCGTTTATGACTCGATCGGTAACTGCTGTTCCTGCTTCTATTGGGAAATGGGTCTCGTTACCAGATTCTACACCAGGAGATGGACGAGTGATGGCTGGACATGGTCGCACGGTCGTTTGGTGGACGACGACAGCCCCCCTTGAGGACTTATCTGGGTTCGGTTCCCATGCAGCAGTTTTCTCAGACCCAATTTCCCTCAAACGCAATTCAGTTAACTTCTCCACCTTCTCTGATACTTTCTCCAATCCCTCGTGGTTATTACTTACAATGGAAGCCAAGGTATCAAAGCGCTCTAAGACTTCCAAAAACCGCTGGGACATAACCTCTAACCTCTCCTCTTGTTCTTTACCTTTATCGAAAAGACCCCCACTGGCCCCTTCTAGCTGAATTGAATTGGAGTCATCTAAGCCTTCTCCTTCTAACTCACTCTTCTCACTTTCTTCCTTCTTTTCCGTTTCACTTTCTGACATTATTATTTTATTATTATCAGTTACACAAAGAATACCAGTATTGTTCTTTTCAAATTTTTCTCCTTAATTATTTATTACAGTTATAATTATTACGACAATTGTTTTATCTTTTACAGATACAGCGGAGGCCTATCGACGAATAGCTGAATAACGATGGGGATGAAAGGGATCACACCGGGATCCAATTAATTAAATTTACAGTTCAGCCTACACAACTATTGTCATTATTAATTTCAGTATAATCTAATTTGCATTCAGATTTCTTGAATAAAGGTAAACTAAAATATCTGACTATTCTCCTTAGTAATTAGGCTATTATAGAGCATTCATAAAATACGCAATCAGTAACATTCAATCGAGAATTATTATTTTAGGTTGACACTGTTTACTTCCCTGACAATCCAGAGAATACACGTAGGAAAATCTTTCAGTTCCGGTCCCAGAAATATTTCTTCCCACTGTCAAATTTCTTTTACAACCCTTGTTTCCGATCGGAAATTTTTAAGGTTCAGCGTCCGAAACTTTTCCACGCAGTCACACAGAGCGATTACGACACAGAGTCAAATTTGCGGTCACCAAGACCTTCTTCGATGGCACAAAATCAAACTTTTGGACGCAAAAACCTTCAATAATTCTTTTTCATTTTAACGGCCATCACAACAACTCCGCCATGACTGCCTCAGAACCGCCCACCTGACAGGAGGGGAGCCTCCTGATTGGCTATGATCGCGTTCCGAGCTATTATTAGCCATTACGTGATCGAATTTAGAGTAAAAGTGCGGTTTCGAGCGCATTCCGAAATTAAGCGAAATTAGATTAGGCCGCCGCCGGTGACAATCGTTACATAGTTAGGGGACAAGATTACATATTGCCGGGAGAGTAGGTCGGCCCAATAAGGGGGGTGGAGAATACATGTATGTATTGCGCCCGGCTGCTTAGGGGGGATAGAAGCCCCTGCGTCTCAGTGTATTAAAAGCGTTACTGAAGTCGACCTTGACGAAGACCTGTCCCTGAGGCATGTTATTATTATTATTATTATTATTATTATTATTATTATTATTATTATTATTATTATTACTTTTTTTTAGCGCCCGAGGTATAAATAATCCCTCAGGCTTTAAAATCAATAATAAAAACATTGTTGTTCTGGAGTTAACGGTCATCCTCGTCGGTCAATTGTGCAAAAGTGCCTCGAAATGCAACGGCATTGAACTTCTGCGTGCAAATTGAAAGGCGCTGAAACAAGCGCGCCGTCTCCTGCGGATCCCCAGAAACCATGGTCAGACGCCGACCAAGTTCTGACAAGAACTCCCGACCCTGAGCGTTGATGGGGCCTAGTGTTTCCAGTGCCACTGGAATAAAATCATGTGTGGTGGGGATTTATTACTTTTTATTTTAATTTTATTTTATTTTTTTAAATTTAGTTTTTATTAAACAAAACATTCTTACAAGAAACAGCACAAGTAATTCTTTGTTCTCTAGTTAGCGGTCCTCATCACAGAACAACTGTGTGAAAGTACCTCGAAATGCTATTATTATTATTATTATTATTATTATTATCTTTCTTTTTTAAAATTTCCATTCGAATGCAAAGAACGTTTCTAATTCGTATGTACGCTTTTCTTATTATTATTATTATTATTATTATTATTATTATTATTATTATTATTATTATTAATATCTTCAAGCAACATATCAATAACAGGATATACAAAAACTAGAAAAGTTATAGCTATAGTTACATGCCCTCTGGCTTCGGCTCAGCTAAAGTGCCTCGAAAGGCCACCGAGTTGAAGCGCTGAACAGCAATAGAGAGGCGTTGCAGCAAAAAGCAGGTCTCTCTCAGATCACCGGAAGACAATGATAGAATGCGGCCTAAATCTGATAAAAAGTCGAGACCAATAGTACAAATGGGTCCTAGAGTTTCAAGGGCAAGAGGGACAAAAAAGTGAGTGTTTGCAAGAGCTGAGTATTTGGTATTTTTCCTTTCTGTAGCAATCTCGGCTGCCGCGCCCGCCGTCGAAGCCGTGGACTGGATATACGATGGTGCCAGAGTGTCCACCACTGTAGCATCCCATACAAGATGACGACCCGCACGCCATGGAATCATAGTAAGGCCATCTGGGCGTCTACCATCCGTGCGAAGTAGACCTGGTGGTTCTTTAATAGACGGGATTCCTGCCTTTGAAAGGGAGCGGTGTATAATGTCGTTGATCGTGCTATGTCTTGCTATTCGTCCGAAACCGAGAGAGCAAGACAGGCCGTGGCTGCCTCTGGCGTCGATTTGAGTTCCGCAGGCGCAAGTGTGGGGTTCACATATTGCGGCCCCAAGTCGCAAACCGACGGCAACTCGAACATCCTCGTTATCCAGACGTAAACCACATGCGGTTATTGGTAACGCATGGAGCCAGTCACTAGCGTGGGGCGATGAGACTGCCTTTAGTCGTGCGATGTTATATACATCCACTGTGTTTTCAAGCAGTGACTTCACAGTTTTCTCTAATAATGGTTTGTCCCAAGATGCTTGCTGATTTGTTGGCATGATTCCTGCTTCATCAAATTCTGTCTTCAAACGCCACTCGGTCGTCATGGTTTGAAAGTGTGAGTCCTGTTCGAGATTAATAGAACTGAGAATGAGAGTCTGGAGAGGGAGAGTGCTTGCAGCTGAAGCCAGAAAGGCTGGAAGTGCTAGCGAAGACGCTCTCCGAATCCCCAGACCACCCATCTTTATGGGCAATGAGGCTTGTGTCCATTGGTTATCGTTCAAAGAAATGTTGAGAATCTTTTCTAAACCTTGTCGTAGTTTGGTATCATAGGTCTCCAATTCTGGATGTTTATT
>OX243811.1:34280678-34382066 GCA_945859605.1 Lumbricus rubellus | reverse complement strand
ATGTGTGAAATTCCGTTTGTCATGCATTGAATTAAGAAAAAGAAAATCGCTCAAAACCAAAGTGAAATTGTGAGCGCACGAAACAATTGCGAGTGAAGACCTTGCTCAAGGCCTCTACGCGGCGGCTTGAGGTGGATTCGAACCGGGAAGTTGGAACCTTTCGGCTCCAATCACCGAACCTACCACTACACCACCAAGCCTTAGTGGGTCATTCTCGTAGCACAGAGGCTCGTGTTTCATATGTTTGTTGGACAGGCTTTGAAATGTCATCTTGCTCAAGGCCGTACATAACCTGTTGCAGTATAGGCTACTAGTAATACTATAGGCTACATGAAATCACAAGCTGACTTTGGCCACGGTTGGATTGAGCTGACAGCTATTACTATAAGACTACGCATGAAGTATCTCAAGGAATAGCCTGCATCTTTGCGTTGCCTGAGGACCGTGCTCTTTTCATGGGCATGTCACGCTGATAGCGCCTCTGAATAGCTCTGCTGTGCGAAGCTCTTTACAGATGCTATTTTGGATAAGATGAGATGAGATGATTGCCTCTGCTGACAGATGGAAAATGGAAAGCTTTGAAACGAGCCACGTATTGTAGGCTTTATAGCTGATAATAGTTAGATCAAAGCTACACGCGAGTTTTGCTTATCAAAGCATCGTTTGAAGGAACATGTAGGGCTATTTACTTTATTTGTACGCCGAGTAAGCTGGTTCCACACCCCTCAATTTCGCTTTTGAGACGCTGTACAAATCTCTCATTTTCTTTTTCAATGATGTACCATAATAGGCCTAAGCAAGGTCATCGTAGGCCAGTGACGTCCAACGTGCGGCCCGCGGGCTCTGCTTAGACTATTTCAGAAAGGTGGTCGTGAAAGGGTTAAGCCAGCATGGTCGACTCTCGTTGATATTAATGCTTTAACTTTTAGCTCTAGTCCATAATGCCCACAGCCTTAGAGACTCGCTTGACTCTTGGGTATGTCTGTACTACTATACTACATGAAAGACATTTTTTATTCTCCCACTCACAAGGCATGCATGGCAGGGAAAATGCCCTACCCAAAAAAGCCTTTTCCCTACTCGTTGCCCTGGTCGTTGCCCTGCCAGAAACTTTACGTTGCCAGAATTTGCTCGGGCGTAATGTTTCTTACTGTATATGTCAGTCCGCTCCCTGGCATGGCTAAAATACTATTACTGGCAGTGCAAAAGTTCTGGCAGGCAAAATTCTGGAAGAGCAAAAGTTTTGGAGAGAAACATGTTAGCGCCAAATTATAGGCCTATGTTAGCCCCTACTACCGAGCACGCGACTCGTCCTCTGCCCTGCCTACTTGCATGACTGCCCTGGCTAAAAGTGGCTATGCCCTGGCTACAAAAAGTGTCTGGCGCCGCCACTGCAAGTATTGCGCTCGACTGACGAATAATAATTGACTCTATATAGGCCTAGAGGTTGCTTGTCTCTCAAAACTTCTCAACCTTTGGCTTGTGGCTTTCAAGAAGTCTTCAAATAATAATTCACTGCTCAGTTTTATGCTTTTTATAAGCTTTCTACTATTATTCAGGGTAAGTGCTTGAAACTCCTCTGTCTCAGATATATTTATCTAACCCATCGTAGTTGTCTATAGATAATAGATCTCACGGTCGCTTCTCTCTGTCTCTCGTACATCGGATTTGCACCTCATATTTTATTCGTGATTTTACTTAAAATAACCCCAAAAAGGTTTTAAAAGACCAACATGTAGAAATAGGCCTACATCAAGAAACGACGCAAAAGAAGTAAAGAGAATACAGGTTTTTGCTGCTAATTGTAATGCATAGATCACATGCAAATCTACATTTGAACTAGACTTAATAGATCGATTTTTCATGCTTTATCAAGACAGTATACCCATATTTTCCCGATTCAAAATTTACATTAGGCCTATTTAACGGACAATCAACAGATTAGGCCTACACGGACATTAACTGAAACCGCCTATAATTGCATGTACATCGTTAACTCAAAAACGAAGGGACCTATTTTGATAAAACAGCGGTTAACATGAGAAACGTGTGATAGGCCCCATTGTTGATAAGGGTTCACACATGAGCTATGTGCTAACCTACCTTTTGAGGTTACTCACCTAAATCCACTCGTTTTGACCTTATACAATTGCTTTGTTTTTTCTCAATAAATTGATGTTGGAAATTGACTGGATGCGGTGTATTCGTTTCAGAATGTTGCACTTTCTACCGACACGGAAAGCATGTGTATGCATTACACTGATCGCAGCATATACCTTCTTAGTTGCCGTGGTGGTTCGTCGCCTGGGACACGATCAGCCTGCAATGCAGATGCGTCACTTTAGTAGCAACTCCTACATCACTGACTGCATAACTAGGAGGATACTCGGTCGTATTCCAGACGACATGGCAACCGAATTGTTTGATGGCGGAAAAATAGGAGAAACTGGAGAAACGAGTGAACAAAGACAAAAATCTTTCCGAAAAGTTTTCAAAACCAGAGAGTGGGGTGGTAAAGTGGACAAACCAAATCAGGGCCTAGAATCTTCGGGTAAGCATGAAACAGAAAGGTTGTGAAATGATTCTTCAATGAGTGCTCTATCATTGTTATCATCATTAAGCCACGATAATCTATCCATTATTCTCTTGAGTCTATTATGATATTG
Source organism: Lumbricus rubellus (assembly GCA_945859605.1). Classification (NCBI taxonomy): domain Eukaryota; kingdom Metazoa; phylum Annelida; class Clitellata; order Crassiclitellata; family Lumbricidae; genus Lumbricus; species Lumbricus rubellus. The sequence goes on along the minus strand of OX243811.1, from coordinate 34,379,400 downwards.
ATCTACACTCTACAGTATGTTAATTTTGAAATTACGTTTAATTGAATAACTTCGTCGAAGTTGACTGAATAAATGTGGATATCATAACTATACTACTTTCATATGTATTATATTATAGTATATAGGCTACATACATGCATACATACATACATGCATACATACATACATACATACATTGATACATACATGCGTGTTCTTTGCTGTCCAGTCTCTGACGTTGCAGCGCGTCGTGTGCATCGCTCCTCGGCTAGGGGTGAGCTTCTGGTTCCGCGGGCTCGTTAGGCTTTTAATGAATGAATGAATAAATACATAATTACATACATGCATGCATACAATGTCATACATACAATCATACATGCATACAATGTCATTCATACATACATACACACATACATACATACATACATACATACATACATACATACATACATACATACATACATACATACATACATACATACATACATACATACATACATACATACATACATACATACATACATACATACATACATACATACATACATACATACATACATACATACATACATACATACATACATACATACATACATACATACATACATACATACATACATACATACATACATACATACATACATACATACATACATACATACATACATACATACATACATACATACATACATACATACATACATACATACATACATACATACATACATACATACATACATACATACATACATACATACATACATACATACATACATACATCTTTAGCGAATGCAGTTCGCATCAAGCCATGCCGGGACCTTCGGCAAGATGTAGAGCCTGGAGTCCTCCCGGAAAACGAAGAAGGCGGCACTCATTCACAATGTGCGACATTGTCTGTCTTTCTCCACAGCAGCACAGTGGATCATCAGCCTGTCCCCATCTCGCCAGATTCGCTGCGCAGCGGCCTTGATCCGTGCGGAAGCGATTTAAAGTTTTCCACAGATGACGAGGGAGATCACCACCCGGAGGCCAGACAGATGGCACGGCCACGAGCGAACGATTCAACACTTCCATAGTGGGCCATTCTTCGCACCAGGCCGAGGTAGCTGTCAAACCCTCCTCCGGAGGATTTCTCCAGATGGGATGTCTAGACGGCAGACGCACACCTGGGTGGAGCGCAATGTCCGCGTGTAGAGGAAGTCTTTCGTCATTTCGGATCTTGGTCAGCATCTTGGCGCAAACTTCAGCTCGACGGAGGTAGGGCGGAGGGATGTTGCTGAGTACCGGCAACCACGGGAGTGGAGCCGCTCGGAGCGTACCCGACACCAGACGCATAGTTTCGTTTAGCTTGACGTCAACATATCCGATGTGGGCCGAGCGGGCCCAGACAGGAGCGCAGTATTCCGCAGTGGAGTAGCACAGGGCCAGTGCTGAGGTTCGCAGGGTCTTAGCTTTAGCACCCCATGTTGAGCCAGCAAGTTTGCTGAGGAGATTGTTCCTTGCGCCCACCTTCGCAGCGGTCCTTTTTAGGTGCTCGTGGAATGTTAACGACCTATCCAAGGTCACGCCCAGATAAATCGGATTTGAGTCATGCCGTAGGCGCTGACCATTCATCACAATATCCAGCTCCCGCGCCGCTTGAGCATTGTGGAGATGAAATGAGGTGGACACTGTTTTTGTGACGCTTGGCTTGAGTCTCCACTCCGCGAAATATCCTGCCAGCAACTCGACGTCCGCATTGAGGATCTCCTCTACCTCCTCAAAGGTCCTCCCCTGGGCATCCAGGGCAACGTCATCCGCATAGACAAATCTGCGGGACTGGGTGCCAGGCATGTCATTGATGTAGACATTGAATAGGCAGGGCGAGAGAACCGATCCCTGAGGTAGGCCGTTTAGTTGGGTTCTCCATGCACTGCACCGATCCCCATGTGAACCCTGAAGCGTCTGTTTTTGAGGAACGTTTCCGCCGTCATCACAACCCACCTCGGAAGCACGGCTGCCAGTTTCACACATACATAGGCGTAGGGAACATTTCAGCAGTGGGGGGACGGGAGGAAATGTGATTTTTGCCCGAAAAATTCTGACGGCCTTTTTACTAAGTCGTCCGGCCAAAATCTTAAGCAAATTCCCTTTACTTTTTCTCGAAAAGTTTTGCGTTTGGGGGGTACTTTTCCGGGTCTACTTGCCCGAAAGTCAGACTTCCCCGAAATTTGTGGGCATTTGCCCCTCTGTTTCCCCCGTATCCTACGCCTATGCATACATATATATATACATTATACATATATGCACATATGCAGATGTGCATATACACGCACTTTGACTTCGCCCGAGTGCGTGAGCGTGTCGGCTAGCCTAAGAAAGACGGGCATGAGACATTCCTTGAAACCATTAGGCCCTACAAAGGCCCCTACATCATACGTGTCGGCCTAAGCAGCTAAGAGACGTATATACCTGAAAAACTATCGGTTGGGCAAACGTTATGGCCGTGTTGGTTGCGTCAGGACAACAACCAAGGCAAAGATTTTACTTACCTTGTCGCATATTGCCAAAGTGTACAAGGCAACTGCAACACCAGACCTTACCAGCCAATCATGAGTGAGCACTGAGCAAGCATATCTTTTAACTGGTGATTTATGCAATAATGGTGTGCTTAATGATTTTATTTACTCCGCCACTACTCGTACTCTGGCAGTGCTAAAAAAAAAAAAAAAAAAAAATAATAATAATAATAATAATAATAGTAATAGTAATAATAATAATAATAATAATAATAATAATAATAATAATAATAATAATAATAATAATAATAATAGTAACAGTAATAGTAATAGTAATACTACTAATAATAATAATAATAATAATAATAATAATAATAATAATAATAATAATAATAATAATAATAATAATAATAATAATAATAATAATAATAATAATAATAATAATAATAATAATAATAATAATAATAATAATAATAATAATAATAATAATAATGTGGCATTTAGAGGCACTTTGAGCACTACGTTGGAGACGAGAACCTATAACCTGATTTTATTCTTTTACACTTTTACAGCCCGAGGGATCCTTACTACCTCGGAAAAAATAATAATAATCGGTTATAAACCTTTTCCAGCCAAGTACCTACTGTCTACGCTAAGCGCGCACATGTCAATTGAAAAGCTTGGATCTAAGATTATCATTATTTCGGGTCGTAATTTTCATAATTTTTAAAGAAAAAGACAATTGCTAAATCATAGTCATTTTCATGCACCTTCGTCATTATTGGTTTCTATTGCCATTTATCACGGACCCTTTTTTTCCGTCACACGCTGGCCAAGAATACGAGAGGTAGCAGGTTCGAGCCCCCGTTGGGCGGATTTGATTTGTAGGCTGCTATTAGCGCCATTGTAATTGCAAAGCTGTCTGCTCAGTTGGTAGTTAAGTTTAATTAAGATCACTGCATAACTTGTAAATGTAAAGCTCAGTGCGTCTTGCAGGCGTTTCAATAAAGAAAAGATATTATTATTATTATTATTAGGCCTAACGGTTAACCCTTTACCAATTCATTTTTAAATTCTAAGCCCGTTTTCAGCGGAAATATTCTCGAGGCAAACGGGTAAAAGATTAAGAGATAGGCTTTGATTATCTGAAAATTCGCTCATAATATTATGTCGATCTACTGCAAGTCTACTGATTGTCATTTATTTTGCAGTTCATAGGTCTTATAGGTGTCTAATGCTCTCAGTAGAACTGCTGACTTGCCGGAATTTTCTACGGTCATTAATTTAATACAGCGATAAAGCTAAACTTTGTTTCAGGTAGTGGTTCCACACTGAACTACGCACAGGAAGTGATTGCTGGACTTCATCAGATCATCGGAGACTTCAAGCTGCAGACGGGTGCATCGCGTGTCCGACTGTTGGATGTACCATGTGGCGATATGGCTTGGATGAGTCGTTTCCTAACGACGAGGGATGATATCGACTACACGGGCATAGATATTGTTCCGGAACTGATCGGTAACCATACAAAATCGTTTAAGAAATATCCGTGGAAATTTCGACTGCAAGATATCGCGGAACAACCTCTCAACGAGTCGTATGATATAATCCTCAGCAGAATGATGCTTCAACATCTATACACACGAGACGTAATGAAGATTCTGAAGAAGTTTTCGGATAGCGGAAGCCGGTATCTGCTGACGACGACTTTCAACAAGTTTGGAAGCAATTCTGACTTACCGAAAGCATTGGGGAGGGGCAGATTTCGTCATTTGAATCTGGAGATTCCACCAGTTTCCCTGGTGCCTCCGAAGTGCATGTTTCGAGACGGTGAGCAGAAACCCTCGATGGGTGACGTTCACTTCCTTGGACTTTGGGACTTACCACTTCGAAAGATACGCGACTGCAGTAAAGCGACCAAGTTTCCTCTTCCAGGGAAAAATGTAGGGATATACTCGTGCACGAATTGGGCTTATTCTCAGCATTAAGATTTGCTGGTTCATTATTTAAGATAATTAATTACATAGTTCTGTGACGGTGCGCGACTACATTACCGGTACTTTGAACTTTAGCCTTGCTGAAGAAAGAATTGCCTTGGTACTTTATTTGGTCAGTGATTTGGATCAACTGTTTAGGGCCTAATCCAGATATCTCCACGGGGAGTCCCCTCCACCAATGACATTTCCCACTCCACACCCCAGAAAATGTGACAAGTGATAGTAGTTTGTAGCTGCATGCTGTCTACATTTCTGTGTTACATGAACAGACTTAAAAAATGACGTCCTAACGAACTGATTGAACATCAACTAAGAGAAAAGAAGAAATAGGCTAGTTTGATTCTTGGCCAGACGCTTAAGCTAGCTGTTAGACGAACATGTGTGTCCATGTGTGGACGAACGCTCTAAAAGTTATTCTTCGGCGGCCTTTATGAATATTCTGTTTAGTTCCAACGCACACTCTTACCCCACCTCACCCGATCTGTCACCTACCACTTCTCGACCCGAACTAAGGGGCCGTCCATAAAGTACGTCACGCTTTGACCATTTTTGACCCCCCCTATCACAAACTGTCACACTTTCTCGGACCCCCTTAAAGTACGTCACACTTTCTCGGACCCCCCCCCCCCCCGTAAAGTACGTCGCACTTTCGAATTTTTTTAAATTAGCACCTTATTCAAATTTAATCTAAAACACACTTCACTATTAAACTGTAAAGTTTCCACTTAAAAGAACTGTCACTTTTTTTCCGTGGGGCGCGGTGGTCTAGTGATGGCGTCGTTGCCTTGAAGCCGGAAGGTTCGAGGTTCAAATCCACCTCCCCGCGTAAGGACCTTGGGCAAGTCCTTCACTTACAATTGCTCAGCGCTTCGGCGTGAAACTCCGATGCAGTGTCCGCTGTGCATCGGGAGCGCCTCTGAGTAGAGAGAGCTTGAAGGGGCGCTATAACAAGTGCACATACATACATATCACATTATTAAAATGACTTTAATAGTAGAATAGTTAATTGTCAACAGTAACTTGTCACAGTTATTCATTGAAGCAGTAACTCAATGTAGATTGAATTTGAAAACAAAAATTGCAAAAATTAGACTAGACAATTATATAATACACATCATTAAAAAAAAGTGTGACGTCACACATGGCCTGACCCCCTCCCCCTGTCACAAACTGTCACACTTTCTTACACCCCTCCCCCTGGAGCGTGACGTGCTTTATGGACGGCCCCTAATCTCCACCAACCTTAACAGCTACTCTGCCACCTCTGATTCTTTGGAAAGCGAACTACGACCTCCATCGGACTGCTCTTTTGGACAACCCTCTTGACTAGGCACAGAGCTCATGAACAAGCTGGTGCCCTGCGCTTGGCTTTCGAGTGGTGCTCTAGAAATTTGGAGATTACGATTACGATTACGACGATTACGTTGGTGGCAACGGTCGTTTGGCTGCGAATTACGAGTAGAAAGGGTTCGATATACCTATAGTAGGCACGTCAGGGTGAGTATTGCCGGGTGGGTTGAGGGTCTCAGCCCCCGTGTTTCCTAGAGCCCCATAGTCTTTTCACCTCCCAATTCCCAGTGGATCATAGTCCAACCCCCCCCCCAGTTAGGCTATTTTTCCATAATTCCCACACTGAGGCAATTTACTTCGTGAGAGGCGAGTGAAGTGAGGAGACTTTCCATTTACGTGCGAGCGAGGCGAGTAAATTGCGAATTGATCCACCGATCTAGCCTACTTGAGATCATGAGATGCGATTCGTATTGGTGGAGAAGACTGTTCGAGTGAGAGGCAAACTGCATCGCTTCCTCTGCTGTGGCAAACCAGGCGTAGGGAATAATAATTCAGCGTCGACTCGACTGTAGGCCTAACAGTTGTTGATCACGGCTCCCGACCGAACGAATCAACCAACCAGTTCAACCAATGACAACCATTCCTTCTTCGTGGCTCTTGTTGGTGACTTGGTGTAAACTGTAAAGGATATTCCGAAGGAGAATTTCATTCTTCGGTTGGCAGTGCACCATTTGAAGGCAAAGCAGCAGCAGTTGGAAGGCAGATAAGCATTTAATAAATAATAATTAATAATTATTCTATACGGTATTAAATTGCATCGTCACAATAAGTAACGTAGATAGGATTGAACTGCATATTGATTCGACATTTTCTTTATTTTATTAGACTAGGCTAGGCCTATACTTTTCATTATGAAACTAGTGTTCTTGATAATTGGTCACATTCGATCTATTGTAATGAATTCAAGCTGAAGACATCTAGGCAATAAGATTTTACTCATGAATTTGTCACATGCACGGGGCCTACTAGATAGGCCTACCGTATCTATTATCTACTATTATGTGATTTTAATTATTTTAATTATAATGATTAATATGTATGATACTATCATATTATATTGAGTATAATTTACTGTTCATATTTATACAATTTACAAATACAATTTATCTACAACTAAAATGACAAAAATTACATTGCCGAGAAAATTTTACAAAAACGAAGGATAATAGCTTTTAGTTACTGTATTCATCATTGTACTATAACATAGGCCTACTAAGTTACTATAATATACCATAATATTATTTATTAACATATTATCAAAATGCTGAAAAAATAATAATAATAGCATTAGCCTAATTATTATAATATTATTATTTAATATTAAAATATATGATACTGTCATATAATGTGAATACGATTGCATGAACACATGCTGAGTCTTTGGTATCCATAAAGGTGGGTGGATGATGGTCTCACGTCAGCCGCTATTCTATTCAGTGACGTTTATCGTACTCAATTTTTAAATTTATATGGGTGTCGCGTGCGCGCGCTTTTAAACATACAGCATGGGCAAAAAAGTAATTTCCTAAGCCTAAGCGCTTTTGCCAGTATCTTAACCAGAAGTAAGGATTATCAAATCATGTTTTACTGGCTTAACGGCTTAACATCAATATTAATTTCCTTATTTCATTGAGAAGAGTCAATTCTCCCAAATCTCCGGATTTGAACTCAATAGATGATCAGGTATAGAGAGCTAAGCTGGAGAAATACCACAATATGTGGCCAGAACCATTGGGGATTACTTTTTTTACTCACCCTTTAATATATGTATATAGATTTTATGTATAAGGTGAATTCACTTTGCTGAACAGATTATATTGAGTCTTAGATAGCCATATCGCCAGAACTAGGCTATTAATTTTGTATGCGTGCGCATTATAGCACGTAATATTTTTGAATAATGTGAGTACACCTGACTGAGCAGATGTTGAGTCTGGGATATCTTTTATATTATACAGGTAGGTGTGTGCGTGTGTGTGTCTGTGTGTGTGTGGGTGGGTGTGTGGGTGTGTGGGTGTGTGTGGGTGTGTGTGTGGATGGTCGCACGTCAGCCGTTGTTTTTGTATTCAGTGACGTTTATCGCTGTGAAATTTTGTCACAGAAGGAGTTGAGTTGTGTTGAGCTTGACTAAGGAAGCAGTTGATATGTAAAATAGCGTTTATTGTGCATTGAATTAAACAGAAGAAATGTTAAAAACCGTTATCAAATTTTGAACCACGATTTGCCACGCACAATTATTAGAGTGAGGTTGTTCTTTATATTATGTAGAATTAATGAATAGGCAGTACGGTAACAGTTACTGTAGACCTAAGTGAGAAATACGAGTTGCAGACGTCCAATAGTCTAACTTATGTTCCATATTCATTAAAATAAACTTATACAGTTTCAAATATGACTTGAAGCAGGACCACATTCTCACATCACAGTAGACCAGCGGTTCCCAACCCGTGGCCCGCGGGCCAAAAGTGGCCCGCCAGGCCTCAGAAAATGGCCCGCCAGACCTCAGAAATGGCCCTTATCTCTCAAACAATTATGAAAAATGTATGAAAAATTAACAATTTGGACAGGATGGAACACATTACTATTTTTCTATTACAAATTATTTTATTTTAACGTTGATAAATAACATCAAACATTATATTTTGAATCAATTATAACAATTTTATATGCTTTTAGTTAATACAATTTTAACCTTGTGGCCCCATAAGGTCCGTCAACTAATAAAAAGTGGCCCTCATGTCCTCCAACTTGGAAAAAGTGGCCCTCAAGTCCAAAAAGGTTGGGAACCACTGCAGTAGACCTACCGAGGTTCCTTTAAGCATGGTAGAAAATATAAAAAGTGAAAGCAGAGGTGAGTAGGCCTATTGATGTAGCAACAGGTCTTAATTTAGGACAGGCATACAATACATGCAAGGAATAGCCTACATACAGAAAAATATGCAAGGCTGTAACTCTACGCTGAATAAAACAGATATTAAATTTAGCCGAAGAATGGCCATGCAGATGCCAGATGGAAAAGTGTCATTATTACCAAGATGAAAAAATTAATGATTCATCAGAGACAACAAAACAGGATCATTAAATTTAATGCTTCGAGTTAAATTACCTTAAAGCATCACGCGCATTTCATGCAGGCTGATTTTAAACGACCTGACTGCAGCCGGGAAATAGTGGTGGTGGTGTTGGTGGTGGTGGTGGTGGTGGTGGTGATGATGATGATGACGATGATGATTACACGGCTGATCTCTGTCCTCTACTTGAGTCCCAGGGGCTTCTTCACCAAATCTTTGCTGATGACACTCAAGCTTACATACATTCTAGCCCATTTGACTCAGTTAACACTGTGCGCCTGATGCGCCTGACTGTTGACGTCCTTTCCTCTTGGATGGCGTCAAACCGGCTTCTCTTAAATCCCAGTAAAACGCAATTCATTTGGCTGGGCGGCCGTCGGCAACTTGAGAATATTGATCTGCCTCTGCTAGCTCAACTGTTTCCGGATGTTACTTTCTCTTCCACGGTCCGTGACCTGGGTGTCACCCTTGACTGTGAACTCAGTCTCACCCAGCATGTTAAGTTGTTAACCTTGTCGCTCGAAGCTGTTATTATCAGCTTCGTCAACTCAGAGTGATTGCTCGCTCTCTCTCTCTCTCTCTCTCTCATGATGCGCTAGTTGTGCTTGTTCACGCCTTTGTAACTAGTCGTATTGACCATTGCTGCTCAATCCTTGTTGGCCTTCCTCTTGGGGTTCTGGGACGGTTAGATCGGGTTCTACGCTCTGCTGCCCGACTCATCGGACGAATTCCTAAATTTTCGCCTGTCTCTGCTTACATGCGTGATGTGCTGCATTGGCTGCCAATAGCCCAACGCATCAATTACCGCATTGCTGTCCTTGTTTCTCGCTGTATTCTTGGTTGTGCTCCATCTTATCTGCGCGTCCTCTGTCAATGTCTCTGACATTGAAGCGCGTCGGGCCCTTCGCTCTGCTGCGAAGGGACAACTGCTTGTTCCACGGGCTCGCTTACCTGCCAAACAGCACCGAGCCTTCTCGGTTGTGGGACCGTCAATCTGGAATGACCTCCCCTCAAACCTCCATTTCCTCCACCTGTCTAGTCAATCTTTATTTCTCAAGTCTCTTAAATCTTTTTTCTTTGGTCGTGGCTGGGCTGGGAGCGCCTCTGAGTAGTTTCTTGAAGAGGCGCTATATAAATTCTAATAATGAATGAATGAATGAATGATGATGACGATGGTGATGATGATGATGATGATGATGATGATGATGATGATGACGACGACGACGACGCCGACGACGACGATGATGTTGGTGATGATGAAGGTGATGGTGATGATGATGATGACGACGATGATGATGATTATAATGATGACGATGGTGATAATGATGATTATGATGATGATGATGATGATGATGATGATGATGATGATGATGATGATGATGATGATGATGATGATGATGATGATGATGATGACGACAATGACGGTGACGACGATGATGACAACGAAGACGACGACGACGTAGTAGTATTAGTATTAGTAGTAGTAGTAGTAGTAGTAGTAGTAGTAGTAGTAGTAGTAGTAGTAGTAGTAGTAGTAGTAGTAGCAGCAGCAGTAGCAGTAGTAGTAGCAGTAGGCCTAGTAGCAGTAGTAGCAGTAGTAGCAGTAGTAGTAGTAGTAATATTATGGTGATGATGATAATGATTGCGACAATTTCTACGATGCCGTAGCACGGCACAAGCAGCTTGTGCTGTCGCAAGAGCGCTTTTACAAGATCAATACTTAATCGATATAAGCAAATGTTAAGTAATCTGTCTTGAGTCCGGATTTGCAGTATATGACTCAAAGGTTGCTGTTAAACGTATTGAAGGTGACTTAGGTGAGTGAGTGTTGCTTTTATACCCAATAGAACACTGCCAACCATAGATTAGAGATCACACCTATTCGGAGTCATAATAATAAAATTAGGCCATTATGCATCCATTATGCATAGGCCTTCATGACACACCTCATGTATATCTCCCCAATTCATGTATATCTCCCCAATTCTTCGCCCATCGACTGATAGACGCATAGAATTCAATTTGTCCGAAATGTACTTAAATAATCATCGTTGAACTAAAATTAGTCATCATTATAATTATGCATGGTAACTACATGTAGTTTCTGCTATGTTCTCTAGGGCTAGGCTGTATTTAAGCAGTTTAAATAGCCTAAGAGTCTGTGATTGGCGTGATCTGCGGCAAGTCTTTTCTGTTGCTTTGACTTTATACTGAGAAATCTTAAAAGTCTGAGTAGACTATAAATTTTAAATTTGAAAGAACCTTATAACTAAATTAGTTCCAGTATCGGGTATTAGTGTCTAAATGTTCAACGTGTTCGATGATGGTTTAACCGATGTTGGGCTCTTATCTTCATTGGTCTTGAACTATACAACTAGAACTAAAACAAGTGTCGTCAACTTTTTTCCGGATATATTTTTCGGGCAGAACTTCAATCAGTCCGGGGCTGTGTTTGCCCGAAAAACCAGACTTGCCCGAAAGTTGACGACCTTTTTTTAGTTGTCGGCGGCTGTGTATGCCCGAAAAACCAGACTTGCCCAAAATTTGGGGGCATTTGTATACCATTTAGTACAGCCCTGGTCGACACCACCGTTTTTGCAACACCGGAGATTGCCGAGTGAACATCATCGATACAGAAAGCATTAGACTCATACCTGCATGGTCAAGCGGCCTTTTATTGCTGGCAGGAGATAAGAGGCTAGCTGTAGGCAATACAAAGGTCGCATATAATGAGTTGAGTTCAGCGTTTATTCTACCCCTGAAAAACTTGTGGGATAATAATATTGTCAATAATAATTGGTAAGAAATAATAACGACGAAAATTACAGTTTCACAATAATTTAAGATGCAGCTACATGTTACAGTAGGCTAACTATATGCAATTTTTTGTTTCACAACACAATCGAATTATTTTTACATCGAGGAATTTGAATTGATTGCGATTGTAATGCAAACGACGCCGAGCAGTTTTCGCATTTCCTAGGTCATGTGATCATTGAAACACGTCAATAGCAGCATATGAACAACAATAAGGCATTGATAATTCTTTACAATAATTCTTTACAATAACTTGACACTGATCGCACTTGTGGGTTCACATGATGCATTAAAATTCAGCGACCCACTTTTTCTCTACAACAGGTGTTGTGATAATAAATTTTTCAATCTGAACGACGTCTGCACTTTGCCTCTGCCAACAATCAGCCATTTTATATTCCACGTGGCCGTGAACCAGATAGGCCTAGCCATTATAATACACCAGCGCTCACTTAAAACGCTGGCGTCGTTGACTTTCCCGTCAAGTCATGAGTCTACAGTAACTGATGTGGATTAGCAAGTTTAGGCACATATTTAAACCTGGTGACATTAAGGAAGTAAGAGAACCTGACATGAAGTTTAAATAAGAATAATTTTTGTACGTTCAATGAATGCAACATTCATTTTGTCAGTAGGCCTACAGAGGATAATTATGGCGATTGAATCATTGAGCGCGTAGCAGAGATAAATCGGTACTTAGGCCTAAAGGTAGTGTAGGGCCTACTTAGATGGCGCTTTTTATGTGTCTACTTAGCCTACATGATTATTATTGCTTTTGTATTTTCTGTAAGTCACTTTGAAATACAGGCCTAGACTTAAATTTAGGATTCAGTTCTGACCGTGAAATATCAGAATTCTAAAAATAATAATGCTGTAAGAAGGAGTTTTAAGAATAATTTTTTGAAACGATTCGCAAGTGATCGGGATGACGTCGGGGAGATAAAAGTCTACGCTTTAATCGTTTTAACGAAGAATGAATAACAGAACGTAAAATGACATAACATAGCCTAAAAGAGTTCTAACCTAATGGCGTTCAGTTTGTGCTCAAACCACGATAGGTATAAGAATTATTTGTAATAGATCTATTGCATGGCATTGGCAGTAGTCAAAAGAACTCCGAATAATTGAAGACGTTAAGCGAGAGGTTAATGCATGCAATGTAGCCTACAATAGGCCTACAATACACAGGTGGACCTATACGATATCCACAAACGAGTGCCATCAAAGTCCAGCACTCGATCGTCTGTCTTCTTCTTGGTCCCCAATAATCCGCTGCGCAGGAGCGGCAGCCGACATTTTTTGACATTATGCTAGGATTCGCTCCAACTAATTAAATCGCCACAATGTCATCTCAACTCCCAACTAGCAGTTTTATGACAGAAACTATGCATATATTCGATGGCTTAAGATGCCGATCGATCAATTATTAAGTTTGAAAGACTAAAATAATACGCCTATAAGAGGCTGTAGAGTGTAGCCTATCTTATAACACGCAATCCAACATCAAATGTGAAGACCCACAAGTTTTTGCAAACATAGGCCTATATACATTGTAAGATAAATATGTGCGAAAATGTAGAAAGTTACAGGCTCCTGACTCGTAGAAACCTCAGGATTTCTGTTTTGGGCCCACACTGTAATGGTCTGGACTCAGCTCGTCTTGAAATTAGGATATACAGTTTGCTCCTGCTAACTTTGTTTTTGTCTGAAATACGGTTCTCTTTCTTGCGTCGCGAGCTCTGTTATTTGTTTATCCTTTAAGTTCTTGCACTTTACCAGTTCTCATTCCTGCTATATCGTGTTCTTAACTTTTGATTTTATTCACTGGAAACTAATGATGATGCTCTTGCGGTGGAATGATGATGCTCTTGCGGTGGAATGATGCGATAAATTATAACTCGTAAAATGCCTTTGTTTCAGAATGTTACAAATGCTACCAACACGGAAAATATGTGTATATTTTGCACTGATCTCTGCATGTACCGTCTTAGTTATGATGACGGTTCGTCGCTATGGACACTATGAGCCAGCAATGAAGACATCTCACCAGGATAACAACTCCTACATCACTGACTGCATAACAAGAAGAATCCTCGGTCGAATTCCGAACGGCATGGTCACAGAATCGATTGATGATGATGAGAAAATAGCAGAACCTGACGAAACTAGCGAACAAAGACAAGAGTCTTTCCAAAAGGTTTTTCTAAAGCGAGATTGGGGTGATAAGTATGACAAGAACTATCAGGGCGTCCAGTCTTCGGGTAAGCAGGCAATCAAAAGAGCAGTGTCTTTTTAGTTTTGCTTTGGGTTTTAGTTTTAGCAATTATTAGTTTCAAAAGCTATAGTTGTTTTGGTATTAGGCCTAATAGTTTTAGTTGTTTCGCCAATAGAAGCCGAAACTTCTTCAAACCTTCAGTTAGAGCTTCAGCCTTTGCTTTAGCTGTTGGTTCTCTGATATACTTAACCATAATCGTCTTACGCAGGACATAATTCACACTAGACTTTAGTCATAATATCGCACAGATTTCGACCACCATATTTCTCTAACTTCAACCCACGTCATTCGTCTCGCAATTGTTCCCAAGTTTGCGATTAATTCGCAAACGCAGCAGATTACAATCATTTTAGAAATAGGCCTACAAAACAGAAGTTTACTTCGATCCGATCCACAAAAAACGTTCTTTGAGTGAAGCGTCTCACCTTTCCGTCGGATTTTGTGCTGACAAAAAAACCCGAATCAACAGGAAACTAAATTGCCGTTCATTCTATGTTGACTTTGCCATGTCAATAATCTGCTGGGAATAACTTCGAGATCATATTTTCTGCGGTTGTTTCCTTTTTATTGTCATTAACATTATCACCATAATTATAGTGAAAAACAAAATTTAAGATCATCATCGTCGTCATCACCATCATCATCATCCCCAACACCATCTGTTTCATGCAGTTTCCCGTCATTATCATTTTTGTCTGCGAATGGTGCGAATAAATGGCCACCGATACTTCCAGTGTTGTAGGCTGTCGATCTGATCTTTTGTAAGTCGAATACATTTATTTGATGAGCGTGTTGTCCCAAAACTGATTACAAGAGTTTAGAATGGTTTAGTTTAACAAAGTGCATTGACTAAACTTTGTTTTAGGACCTGGTTCCACATTGCGTTACGCACAAGAGGTTATTGCTGGACTTCATCAGATCATCGGAGACTTCAAGCTGCAGACGGGTGCATCGCGTGTCCGACTGTTGGATGTACCGTGTGGCGATATGGCTTGGATGAGTCGTTTCCTAAAGACGAGGGATGACATCGACTACACGGGCATGGACATTGTTCCGGAGTTGATTGGTAACCATACAAAATCGTTTAAGAAGTATCCGTGGAAATTTAGACTGCAAGATATTGCAGAGCAGCCTCTGAACGAGTCGTACGATATAATCCTCAGCAGAATGATGCTTCAACATCTATACACACGAGACGTACTCAAGATTCTGAAGACGTTTTCGGATAGCGGAAGCCGCTATCTGCTGACGACGACTTTCTACACGTTTGGAAGCAATACCGACTTATCAAAAACTCTGTCGAATGTTAGATTTCGTTTTCTGAATTTAGAGATTCCACCAGTTTCCCTGGCTCCTCCTAAGTGCTTGTTCCGCGACGGGGAGGAAGACGACCCACATGGCAGCTTGCACTTTCTGGGACTATGGGACTTGCCGCTTCGAAAGATACGGGACTGTGGTAAAGAAAACAGCTTTCTTCTGCCTGGCAGAAATATCACGATTTACTCCTGCTCAAACTGGAGTTATTCTCAGCCTTGATACTAAGGCCTATATGCCCTATAACTACCGGGTATTATAGTTTCGTGTCAGTAAACTGTAATACGCTACCGGGTACGTTACTTTGTACTTTTAGCCCACATTAGTGTAGGCCTATAACTGAAACATAGGACCTATTCACTGTAGCCTATTCAGTTTGGTGTCGACTTTGTGTTGGGCGGTCGTCTGACAATTATACAGTTCCGTAGATAAGATTACTCAAAAATCGTATTCGCTTGTAATATTGTATTGGAAAGGTTGTGATTATCGTCAAGAACAGGTGTAACATGGTCATATAGCAAGGGTAACTTTTACACCAGATAAGTCAAATATCTCTATAGTCTCTTACAGGTGGTCAACGGTGTTTAAATGGGTAAATTTACAGTATTTACTTAAACCCTATAGTACTTCAACATCTCAAATAACATTGGTATCGTAATCGTATGGTCCAATTTTCTAAAGCGCCAATCGAAAGCCAACCATATAATTTCGAACGATAAGAAGACTAAGAAGTGCAGATTCCGCTTACTATCTGCAGGCATAGAGTTGATTTTGAAATAGGTGTGACTGCACACGATTCACGATTATCCATTGAAGAATATTTGGTGCAAAAATTTTATAAGTTGATGTGGGTCTGCGAAAAGTCACCAAGGTCTACAGAAGGTTTCTTGAGTTGGGGATGAACTATGGCATGAGTAAATACGGGTGGATTTAGGAAAAGTTTTTAGTAAATATGTTACAGTCGCTACACTTACATATATAGCCTACTGCCTACATGTAGGCATAAACATACAAGCATGCATGCATTACGATTACGATATGATGCGTACATGTGCACAAGTGTCCATACGCACCTAATAGAGTTTAAAGAGATATACTGGATATGTGGTACCCAATTATCTGGCCCCTTTGAAGGTTTTGGCCTTCCTTTTCTTCATTTCGGAAGCCAACGGGCGCCATAGCCAGCTGAATCGAACGCTAAAGCTGTTATTACAGACAGTCATTATTCCACATTGTTCAGAAATCATCAACCGTGCAACCGGATTCACTGAAGCGAAACGCGTTGATGTAACCGCATCGCGCCACGTGATTCTTCGTGGCATACGGCTTCGAACCTCCTCTGCGTCCGACGCATTCCAGGTCTTGACTGACGTCCGACTCCCATCCACCACCGGAAGAAGAGCCATCACCCAGGACAAAAGTCTTCACCTCGAACCATCCGGATTCCGTCGAGTCGCAATCCATGTCGACGTCCAGCATCCAGTAATGGTCACCGAACCTAACAGAAAAATAATTCCTACAATGGGTTAACTAATTAGTAACAGAAGAATTCCTATAATGTTTGGTGTAATCTTGTAAGATCATATTAATATGGCTGTGTAAAGTAAAGTAATGTTGAATAAAATTGGGGTAAGGTAAGATTGGAATCATTCGACGAGGTAAGTTTAGTTTAGAGTCAGAAATGGCGAAAGTACGATACGATCAGAAAGATAAAGTAGGCGAGGTATGTATTGCATGACTCTGCATTTCCTCATTCTTACATTTCACATTCACTGCATCGGAGTTTCAAACTGAAGTTATAGCGAGTGAAGGACTTGCTCAAGGTTCCTCCGCGGCGACTCAAGGTGGATTCGAACCTGGAACCATCCGGCTCCAAGGCACCGACCAACCACTACACCACTACGCCCCGCAAATGATGATCGGGGGTAGGCCTAGAGCGGGGATGGCTGAACGGTGAAGAGTTCGCGAAGTTTGCCATCAGGCATTCAGCTTCTTACTCGTTATGCCTCTCGATTATAATGCCTCCAGTCACCCACCTGTTGACGTTCTTGAAAGCCTGGGCATTGTCTCGTTTGTTTGTTGTCCAGACAGTCGGTGAACCTTGCGCAGGATGACCGTTGAATTGACCCTGGTTGGTCTCTGCTCCATACCAGTCGAGCGTCAGGTCGTTCACCTTCCAGGCGTTGTAGGCGTTATAGTGATCGCCTTGTCCAAGGTCACGGTGGCGAATAGGAATGGCACAACGACTACTGTTTGCATCGCCACTACAGCCTGCAATACAGTCATAATTGATTATTATTATGATTATGTTTGTGGCTTAAGGGGGGGGATCCAGGGAGGCCAATCCGGCCATGGCCCCCCCATTGAAAACTGCCATGGGACGTGGCCCCCCCCATTTGGTCTGAAATCAGCAATACGAATATGGGTGTAATGGATATTGCCCCCCCTATTCGGAGAGTAAGTTGTATGAAACATGGCCCCCCCATTCGCTTTTTAAGTTGAGGACTAAAAAAAAGGTCATCAACTTTTTTGGCGGATGAAACGGTATGATTTTCTCAAAAAATTGGCCAGATGACTAAAAAAACAAGTCATCAACTTTTTGGGCGGATGAAAAGTTTTTTTTTCTCAACGACCGATCACTATTTTTCGAACTTTCAAAAAAATCCTTTTTCCCATCCAAGATCTAAGATTTTGGCCTCCCCCCTTGAAACAGTTCTGGATTACTTAGTTGGCGCTCTGGGTCCGCAATCCAATAGTAAGTGTGGGCTCACCGAACTGGTTCGCGAACACGCTGGTGCCCTGGCTTGGCTTCGACTTCCGTTAGAAATTGGAGTTTGCGATTACAAACGAACATCATCATTTACAAGCTAATTAGTTTTCTATAGACTTAGTTTTCTCTGGCATATATATATATATATATGCCAGATTTATTAGTTTCAGATTTACTAGTTTCTGTGTAATTTAGGACAAACAGGCTATAATGCTATATGGGCGCAGGAGGTTGGGCGAATGGATAGACAAGCAGATGAATGGATGAACGGATACATGAATGGATCGAGGGATGGATGAATGGATGGGCGGACGAATAGATGACTGGATGGACGCATGGATGGACTGATGGATGAATGGATGGAGAAATGGATGGATGTATGAATGGATGAACGGATGGACGAACGGATGGATAGATAAATGGATGAATGGATGGATGGATGGACGAACGGATGAATGACTAGGTGGATGGATAAATGGATAGACTGCAGGTGTGCACCACTGCACCTGATCTTCGATTGTGACTGATTCCTCCTCTCAAGAAGACGTGTTGTCCCAACCGACTGACGAATCTGACGAGGATGACGGTTCGTCTGAATCCAGTCATCACTTCATCATCTGGATCTGAATCTGGATCTGGATCTGGTGCAGCTGGTGACCCTGCTACTCCCTCTTCCACTTCTCCAGTTCTCGGTAATCGGGATTCTGCGACGACAGAGAAATACATGGTAATTAGGCAAGACAAACTTTGTCAATGAGGTCAAATGAGGTCGAATAGAAAAGAAAGAAATTCGCCGTAAATAAAACTCATGCATGGTAGAATACAGTGCAGTAATTATATCCTAAGCACTGCAGCTGGTAAGAAGTAGGTCTACGGATCCATTAATTAAGCAAAATACATTATTTACACAATCATGTAAGTTAGAATCCGTTCTCTACCATTAGGCTATGTTTAACATAATTTTTTATACAATTATACATGTATACGGTCTACGTCTGTATCAGGATAAGAAGATATGGGCAAGGACCACAGACATCGTTACGGACTTACGGTCAAATAGGATAATATCAGGTCTTGTAGGGTGAATTACGAAAAATATGAAATAGCAAAGAGCGAAAGAATACCGGTAGCTAAAATAGCGAGCAAGTGAGCGAACTAGCGAGTGGCTCGTACCAACATGGATGGCAATTGCCGGGATTTCCTCCACGTGACTCAGCAGTATCCTCGCTCGCCCGTCTGCCTCAACCGTCACGCTCTTTCCCGTGCAATTATCACCAACCAGGTTCCCGGAAATGACGTCACAGTACGTTCCCTGCCGCAGTCCGGTCTGCAGCTGGCTATCAAGGGACTGACTGGCTTCGTTGTTGATAGCGACGAAGGCTCGGTCTCCACGCGAGAAAGCCACTTGGTGATGTCCATTGTCCCACCAGTTCTCAAGCGGATGGAACTGGGCAACGTTGCGGAACCGGACCATGTTCCTGATTGGATTCCATCTGCAACAGTCCATACAATGTAGTGTAACGCAATGGAATGTATACAATTTAATGGACTGCAGTCACTGGTTGCACTCCGCCAGTGCCAGTCCCAAGCCTGTTTAAAGGAGGAGGGCGACAGTAATCATCTTTGATGTGGCAGTGTTAGTAAGCAGCAACAAGATTTTTGGGGTGTGATTATGGTAAAGCGTTGTAGTGTCTGTGGTGCAACTGAAAGGTTATCCAACCGAATTGGCACACGACATTTAAACGTGCTGCAAGACTACGAGAGATATTTTAATGAGTAGTGGATCTAAGCTCGATATCTCTTCAAAATGAAAATGTAGAATATGACCAGGGGCGCCGTTAGGCGTACGCACTTACGCAAGTGCGTACAGCGCGGAAAGGCAAAAATTTTTTTTCACAAATTGTAAATTTATTATAAGCGATGAAATTCTATTGAAATTTTATAATCTATAGAATATACTTACTTACTTACTTACTTACACTCTAATAGAGAGCCATCTTGGCATTGAGCGTCTTATAGCCGCCTAGACCCTAGAGGTCTATGGATCCTGGGATTCCTGGATGTAAAACCATCTAAAAAAAATTTAATTTAATTTTTGTTAGTATGTGTTTTTATGTGCACTTTTTATAGCCAGGGGCGGATCCAGGGGGGCAATCCGGCCATGGCCCCACCCCATTTAAAACTGCCATGGGACGTGGCCCCCCATTTGGTATGAAATTAGCAATATGCATATGGGTGTAATGGCATATTGCCCCTCCCCCCTATTCGGAAAATGGCATGGGACGTGGCCCCCAGTCGGTTTTCAAGTGGAGGAGTAAAAAAAGTCATCAACTTTTTTGGCGCATGAAATGGTATGATTTTCTCAAAAAACATTTTGGTAGATGACTAAAAAAACCTCAACTTTTTTGGTGGATGAAAAGTACTTCAGCCAAAGACTGATCCCTATTTATTTTCGACCAACAACCAAATTTCGAAATTTGTTTCACCTGTCTCATCCCAGGTTCTAAGATTTTTGCCCCCCCCCTTGGAAGAGTTCTGGATCCGCCACTGGTTATAGCGCCCCTTCAAGCTCTCTACTCCGGCCGAAGCGCTGAGCAATTGTGAGTGAAGGACTTGCCCAAGGTCCTTACGCGGCGAGGTGGATTCGAACCTGGAAAATTCCGGCTTCAAGGCGACGATAGCATAGCAATATGCCGATCTAAAGGTATCAAATTGCACCTCCTAAACATCACCCCCCGGTAACTTGTACCGTAACCGGTTTCAGATTACCCCCGGACACTAGATATGCATAGATTTATCCGTCATCCCACTGTGGTTTGTTATCAATATTTTACTCGGAAAAAATAATAACCTCGAAGCCATTTCTGCATGTAACTTCAGCGGCGATTTAGTATTTTAGTTACAGATGAAAATATTTATAACAAACCAAACCACGAAGTGGGATAACGGATGAAAATCTTCAGACCAAAACAAGAAGCGGGGTTATTTTTCTGATATTTTTAGTCCAATAAATGCGACGATTGATGCAAATTACAGTTTGCAGGGGGGGGGGTAATGTTTAAAAGGGGGTAATAATTTGAAGCCTTTAGCATATTACCACGAGAGAATCCTATATATCTATCCTACCTATACGTTATGCGCCCAAAGAAAGATATAGGTTCAACATGACTGCCTAAAAATGGCTCCATTTGAGGTCGACACAGCCAAAAATGCGCTGGTCGCTGGGTCTCCGCCCCCAGACCCCGCTGGGGGAGCTTACTGTAAAGACAAAACCTTTCTCTTTTACAATAACATTTTGATTTTTATTGTTATCCTGGTAGCTTGCGACACTGAAAAACGACTTATTTTTAAAAATTTCGCGACTTTGTCGTTCACAAATAGCTGGCAAACAAGATCCTAAAAATGGCTCCATTTAAGGTCGAAACAGCCAAAAATGCGCTGGTCGCTGGGGCGGAGCCCCAGACCCCGCTGGGGGAGCTTACGACGCTCCCCCCAGACCCCCTAGTCGGGATGGGCTTCGTGCCTTCGGCACTCGCAACTTCCCGCCTTCGGCGCCGCCACTGACGACCAATTAGGCCTACAATACAGCGTCCTGGCCCTTTTTTACACTTTAAGCACTGTATATATATATATATATATATATATATATATATATATATATATATGGGATTGGATTGGTGGTATTTACGCCCCCCCTAACCAGAAATCCTGGATCTGCCCTGAATAATAAGCTCGTATCGATCGCTGTTCGCTTCATATTATTTTGTGCAAGTAGTGCGTACAAAAATAAAATCCTGGCGGCGCCGCTGAATATGACTGCGTTCACCAGGCATCAGACCAAGTGGACAATGTGCTTCAAGTTCACATGTCGGTGTGACCTTGCAGTGCACGCGTGCTGAGCAGACCAGTTACAGTTATGTGATGCTATAGTAGGCTATGACACGGTAAATAATCATTATGTTATGCTACGATTTGTCATGTTTGAAGTGTTCCTGCATTGTCTCAAAATCTAACAGTAAGATCATCGCTGAACCATGAAGTGCTATAAGTGTGAGAAGTTCACTTAAGGCGCCACATAAATAATCATGCACAATACACTCACCTGTGCTCACAAACCCAATCCCCCAGACATGTTCCATTTTCGTCCAATTCGACGTTCTTGACGGACCAGTCGGCCTCGTGAGGTGGCCCGACCCAGTCGTTGGTCGAAGGTCCCCCGTCCCACCGGTGGCTGCTCATGACACGGGCGAAGCCGTAGGGGTGCGCCAGGGTGAAGACGGTCGCCAGAGTGTACGGGCGGGGGTCGTGGAAGGTGAGGACGGTCGAGCCCCCTCCGCCGTGGCCTCTCTGGTTGTCATGGTTATCGACAAAAACGAAGGCGTTCTGGGTTGGAACGTATCCCCAACCGTGAGGAAAGCTACTGAAGCTCGACAGATGGAATTGACGATGGAAGACTCTTCCAATGTCACGGCTGAACTGCAAAACGAGTTGATTGTTATCCTATGCATACCTTACCTTATCTGCACTTTGCCGTATCTAGAACCTAACCTTCCTCAAAATTACCCATCATCCTAGGCCTATTTGTAAATACCAGCACGATAAAAATCGCTAACGCCATCATCCTTGTCATCGTCGTCACCAACATCATCATCATCCTCACCATCATCGTCATCGTCATCGTCATCGTCATCGTCATCGTCATCGTCATCGTCATCGTCATCGTCATCGTCATCGTCATCGTCACCGTCACCATAACCATCACCATCACCATCACCATCATCATCATCATCATCATCATCATCATCATCATCATCATCATCATCATCATCATCATCATCATCATCATCATCATCATCATCATCATCATCATCATCATCATCATCATCATCATCATCATTCAAAAACATGAGACACAGTGAAACAGAAATGTCTCGCGAATCAACCACGCTTCGTGCGTCCTTCACCTTGAACTCGGTGACTCTTCCAAGGTGAAGGTATTCGGCGCTCTGGATCGGTTCACCACCCTGGTCGATCACCTCCAGGAATATGAACGGCCTCGTGCCAGGCGCGAATCCGTGAACCGTGACGAGGTTGTTGAGACGGCTGTAGATGTCGTCAAGGTCGGCTGGCCACATGTGTTTGGCCGCATCGATGCGGAACCCGGCCACTCCGTGATCCGTGAGACTGTTGAGGAAGTCGGCGACCTTCTGGCGGACGTAGTCCTTGCCAAGGTCAAGGTCCAGCAATCCCAACAGTCGACAGTTTCGCACCTGTAACGAAATGACTCTCGACGCTTATGTAGCGCTAGCTTTGAATTGCTGAAGGCGATCAAAGACAAAATGAATAGTTAGATAATGAGGCAGGAAAGAAATTCTTAATTTGTAAAAAAAATAATGTTCACATTGACAATATATATAATATATCTTGATGTAATACGCACAACATTGTACACAGACACACACACATATATATATAATTATATATACAGGGTGCGCCAAAAAAAAGACCCCCCCTAAGATTTTTGCCTATATCTTGACCAAAAGTAAAAATTTCTAGATGACATTTTACAGGCTTATAGACAATTCATATTTACACATGATGGCCAGATTTCATCAAAATATTTCAAACACAACAAAAGTTATGTCGCTTTTAGGGAGGTCACCCACCGTTTTTTGACGATTCAAAAACGCGACGCAGCAAAAAGTCACGAAAAAACAATCTCATTATTTTGGCCAATATCTTAGCCAAAAGTAAGAATATCAAAATGAAATTTCACAGGCGTAAAGACAATTCATATATGCACATGATGGTCTAATTTCATCAAGCTGTGTTTAACAGAACAAAAGTTATACCACTTTCAGGGAGGCCACCCCCCATTTTTTGACGTTTCAAAGACGTAACGCAGCAAAAAGTAGCAAAAACACGATTTTATTAAGTCTCATCTCATATAATTGTTATCAATCAGCCTTCATAATGCCAGATGATGATAATTTTTACTATTTAAAAAGAAACATGGTACCAGCGCAGCTGCACGTTACTGAGAAGTCACTTAGCAAGCTGACAATCAAATTGGTAAATAAGGAATCTGTCAGATTAATCAGGGGTCTATCAAGAACTTTGCAAAGAGACCCAAAAGAAGTTTTGGTACTGGTGGTGGGCACATTGAACACAAGTTGTGAAGCACTACCAAGTCGTTTGACGAAGTTATTTGAGATGAGACTTAATAAAATTGTGGTTTTGTTACTTTTTGTTGCGTTTCGCCTTTGAATCGTCAAAAAACGGTGGGTGGTCTCACTAAAAGTAGCATAACATTTGTTCGGCTTGAGATATTGTGATGAAATCTGGCCACCATGTGTAGATATGAATTGTCTATAAGACTGAGAAATTTAATTTTGATATTCTTATTTTTGGCCAAGATATTGGCAAAATACCTTTAAAATATAGCGTTTAGTTTTTGAAGCGTCAAAAAACGGGGGGTGACCTCCCTAAAATTGGCATAACTTTTGTTCCGTTTGAAATATTTTGGTGAAATCTGGCCATCGTATGTAAATATGAATTGTTTATAAGCCTGTAAAATTTCATTTGAAAGTGTTTACTTTTGGCCAAGATATTGGGGAAAAACCTAGGGGGGGTCTTTTTTTTGGCGCATCCTGTATATTACATATGTATCACATAATATCACTATAGACCGTTTACCTCCTACAGCCCTGGGCCAATGTGTAGTCGAGGGTATACAGTGTGTAATAATGGTTTACTATCAAAACCGCGCACACAAAACCGCGCACACAAAACCGCGCACACAAAACCGCGATTCACAAAACCGCGCACGCTCATTACCGCGCACGATCATTACCGCGCACGATCATAACCGCATTCAAGTATTTCAACAAGCATCCAGCTTCTATGTCAGATCTAAAAATACCTTCATCCAACTTCTATTTAAGCGGTGCCTACAGACAACTCGTCAAACGACAACTGGTCTACAGACAACTGGTCCAGAGCTTGAGAAATGGAAGCTGGAATAAATTATTTTAGAGGTGAAATGGAGGCTGGATTGATGAAAATAACGCATGGGAAATGGAAGCTGGATGGAAATATTTTTAGATATAAAATAAAAGCTAGATTGACGAAAATAGCGCATGAAAAATGGAAGTAAAAGTAAAAAGTAAAGTCCCATCCCGTTCCATGAGGAACACATGGAGGCGCTCATCTCCTTTTCCATAGCCCTGAGCCAGCAATGGACGAATCCCAAGATCCTGGACACGGGGCCAGTGTATCGCAGGACTTGCTGTTTACTTCCCAGCTTACGCCGGTACCAAATTATACTGCTTGGTGACAGAGGCACGTGTGCGTAAACAACTTGCCCAAGGTCGTTACCCGGAGTCGAACCCGCAACCTTCCGCTCTGTGAGCGGACGCGTTACCGGTCCGCCACCAGGTCACACGTGAAAAATGGAAGCTGGATGAATATTCTGTTACTGGTGAAATAGAAGCTGGATTGACGAAAAATAACGCATGAAAAATGGTAGCTGAATGAAGGTATTTTCATATTTAAAAAAATCTAAAATAGAAGCTGGATTGACAAAAATAACGATCGCGAAATAGAATTTGGATGAAGGTATTTTTAGATCTGACATAGAAGCTGGATGCATGTTGAAATAATTGAATGTGGTTATGATCGTGCGCGGTAATGAGCGTGCGCGGTTTTGTGAATCGCGGTTTTGTGTGCGCGGTTTTATGTGCGTGGTTTTGACCGGACACCGTAATAATAACCTCACAGATATTTGTGTTTAGAATTCGGGAAAATGACCTGCCTATGTACAATGTAACTGTAGCGTACATTCGCCGTCACTGGCATTGTTCTCGTTTGTTGAAGATGCTCTGTGTCAAACAATGGCCGAATAAAATAAAATAGTCAATAAGGATGACAATAGATTATAACGATAACAATGATGACGACGACGACGACGACGACGACGTTGTTGCACCTGATTAGCATCTCCGAAGTCGTTGATGTCACATGATCCAGTTCCGCATCGGTGACACTGGCAGCAGTTGAAGTCGTCTGGACCGAAAGGAACCGCCGGAAACTGTCTGCTGCGGGAGTCGAAGAAGCTGCCTCCACTTCCGTTTCCGGTACCGACGTCATGTCCGCACATGTGGTTGATGACGGCATCAGCGTAAATCCTTAAATGGATCGATGGATGAATGGATAGATAAATCGATTGAAGAATCGATGAATGGATTGCTTGGTGGATACGGTATATAAATGGATTAACGAATTTGGCATAATGATCTATACAACTGGGCTATAATTATATATAATTTGGCATAATGATCTATACAACTATAGGTTAACTACAGATGACTATAGATGGGCGGTAAAATAATGGGCTTTTAGGGATGGAATGGAATAGGCTAAACTTCAATTTCCAAATAGATAAGACCAACTTGAGCTATGACCTAGATTAGCCTAAACTGAGCACATCTGAGCCTCTAATCTAATCTAATCTAATCTAATCTAATCTAATATAATCTAATCTAATCCAATCAGACAATAAATCGGATACCTGACGTCGACTGCGTTACACCTGCGGACCATGTCACGGAACTCATCCTCGTTACCGGATCTGGAGATAAGACGATAACTAATCGGCTGGTAACGCTCGTACCACGGACGAGATGGATTCCAGATAACGAGATGCTCGTTTGGTGGAGACACCTGCAGCAGCAAATTATAATCAATAATTCAGATCTATTATTGAACAAAAGTTTATCATCATCCATTCATCAGTAGTCAGGGTGAGAATTGCCGGGGGTGGGGGTTTCAACCCCATTCTTTCTTAGAGCCCCATAGTAAAGTCTGTTCTTCAAACCCCAATTCCAAGTGGATAATGGTCCATACCCCCAGTTATTTTTCCACAATTCTCACACTGTCAATAGTTAGACACAAACTTTCTTCGTTATCACGATTTTCTTGCAGATCAAGGTGAGGTGAAATAAAGTATAATAGGGATAATAGAGCTCGTTAAAAAAAAGGTAAGTTATAGGCCTATGAATGAAAGATAATACAAGGCAGAATAAGACTGGGATGAAAGGAAGAGGAAAGAAAGAGGCAAATGACTTCTTCGCCGCTAGACGTCACGTATACCTGGACTCCACAGAACCCGGATGGACCGAGCAATCGTTCACATTCGTCTGCGATGTCCGTCCATTTCCAGTCGAAGAGATGGACGATCACAGTTCGTCCAGGGACGCACGTGTCCACGTCATATCCGGTAAGCTTCTCTACAACAACAAACAGCAATCGACGACGACGACGATGATGACCACCGCAACACTGACGTATAATAATCGCAATTTGATATTAAATAAATTTGAAAGCATCGACTTTAATTAGTAGGCAGCTGGTTCCTGTAGGCCTAGGTACTCAGGCTGCAATGCACCACATAGAATAACTGAATAAAGCGCCATAGAAGGCATTAGATAACCAGCTAAATAGCGATACCGAGTATCGATTGATTGACTGACTGACTGACTGATTGAATCGGATTGATTGATCGATTGATTGATTGATCGATCGATTGATTGATCGATCGATTGATTGATCGATTGAATCGGATTGATTGATCGAATGATCGATTGATCGAATGACTGATTGATTGATCAAATGATCGATTGATTGATTGATTGATTGATCGATTGATTGATCAAATGATCGATTCTGATCGATTGATCGATTGATTGATCGATCGATTGATTGATACCGTTATCGCAGTAGTATTTCCTCGTGTCGTATGCAATCCGTCCGCAGCACGACGTCCGTGAATCTGCCGATTGCAGGAATCGATCCTGGCAGCAGATCTGCGAAGTCTTGTTGTAGACCGTCTGTCCTGCACAGCATCCTCGGTTCAAGGTATCGTTGAGGCCAATCAGGGTCTGGCCTCCTCCTCCTCCTCCACTTCCTCCTCCTTCTCCTCCTCCTCCTCCTCCTCCTCCTCCTCCTCCTCCTCCTCCTCCTCCTCCTCCTCCTCCTCCTCCTCCTCCTCCTCCTCCTCCTCCTCCTCCTCCTCCTCCTCCTCCTCCACAGCAGATGTTCTTCGTCCGATCGTAGACGATCGACTGACCACAACATACATAGCGCGGAAGGACACCGTCTCTCGACGTCCGTTGTACGACGACCGAATTGCCGCAGCGCACGAATCGCAGTGAACCATGCACGAGCTCTACAGTTAGTTACATAACATGTAACTGTAGAGTTAGACATAGGCCTATTATGTTAAGAACATCGTGCTTGCTAATATGACGATGGCAACTGCGATGATGATGAATTGATGATGATTCTGATGAAACGGACGACGACGATGACGATGTCGATCATGACGATGACTACGACTACGGTAATGATAACGACGATAATCATGATGACAGTGATGTCGGTGATGATGACGATGATAACGACGACGACGATGATGATGATAAAGTTGTTGCTGCTGCTGATAATTATGATGATGATGAAGATGATGATGGTGATGATGACGACGACGATGGAGATAATTAAGATGATGCTGATGATGTGATGGTGATGATAATTATAGCCTAGCCTAACGTCTTAATTTTTTAAGTCAACCAAAGCGTGTAGCCCTATAGAAAGTTCATAGTTGTGGGTCTATAAAATTTATAAAATAAAATCATACTGTCGATGTCATAATCTTGGCGATGATAATTAAGCGTAGCCTACGTTAGACCTAAACATAGTTACCTAAGCGTAGGCCTACCTTAAATTCTAGGCCTACGCATTATAAAGTTTATACAAACCTGAGACTGCTGATAGCGCTACAAAAATTATGACGACCTGGACTTTCGACGTGAGCTGAATTTCCATGGCAATGACACAAGTCAGAAAATTTGTTCAGCAAAGACGAACGAATTATTCTCAAGTAAAGGAGATAGCACTGACGTACAAAGTTATAGGCAACTTTAAAGACCCAACTGAACCCGAGAAGCAATTCCAAAGTAGGCTAGGTTATAATGATATATATATATGCGTATTATATATTTATTATATATACAGGGTGGCGCATAAAAAAGTGAGACCCCCTACGCGGTTTTGCTAATATTTCGGCCAAAAATAAGAATTTTTAAATCAAATTTTACTGACTTAAAGCCAATTCATATCTACGTATAATAGCCAAATTTCATAAAGATATGTCCAACATAACAAAAGTTATACCACTTTTAGTGAGACAACCCATCGTTTTTTGATGATCAAAAACACGTTACGCAAAAAGGTAACAGATATCGGCCAAAAATAGGAATTCTTATATGAAATTTCACAGGCTTCAAGGGCATTCATGCCTACGCGTAACTACCAAATTTCACACAAAACTTTCAAACGGAACAAAAGTTATATCACTTTTAGTGAGTATACCCAGCGATTTGTTGGGTCCAAAAACGATAGGAGAATTTAAGGCTGATTGTGAGTTGATATGGGAAGACTTCCCTCTTAAACCTATCAACAAGACCATCGGAAACTTTACAAATAGGTTCAGAACATGTTTGGGTGGGAGTGGGGGACATTTTGAACACAAGTTATCATGTTACTTCCGACAAAAAATTATTTGAAACTTGACTTAAGAAACTCGTTTTTTGCTCATTTTTTCATAACGTGTTTTTGAATCTTCAAAAAACGATGGGTGGTCTCACTAAAAGTGGTATAACTTTTGTTATGTTGGACATATCTTTATGAAATTTGGCTATTATACGTAGATATGAATTGGCTTTAAGTCAGTAAAATTTGATTTAAAAATTCTTATTTTTCGCCGAAATATTAGCAAAACCGCGTAGGGGGTCTCACTTTTTATGCGCCACCCTGTATATATACACTGTGTCCACGATAAAGTAGAACCCAATAAAAAATGTCATAACTCGGTCAAAACTTTCAGGATTTGTCTGAAATTTTAAACACAACAACAGTGGCCATATTTACACGCGATCCCAAAGACGATTAGAAATATTCGTGAGTTTGTCAAACTTATGAGCGTTTGAGATGCAGCACTGAAAATGCAACTTTCCAACATGGAAAATCTGAAAAGAAGTGAAATTAAGCTAAATACGGTGCTCAAGATGTCATTTTTGTTCACGAACACACGACCATAGAAGTAGATGCTACTGTTTGATGGTCAGGTCGATGATCACTTGGTCAAACAGCTGCCACTCTTCAACCAAACGCGCCATACGGTTATCGATGTCATGAATACGGGAACGAAAAACGCGCTACTCCGGTACATGCACCCGGATCGAGGTCTGGACTGCTAGGCGACCACAGCTACGGATATGAAGCCGAGTGTCTTCCGGGACAGCTACTACACTACTACGTCTATGGTCGTGTGTTCGTGAACAAAAATGACATTCTGAGCACCATATTTAGCTGAATTTTACTTCTTTTCAGCTTTTCCATGTTGGAAAGTTGCATTTTTCGGTGCTGCATCTCAGACGCTCATAAATTTGGCAAACTCACGAATATTTCTAATCGGCTTTAGGATCTCGTGTAAATATGGCCACTGTTGTTGCGTGTAAAATTTCAGGCAAATCCTAAACATTTTGACCGAATTATGACACTTTATTGTGGGTTCTACTTTATCGTGGACACAGTGTATATATATATATAGCCTAGGCCTATATCATGGTCTAGTCACCATAAATCACTGCAGTAGGCCTACTTTAGCCCTCAACACCTCAAGGATGGAACTTAATATTAATTCCAGGCTCCTATTACACGACGTGTTTTTCATATAAGTCTGTATAATATAGACATTTTATCAAATACACTTTTTTCTGTCATTTATGTGCATTGGCATAAGATATAGCCTAATTAAGGTGTAGGCTAAATTGATATTGTATGGCTCGTAAGGATGTCAGTTGAAGCTTAAGGATGTCAGCTGAAGCTTTTAAAACCATGTCGAATTAGCCTATATCAGATGTCATCTTGGTAATGCGACTCTGCGTGGCTATGATATATTATTATTTCGCAGAGTAGGCCTAGGCCCACATGCTGTTTGCAAAGAGATGCATTTCTGCTCTGATCCAGGCTACATTTTACCCTACATACATGTATGTCTTAAATTCCAAATGCTATTAAGTGTTATTGAAAACTTGTTTTCCAAGTAGGAAGAAGACTTCAGCCTCACTAGCCTAGGCCTACGTCATAGAGAGGGTGTTGCCGATCCACTTATCCTTACGTTTGCCTATCTGTCCGTCTTAACTAGACCTAGATCTATTCGAGTGTATAGATCACGTACCGCACATGTGTTGTGCCACAGGCTACGGTACATTTGTTTAGGCATATAGGCCTATACAGGGCTTAAAGTGTGCCAGGACGGTCATGGACGGCGTCCAGGCACTTATTTTCGAGGCTGGACGCCGTCCTGCCACTTATTTGGCCAGCACTGCCTGGACGGTCGTCCATGACTGCATGGACGGCGTCCATGCAGTTACGGACGACCGGCCATGACTGCCAAAAATGGCTCCATTTGAGGTCGACACGACCAAAAATGCGCTGGTCGCTGGGGCTCCGCCCCAGACCCCGCTGCGGGAGCAAACGGTCAAGACAAAACCATTTTCTTTACAATAAAATTTTAATTTTTATTGTTATCCTGGTAGCTTGCGACACTAAAAAACCACTTATTTTTGAAGTTTTCGCGACTTTATCGTTCACAAATTGCTGGCAAAAAGAGCCTAAAAATGGCTCCATTTGAGGTCGACACAGCCAAAAATGCGCTGACAATGTTCAAAAACGGGCTTCAAGCACATAAATTTCTAAAGGAAGAGGTCCACTCCACATAACAAGAGTGTACTAAAACTTGCTGTTAAGTCATTAAACAGCTGATTGTGCAAAAGGATAAGTTTACAAATAATTAATGTAAAAAGTGTAAAAGTATTAATGTAAAAAATAAGTGTAAAAGTATTAATGTAAAAAATAAGTGTAAAAGTGTTAATGTAAAAAACAAGTGTAAAAGTATTAATGTAAAAAATAAGTGTAAAAGGATCAATGTAAAAGTATTAATGTAAAAAACAAATGTAAATGAATAAATGTAAAAGAATGTGCAAAAGTATTAATGTAAAAAACAAGTGTAAATGAATAAGTGCAAAAGTATAAATGTAAAAAATAAGTGGAAAAGTATTAATGTAAGAAAACAAGTGTAAAGTATAAATGTAAATAATAAGTGTAAAAGTATTAATGTAAAAAAAAACAAGTGTAAATGACTAAGTGTAAAAGTATAAATGTAAAAAAAGTGTAAAAGTATAAATGTGAAAAAAAAGTGTAAAAGTATTAAAGTGAAAAACAAGTGTAAATGAAAAAGTGTAAAAGTATTAATGTAAAAAACAAGTGTAAATGAATAAGTGTAAATGAATAAGTGTAAAAGTATTAATGTAAAAAAATGTAAAAGTATTAATGTAAAAAAGTGTAAAAGTATAAATGTAAAAAATAAGTGTAAGAGTATTAATGTAAAAAGTGAAAATGAATAAGTGTAAAAGTATTAATGTAAAAACAAGTGTAAATGAATAAGTGTAAAAAATAAGTGTAAAAGTATTAATGTAAAAAAGTGTAAAAGTATTAATGTAAAAAACAAGTGTAAAAGAATAAATGTAAAAAATAAGTATAAAAGATTTAAGGTAAAAAAATAAGTGTAAAAGGATCAATGTAAATGTATTAATGTAAGAAAATGTAAAAGTATTAATGTAAAAAAGTGTAAAAGTATCAATGTAAAAAAATAAGTGTAAGAGTATTAATGTAAAAAAGTGTAAATGAATAAGTGTAAAAGTATTAATGTAAAAAACAAGTGTAAATGAATAAGTGTAAAAAATAAGTGTAAAAGTATTAATGTAAAAAAGTGTAAAAGTATTAATGTAAAAAACAAATGTAAAAGAATAAATGTAAAAAATAAGTATAAAAGATTTAAGGTAAAAAAATAAGTGTAAAAGGATCAGGGTAAAAGTATTAATGTAAAAGAATGTGTGAATATATTAATGTAAAAAAATAAGTGTTAAGTATAAATGTAAATAATAAGTGTAAAAGTATAAATGTAAAAAAATAAGTTTAAAAGTATTAAAGTAAAAAACAAGTGTAAATGAATAAGTGTAAAAGTATTAATGTAAGAAAATGTAAAAGTATTAATGTAAAAAACAAGTGTAAATGAATAAGTGTAAAAAATAAGTGTAAAAGTATTAATGTAAAAAAGTGTAAAAGTATTAATGTAAAAAAAAGTGTAAAAGTATAAATGTAAAAAAGTGTAAATGAATAAGTGTAAAAGTATTAATGTAAAAAAACAAGTGTAAATGAATAAAAAAAAGTGTAAAAGTATTAATGTAAAAAATGTGTAAATGAATAAATGTAAAAGAATCAATATAAAAGAATCAAAGTAGCCTACTATTTGGTCGGCAGTACTTTGAGTAGAAGCCGAGGGTAATGGTTCTTTTAGCCTATAATAATATAAATATAAATATGATATTATCAGATAAGACTTCGAAGGGCTTTTTGCGCTGTCAATTGTTCCTTTTTTAGCAGTGTGCAGGTTTTCTGTGTTCGTTCTTTTCCTGCAGGTTCTTTGCATTCTCGATTGTTCTTTTTCATCAGACACCATGGTTCTTTGTGCAGTCTTTCGTTCTTCTGTTGTCGAATGGCTGGTTCTTTTGAGCAGACGATCGTTCGTTTTGACAAACGCAAATCGCTCTGATGTGGTCTGCAACAAAATAATTCAAACAAACTGAATTTCTCTCGCGTTTTGCTGACGTAATCTGAAATTTAGTTGAACTGATATAGGGTATCAAAATAGGGTATGACAAATATCGTTATCCAGACTCAAGTATTAGATTAGAAGCAGGTTAAGGGCTTAAGGCTGAAGATATTAAGAGCTTAGCAACAGCAGCAGCTAGCGGACCCTCAAAACTTGAACGATTTCATCAATTTCATTGGGACGATAGGCCTACACATGGGTGGAATTTGGTTCACGGAAGAGGCAGATGAACAGTTGGCTGGGGCACATGTTGAGGGGAGACTCGTTCTTGAGGACGGTACTCGAGGGAAGAATGGATAGAAAGAAACCACGTGGAAGACCGAGAAAGATGATGATGGACTGGTTGATGGACAGAGAAAATCGACAAGAATATAAATAAATCAAGGAAAAAGCACAGAGAAGACAAGAATGGTGTCGTTGGAATATTAATGGACCCGCCTATAGTGCAGAACACTAACAAAGAAGGTTTGTTACAGAACCTCGAATTTCACAAGGACCGACCCTTAAGCAATGTTCCCTCTAAGGTGCGCGGCCGCGCGGCCGCGCGGCCGCGCAGCTCATCAGAACATCCCGCGCAGCAGTTTCAATATCCGCGCAGAATTTTTTAAAAGAAATTAAGTAAGTATTATAAGCTTTGCTTAACTTGAGATAGGCCATTGATTTATTGGACTACTTACTTATCTTTGTGAAAGAGAGGTTGTGCGCGGACGACGACCCAGCTGCCATTTAGCCATGCGACAGATTATCCCCTACAAATTTCCCAACTAATGACGATACCCCGAGAGCTTTGTAATGACTGGATGCAGTCTGGAAGCATCAACGCTCCCACACAGGTGGAATCCGATTGAGAGAATATTTAGTCGCGGCTATTGATCAAGAGAATAAATCCCAGAAACGAGCCAGAAACGACTTAGTGACCAGACTAAATGATCAACAACCAGAGAGTGGCAGAGACATCTGATAACTAATCACAAGGGACGCTCCAACCTCATCCGCAGTGTCTGTCTGTCAGTCATTAACTGGGACGTCTTGTCGAATCTTGCTTTGACTCGAAACCAGAAGACCAGCTTGGCACCAGCCAATTTAGAGGGATGCTGATTCTTATCAGCCGTTTTGCCGTCATAGGCGGCTGCACCGGCTGGCTAGTTAGCTTCCAACAGGTGGTGCCAATGAAGCATCCACTAGGTGAGTGGAAAGCCCTAGGGGGTGTATTATATTGCAGGCCTGTGCTTCATTCAGATCATCATAGTCGAATTCCACTTCGGAAGTCGGTTTAATACTTAGCGAGTGAAATTTGTAAGCGATGTCGAAACGCAAAGCGAAAGAGAATTCTCTATTAGACAGTTTTTCAAAGAAAAAATGTTTTTCAAAGTTTAAAACTGATTGGCTTAATGAGATGGTGGAGACGGATCTTCCAACGCCAGCAGAAAACGGACGGACGAGCCTAGGTGATGTTTTCTCTTATCGTGAAAGCATTGACGATGTCGTTTGTCAGCTGTGCCAAGAAGCTCGTGCTCTCGGCGATTTCAGTACAGGGAAACGCTGGAACGATTGGAAAATGGATTAGCCAACTTGAAGCGGCACCTTACTCAGAAAATCCATTTATATTCGGTTTTTAAACTACGATGTCAGAAATCCGGAGGCCTGCACAGGTTGCTAACTAAAAGCGCCGAGCATTATTTTTATGCTAGAATAAGAACTAACCTACATTTAGGTCTAGTCTTCTTCATCATGTAGCTTCTGCAGGTAGGCCTATCTCAACTTTGATCTCACATTCGTCATCGTATCATAATATTTTTTATTGCGATAAGTATTAACCATTCGTAATTTCTGTGCCATACAAGGTTTTTAATATAAAAAGAACATTATCACAGGCGTGTAATAGGCCTAACTAGTGTAGTTAAACCTGCAGATTTCCAAACACAAATTTAGTGTTTCTGAAAATGTGGTGTCCATGCGGAAATTTAGGTTGCTCAAGCAACCGTCAGTTCCGCGCACACAGGAAAAATATTAGAGGGAACGTTGCCCTTAAGTTAAGTGAAAGAAACTTAAGGAATGGTTAACATAAATGTTTTCTCACCAATCGTCTGTAGACCCACGCTCTAAAAACGGTTCAATTTCAATGTCACTTTCGGATCCCTCCACCAGCTGCTCTTTCTCGGCGCTTCCGATTCCCTCCGCAGACGATACTTCGACTTGACGCAGGTGTCTCGGTGGCTACGAAGGAGATGGGCATCGGCCACGGACCTCCTGATGAAGCCAACTGAAACCGCCTCTTCGATCATGACCCCCATCCGAGTCATCGTAGTCGTCAACCGTTCGGAGAGTCATCGCACGAACCGAACGGCGCGCTCTCAAGGATGAAGGATGCCGAAAGCACCGGCCGGCGTATGACATGTAGCTAGCCTCGTCATCGTCGCCTGCCCCAGTGTCGAAGCACGTCGCGGGGAGGAATTAAAAGGCTGCAGAAGCGGGAATTACGTTGGTGCAGAAGAAGGTGTAATCGTTGACAGGGATCTCATCCGACTGTCGCTCATGACCCTACTCGTCATTTCCGGCGTCTATGCACCACCATCGGCAACTCGGCTTCTCCAACATCTACCACGACGGTAGATTCAGCTCCAGCAGCAGATAACTCGGCGACGATCGAAGGTCTCGCGTCATTACCATGCTGCAGCTTCTTCTCCGTCACTGCAGGTCGCTTGTTCTTCTGCAGCTTTCCCTCCGTACGCTCCACGGTCGGCCCGGTCTTCCTTTGGCAACCTTTGCCTGGTGCTACGCAACGCAATTAATCGATGCAACTAATATAATTATACTCTTCTCACATCGCAATTTACTCGCACAAAAGAATTTCTTTAAAATTTGCTTTCGAAAATATTGCAAGCCATCTCATGATCTCTCTCTCTCTCTCTCTTTCACAAAATGACGTAATTAACAGCGCAGGCAAGACAGTTAAGGACGATGACGTCACTCGCGATATAGAAAATTAATATTTATTTGATTGTGACGTTGCCGTTTTAATTTATTCATTCATTCATTCTCTGAATTTATATAGCGCCGCTTTAAGAAATTTACTCAGAGGCGCTTCCAGCCCAGCCACGGCAAAAGAAAACAGACTTGAGAGGTTTTCGAAGAAAAGTTTTAGACCTATTGGTAGGATTAATAAATGCAGCTTTGAATTCCGATTTGAATTCATATTTGAATTCAGATTTATTTAAGATGGACGGCCCTAAAACCGAGAAAGCTCGGCGTTGTCTGGCAGCCAGTGTAAGAGATGTGAAAAAATAACTGGGGGGTTTGGACCATTATATCATGGAATCGGGGTGTGAAAAACAAACTTTAACATGGGGCTCTAAGAAAGACTGGGGGTTTGACACCCCCCGCGCCAATTCTCACCCTGCTGGCAGCTAACTTAGCTAAGCGAGCCCGCGTGGAACTATAGGAGTTTCCCATTTATAGCCAGGGCTTAAAGAGTGCCAGGACGGTCATGGACGGCGTCCAGGCACTTATTTTCGAGGCTGGACGCCATCCTGCCACTTATTTGGCCAGCACTGCCTGGACGGTCGTCCATGACTGCATGGACGGCGTCCATGCAGTTACGGACGACCGGCCATGACTGCCAAAAATGGCTCCATTTGAGGTCGACACAACCAAAAATGCGCTGGTCGCTGACCCCGCTGCGGGAGCTTACGGTCAAGACAAAACCATTTTCTTTTACAATAAAATTTTTATTTTTATTGTTATCCTGGTAGCTTGCGACACTAAAAAACCACTTATTTTTGAAGTTTTCGCGACTTTATCGTTCACAAATAGCTGGCAAAAAGAGCCTTAAAATGGCTCCATTTGAGGTCGACACAGCCAAAAATGCGCTGGTCGCTAAGGCTCCGCCCCAGACCCCGCTGGGGAGCTTACGACGTTCCCTCAGACCCCCTAGTCGGGACGTCCTTCGTGACTTCGGCAATCGCAACTTCGCGCCTTCGGCGCCGACGCTGACGACCAATTACAATGCAGCGTCCAGGCACTTCTTTTTTTTACACTTTAAGCACTGGGCCTATAGATCACAAAGGACATTTCTAACTTTGTCCAAAGCAGCTATATTAACTCAAGTACAATCAGCTTAGGTCTTTTACTCAGCGATATTTTAGATGACTTAACAAAAATTCAGCTCACGAACATGCTTTTAATATGTCATCAGCTGCAGATAATTTATTAGCACGTAAATGCGGTAGGCTATTAATTTTGAGCCCGGGTCAGAGTCAAAAGCGGTGCATTGAATCCCTCATCCACGACGCCAACGTACACATGTATTCTGTTGTCTTAGAGTTTGTATATAAATTCTGCCGAACTGTGGTCCTATATGGGACTTTAATTCTATTCATCTCAAGCGTTTTCCGCAGCCAACTGTTTCCTATAGTTTCACAAGTTCTCAGGTTAAAGTTTAACGGCTTGTGAAATCAAACTCTTCTGCGAGCAAGGTTCACGTCCGCTCCTGCACACGGGTCGTCGGGTCCACGAAAAGCTAGCTACGCCTCTGGTTAATGTGTACTGCCGGAAGAAGCAAATAAAACAAAACTATTCCCACAAACCTCCAGTTTTCAATCATTTAATGAAAATACAGAAACGCATCATCATAACAAGATAGTTGAATAGAATTTCTTACACTTCTAAAACTGACGACTGCAGACACTGCCATAATGCCCCACAGTCTGGTGACTCAGCATTCATTCATTCATTCATTCTTATTTGATATTTACATATCATTACATCAAGATATCTGCTCTACACTACAAGTTGAAGTGTAGCTGTTATAAGTGATGGTGGTACTGAAGTGTCAATGATTATGACATTCAATCACATTTTAATCACCAATTTACCATGGAAGTTGGAAAAAGACATCTTCAGTGGTTTAAAAATAAAGTAAGGAGGAGGATCTTGTCAAAGCAGTGGTCATGAGATCCACATATCTGGGTTAATGTACAGAAATGTTGCATGTAGCACAAGTCTTTTTTGAAAGAATTTCCAAATCATCAGAGAAAACTAATCCTAACTTACTCTAGGTCACCTTAAATTAAATGCATAGTATGCATACCAATTCTTAAATAATAAATAAATTCTATAATCTTGTGTGGCATATCACAGAGAAATGAATCAAATTTCATTGAAATGATGGCAATCTCAACAAATGCTGAACATGAAACAGTCTACAGAAACAGAAACCGGTTCTTGTATGTTTTGAGGCCATTGCTCTTTGGAAGCGCTCTCGAACCCTCGTGGGGCTCTTCAGAATCTGTCTGCTGTGACAGCGAACGTGAGAAGTATTTGGCGAAACGTGGATCAGACTCGATTTTCTTCTCCAGCTTTGAAAATTTATGCGGTGCTCTATCCTTGTGCCTGAAATTATACGAAACATTTCCATGAACTGATGAAAGTGAATCAATATTAAACCCAGAAAGTCAGTTGTTCAATAAAATCTTCAGAAAACCAGTAATCAATCCATGGGCGCCCTCAAATATTTTTGCAGGAGGGGGCAAAAATTTTACGATGGTCACAAAAAACATTTCAGTCGCAAGAGCATGAAAAATACAGCGCTGAAAAGTAAGAATAAGGGTATTTTTCAAATAGGTTCATTAATTCAAATTTCTCCGTTTGATTTTGTGTATAATTTTTAATATGAATAGTTTCCTAAGTGCAAAAAATTTGTTAAAAATCCAAAAATTGATGTTAAAAAGTAGGTCCATGAAGGCTTCTAAATATTTATTTCTATAGAGATTTCTAAACGTAAATTTCTGACTTTCACTGTGTTTATCATTGGTATCGTTAGTGCTTTAATGCGAAGA
Organism: Lumbricus rubellus; assembly: GCA_945859605.1. NCBI lineage: Eukaryota > Metazoa > Annelida > Clitellata > Crassiclitellata > Lumbricidae > Lumbricus > Lumbricus rubellus. The sequence continues at coordinate 34,339,696 of OX243811.1, read as the reverse complement.
AATTTGTTAAAAACCCAAAAGTTGTAGTTAGAAAAATAGGTTTCACTTTTCCAGGGAGGGGGGCAAGTGCCCTCCCTTGCCCCTATGTGCGGGCGCCCATGAATCAATCGAATGCCATATCAGTCTGCCCGTCAGACTCAACCAATAAGCATTCAATTAAAATATTTGTAATCAATAAATTAAATCAATCAGCTTAGTAGGGAAGTGCTCAGTAAGATTTTAATGCATGGCCTTATATCTGGTGATAATGATTTGGCATTTGATCTCCTCTTTGCTAGCTTCTTTTCAGACTTGTTTGGCTGTCAAGGTCTGTGAATGTGTTCACTACTTGTGCACAGTACATCACCTGCAGTCAATGAAAGTAACAGTGGACAGTCCGTGGTGGTGTGGACAATGGACATTGACTTTGTTCCAGCTGATATCCAGGTCACAGGCTCTTGACACCTTGCCTAGGTATAACTTCCAGTACCAGCAGATACACTTCAATCATACATGACTCCATGAGTAAAGAACCACCAGCTGCATAGTCTAGGCCAGCCAAGCTCTTCTACCCAATTGCAGTGGCCTCAATGCCACAATTCATTAGTGTTGCAGCAAGGTTTTGAGTCATCAGATTTCTTTGCCTCACTATCAAAACTCTAAACCATGAAGCTATTTTGCCTTCACCTTTCATGTAGCAAACGTGTAAGCATATACAACACATCAAATATTGATAATCATGGCTTCTCGAAATGAGCATAGGAGTCATAATGGAGCTGTATCAGTTGGGGTGGTTGGTGGGCAGAAATGCAGAAACTCATCATAATGGTCATGCCATCGAGGCAGTGCAGCACCTGAAGAACCCTGGGGCTGCAATCAAGCAACTGACCCTCTGGCAAGTACTGCACTGTTAAAAATATTTGCTGAGAGTTCTTGCACTGGTTGTCGAGTGTGACATAAGTACCAAGTACATAGCCAAGTGTTTCAGAACCTCTTTAACCCTTTAATGCCGGAGGGTATAGGATTTCCCATACATTTTACTACCTTCTCGGCATTAAAGGGTTAAGGCACGCAAAATGTCCTAAATAAATGAACAGCAACATGAGTATGCAAACCACCTTTGTAATGGCACAACGTTGCAAGATAGTGCTCAACTAACTAACTAACTAATTAACTAACTAACTAACTAACTAACTAACTAACTACACATCAAACATGCATCTGAACATTCATGTAGTCTATTTTACAGACACGTCATAGACGCTGTCGTCTATTTCCTAGCAGTGCATAGTTACTACATACCTAAGCAGTCGACGTTCTGATATGCGCAAATCCAGAACAGCCTTCTTGTAGTTGGCGACGATGTCCTTATTGGTGTATTTCTCAGAATAATTTGTGTAGTTCTTCTTAATGTAGTCGTGCGCCTACAAGAATAACAAAACCAGATAAATATTAATTATTATTATTAATTGAGCACTTCAATTTTTTATATGTACAGTACACTTTCCTTAGGCCCCGGCTGAGCTATATAAATCATAAAATCATTGTATTATTATTATTTATTACTATTACTAAATATTATTATACTGATAAAACACACCTAGTTAATGGTTCAATCAAACTCAGATACTTTCACCTTGAAATAAAACACATTTCCTATCAATGGTGCAGTTCACTCAGTTTCTTTGAAATTATTTTACAGTACAGCCCCAGGGTTGCCAGGTCGTCGCGAAAAGCGCGAATTGGGCGACTTTTGAAAGTGCTCGCGACTGAAAATTTCGTCTTCGCGACCTCGCGCTTTTTGGGCGACTTTTGAATTGTCTCGCGGTCGCCACGGCGACATTTTGAAATCTCATAAATTCACCGCTGTAAATTAAAATTACCGTGACGTGTGTGTGTGGCGTTGTCTACCTAATGATAAGGGCATTCATTGAATTTAATTCTCTAAGGAGCACGGACTAATTTACCGCATGCACTAAGTTGCTTGTCATCTAAATTTTTACGTCAATGTTTTCATCATGTATATTCCGACTGGCGCGTTTCTATTAAGCTCCAAGAAATTTGCCGCCAATAATTGGCGGCAAACTTCATCTTTCATGCACGAGGTACGCGGGCACCTGGCCTGTTTTGGAAATGTAGGCCTACTATAGCCTATAGGCCTAGATTGTTCTCTAACTCACGTTATGTGAAAGTGGGTGAAATACGTTAAATTATACAACAAGAATTGGGAACGACTCCCAGATTGTGAAGGTAGGTTCGATCACTCCCAATTCACTGCAATACATAGGCCTAACCCTTAGGCCCTATATACATGTACGATTCATTTATGACTTGTAAACCAATTTAGTCGTAACTAGAAATTGCAGTGAAATTCATTACTGAATGCAAAATACTTAATGTGCAACAGACTCCCGGAAAGACTCGTGGCGCCATTAAATTATTAGTGACGTGTTTTTTTACGACATGATGGCTTCCAGTGATCCTCCAGCGAGGAAAAGCATTTTGTAAGGCATGTAGAAAAGCTCGCGATTTTCGCGACTTTTTTCGTGATAATCTCGCGATTTTCGCAACTTTTTGTCGAGATCTCGCGACAAATTTTTTCCGAAATCTGGCAACCCTGTACAGCCCTTCTAATTCTGACAGAATCTGCATTTCAAGGTTTCATAAAGATGCGATACAATTATCCAATTAATTGTTTACTGAGTTAGTCACTGCGTTGCAAGAAAAAAAACTTCAATTGAAATGTTTATTTCAAAGAAGATAGTTAAATATGTCGCCATCTTCAACAGTTTTCCCATCAGTATTTAACTATTTACCTCAAATGCAAAATATCACTTAATTTTCTACTCAAAACTTTCACTTTACAATCGCTGACCTTATTATGTATCGGTTGTTCCATAAATGGACCACCTGACAAAATGAATGATTAAGAAAATTAACCAAACAAGCCAAAATTCGATTAAAACTTTTAACAATAAATTGATTAATTAATAGCTAGATCCGCAGCTACATAATAATAATAATAATAATAATAATAAAAATAATAATAATGTTATTATGATCATCACTTCAAATGGAAGACAATAGCAGCTGGAAGCAAACCAGCAACTGGCAAATCTTTCCATTCATGGAGAAAAACGGCCAACTTGCTATATAATGCAGAGCTGGGCTAATATGTATCCCTAACAAATGGATGCAAAAAAGCAAAACCAAAAAGATGTATAGCTACAGCGACCATACCAGCCACACGGCAATTCTACGCACCTTGTCGAATCGCTCCTGAATGAAGGTCGCCTGCTCAACCGCTCGCGATTTAAAATCATCGAGGCAATTTCGGCGCAGCTGAGCGGCCGTCTCGCGAGACAAAACATCATCAGTTTCTTCCAGTTGGCTCAAATATGGAGACATGTAATCTGCGCTCTTTTTTTCTTCCAGAATCTTCTTTTTTGCCTGATCTCCATTATACTTCGTTTCTTTCTCGTGCAATCTGCCTTCAACATTCTCCAGGTTCTTCTTTTCATCAAGGTTCTTCTTTTCATCAAGGTTCTGCTTTTCATCAAGGTTCTTCTTTTCGTCAAGGTTTTTCTTTTCATCAAGGTTTTGCTTTTCATCAAGGTTCTTCTTTTCATCAAGGTTCTGCACAGTTGCTGTTTGATCCAAGTTTTGAATATTCTTACTCTTTTCTTGCATCAGGCTTTTCTAAAAAAAAGTTAAAAGATTAAACGTAAGGTACTGACACTGGTAAAATTCCAATGATTCAGTCTGTGCAGCAACCTAAACTGACTCAGATCTAATAAAATTAGAACAGACAGTTCAACTAAAGTTCGTTTAAAAGCTTTACATGTCTGCAAAGACAGCATCAGAGGTTTGCCACTCGTGCATGGAAGAAGCTTTGCCTTGTGGAGTGTAACAAATTCTAACTCTGAAGAAAAGCCACACATGTATGCACTTCAAATTAAAAACAACACCAAGGATCATAATCGCATAATTGCATTTAACTCAAAATTGACAACTTGTTCCCATGCTATTATATTGATTGACTGACCTATTGATTAGCTAATTAAATAATTAATTCATTGATTTACTGACGGACAGATTGACAGACTTGCAATCCCCTATGGTTCATCAATCACTAACTGACCAAATAACAGAGTAATCCCTTGACTTAGTGACAGGAATGACAGATGAACAGGGTGACAACTTAATTCATTAACTTGATTCATTGATTGACAGCCTGATCAAAGACACCCACTGATTCTTGGTTGCTGTTCTTTGTTCCAGTGTACCGTCTAAAGTTGAAAACAGATTTCTCGAGAACAACGTCCTCATCTTGTCGTTGAAGTCTGTTCACCATACTCTCGATCTTGCTCTCTGCGGCCAGGAAGCGAAGCATGCTGTCCTGTTCGGTCTTTAGAAGGCCAGTGAACAACTCGTACTTCTCAAACTCTCGCAGTTCTTTAAATCTTGGATGATTCTTTAAATAAATAATTTTCAAACATTGAATGAACTAATAATCATTTTCTCAATTAATCCACGTAAACAATCAACTAAACAATCGATTCATTCACTTATTTAGAAACCACTTACATAGCGCCTATTCAATTTGTCTAATCAGTGGTACTCCCCCTACGAGTCCTAGTCGAAGAATGGTTTTAGGTTAGGCTGAAATGTGCCTAACTAAATCGACTTTGGTCTGAAGGGCACAGGGATTCAGTCTACGGCTATTCTGGGTAGACGGCCCAATAAGAGAAATTAATAATCAGCAATCAGTGAATCAACAAATAAATCAACGTACTGGTGATCAAAGTAACACACGTATGCCAACACAACCAATCATTATCATACCAGTCAGTGAGCTATCTACCACTGTCAACACATTCTTGAACATAAAAATGATGAAACAAAACTCACCAGATATGCTGAATAACAATTGGACTCCCAAGGCGCAAATTCCCTCAGTGCAACTGTATTCTCTGGTATTGTAAACTTTCGCGAGACATTGCTGAACTTTTCCTCTTCCGTGTGGTAGGTCACCAACATCTCATCGTTCTCGAAATCGTAGACAACAGCCGCTATGTCATCGTTGTTGGACAGCTTACCAATCTTACGATCGTACAGTTCTGTGATGTTCTGCACAAATAAACATCATAACACAAACAGATATTTACAATTCATCCATTGCCTTTTATTCAAATTTTTCTAGTAATAACAAGAAGATAATTATCATCAAGAACAATAAAATATTCTAATTTATAATAATAACAGTAATAAAGAATTTCATTATCTCAATCACATCAAATCTGATTTAACATATTCCAAGAAGCATACTTTCTGGACCAAAAATAAACGATGCCACATATATTTAGTTAAGGAAGGCATCGCACTTGTGTAGCACGAAGTTTCATGGCACCTCAAAAGCGGAAAATCAAAACAAAAAAAATATTTATTGAACCACATTCATCAAAACTGCTTCCATTTTTCAAAATGCAATTTTGAGTTAAGCAGAATTTTTTGTGCAGACTTTACAAGTCCAGTGATGCTCACAGGAATTTTGTGACCATACTAAGTTCCAAATGCAAATCCAACTGTAAGTTCACTACAACCTGCAAACATACAGATACACGACATTTACGTGGTCTCAAAGTACAATTTCCGTTTAACACAGCCCTTAAAGTGATACTCAGAACCCATCCCAAAAACCACAATAAATACAGATTCAACGTAACAATAATAATAGTAATAATATTAATAATAGTAATAATAAATGGCAGATTCACTTAAATGAAAACAAAAAAGTCTCTAACAGTGACTTGACGTTCTGAATTCTGATCCGACATGTCGTAGCTATCGCCATCAAAGGTGACAATTCGCATGTGCAGGCAATCACTTCGATTGGAGAAACGTTGCCGGAATTCGTCCACACTGTCGTTCACCTCTTCCAGTCCATCTGCTCGCGCGTCTTTATAAAACACTAGATGGCGCTCAGTCATTTCGCCTCTTATTGGTCGGTACCTATGATCTATGGTGAAAAGAACAAAAGCATAACCTAATTTCAGTTCAATGGTGACATCAGATGCAAATCACAGAACATCACTCAACTTCAAAGCATTATCATCTGTCAGAGTCACCCAGTCAAGTCCACTCTATTACCTTCTATAATACTACCGGTAATATCATCAATGATCATCATTATCATACAGGTTTATGGCATCCACCAAAGGTTGCCTCAGGGTAAACTAGAACCAAAAAATTACAATCCATTGGAAAGTAAGTTCATATTTGATAAATAGGGAAGCTGGAAGACATGCATGAAGCAAACAAAAACAAGAAATAAGCAGAATTCTGAGATTCTGGCATACAGATATCTATTATCAAGATATTCTACTTACAAGGTAGTTCGCATAAAACATTTATTAGGATCAGTCACCCATAATTTAAATATTCTTCAAGTTAGAAAGCCAACACTATTCAAACATTCTTTCAACTATCAGACTAACATTTATCAAACGATAACTATTAACTGTTAAAAATAGCTCCATCAAAATTATTAGCTGTTAAAATGTCTGCAGTAATCACCATCACTTATAAAAGAGTGTTGCTATATAAATTATATATAATTCATGAGTATGATGTAGGTGTATACAAAATATATAGGACCTTTGATGTGCTCCTTATGACCTTGATGGAATCGCTCGACTATCCAACCAGTTTTCAGGTCAATGTGTTTCAGATACAGTCTATCAGAACGATGCTTGAAATTCTCCAGCACAGATGTAATGGAGTTCGCTGAAAAGTGATAACAAAGCGAAATTAATTTCTTCGCCAGTTAACCATAGATAATAATCCATATGTAATTAACCCTTTAATGCTGGAGGGTATAGGATTTCCCATACATTTTACTACACTCCTGGCAATAAAGGGTTAAACTATGAATTAATAACCCGCAAATTTGTTGAGTACTTACCTCAAATATGTGTCGATCAAACCAAATTGTGGATCCAAAGCTTCTGAAGATGGGACAAGTAAGAAGGTCATGCTTAATTCTGCCAACGGCTTTATAACTTATAATGTGAAATCAAAGGATATAGAAAATTACCAGTTTAAGTCGATATAATGGCAATGCATGGGTTTGTATTATTTCCAGTCTTCGTTAAAACCTTTATCATTTTCTAAGTTAAGCAGGCAATCCTCATTCCAACCAGTTTGGGCATCTCCAATTCTCCATGGCTGCCCTACTGGCCTCTACAAATGAAATGTAGTATACAGAAGTTTATTAGCTGGTTAATTAGCTGCTGGTAATGAAGATACATTTTTTAGATAAATATATATAATAAATAATAACAGTAACTCACAGTCTGGATCGTCATAGCATATCAGACGACGGATAAGTCCGGTTGGCATAAGCCGGGGAGCAAAGAACTCCAACTGGACTCGTTCGAAGTTTCTGCGCTTGTATCCCTGAGGGTACCTCAGCTCAAAGTCTGCAGTAAAAACCAGTAAGTCAGAAACTATTGTTTGCCATTTATATATTAGTTTTGCTACTGGCCTGTAATAACAGAGCATAGAAATACAAGTGCAGTCATCATGTTAACTGCAAAAATAAGACATCAGCGATTGTAATGTAATGTGATATCTAGATTCACACTGGCAGCAGAAACGAAAGATATTTCAAGTTTCGTTCAGCTCAGCTGTTTCACCTATAGTCGGCTGATCAAGCTGAACTCTTAGTCCCTCGCTCATGGACTACTATAATGCAGCGGTGCGGTTTCTCGGTGGCTGGCCCTAGAACTCTGTTGTGCTCCACCTGGTGCCTAGACGTCACACCACTATGTTTGTTTATAACTTAAAAACTGCCTTATTTAGCTGTGGTTGGACTGGGAGCACTTCTGAGCAGACTTCCTTGAAGGTGCGCTATATAAAACTCAATAATGATAATAATAATAATATTATCAAATGCACTCTCACTCGGTGTGACAGAACATTTGGTAACAGCTGTACAGAATTGCATTATAATGTTGCAGTGACGTAAAAGAAAACAAAGACCCTTGAAGCCCATATATTCATCAGTTAAACATTTGAACTGCTGATGAGAATTGAGTGATTATGAAGTGCAATATAATTTATCATTTCGTTAGCATGTAAAATGAAACCAACCTGAATGTGTCACTGAAAGGGTTTCCACCCACGAGCGAGGCATTCTTACAGTAGTTTCGTCATCGACTGTAATCTTTAAAACAGCATCCTAATATTATATTCAACTTTTTTGGCAAAACGAATAACTTAATCATGTCGCTTTACCAGCATAATTCTGCTTTGCAAATGTAACGCAATGCAAAATGCATAATTTATACAGCACCACTTCAGGAAACATTTAGTGATGCATAAAATCCTTCAGTGACATAAAAAGTATAAAGAAGAGCAGGCACAAGGTAGCCACGAGAATTACGGTACAAAACGTTTTTTCCAAGGGGATTTTCGCAATGGGAGCGCCTTTGATTAGGTTTTACTGTGAGAGGCGCTTTATAAATTAAAAAATAGTATAGTATAGTAGTATAGTATAGTATAGTACATGTAGACCACTTCGCTTCTCTTAGCCTCAGCGAACATGAGACGGTCAATCCAATCATTTGACACCTGTTTCTCCGACCATGAACAGTGTCAGCATGTTTTACAGTCAAATTATCATGAGAGGAACTGAAGCAGAAACCTTGAAATATCTTCAAATCCTAACAAGGATTGAAACCTTAACTCTATTACTGACAGTCCAACAGGCTAGTCGTTAGAATAAACTGCAAACGTAAATTATAATTACAGATCGGCGTTGCGTGCAAACCTCTTTTCTGCGTCGGATGGCTGTTGGTAAAGGATCATTAACGCTATGCACACAGAGATTTTGTACATTTGTGAAAGGTAGCACCAACTCCCAATTGTGCGTGTCATCCAAGTCGTAACTAAAACCCTAGAAACCAAAAAATCACAACAACAAAAACAATTAAAGCAAAATATTACAATACAAACAAGAAATTCAATAAAAATAATACAATTCCATGGAACTGCCCCATTTCACAGAATGAACACAAGATCATTGAAAAATATAATATATCATGGAAAAGCATTGCTTACATTGTGAAAAAAGCAAAACAAAATCACGCAAGCAAGAATATTCTGTAACAAATTATTTTTAAAGCATACAAAACAAAACAATACCAGTAACCTACTCTGCAGTCTGCATTGGTTGCAAAATGCAAGAAAACATAATTAAACAAAGTTCTGCTGAATAAAGAATACGCACCCGATTTCCGATTGGACATCGCTGCATGTTAACCCAGAAGTTCTGGTGATTCCAGACACTTTCAATTCCGACGTATCGTGAGCTCGTGACAGGCTTTCTTCGCCCAGTCGATGGTTCGATGAAGAATGACGTGCCGACTCCATGGCAACCAGATAGAACGAGAACCCACGAGTGAATGCGTTGACCGCGCATTTCGTCATACTGCTGATCCAATTCCTGAATGCACACATTTAAACATGTTCGATTACAATTACAATTACAAATGCATACGGTCACTTTTAAAATAAATCTATCAGATTAATAACACAGATGCAACTCAAACAGACAATATTGTTCCATCCACACCATCTGTCAGCTGTCGACGGAATCCGTTGGTTGGCTCCACCTGTGTGTGTGTGTGTGTGCCTGCCAACGGTGACTCTTCCAGCGTATTGTGCATTGTTTGCTAACTTGTGTAATATTTCTGTTCTTAATGACACTTAACATCACGTGGGCCAGCGCAGAGAGCGCTTCTGAGTAGGTTTCTTGAAGAAGCACTATATAAATTTTCAGAATCAATCAATCAATCAATAATGTCTAGTGGAAAATAATTTTCATATGAATAATTGTTGACAAGACTCAACTGCCTTTAAATAGCAAGCAGACAGCTGCTGATGAAAAATACATAAAAGTGTTTTAAATGGTCTTTGCAGACTTCTTGGATTTCAGAAAAACCCATCTAATAAATTATGAAATATTGTCTATTACGATTTCAAAATTACTTGACGATCAACTGAGATCGAAATTGAAATCTGTTAGTAGCTAAATCAATCCATTTGTTTATTAGAAGTACCGTTAATTAATTAAACTGACACAGATGCAGCTCAAATAGACAATAATTAATTATATTGCTAATTTTTTGGTTCAAGGCATCATGGAGATAATCACAACAATGCAAAGTAAAAATATGTTAGTAGATGGGACTAAGAATGTCATGAAGTTCTAGCTGATACCACAAGAAACAACCGTATGCGGACGTTTCGTCTACGGACGATTCGTCATGGACGGTTCATCATGGACGATTCGTCAGCTGGACGATTCGTCCATGGACGATTCGTCACACGGACGATTCGTCAAGAGGACGATTCGTCTATGGACGATTCGTCCGAGGACGTTTCGTCACACGGACGATTCGTCAAGCAGACGATTCGTCTATGGACGATTCGTCTATGGACGATTCGTCTGTGGACGATTCGTCCACCCATGGTGGATTACAATACGACTGAGGAAAAGAATTCTTGTTTTATGGAAGTCGGATTGATAAAAATAAGTGATCTTTAAATATTATGATGTAAAATAAATATGCCTATTAATTATAAGGAAAATAGGCCACACACCCGTTTCGTGGCGGTGGTATCCATGTGCCATCATTTGAACAAAGAGCCAATCCCACCTCCATTTACGCAGGAATTCTTTTCATCGTTCCAGCTTTTCTTTCAGAATCAACTATTTTTCAATCAATCCAACTTCTGTAAAACGGTATTTATTTATACATAACCATATTTAGGTAAAACGATTCTCATAAATTCGACTTTCATGTAACAAGAATTCTTTTCAGTCAGTTCGTATCTAATCCAACACGGGTGGACGAATCGTCCACAGACGAATCGTCCATAGACGAATCGTCCGCTTGACGAATCGTCCGTGTGACGAAACGTCCACTGACGAATCGTCCATGACGAATCGTCCGTGTGACGAATCGTCCACTGACGAATCGTCCATGGACGAATCGTCCAGCTGACGAATCGTCCATGACGAACCGTCCATGACGAATCGTCCGTAGACGAAACGTCCGCAAACCGAAACAACAAAACGTCACAGACCGACTTTTTACGCGATTCTTCTTCCTTCTTCCTTCTTTCGATTTCCTTCAACAATCTGGCAGCTTCACGCTCTTCCATCATCCTTTCATAGCTGCTCTGAAGCTGATGCGTTTCTCGCACCCCGTATCTCGTGCACTCGTGAACTTTGACGGGTTCTCTCCGCTTCTCAGGGCGCTTCTCTGGCATTTGTCTTTGATCCACAGAGTCCAGATCCTGGAAATGCTCTGGCCAGGGATAAACATCTTTCGATTCATCAGCAGAACACGTCTCCCGCACGGCGTATCCACTGACAACGTAAGCGTCATAACCAGCGCCAAGCAGCAGCGATGTCAACAGAGTGCTCAACTCAAAGCAGTTGGCATGCTGAAGCAAGAGAATTGTCGATGGAGAAAGAAGTCGTTCTGGCTGAAAAGCAACGGCTGAACATTTATCAGCTGAACATTTATCAGCTGAAAAGCAACGGCTGAACATGTATCAGCTGAACATGTATCAGCTGAACATGTATCAGCTGAACATGTATCAGCTGAACATTTATCAGCTGAAAAGCAACGGCTGAACATGTATCAGCTGAACATGTATCAGCTGAAAAGCAACGGCTGAACATGTATCAGCTGAACATGTATCAGCTGAACATGTATCAGCTGAACATTTATCAGCTGAACATGTATCAGCTGAACATGCATCAGCTGAACATGTATTAGTCGGTATGTAAATGAAAAGTGCATAAACTGAACGGACAAATCGTAATCTATCGGGCAAGCCAAAATCTTCTCCATTGATATATTCCAAACAGCCAAATAAACTAAAAGAAAGTACGAGGGTGCAAACAGATTTTTGGGTCAGTTGTAACTTATGCTATGGTAATGTATTATTAGTAAAAAAAACCTTGAGACAAAGTTCTGATCATCTTTGTATGGAAGTTCGAATTATTCATTTGCGCCTTGAGGCTTGGACGACAACTTCTAAAGGTTTCTCATGATCGATTTAGTTTATACAGTATACACTATTACACATGTGGGACAGTTGCAGACCCTAAAGCCTGCAATTTTTTCACATTTACTTGCCAGTAACTGAACACCATGGCCAGCAGCAATTTTCATCATAATCAGCTTCTCAAAATGTTCAGCAAAGTAGACTGCTGGTCAATTAACAACATCTTGGAGAGGCATGGTCTACAATCCCTTCTGACAAGCAGCAAGTTTCAGTTGATTCTGGAGTAGGCCTAGTTTCATTTGCATAACCATGTAAATTGCTTCCCTTTTGACAATCAATCCAGTCAATGATAAAGTTTGACCTATCCTCGCACAGCGTCATGCCACTCAAATTGTGAAGTGAGGGCGGACGAGAGTGTGGCTGGGTTCAAAGGCCACATACTTATACATGCACATTTAGCTCTAAGCACCTTTTCGGCAAAAAAACTATTAAAATTCTAGTTATCAAAGCATGCAGCAAATGCAACTTCAGCTCAAAACTCTCACATTAACTGTCAAGACCGCATCATTTGTCATCAAGAATTGCACGAACAGCAAAGCAGCATTCCCCCAACAAATGACACAAACAATATGCTTACCAACAGGTACGGTATCTCAAGAGATGTGTACACAAAATGGTCAGAAACGAAGCTTGCTGCTCCTTCCCAGGAACTAAGCTCTGGACAGACCAGAGAAGGTTTCAGTGTTGAACACACAAACTTCTACAAATAACAATGGCCATTTGCAGTTAACAAACATAATTTTAATAAGCTGATTCCTCTACTTCACTTTTTTCTAAAACGATAATAGGAAAATCAATTATCGGTTTCGATTTAATGATCGTTGGTTTGTACTGTTTACACGCTGATAATTAATCAAATTCGTTTAAAAAATTATTTCTTCAAAAATCAAGAGACGACTCATGCAGCTGTACTGACTATATAAAAGGTTAAAGCACAATAACCTCGATCCTGGTAGCACCACTGATTAAAATAACATGTAGCTGTCACATAGTCAAGTCAAGTGACATGACCTAGATTGCAAGTAGCAAATAACAGAATTGACCTCATTACAAACACTGCATAGAGATTTGGACAGATCAAGTTAATAGAGAATCTGGAAAAAGGTGATGATGTCACTGAACAAAGTCAACAACCTTGACATTGCACTCGTTGAGCGAACACAGAAACAACGGCTTCCTGCGAGGGTAGACCGTAAAGAACTGACGTTCAAAATTGGTGATGTAATCTAGAATCCTGTTTTCATATGCTGAATTACATCGATAACTTGTAGGAAATTCAAGCAGATCAAAGACCAAGTGAACTTGTTCGCTGAAACAGAAATTCATGTTTTGCATTATTCAGGCACCATCGCAATGGCATGGTTATTTTGGTTATGGTGCCAAAGTACAATTGAAGTCTGTGCCGATAAAAATTGCCTACTTCTTGGGTACATTAAGGGGGAAATACCTGGGGAAATTATCCTTTGAAAACCGGGGAAAGTCTGCCCAGAGGGAAAGTCCGGATCCCAAGTGATTGATGCAGACTGGAAAGGTTCGGATTGAAAATATTAATCGGCCAAGAAAGACAAAGCATCCAATCAACATCAACAGAGTATGTGCCATGAAAAGCAAAAACGACAAAAATTACAAGGTTATTTATGTTTATTTATTTAAAAAAATTTATTCTCCATTTCTATATCTAGAGCCCCTTCAAGCTCTTTACTCAGAGGCACTCCCGATTACAGCGTGGACACTGCATCGGAGTTTCACGCCTAAGCGCCCAAGCAAAATTTTGCAAGTGAAGGACTTGCTCCAGGTCCCTTAGCGGCGACTTGAGGTGGATTTGAACCTTGAACCTTCAGGTTTTCGTACACATTGAATCGTTGATACACATGTTACCGCGCTTCAAAATTCTCCAAGAGAACATGTAAAAAGTGAAAGTTCAGCTCTGATGCTCACCTTTTAAGGATTGGAATCTGCTGAATAATTTTATTCACTTCATCTCTCAGAGCTGTCGTCTCTTGAGTTTCCAGCTGTGTAACTCCGTCTTCTTCCTCTTCTTCCTTTTCTTCAACCTCTTCTTCATCATTTGTTTCTTCGTCAACATCATGATACTTTTGTTCCAATGTAGATTCTGTCTGATTGTGCGAGAATTTCCTCTGAGGTTCATCGGGCAGGGCAAACGTTACCGTAATCGAGGAAGACCGTCTGAAGCCAGACTGTTGTGCATCGTTACCACGGAAACGACCATAGAAACCACCTCTACTGCGTGCAATCTCCGAAGCTCGAAAACTGTCTTTGCTGGGCATCTTTCAAATGCATAAAAAGTTTCCAAGTTTGGGATGCCGCTGATCTAACTTTTGAACAGAATAAAATTAAAAACACCATACCTATAAAATAAACTACCTGTTATGCTCAATCATTGAGCAAGAGGTGCAAGCATTAATTAATTCGGTTCACTGTCATTCTTGTCTTTGATACGATCAAGACCACAAGCTCAGAATGTGGATTGTACATGTATATGTATGCATGAGCACTTGCTATAGCGCTCCTTCAAGATTATTACTCAGAGGCACTCCCAACTACGACACAGGCACTGAATTGGAGTTTTATGCCGAAGTGCATGAGCAATAGTGAGTGAAGGACTTGCTCAAGGTCCCTATGCGACAGCTTGAAGTGGATTCAAACCTGGAACCATCCAGCTAACTTCGCAGTGTTTCGTGTAGGCCTAATTTAAACCCGCAACCTTGCGGCCCCAAGACACCGAACATACACCTACACCACCGCACCCCACAGTTATCTGTCAACCGATGTTTAAATTCACAAGTTGGTCTCTATGTAACTGAATGAGACTGCCAGATGCCCAGTCCAGTTGCTGCTGCATTATTCATACTCTGAGACAATCTTATTTTAGAACTACATCAATGGATAGTAACAATCACTCTTTAAAGAACTTAAACACCCCTAAAATAAATCTTCGAATAAATGTACAACGCACAATAATTATACTAAATGCTGATTTCAAAATATGTTAGGTAAACATGCAAAGGAAAAGCATGTACTATAAGCCTTGTTCTTTATCAACACAGTTAGGTAGCCTAAATGTGACAATATTTGTGGGGCGCGGTGGTCTAGTGGTGGCGTCGTTGCCTTGGAGCCGGAAGGTCCAAGGTTCGAATCCACCTCCCCCGCGTAAGGACCTTGGGCAAGTCCTTCACTTACAATTGCTCAGCGCTTCGGCGTGAAACTCCGATGCAGTGTCCGCTCTGCATCGGGAGCGCCTCTGAGTAGAAAGAGCTTGAAGGGGCGCTATAACAAGTGCACATACAAACAAACAATAATCAACACTAAAAAATAAATCTTCTGCGGCGGAAGATTGGGACAGAATTCCACTGCAACAATTTAAGATGAAACCGGCAGAACAACCTTCGATCGGCGAAATCGAACTGTTTAAAATTACTTCAGATCGTCAACAATTCGCTACCACGGTAATTCCATATATTCCACATACCAGTTCTTTAAACTACAGAGCAAGCGAACGTAAAATTTAAACACAGCGGCGTAAAAGTACTTAACTTGCGACACCGTGCTACTCAACGACCTTATATACACTGTGTCCGGAAAAAAAGGGACCCATTTTGTAAATATAAAAATAAATAGTAAATATTCATCGATTTTTACAATTTAAACACCATTTTAATCCTGACATATTTGTCTAACATTGGTGAAAATATAAAAGTTCCAGTCACAATAATGACGTCATCATGACGTCAGTTGCATCTAAATGCATTTAGCCGGCCATTCATGCATGGTTTCGGTTGGCATATTGGTTCTTGGTAAAACGGAAATCCATTTAATAGAACCAGAAGTGATAATACATGCAGCTTATTGAAGGGATTGTCTGCTCTATAAAAAAAGTCGTGCCTGATATCCAAAAATATTCAGAACAATAGCCTACACATTTCAAGAAAATGGTGTTTCAGCTCACTGAGTTCGTCAATATGTTGAACTGTTGACTAATGAGACTCATATTTCATTCCTCTTAATCTTTGGCCGCTAAACGACCGCCGGCTTAAATCCAGCTGATAATAAGATTGGAGACTGATGGAGGAGAAGGTGTAGGCTACAAGACAAGGATAAGAGACATTGAAGATCTCCGTGAGCGAATTGTTAATGCCTGCTGGGGAGGGTTTTGATACGCTGGTTGTCGATGCCGCTGCTGGCTATTAGCGCGACCGTTTTGAAGCTTACGATAAGGCCAAAGGTGTACACTTTGACCACAATTTAATTCAGATATAAAAATAAAATTAAACTTACATTTATTATTGATAAATTACATCGTAAAAATATTGAAATTTTTGATGATTTCGAGCATTTATCTCTTAAATTTGACTTTTTGTGCAAATGACGTCATTATTACGTCATCATTGTGACTACAAGTTTTAAATTTTCAGCAATATTAGATAAAAATGTCAGGATTAAAATGGTTTTTAAATTGTAAATATCGATGAATGTTTACTATTTATTTTCATATTTACAAAATGCGTCCCTTTTTTTCCGGACACAGTGTATATTACGGTGCTACTACACCGTCATCGTTAGATTAATATAAAGCGTCTCGCTGCGTCTGTTGTTAAAAACACTGGATTTTATATAGCGCTTGACGTGAATTAGATGACAATGATAAAAATAATGTCACTCCATAGGCCTAATTATAACCAACTACGAAACAGACGCATATTATGAAGAACTAGTAGAAGTACTGTAGAACTACTGTATATAGTACAATAATAAGGCCTCATTGATCGAACTGATTCAAATGCAAATTTGTTCTTCTCTATCTCTCGCTATAGGCCTATTAGAAAGCAGCATCAGATCTATAATAATGATCAAGTTTTTTAAATATATATTTAAATCGACGTTTTCGTTCAGGATGAGTAGAGGACCAGCGTAAAGCCAACCATTTCCGGTATGAAGCGTGTCATTTTTCATACGTGCGATGCAATAAATGTACATTTAAACGACTTTTCGTGTATGGGTCTTATGTCGGTCAGTTTTAAAAATTATTTCGCATTTTACAGTTTAGTTAATTGGATTTGAATTTTTATATTGTGAGTGAGACATTTACTTTTCCGGACAGTTTGTGATCTCATATCTATGTGAACTTTTTACTTCTGTCTCCGTTTCTCTGGGCCGCCGGTCGCTGCGGTCAGCTGCCCGCGGTGACTATCTTGTCCCTTTTTGTCGTACCGCTACTATGCAGCGAAGAGCATATTCCGTGGTGAGTCCAGCTATCTGGAATGGCCTCCCTACGGCTCTCCGTTCTCTTCCCCGTGACTCTGCTGGCTCTTTCTACGGTCTTCTCAAGACCTTTTTGACCAGGCCTGGGTTGGGAGTGCCTCTGAGTAGATATCTTGAAGGGGCGCTATATAAATTTATGTGATTGATTGATTGGCTCTAAATTTTTAAAGCGCCAGTCGAAGCCAGACGCAGGGCACTAGCTTATTCACGAGCGCTGTGTCTAGTCAGAGTGGTTGTCTAAAAGAATAGTCCGAAGGAAGGAGGTCGTAGTCCGGTTACCAAAACTGAATTATGCTTTAAGTTCTATATGCAAATGAAACCCATAAGGTCTTCTAAAGCTACAGTACAGTTTCAACGCTGCTCACATTTTAATTAAATGATCAGGTGAGATCCTTTGTCATCGCTGCCCGTTTGACTGGGCGTCACTCTATGTCACATTAACCAGCAAGACAGATATATAGCATAAGCAGCTCTGAGAGAGGTAGCCATATCCATTTTGAAACGTATGCGATGTAGCCAAATCTTTTTAGCCATGCCTTGGGCGCTAAAGACCCAACATTTTGCCTCGATACCTTCACAAGTATCGATTCATCTACCTGGACCTCCTTGCCAGGGGTGCAGAGCTGAACTGGAAGGTTCAGCAATTTCCACAAACATATGATGATGATGATGGTTCTCTGCCCGAAGGCAGGTTCATTGGCTTTACGCCCCTGGGGATGAGATGAGTGAGGTGGTTTCCCGTTGCCTTCCCCACAGACAATGATATATATGACAAACATATATCTCCTAGAAATTGGCAGTAATATAGCTTCATGTTTGGCAAAAGGTTGAGATGCTGAGGGGTCATCCGCAATGACGTCATCATTGCCCAGTAAAATACTTGAAATAGTAATACACAAACTGTGCAAGGAAAATGTTGGCACCCTCCAGGAAGCAATCCTTCAGCAAATACTGATTCTTTGTACACTTTAAATGTACCCGCATTGTTTGTACAATTCCTTTGTAAGCCTGCAAACTTGTTATCACAAAACACATTGTGCTAGTGTGTATGCAACTTTCTTGCAAGGTAAGTTCTGTGCTGTATAATGTTCACTTTGTCTGTTTCAAGATTCTTTGCCAAGAAAGAACGGTTGAGAACTTTGTTGTAACTTTTAGTCCATGTCCCATCTAAACCGGCTAATAATGGCGCACGCACTGTACCCAATTTGTTTCGGTCAATGGGAGCAAGTCCAGATATGGTGCATGTTACCCGAAACTTTCATCCCCTCACAGCTCTATTAGTTTGCGAGAAAAGATATGAAAATATTAGAACATGTACACGTTTTGCCTTTCTGTTATCTATTGAGCAGTGATGTTTCAGAAATAATAACTATATTAACAGTGTCCCACTAAATGCTGGATTACCATGATTTCAGTTAACAAACCCATACATACTTAAAACCAAACAATCACAATTATAAGTTTTTTTTCTAGCTGAGTATTTGCTACACTAGTTGAATATAATCTTAGAATATTTCTCTCTTTGTGGCACACATATTATATATATAATATATATATCCTATTTTCCATATTAACTATTCAGATTTATACAAGGAACTTATTATAAGCATAATCATGAGTCTGTTTTGTAATTGTTGTTACCAGATTAACTAATTTGAACTCAACCTGCAGAACTATGGATGGAACGCATATTGAGGTAATTGTTTAATTCAGGCTGGGGTCGTGTAATTGCATTCAGGTTATAGTGCACAGCCAGAGTGTGGTTTAGGAGGAGGGAGGAATAGGGAGAATCTTGTTGTTTTAGGATTGTCTACTACTGTGTGTGAGTCATGATCAATTAGTGAGTTCGAGATAAAGAAACGTGAACACTGTTGAACAGTAGAGACACAAATATGACACATAATTATAGAGAAAGTGATACACCGTCAACAGAGAGAAACAGACATACATACATATAGACCTACATAGTGGGAGTGAGGGTGATTATTACTGTAGCAGACCTGTGCATAATTTTGTAATAACTTTATCATGCTGTTTGCCTACTGTAAAAGTTGTGACGTGTGTCTATTGTCTATTTTTTTCCCATGGTTACTGGTTAGGTCGAATCCTTGATTTGATGTGAAATTAATCAGACCTTTTGTTAACTGAATTTTGGCGTACCGGTTATACTGTTTGCTTGCATAACACTGTGCAATACGGTTTGTATGTATGTGTTATAATTGTATAATATTATTGTTTATAGAATACAAGCAGTTTTTTCTATTACACATTTTATAAGGTTTTGTTAGTGCTATGTTTTTTTGGTAACGGTTTGTGTTTGTATATTGGTGTTAGTTGATTGTGTTATGCAGTGTTGTTTGTTATATGAATGATAAAAATGGTATTTTTTTAATACTGTTATTGTTTTGTTCATGTTTGCATAGGTCATATATCTGCATAATAAGAGATTGTGATGTCCAAAGGTCCAGGTTTAAGGGCCTGATCTTTGGTATACATCTATAGTTACAAGATGTTTTGATCAGTCATCAAAGCATTATCAGCAAAGCATTATCAGCTTATCAACAGTCGACAGAGTGGCTACATAGTTTTGTTTAGATTGAGATACAATAACTGGTAGTTAGAGCATGTTGGTCAAAATTAATGTTATCCTTGATTCGACTTAAACCAAGCACTATGAACATGGTATCAACTTAGAATGAAGATTCATTGACTGGTCTCTATTCATGTTTGTGTTTGAGAGCCCACCATTGGTGAGTTTTCCAATTGAATTACCAACATTTGCTTATATGGTTAGATGTGTTTGGTGCGGTATTAAGTGTCTGGCTACATAAATGTGTAGAGTTGATTTCTTCTTATTTAGAGGTTGAGAGATCAAATCGAGCTAATCTTTGAATTCTGGTTGTAGAATGGCATGGGTGATACGTTTCTCTTTGACCCAGTCCTTCTGGAGAGGATTGAATGGGAGAATAAAAAGGCTTCATATAAGCTCAAGATATCTCCCCAGTTTCCCGGTCAAAACCTTGTCCTTCGGCCGCTCTCGCTTCTCGACTATGATCTTGGTGGGTGAACGAGTTTCCTTTTTTTCTTATCAGTACAGTAAGACAAGTGCTTTCAAATAAGATTTAAACATCTGGGCATATTTTTTTCTTCCTCTCATGACAAGGAAGAGATGGAAAAGAAGAAGATATTGTAGGTGGTGAGAAGAAAAGAATATATTGCAAAGGAGGAGGTGTACAGGAAATAATATGATAGCAAAAATTTACCAAATGTGCTTCAATGAGTAGCTTATGTGTGAATTTAAGCAAACATTGTCAAGTGCTTGAAAAATTAGAAACAAGCTTTTACGCTGTAGAGACATTTAAATTGATGAGCAGGAGGATGTTGGAATAAAAGAGGCAATGGAGGATTGAAAAACTTGGAAACAGTGAAGAATTATTTGCAGTTGCAAGTAGTATTTTAGTACGCTAAACCAATGTAAACCATGTTACATTATTTTGATCATGAAGCATTATGAAGCCTGTGTAGTGCAGAAACAGTAGTGATGATGTTGAGAACATGACGGATGTTGATGAGGAAACCTTGGAAATACTTATAAAAAACGTTTGACAGAGCAGAAAGTTTATCAAATTGATTTCAATGGTTTATTTAGGTGTAATGAATCTACTCTCACAGCTGACAAAAATAGGAGATGTTTCAAAGGAAAAGTTTGAAGGTAAGCTGCATTTCTGTGAACACTTCGTTTCCTGTTGTTTGGCAGTTAGTCGATTCTTTTTATTATGATAGGAGTGGCCGACAACAAATAGACAAGTCAAAGACAACAAGGCTCAAGGGTTTTGTTGCACTCTCAGTCTTTTTTATGTAGTTTGCTGCTTATAATTGTTGCTGGCCAATGACCAACCTTAGTGCTGTGGTAGAGTGGAAAGTTCCTTACACGGTTTGCTTAATAAAGGATCTAGCAGATATTTAAGGAGTATGATTAAAACTTTTGTTGTCTGCTTACATGCAAAATGAATAATTGATGAGGACTACATGCTGTCTGTTTAAAATAAACTTTCACTGCTAATGATTAGCGACAAAGGTGCAATTAAATATTATTTGGTTAACATATCAAGTAGATATCAATATTGCTCTATGAACCTATATTGCGCCCTTTCTAGAAACCTGCTCAGCAGTGCTCACAGTCATGGCATGGCAAAAGAAAAAAGGTTTGAGAGATTTGTGAAACAAAGTCTGATTGGTCAGTTGTGTATGAGGACAAACATCGTGGTTTTTTCTTGTTGTTGCAGAGCGATTTTCAAAAATGAAGTCTTGCCTTGATACGTATTACGTGATGGTCGTCGAGGACACAAGTCGAAGTCAAATCATTGGAACGGCGACTTTGGTCGTAGAACAAAAGTTCATACGTGGAGCTTCCTGTGTAAGTTGTTTATTTGTACAACTAATATAGCGCCACTTTGAATGATACCTGTGAATCTGAGTAAGAAGATAAGTGTCTACTTTCCAGGGTAAGCATATAAAGTCTGCCTAGCAGATCATATCTTGCGTTCAATGGATTAAAGGCTGAGCGATGCCAATATGTGACCATGTCACACACGTATTGTCCAAATTTTTTTGTTTTGTTTTGTGTAAATGGATTGTCTAAAAGCGACATGGACTCTGCTGTGATTTATCATTTTCTTACAACCTCGGGTGATGCTTGGATATTCTGGTGGTCGTGTATCATGTGAAAATACGAATATGTTTCTGTTTCAGAGAGGTAGGATCGAGGATGTTGTCGTCTCTGAAGACTATCGAGGAAAAGAACTTGGAAAGCTGTGAGTGACCGACTTTAGTCTGCCGTAATGTATTTGCATATTATAATTATTGTTTACTAAATTGCTTGTTCTTTTTTGTATGGCAGTGTTTGTTCCGTACTGTATTATGCTTTTCTTTGCGTGCTGTCCTTTGTACTTCATTGTTCATGTCCTAGTGCTATTTTTGCTGCTTTACATAAAAGTTGTAGTACACACTTGGTTAAATATTAATTAATTGTAGAATTTTTTTGTTTTACTTGCTTGATGGATCAATTAATTATTTGTGTGACCCACTACTATTAATTATTAGGGCTGCTCAGAGATAAAAAAATTTAATCGCGATTAATCGTGCGATTAAAATTTTTAATCTCGATTAAACGTGCGATTAATCGCATGCTGATAAAATAGCAATTGAGCTTTGCAAATCCTCATCGTTTACTGCATTCAGAGGTCTAATATCCCTTGCTGTCCTCAAAGCAAGAGCATTACCAATAGAGTTGTGCTTCTCCTGAGTCCGCCGTTTCGGTTAACATGCCATGACTTAGGCCTATAATAGGCTATAGGTTACAGATTATTTTTCATATACAAATAGATATGAGATGAAAGGCCCATATGATTATGATGATTTACAACAAAGAAACGGGCGCGGCTGATAAAAAAGGAAAGCATGTTTCGTGTGTGTATAATGCGAGAATGTTCGGTGTGAGATTTAAATTCATACTCAAAGTGTGTGCACGCTAACGCAGACCTATTGGCCGTTTTAAAGGTAAACTGATAGTTTATTAGGCCTATATATCGCTTGACTTTTCTCTGTTGTTTATCTCTGATTTTTCATTCAATAACCCGCAAGAAATAATATCATAATATAAATAGAAATCAAAGTAGGCCTAGAAGAAGATAAACTTTCACAGCAGTGGTAGGCTATATTTTTTTAAACACTATAGCCTCCATTGGGATAACAGAAAATGGTTCTTGTTGTCGTCAAATACGCCCAACCCATCTCCGTGGATTAAGCCCAATCTCGGCCAAAGATTTTAGGCTTTGACATTAACCGACGCGTTCTATTGTTCGGAAAATTTCTACCTAAAAGTGTTTTTTGCGATTAAAAATTTAATCGCGATTAAAATTTTTAATCGCGTTAATCGTTAAAAAATTTAACGCGTTAATCGCGGGCGTTAACTGCGATTAAACAGCAGCCCTATTAATTATATATATATCCCAGTGATTAGAAAAAATTTGTGTGATGATGAATTTTATGCCAGATTTATTTGCCAGGTTTGTTATTCATGACTAAATGTCTCTTTGACTGATTTATTGATTATTCCAGGTTGGTGGACGCAGCAACGTTGCTTGGCAAGGAGTTAGAATGCTACAAAATCTCACTTGAATGCAAAGAGCAGAACGTCTCCTTCTACCAGACGTTCGGATATCAACCGGACGAACAGTTATTCATGGTTCAGCGTTTCCACGATTGATGATTGTTTCTAGGTTTTATTTTAAATACTTAAGTTTGTAATTATTTAGTTCTGTAAATACTCTATTCATTTGTAACATAGGATTTTTTTTGTGGGAAAGTGGTGTGTGTATCTCTTGTCAGAATTCTTTCCTGAGTGGTTGCATGCTCTGCTGTCCAATGCTTTGTGCACGGTTTGAATCCATGTGTTTTATCGGGTGTATCTTGTGATTTCTTGTGGAGTTGGAGAGCACACAAAATTTTAAAAAGTTTTGGCAGTTTTTGATGTGTTGTTGTCATGTCTGCGTTTTGCCTGAAAAAATCTTTTAATTAATACATGTATGTCTTGGATCATGTGTCTTTCAAAAGTGGCTTGCCTTGACAGTTCGATCTAATGTTATGTTGGCTGATGTGAAGTAGTAGCAGGATCTTCATGCAAAATCCATTCTTCTGGTGTGAGCTATATGTTGTGAGTGAGTGGCTGTCCAATGTTACCCTACTTTGCGTTGTTGATATATTGTTATATCCTGAAATGAATGGTCTCTGCAAAATTATCAATTAGTGTTTTAGTGTAACTGTTTGTAGCTCATACAAACAGGTTTGTCATAGACTTTGAATGCATTTGACTCAGCTGAAAATTCTTGTGGCATCTCTAATTGTTTGTGATGTACCGGTAATCATATTAATTTAATGATTTTGGGTTTTTGCCATCTATTTATCAATTCTGTTGTGGTCTAAAGATGAGGTTCCATGACATAATAATGAATGAACATAACACTATAGATGTAGCATTTTGCTGTTTTTGGTGGCGGTATTAGGTAGTTATCGTGTGACCAAAGTCATTCCACGCTGTAAGAGGTTCCTAAAACAACTGCATAAATGTCAGATCAAATACACACTGGAACTTGCTTAATGCTTATTATAATATTTGCATCATTGTATCATGGTTACGAAGTAGTGGTTGGAAACTTGGTTGCCATCTTTGATTCTGCTGTATAGTATGTTCACATTGTAAAGTGTCCTAATACGACAGTTTAGGGTGGTTAGCATTTTTCATGCTGTTGTCCAGTGATTGCAGGGTGAACCTGTAGGGCAGCGGTTCTCAACCTTTTTAGTCCGGCGACCCCTTTTTAACATTTCAAAAGTTATGACGACCCCAGCGACAAAAAATTGAGTGTGTCTCAACCCCCGTTGCACTGCATTTTTTTTACTATTGTCCATTGTTATGCATTTTTCACCCTCATAATACGAAAACTGTTTTGGCAGGTGTAGGCCTATGAGGTTTCCTTTAGTTTGAAGTAGTTAGTAGTCGAAGTTATATAAGCCTATTCGGCTTGACTGTGATGCAGCTTCAACAGCTGCCGCGTCTTGCTTAGAACGGGAATTCTTCAAAACCGCTGTATCAAGTCAAGTGTGCCTTCTTGGCATCATCAACTTTGTTCTTAAAAATACTGCCATGGTCATGCTTTCCTACATGGATAGGATGGTTATAATAGCCTGTCTGAATAGTGATGTGCGATTTATTTGTTGGGTTTAATTGATTCCACTGATAAAATGTCATGACAAAAACCTAATTCTAATTTATCTATTCATGCTGCAACTATTAAGCAATAGGCTACTCTAAGAACTGGTCAATAGTTCTTCTTTTCTTAACACTCATTTCTCCTTACTAATTCGTTATGCGATGCTAGCATTTTCAAAAACTTGTGTTCTTATGAATGCACCGAGCAGGGAAGGAGTTTGGGGAATGGAAGTAGCCTACGTGCCATTCCCCATTGTCGACAATTTTCCACCCTGCAATGGTAGGCTACCATTTTAGGCTGTCGTTTTAACCAAACTCTTCATCATTTGAGTGCTGACTTTTACGACTTCAAAGTGTCTCCTCCCATTTTTAAAAAACTTTTCATCTCAATAAAAAAAATTCATAATATCAGTGCTGAAGACATGGTTTATGATTTCAATAAATGTCCTCTTTCCATTCTTAAATTTTTCTAAATTTCCAATCAGTGGCCTATTTTAAACTGTCATCTGAATTTCGTCAATGCTGATAGTCATGGTTTAAGACTTTGGAATGTCAGCCCCAATTATTGTTAACAATAACTTATTTTGACTATGTGCACTGTAACATTCTAAGCTATCATCTAAAAAAATTACTCGGGATTTCAGTGCTCAGAGAGGTGGTCTAGACTTCAATAAATATTCCTTCCTGTGTTTCTTTAGAAGAATAGCGGAATTTACATTTGAAAACTAAAAGGGAAAAAATTAAATTAGCTGCCGCAATCTAGGCTAACTGATGAATCACAGCAAATTTATGAGTAAAAAATTTATTTTAGTTTGTTATAGTGCAGTAGATAGCGTTGAAATTGCTATTTGGCCAATATCTTGTGAAAATTTCTGAAGGTGCCAGGCGACCCCTGGCAAATAGTCAGGCGACCCCCGTGGGGGTCGCGACCCACAGGTTGAGAACCGCTGCTGTAGGGTTAGCCTGTAAGCTAAATCCATGTAACCACCATGGACATTCTGTACATTGTGACTGTCACTAAACAGAATCTTGTTCCAGCATAAGATGTAAGCCTGTGATGCTTGGCCTCAGGATCTCGACCGCATAATTAATTGAATGCAAAGAGCTTCTGGTTCCCCGCGCGCGGACTGCTATGCGACAGCGTCGTTCATTCTCAGTTGCTGGTCCTACCACCTGGAATGGTCTTCCTGTTGCATTGCGCTTAATTCCCAGAGGTCACTCCGCTCTGTTCCTTAAGAACCTAAAGACTTTTATTTAGCCGTGGTTGGGCCGGGAGCGCTTCTGAGTAGCCTACCTTGAAGAGGCGCTATATAAATTTCCGAAATAATAATAAGGCAGTATCAGTCCAAATGTTGTGACTCAAGGCCACAAAAGCAAGAAATGAGGATTAAATGCATGAGTCATTGGGACTAGTTAAGTAATTGTATTGTAATAAAGTAGTCAGTAGACTGAATTAGGCACTGGCCTTTTTAGAGTCACTACCATATAAATAATATTAAATATCCATAGACATGTATTAGACGGCTTCAGTGTGCATCCTATTTATTTCTTACCTCGCAGATCGACTATCCTATTGAATCTCTATTTAACTCTGAATTTATCTTGGCTTTATTTGATTGGACCTTGTTCTATAGAACAAAGAATTTATCATCTGAGATAATGTGGTTATCTGAATTGTCATTGTTTGTAACTATGCATGCTACTTGATTTGACTGGTAATACTATCTTAGTCAGTTCATAGTTGTATATTTATTTGCATTTTTTATTTGTGTGCTTGGCATGGGAAGCAGTGATTAAAGTGGTTTGCCTTAGCAATGGGAACGCTGAAGAAGAGTTTTTATTGGAATGCATGTGTTTTCAGGGTTCCATGCTTGGTGAGCAGTGGTAATGCAAGCAAAGAATTTTTAGAGCAGTGGGAACGTCGTTTCCACCCACTGAAAACCCTGATGAGAGTTAGCAACAAGATCTCTATTAAAAATTTGGGTTCTCGGATTCTATTATGAATTGTTTATAGCACTATGAATGTTGAAGGCTGAAAATGATAGAGTATAGACTGATGGTTGTGCTCCTGAGGCAAAGCTGATGTTTCACGCAAAATTTAAAGTTGGTCAGATTCCATAGTAAACAGTATCGCCGTAATCAGTGATAATTATGCATGTCAGTAAATTTACTCCTAGGCTGGAAACTAGTGGAAAGCCTGACATTGGTTTTGACTGCCCTGGAAACTGCCGGTCATTTAATGCAGTCGCTATTGAGATGCAGATGTAGGCCTAGCCTTTAAAAACAAATCCGGAAGTTAGTCACCTAATTGTTATTATTATTGACTTTATTATAGCATACCTTCTAGGTAATCTACTCAGAAGTGCTCCCAGTCTGATGACAACTAAATAAGGCAGTTTTTAAGCGAGAAAGGAACATAGTGGTGTGACCTCATTAGTCTATAATCAAATGTGACCTTGGCGTTCAGTCTAAAGGGCCTACGAATAATCGAGTTTTTCTTTCTAGCAAGGAAAACAGCTTAAGTTTTATTACAATTAAAATATTTTAAAATACATTGAAATTTGAAATGCAAGATTAAAAGTTGACATTTATCACTATTCGTTCATTCATTTCAAGAATTTATATAGTGCCCCTTCAGGAAACCACTCAGAGGCGCTCCCAGTCCAACCATGGTCAAAAAGTTTTAGGGAGCCTGTAAAACACTGACGAGTCAACCCTAGCACCATATCGAATAATTTACAATGCATGTGCGACGTTGTGCGTTGAACACCTTTAGATGCTACGTGGAATTCAGGTTCTGCAACTGCTCTTCGGAGCAAACTCCTGAGCGAACAATCAGCAATCCAGGACAACCATGCATCATTAATTAACCACAACATCATCCATATCCAATCAATCCAGTTGGTTGCATGAAAGTCCCTGACCGCAATTACAAAGCCCTATAATCGTAATCATAATCTTCAAATTTCTAGAGCGCCACTTGAAAGCCAAGTGCACGGCACCAGCTTATTCACGAGTGCCGTGTGTAGTCAGAAGGGTTGTCCAAAAGAGTGGTCCGAAGGAGGTCGTAGTCTGCTAACCAAAGAGTTGGAGGGGCAGAGTAGCTGTTAAGGTTGGTGGCGTTTAGGTCGAAAAGTGGAAGGTGGACGATCAGGTGCGTCGGGGTAAGAGTACCTAAAGAGTTGAGACTTTAGTTTAGGATGGAAAGCCCGAGAAGTACCTGGTAATGGTGGGTAACCGGAAAGGATGGCCATGGAGGAGTATAACGAAAAAAGAGCAGAATACAGATTATTCCAGAAGTTTGGGACAGTAATTGATATGGCTTGGTTGGAGAACTTGAGATGAGTAGTTAAACTAGTGATAGAAGATTTCTTATATCACTATTAAATGCTAATAATGCTCAGCTGAATGTCTTCACCACTATGCTCTGCTCAACCATTCTCCTATCTCCTTCGATCATCTCGACTACCATGCAATAATTGCAATTATTGCAACACGATGATCGGTATACCATATGATGCGCCTCAATTTAATTACACCTACCTCAATTAATCGTTCAATTTTTTCCAATTTTTGTTTGTTCAAATGCTTGATACTATGTAGGCTACTATACTAGTCAACCCTGCCCCTAGATCTAATCCTCTGCAACTGGGATTGGACCTCCTTATGACTACTTGTGGGGCTCAATGTAATGTAATGTAAATCTTCACGAATTTCTCGGCATCCACAAAAGCCACGTCCGGGAGACCAGCTTAACTACTGGCGCTATATCAAATCAAGTCCGAAACATCCAGAGCTGCGGTGGTGTAGTGGCCATGTTCCTTGCATTGCAGCCAGAGGGTTGCAAATTTGAATCCACCAAGTCGCCGTGTATGGACCTTGGGCAAGTCCTTCAATCGCAATTGCTCGGATCCTCGGCGTGAAACTCCAATACAGCGTCCGCGCTGTGGTCTGGAGCGCCTCTGAGTGGAGAGTAGCAGAGGCGCTATAACAAGTGCAATACAAACAAAACAAAAGCCCTAATTCGACGCATCGCTTGCAAATCAGCTGCAGTTTCATGATTTGGCTTTCTCGTGGCGTTTGGAGATTACTTTTGGAGCACCTGCCTGCTTACTTCCTTAATCTGGTATCTTGTTGTGTTTATTCTTTCTTTGTATTTTAAGCGAAGTTGTGACTTGTGAGTGATATTTCGGTGTAAAATGTGTAATGTAAGCGTACCCAATTAGTTGAATTGTTTTAAAATTAAGTCAACCCTGACCAAACTATAAACAAATTAATTCTACGAATCGATGCATCTTTAATTGTGCGTGTATGTCCATGCTAATTGATTGACCTACCGTCATCGTTTTATTCACGTAGACTACAACGTCTACGCAGACTCTTAGCAAAAGATTTTTTCATATTGCTGCTTATAGTTTATAAAAAGTGGGGCGATCATGTACTATCAGGGGGCGAAATATACACAGTGTCTTTTGCCATCAATCCACCAGAGTTTCTAATGGCTAAACTAACCCTAACACTAACCCTAACCGACCCTCACGATGCCTAACCTGAGCCCTAACCGACCCTCACGAAAAAGACGTGCAATGACAACGCTGACGGCACTGCAAAAATGAGTAAGAAATTTTCGCCCCCTGATTGTACATGTATAAAGTGGAACTGTGGCATTATCAAAATGATGCATAGTTTGCATACAAAACGTAAAATATCGCATCAAAAATGGCCATTATACAGGAAATTCTTAATGAGATGAGTCTCTATCACCATGATTTCTCGTCATCTTGGCCTTCATTGCTCCAAAGTTGACCAAAATACTGTTGTCTTCTGTGGAATTTATTTATACAGCACCAGTGAAAAGGCAGACCTGTCTCACTTACATTGCTTTTATATGGCATGGTGAAATTTCAAGGACTTACATTTATTGTTGATTGCAATCAGTTAGATCATCGAAAACGAAAATATGTTTGTGACTGTAACAGCAGATTCAGTAAATTTTAACTTAAGTGGTATTTTTAATATGTTGCAGCATTGCTCTGGTGAAAATCATTACTAGCCAAGGTCTTTCCACTCATTTCTTCTAATCTACATTGAAAAAATGGAGAAGATTGAATCAGAATCCACGATTAAAAGTTCGGCTGAGAACGATATAATCATTGCAGAGCCATCTTTTTGTAAAAGGCTTTCATCATGCTCAACACTTGTGCAGCCAGGTCTTGCCAGGCCAAAGCGGGGAATTTCCGAAGAAAATATGCGTCATGTCAAACCAAGAACACAGCTCCATTCAACGCAGTCAAACATTGAAACTGACTCTATCCAGAATTATGAAAACTTTGAAGACACGTGTAAGATTTTGCCCTGCGATACATGTGGGGTCCAGCCCATAAAAAGTCTTTCAGAAAATCATTCAATTACCCCAGAATACAATCAGCTTTCAAAACTGAGTGAAGAACCTGATGAATTCTCCAATACATTCGTATGTAGTGAAAATTCTGAACCGTCGTACCTGCACGTAAACTGCTTGCCGCACTGCGTCCTCGTCCACATTTTCCGCCAGCTTTCGATGGCAGATCGTCACCGGAGGGCGGCACTTGTCTGCTGGCAGTGGCTTCGGCTGTCTCAGGACCCTGACCTCTGGCGCGAAGTCAATCTGAGAGGACTTTCGAATGTAGATGATGAGGTTCTCGGGCGAGTTGTGCGCTTTAGCAGACGAGTGATTTCATTGGACATTACAGACTGTCGAAAAGTGACGGACGCTGGGTTGGAAAATGCAGTTGCAGCTTGCAAGGATTTGAATAATCTAATTCTCGTCAGGTGAGAATCAAATTTGTGATCTTATGTCGAATGCAATATGGTGAACATTCATAATGTGAAGTGTTTGAGTAGAAATTTAAGCGATCGTTTTGCATGTAAGGTAATTTCTGACGAAGGTAACTGCTGATGGAAGAGTCGAGGATGGCACACAAAAATTAAGTTTCTTCTTTGCAATAAATAGTCTGTATGATGGTTTTTGTAGATTGAAAATTAGAAATTATTGATTACATTTTCCAGTTTGACAATATGAACTTTAGTATGTTTAATGATTGAGTTTTTTTTATAGAAAACAGTGATTGACTCAGTGTGTACATTTATAAGTGTTTTTCATGCTTTATTAGCATATATATATATATATATATAGCAAATCAATCAAATGTAATCGATTAATCAAAGTTACATTTAGGAGAGATTTGATTAATCTTTTGTGTATTCAGTACCAGCCCTATTTTTAATTTACTTTAGACATAATTTGTTTGTTGAGCCTTTGTCATGCCGTAGCCACTTACAACTTAGAAGAAAATATTTTCGATCTTACTTTGTCAGCAAGTTAATAATGCTTGGAATGCTGGGAAGTTCTTCTACTGCATGCTTAATATGCACTGATGAGTACGATTATGCAGGTTGATGCTGTTTTGTGTATTATTTAGAATTCTCAAGATGACATTTAATCACATAGAATGTGCATATTAGAACATCCTATGAATTTTTAACTGTTTAGTGATGTTGCTATGAAACACTGCTCATCAGTTTAGTCTGCGTATTCTTCAACAGATGTCAACAACTGACGGTGCGTACTTTCCAGTCGATAGCAGAAAACAATCGACATCTCAGGGAACTGAATCTGTCCTGTTGTTTTGCACTTGATGATGTCGGTCTTTCCTTGGTTTGTGCAGCCTCCTACTTGTTATTTATGTAATTTATAGGCACTGTATTAAATTTCTTTTAAAATAAAGGCGCCGAAAATGCAGCATAAAACAAAGACTCAACAGGATATGGGTTGAACTTAAGAAAATTGCTAAATTTGATGAGATAACTGCAAAGAGCGGAAGTCATTTATTCGAATCAGTAAGAACAACATGGCTGTTATCAGGAACTGATGATGGCTTACATATTTACAGCACCTTTGAAAAAACTGAAAAATTGTCCTTTCAGACGTGAAAACATTTAATATTAAAAGAGTGTTGATATAAAATGACTGATCTTATTTGCTGATCATCATCAGTTCTGCTTTTGGTCTTGGGTCTATTGTTATGTGTCTATTGTTATGTGTTTGATTGTGTCTATTGTTATGTGTTTTATTCAAATCAGATTGCAGCCAAGTGTCGACTGTTGGTTGATCTAACAATCAACCAATGTTCAAAGGTCACTGATTGTGGCATCTCCGAATTGGCAAGGTTATGCCCTGACCTCGAAAAATTGTCTGTGGATCACTGCTCGAAGGTAACTCTCCTTTCAGTCATGTTTGAATGGTTATTGTAATGTAGCGTATACTAGTATTCATGCTTCTCTGCATTTGTGTAGTGCCTTTAGAAGTGTCACTCGGATGTACTTTAGAATATGCTCAAACATTTGTGAGGGAGCGTCACAAAATGAGGCTTATAGGGTGGAAAATCAAAAATGAGGTTTTGATCCATCCTGATAGTATACATCATGCTTGTTAAAACGAGCCATCATCTAATAAAATTGGCCATCATTTGACAGAGTTATGACTGTTTGTAGGTTCAATATCAAGTTGCGTACATTTTGAGATAATCGCAGCCAAAGATTTTAGTCTGACTGGATTAAAGTTATCGCTTATAACTATCAACCCATCACCTGTACGCCTATAATAATTCATTTGCATAATTTATGTACCCTTATTAAGAAACTAGAAAGGCCAAGCTTTCAGAATGTACCATTTTCAATAGGGGTGTCAAGGTGCTAACCAACCTTTAAATAATGTCGAAAACTGGCTAGCATGTAAACTTTTCATGTTAAATTTGCTGGAACGAATTCAGATCAAAATTAATTAATAATATTTGCAGTTGGAAATTACTTACAAAATTCAGAAAATATGAAGATAAGATACTGTACAAAGCGAAAATGCCAAAAAGTGAAAATTGACCAGGTGACCCCCTTTGAGACAAAATCGACTATATCTCAGATTTGTATGCTTCCGACATAGGCCTCATTTCGTAAAACTCGCTCACGTTTGAGCTTTTATCTGTGTATCCAACATTGGAAATTATAATTAAATTGAATAAACAGACATTCCTGAATAATATCGGTGCAGAGGATTAATATTTGATTGTGAAAAGGAAGCAGTGAGCACTGAGCACTCAGCACACATGATCTTGTAAATTTATATTGTACTAGCTGTACCCGGCCACGCGTTGCTGTGGCAGAAACGACATCCTCCTCCCTCTCCCCCCCCTCTCCCTCCCACTCCCCCTCCCCTCCCTCTTTGTCCCGCTCCCTCTTCCTTCTTTCCTCTCTCACACCGTTCCTTCCCGACAGCGACATATGCACTATCGCAATTTTTGGGTGACTTTTGGGCAACCCTGATCGAATCTTCCAGTAAGTTGGTCATCTCGCGACTTTTGGGCGACTTTACAACGTGATTCCGGGACAACGCGTTTCGGAATTCTGGCAACCCTGCGGCTTTGTTGAATTTGCAAATGGCGGTCGAGCGGAATGCAAACTTCACTTTTTGTGGAAAAGATTGCGTTTTTCGGATAAAAAGCAAAATGGACACTGTCCTATTAGAATGGAAGGGTTTGTTAAATTTTCAAAACAATCTGTGCGTAACTTTTCGAGAACACTGGGAAAAAACTATTGGAAAGTTTCATTTTTATTTATATAGATTGAATAACTCAAATTTGTGTTGAATAGCTGACTATAAATTAATGCATGAAGTGCATGAAACTACTTTTGAAATAATGTAGTATTTAAATTGGAGTGTTTAATGTGTTGTTTTGTTTTAGTTGGCAGCTCATTGGGTTGGTGAGTTGGTTGACGGTTGCCATCGTCTCAAATCGCTGAGCTGCAAGGGTTGTTCGTTGACAGCAACTTGTGGCAAGCTGCTTGCAAAAGTATTTATGGCTTTCTAATCAGAGAACATCTGTAGCAAAAACTGTAAAAATCAACAGTTCATTTGACTGCTTTGTTTTACTACATACAAATGTAGGTTAAGTGTTGACATCGTGGCATGACTAAATATTGAGCGCTCATTACTTCTCCAACTTCTCCGTTAAAGTTTTGCGTACAGTTATCTTAGAGCAACCAAAGCAATAAATGACCGATGCCTTTTTGCTTTTTAACAACAGCCATTCAGAGCAGATTAGAATCGTCTATGCGACCATTGTCATTATTTATTTTTATTTCTAGCATTTGGTATAGCACCCCTTCAAGCAGTATCATTGTCATAGGAATGGATCATTATCCTAACTCAGAAATTCCGCTGCGAAGGGACAACTGCTTGTTCCACGGGCTCGCTTAGCTATCAGACAGCGCCGAGCCTTCTCGGTTGGGGGACCGTCAATCTGGAATGACCTCCACCAAACCTCCATTTCCTCCACCTGTCTAGTCAATCTTTATTTCTCAAGTCTCTTAAATCTTTTTTCTTTGGTCGTGGCTGGGCTGGGAGCGCCTCTGAGTAGTTTCTTGAAGAGGCGCTATATAAATTCTAATAATGAATGAATGAATGAATGAATGAATGATGCTTGTTCTTGGATTTTGAATTGATGCTGTCTAAATGTTAATCAGTCGTTCCGACTCGTATCTGCTGTGCCAGTTGTCCTTCATCATTAAAATTTTTAATTCGATTTCATTTTCTTTTCCATTGTAATTGACCAGGAATCTGTTCTTGTCTGTGACTTACTTCAATTGACATCAATTATGATTTAGCATAGGAGAGCTGATTATGATTTTACATGGCAGAATGGATTACGATTTTATGTATATGAGGGATCGCTGATTGATGTCTTATTTCAGTAGAATGGAGTTTTAATGTTGACTAAATAAACTTATGTTGTTCTTAAATAGAAATTACATTATTTTATTATAAATGGTTTGGCATGAGACATTTTCATTGACAATTATATTAATTTGCTGATATATAGAAATTTCTTCTTTTGAAGCTGACCTGTCTTACGCACCTTGACATATCTGGTAATTCGAACATTACGGATGAGGTTGTTATCAGCTTGGTTCGTGGTTGTCAGCTGCTGCAGGCGCTCAACCTGTCATTGTGCCATCTGGTGACAAATGATGCAGTCGAGCATCTCGCGAAGTACAGTAAACAACTGCATTCACTGAATCTTGTGTCTTGTGCAATCAACAACGAAGGTTAGCGATCTTTTTTTGATTATTTCTCAAAAACGAGTTATGTTTACTTGTTTGGAAGTATGTGAGACTTGTGAGTGTGTATAGATGTATATATACTTGGGTGGAAATCGTTACTTGGGCTTCATTAAAAGAAATAAATGACCGTTCACACAAAGGGAGGGACCTACATAGAATGTTATATTCTTGTGGAAGTGAGGGAGACGTCCGAAGCAGACCACCCAACTGGGCACCGACTGGCCCAAAAAAAAGGTCAGCTAGCACTGTTCAGAATGAACTGAAGCTGACCGATTTCGTAACTTCAGCTGTCAAGGCAACATTTGAATGGAGTAGGGTCATTGCAATGCTATAGGGTAGGTTATATTTTGTTTATTGAATAAATTTTGAAAAATTGTATCAAATGCGCTTTTTGCAGCTCTGCAACGCCTCGCGTCAAACTGTCCAAAGCTACAGACGATTGATGTTGCGTACTGCAACCAGATAACATTCGACGCTGCTGTGTTCGTTTCGTCCCGCTGTCCCCATCTGCGCTACATGGGTCTGATGCGCTGCGATCAGATAACCAACGCAGAAGCAGAGATGCTGGTTGAACGGTTTCCGCAGGTCCACTACTCCACCATGTGGCTCGACTGTAAACGGGTGCTGGAGAAAGCGAAGGAGCAAGGTTTCATTGTTCCCGACAAAAGAGGATTCTGCGAAAGTCACAAGGCAATGGTGCAGTCGTCGTCTTAACTTTATGAAAGTGTGCTTGTTGCTGAGTCGTCGCTGTGTTGTTTCGATGTTTTTATGAGCATTTGTATCTATAGTTGTCTAAAGTTATTTCCTCTGGAACAATGATGATGATGATGATGATGATGGTTCTCTGCCCAAAGGCAGGTTCATTGGCTTTACGCCCCTGGGGATGAGAGGAGTGAGGTGGTTTCCCGTT
The DNA here is from genome assembly GCA_945859605.1 of Lumbricus rubellus. Classification (NCBI taxonomy): domain Eukaryota; kingdom Metazoa; phylum Annelida; class Clitellata; order Crassiclitellata; family Lumbricidae; genus Lumbricus; species Lumbricus rubellus. Next base: position 34,303,457 of record OX243811.1, on the reverse strand, counting down.
GCCTTCCCCACAGACAATGATTTGTAAGCAACTTGCCCAAGGTCGCTCCACAGGAGCTTGCGCCTATGCGTCCCACACGTAATAGCCTGAGATATCGAAGTCTCTGAATGTCAACTCCTAGCCCGGGGCTTGAACCGCAGTTCATTGTATCCAACAGACGAATACCGTTCACGCTTACCGGTGTAGCTAACGAGGCTAGCCTCTGGAACAGTGTGCACAAGTTTCACCTGTATTTGCTTTATACCGGGCACACGCCATGTTACACATTTTTGGCCACATTATTCTCGCTCAACAGCATTGCTTGCAGTGTTTAAGTTGAGTTGTCCTACTATTCCCATTTCAAACTAGTCATCGAGTTTACAGGTTTTGGTTTGTTGCACCTTGGAGATGGAAGATGAGTTAGCAGGTCATTTACTACTGCCTTCTCTCAACAACAGTCCCTAAAGTATTTGATCCTGGATTTGTATCTGTTGGTGTACGAGCACAATATCAGCAATTCAATTGTACTGAGTTTAGTATTCCATCACTTGGCATGGCATCATGGTGTAAGCGTAATGTAATTTCGAACACCAGACAGAGAAGTGTTTAGGCAAACACACTGTACTACTGCAGCATCTCTTGTCAAGGAACTGTGAACGTCTTCACTGTATACATTGAATTGCAAAGTGATACCCGTCTGATATGTAGAAAATACTTTAAGATAATTTGAGCCAAGATGCAGCTCAGTATGAGGCATCCACAGCCATTTTGTTACTTTAGTACTCTCTGCAAACACGCATTTTATTGATTCAGCTGGTAATTATGTTAAAAATTTGTGTGCTTGTCAGATTTTGCGATAATTGTCGAATCGAATTAATGGAAAAAAGACGGAATCATGATCGTTGTGCTCAAATTTGTTTGAACATGTACAAAAGCAATGACTGATTCAGCTTCAAATCTAATCTGTTGTTATTTGCATTGTATTTAGTTTCATGCTTTAGCAGTGGCGCAACTAGGGGGGGTGCTGGAGGGTGCTTGAGCACCCCCAGGGCTAAAAAGGTGACCCACGCAATTTTTCCAAATCCGATGAGTTTTTTTGTGCGGTGGGGTGGGTGGGGTAGGGGTAATTCGGTCTTTCAGATTACACAATCAAGCAAGTTCATTCGGCACTCTCTACTTTGCACCATCGGCGCTTACAATAATAATTCTGAGCACCCCCCAGGAAAATCTTCTGGTTGCGCCCCTGTGCTTTAGGTTCTGTTGTTTGCGTTTGTTCAAAAGATGTACAAATGTGTATGTATCCATCATGTTTTTGCTTATTTTTGTGCGTAATGTGCTGCGGTATGTAATTAGGCATTGTGTTTGTGACTTCAAGAGTCTTGCTTGAACTGCAATGAAGCTAAAGAGATTTCATAAAATGTTAATTTGAATGTGGGCTGTTAACAGCTTGATGAAGTCTCCATTGTCTGACTTCAACTTCATGCACAAGACGAAGATGTCTAACATAGTTGTTTGTGCCTGCATTATGTAAATGTGCGTATTTATATATATATAATATATTATATATATATATAGTTGTATACATAAATAAATATTATGTATAAATGTTTTGGTTTACACGTTACTATGATGCTGTTTGAAACTGTTAACCAAGGTGATGTTATGCAATGTTGAGTGTGCTTATAGTACCTGGACGTTTGGTCATCCATGTAATACCAGCCGTCTAAGCCAAATCAGCCTACCGGTACTTCTCATGCTGTAATGAACGAGCATCAATGCAAATTGGAGATGAAAGCAGAAATGCCCTGCTGCCGATTATAGTTGAGTTTCAGGTTCAGCCAAAAGAAATGCATTGAACCATTTCATGCATCTGAGGATGTGTGTTCTCTTGCACTGCTCTGTATACAATTATACATACATTGTATATCAATAATTGTTTTGGAATAGATTGCCTATGGCAGCCTTCTCAAATAAAGCTCCTTGCCTTTCTGTGGCCCGTTCCGTGACAATGTGTTGCCACATTGACGAATTACTTTTGAAGATGTTCTTTGCAATTGCATCATATTCATATATTCATTGGGCAAACCAAATTTTTTTCTGCTGGGAAGCATGTAGTGGCAGGGTTTTAATCCATTGAGGTTTCTCCGCTGTATATGGTAGAATGTGGGGTTTCGTGGTGCTTTATCTGAAATTTTTGCTACAGACTCTGCTAAGAAAAGTAACCCAGAAAAATTTCAGAGATTGCTAAGTCAATGCAGAAGTGATTAGGTTACATTTTGTTTATGTATATATATTGTGCAGTTTTTATAGTTCTTTTGAAAAGCAGGGCAGTATAATGTTAAAAGCAACATGTATTACATAAAAAAATTTGATCATGTTAAAGTTTTTATAAATTAAGAATTTACTTTAGATGTGTGTATTCTTTGTAGAATGTCGTAATGTAGTTATAGAGTGCCATTCAGGTATTTTGAAAGGTGTAATTTAATTGTTCAGATATAAAACGCATTACTGTATATTATGAGTCCTCTTTTATAACGTTTTAAATGGCGGTTTAGGCACTAGGTCAAGTTTATTTCATAATTGTTAATTGTGTGGAGTTTACTCATTGAGAACTTGGTATCCTATCAGCAGTGACGGGAGTCTGCTGTCTCTTTCGTCGACAGCATTTTATATTGTCACACATAATTATTTCTCTGGTAGTGTAAAAAATTTCTCAAATGTGGTACCAGTTTGAGAACATGTAAAATGTGCAGCCAAATGGAATGTCTTGCAACCTCTGACTACGTGTATAAGCCTGTTAAACTGAATTCACTGAATGAGAATTTCACACTATTGAATGTTTTAACCAGACAATGTTCAATTACTTTCAGTGTGTATATTTGGTAGGCGTAGGCAATGTCCTAGCTACTCCAAATACATGCACTACAATGACTACATGCCTGGTTCTTGTTTGGATTATACTAAATTGTTACATATGCATCACATTTTACCCAGCCATTGATCATTCAAGAATTGGGTGTATCACTAAGCAAAAATTCAAGTTGAATTAAAGATTCCCCTTGTACATTGACCTTCTTTGGATAAAAAATTTAAAATGGTGTGTTATAATTATAGCTGGGGGGTGTAAGCACAGTTAGCTTTACATATTACAATCGTGGCATCTGTATCTGGAGCTTTTGCTGCTACTGCCTCTTACATCCATTCTCTTCTTAGACCTCCAAAGACATTAACCCTTTAATGCCAGAGGGTATAGGATTTCCCATACCATTTACTACCATCTCGGCATTAAAGGTTAAACAGGTTCCTTTTTGCAACAATACGGTTTTTAGGCATACATCATTATATTATGTACATATGTATTATGTATGTATATATTTGTGTGTATGTATGACTAATGGACATTTATATAGCACCTTACAATAACCTCACAGGAGGGGTTCAACCCCTATGGTCTTAGGACCCTGCAATTATGTCTTCATTGCACACTCCAGGTGGCATTTGTCCAAGAGTTTCTCCAGTAAATGAAAACCTTCGTGTTGCTGGTCAGCACAATTATTAAGCCTCCAAAGACTGACAATACATGCACTGACCTTACCAGTGAATGACCAAAGCAGCATATTCAATATTACATGGATCAAATTCTGACCCCAAAGTCCTATATTTCTCACACTGTGTTATAGATGCTGTGGGGTAAAGCTCTCAAGCGAAAGATCATCAGTTTATGAATACTCCTGTCTTGTATGCTAATTTCAGCTCTACTCCGTCTGCTTTTCGTATACTGCGTTCCACTACTGCTAGAAAATCGATCTTTTCAGGCAACAGTAGCCTGGTTAAATTCCTGTGTACTAGGCCTACACCATCAATGATGTTGGGTGACTGGCAGTAATGGCGAAGGCATCGACAATTTGCCCAATTCAGATGGAAGATCGGTCTAGGGATGGGCGAAGTGTAAGGAATAACTCGGCTGGGAACTTAGGTTGAATTGTGGCTGGGGTCTGAGCAAGAATGAGATGCTTACCCGGTTACTTTTTAATAGGGCCATATATCACTCTTTTATTTACAAAATAGACAATTCTTTGCTATAGTGACTTTGTTTTCGTTCAACTCCTATGACAAAGCTAGTCTTAAATCAGTTTTTGTATGACACCTTAAAACCTTTTAGCAACACCGTGTTTAGACTTGGATCGCCACTGAGTGAGTTTCTGGAATGCTAAATCGGCGCTATAAAAGAAAACAGTCACGCACGATGTCACGTAGTTATATCGGTTGGGCTTCTTTTGGGCTAATTTGGGGTCTTCGTTCAGAAAGCTTCTAGAAATTGGTCAACAACCACCAACCGTGTCCGTGCAGCGTGCAGGAAAATAAAAAGGGCGATTTGAGGTAAAGATAGTTGTTGTTTGGAGGGCATTTATTTGGCATTTACCGTGGTTATAAAGACTTTTCAAAGTACCGAGGCTGATTGATATAACTCGGTTCATTAACGTCTGGCTTGTTTCGTAAAAGTGTTGTGGTAACCTTGTGTATGTGCCATTGTGCCTATGGTACTCTATAATGTGGGACATTGCATCAACGACCTGCATTGCATGATATTATTGCGTTATATTTAGAAATTCTGTTTCAGTACACGTCAAAATAGTGTCAGTTTCAAGAAATTACTTATTGCCGTAGCCCTATCAACTGACAGTAAGGCGACGTAAGATTCCGAGATAGATTAGAGCATTGCAAGTAAAATGTGGGGCCCGACAGTATCAGTTTCCAGGTTAATCTCTATAATGACTCGGTAGCAAGTAAACATCATGGCGACCAAAGATCCGCTCATAATAGAGCGCGGTCACGTGACGGCAAAAAGGTAGCCCAATATTTTCGCGGTCTACGGTGATGTATAAGCCAATGTTTTCGCGAAAGTAAGTAAGTAAAAATACCACGAAACGGTTATTTTAATAAATATTAATACGCTTAAATAAGCTTAATAACACAACAAAATCGATGGACCTTAACACATTGGCCGCCATCTACGAGATATCTGGCGGTAAGCGCGAGATCTCGCGGTAAAAAACCGCGAGATATCTCCGCGAGATATCGCGGTAAGAAACTTATTTAAGCGTATTAATATTTATTAAAATAACCGTTTCGTGGTATTTTTACTTACTTACTTTCGCGAAAACATTGGCTTATACATCACCGTAGACCGCGAAAATATTGGGCTACCTTTTTGCCGTCACGTGACCGCGCTCTATTATGAGCGGATCTTTGGTCGCCATGATGTTTACTTGCTACCGAGTCATTATAGAGATTAACCCAGTTTCCATTATGCCATCCTTATAATATGTAGAGCCCATCGTTTCCACGACGCACATTAATTTCCACGTGAACTTGGGCAGAAGGGTTGAGCTTACGAAAAAAATGCTATAGGAGGATTTTGGGAATAGTGTAGACACAGAAAGTGACTAACGTGGAACTGTACAAACGGATACACCTCAGGGAAAACAGGTTCCCGGACAATTCGGCGCCGGACAATTCGGACCGGACAATTCGGAACCGGACAATTCGGACCGAACAATTCTTTGCAGCCCAAATTCGTGATGGGACTTCTCCATCACATAAAAAATATACTGTCGAAACTAATATTAATCTGACATCTCACTATATATCGGGCATAAAAACCATGGGCCTGTAGGTATGAAACTTACATTGATCTAAATGAGATGCCTATAAGTTGATAATTTACTGCATTTAGCTACTAATTTCAGTGTCTTATTTCTGTTATAGGATAAATTTTAGAAGATCAGACAATATTTGCTTGGTGCCATATAATTTTATTTCATACCATTGATAAACAAAAGTTTCATAGCCGTAAGAGCAATATTTTTACATGCACTCCGAATTGTCCGGTCCAAATTGTCCGGTGCCGAATTGTCCGGACACCGGGAAAACATGATGCAGAGGATAATCCAGAGGAAACTGGGTCTGTTCGGTCACATATGCCGAATGAGTAATGACAGGAAAATAAAGACATTGGTGTTTGGACTGATGGACGGGCAAAACAAAAGAGGGCGACCACATAGAGAATGGGCGGATGATTTAATAGACTGGTGCGAAACATCACTGCAAGAGCTGAGCCACATTGCACTGGAAAGAGAACTGTGGAAGAATATGGTGAAAATGGCGTCGGACACCTACGGGCGATGAGCCCATGGTTTATGATGATGATGATGAAGAAACATGTAAGAGACAAGCTAGCAAGTTGTGGGAAAAAATGCCACAAGTACTTAGAAAACTTTGTTGGTGTGCCTTCTGGACATTGCTAGATGGATTGCTACGTACCATTGCAGAGATTTCACTGAAACATGTCATAATATTAAGCGCTTGGTGCTTGAGGAGCAGTAAGCAAAGCTTTCAGGTGCAGTACATGCCAGTGAAGTGTTGATATTGGTGCGTTAGTTTGGACATTTCTTGTAATTAGAACTAAACAGGAGCCTGAAAACTAACCCTGCTTCACTGCATTTATATTACTTATGGTGTTTTTCTGTAAGGACAATGAAGTTTTATTCAAGCCTCTGCCTGGTGAAGTTTTCCTGGGACCAAGTGGCTTCAGCATTTTGGTCACGATATCCGAATCCATACAGGTAGGCTCATGGTACCAATTTGGACTCCTCTGTTTTACAATATTATACACAATCGAAGCAAAAGGTGCATTGTCTGTCCATGGGCAGAGCTGCTCAAAAGATGGAGTATTTTCATGGACATATACCAGCTGAGAAATTTGGTTTCATACATCCTGGAGCCTTCTTCAACCACCAGTGCCAACAAATCTCCACTGTGAGGACGAGTGAAGAATACGTACGATCAACAAGTATCGACCTCACAACATCATGTAGTCTTTGTCCATGCAGTCTATGAGAGGATAAAACCCTTATAAAATATTGAACCTGCAGCACTCTTGAGCAGATAATATCAATGTGCTCTTCGAAAGTGAAGGTCAACTGTTATATGTATTTCTATCACAGATGGTCTATGAATTTCAAACGTGATGCACTGTGTACTGTGTAGTGTACTGTAATTACCGATAGTGTTGCTATGCTCTAGTGATCCTCCGCGCTTTGAATTCTACTTCCCTTCTAGCCCAAGTATAGGCAATGATTGTTGTAATCTAAAAGCATGGGCAGTGATTTGTGTAATTAATCTAACATTGGCAGATGTGTCTTACACATACATTTTAAGTAAGGGATGAGTCATATACAACTACCATTAATAACAGTTTTTAAAAATTGGCTGAATAGAACGAGTAAAAGTATTTTCATTTTAGTGCGTCTTTAGAACGAGTAAAAGTATTTTAATTTTAGTACGTCTGCACTTGTAAGTAGAAGTACTAAAACGTTTGGTGTTCCTACAGTCGTGCTTTGCTTGTACAACATTACTCATCAACATTTGCATTGTTGGTTGAAAACTTAATTGGTCGGATGTATGAGAGGTTTTTTATAGCAAAAGCAATATTGCTTCATGAACTTTTCAGCACTCATGTCCTGACAGAGGACACAGTCAGCCAGGTGACGTCTGGCTGTCGTCTATTTTCCAAACGCCTTCTGACGAAAACGAACAGCATGCCGCGGTGGGGTGAGAGATTCGTCCCGGGTCCTCGTCACGTCTGCGTCATCGAAGAATCGGTCGTTGATCCCGTCAACAAAACTCTCACAACTTACACTCGAAACATCGGGTACACGTCGCTGATGGTAAGTTAAGATCAGAGAGAAAAGTTTTATAAATTCTTGAAATAGCGTTACTGTTTGAGCCAGTGGTTTGTTTATTCATTCATTCATTCATTAATTCAAGAATTTATATAGCGCTTCTTCAAGGGGGACTACTCAGAAGCGCTCCCGACTCTAGCATGGCAAAAAAGGACAGTTTTGAGTTTAATAAAAAAAATGTTTCAGAAATAACCCCAGAAAGTTTAATAGAGCATTTGGTTAAATACTTGCAGGTTTGAGCCAACTTACGTGTGTAATGTTCCTAGACAGCTGGTTTATATGCATGCATAGTTGTATCTGTCATCAAACAGCATCATTTAGTCCTGGCAAAAATTGAGGGGTGAGTGGAAAGCCTGCCTGCACGGTACCAGTCAACTAACGTCTTAGGATATGTCCATTGCCAGCTTGAGAGACATTGAGCGGATAACAAGGACCTTTCTTTCATTCCATTTCGGATATGAGGATTATGGACGGCGGGCGCTTACTTGTGTGTAACCTTATGTTACTGGTAGTAAGATATTGTTAAGGTTATTTGGTCTAAACTTAAAATCAGTGATCACTGCCCATTGAACTTGACTGCTTGCGTTTATGTACGTCATTCTATATAGCACCTTTTAAGAACGTCACAGAGAACTTGTGGCTTTCTTGAAGGCTTCTTTGCAAGTGTCACTGTTGTTGATCTGTGAAGCGCCAATTCTGAAGCTTGTCAACTTCAGGCAATGTGAATTAAGGAAATGAGTGTTGCTAGACGATCCAGCAGATTGTTTAAATGAAATTTGCCTTTCAGTTGCAGTTGGACCATTCATTGGTTACAGACCATGTAGTGAAGAATACTAGACTGAACACTGAGTTTAAAGAGTTGAATACGGAATTTGATGATTTTGGCTGATTTAAAACTTGTAAAATAGGCAATTTCACTAGTAGAATGTAAAACCACAACAGGCAGCAATGCTTGCAGTGTATCTGAAGTTCTGGACATTGAAGTACCTCACAGAAGTGCTGCCTGTACCAATCGAAACAACGTTTTAAAGTCATGCAGAACAAAAATTCATTTAAGTTTGACTTGTGTGTTAGTTTTAGTCTAAGTCTTAATCTACTTAAGTGGATCTTAAGTACGTAGAGAAGATAATCGAATAATGAATGCAAGAAAATGTTTCAGATGGTTGAGGAGAAGTGCGTCTATCAACCGAGCAAAGACAACAGCGATTGGACGGAGTGCCAACGAGAGGCGTGGATCAGTAGCAGCATTTACGGATTTGCGTACGCTCTCCAGGCGTTCGGTATGGAGCGGTTCAAGAAGAACGCTTCACGGTCGCTGAAGGGTTTCAATTACGTACTGAACAGCTTATTTCCGCAGGAGGCCATCGCTCAGGATAAGACTTTACAGTTCCACTCTAACACCGAAAAGTTGCGGAATACGGCAAAAGCCGCAAAGGACTTGGCAGCGTCTGTTGTTGCTACAAACTAGTAGCAAGTGTGCGAGACCAAATGCATCGCTTTGTAAATTTGAATTGTGCTGTCACTTTGTTTCTTCGTGATTTTTTGAAATTGTTCTTAGAATCTGTTAATTATGACCGACTGCCTGGTACTTGGTGCTGCTACGAATTACTTCCTAGCCTTGTTTTAGCTTTCGGGTTCTAATACCATTGTTGAGCTTGGTACGTGCAAGATCTCTGACTGAAGTTGACAAGAAACCGTGACTGGGTTTAGTGAAGTTGAGTCGTCTGCAGTTTTCTTGTACAGATACATTGAAGTCCATTATAGTTGAAATTGCCATTTCAGTGCATTGCCTGATCTTAAACATTCATCACCATTGATGAATGTGCTAATGAATGAATAATAAGAAATCAGTTTGCCAGAATTTTGATCAGAGGTTACAGTTATTTAATTGTTGTAGTCACATCTGTACTTTGCCCAAACGATATGATCAGAGTAAGCAGATAATTTGATGAGAAGATTCTATGATGTTATATGCCTCAAATACTGCTTTCTGCATATTCAAGGTGTGCACATACTGGAGTGCTGATAAGAAGCGTCCTTTAAGTGGGGCCTCGTGTGACTGTTGCTTTGTGGTCGGTGTCTATCTTCACCTGGTTTTCAGACTTCAGGGCATCTTGTGAAAGGAAGGGAAGGCTGTCTGGATGCTCAGCTGCTGTCATTTGGGGAAAGAGTCCATGAATTATTGGATTGTATCTGCGGAAGAATGCTGCTGCAGCTAAATATTTGATAGATACATGAATAATTCATTACTTTATCTGACCTTACTTAGCTTGAACTGAGTCAATTTTCCTAATACTGTTAATTTGTCTTTGCACAGCTGTGCATTTTCGGCATTTGTAAAATACTATGTACATATTTATTAGGCTTTGTAATATTTGCTTAGAGAGGTTTTGATGCAGTCAGTAAATGTTTTATGATTTACAGTAAGTTTAAAAAAAGTTACTTGCCACATTTGATTCAGTCTTTTTGTGGCCGATAACGTAATGCAAGTACGACGTGTTTTGCAGACAATATAACTTAATTTAATTTTAATAATGTTTAATTTTTTTCCGATTTTGCTTTTCTCAAGTGTCATCTGGCTATATCTGTCTGTTAACAATTGTATTATGTATTATTGATAAACATTATGTTTTGCAGACATTCTGTTACCAGATTTTGTGCTCTATGTATCTTTTTCTGTCTGTTAACGAGATGCTTTGTCATACAATTTATTTGTGAAGATTAAATCACATCATTAAGAATTATTCTAACAGGCGCTATGTAAATGTGGTTGCAATTACTTTACAGTTTTCATGGCTTTTCGTACCGTATTGCTGCAGAATTTGTCGATTACATGGCATTGCCATTTGCAAGGTGTTTCATGTGAGCCACAGTGGCTCTCTTGTGCAGTTGAACTTGTCTCATTTATAAGGTTCTTTGGCTCGGCCTTTTTGCCGTGCTCGCCTGTTATCATTTGGTGCATTCCGCTGGATTTCAGTGCATTGCTTGATCCTAAACAGACTGGATGTTGGTATCTTGTCGTGCTATCGACGACTGCATTTACGATGTATTTGTGAAGACACTATTTGAAAGATTCCACAGATTTCCATAGAAACATACCAGATCCAAAGTGGATCATACGACAACATATGAGACGTACTGGAAAGGCATGGCATGAACGTGCATAACAGTGTGTGGTGGTTTGCCAGTCAGAAAATAGTATGCTGTTGTACAGGGTAACCAGTTGTAGAGTGGTCTTCTTGACATTGAGTAGATTGTGGTACTGTATAGATAAAGGAATATTATTACCAGGTAATTTATTATCAATGAAACAGTACAGCGTGTATAATTCATGTATCTGCATGTATTAGTTAAGCATTTATTTTCTAAGGATTTTTATTGTGGCTACCTTTGTACTTTTATTATAAAATTGGGTGGATTTGTTTAAAGAGATCGATTGATAGATTAAGACAATTCAGTTCGCTTGATTGATGATCGATTGGTTTCTTGTGTTTTTGGTCTTGTTTCTTAACTCTTTAATGACTAGCATGTGCTAAATTGTATCGGAAATCAATGCAGCTTTTCATTAAAGGGTTAAGATATTTGTGTTGAGCTAATCATGCTGGTGCTTAAGTCTATCTTGATGTTATAAAACTGAAAGTAGTTTTATTGTTACTTGAAATATGAACTTGCTGCTTTTGTGCCGCAAGTCGTTACAGTGCTTGTATATATGCCATGTTGTAACTTATAAATAAACTAATTAATTAGTTGTAATGAATTCTAGTTATATTGGACACCATAAATGAAAAAAAATACATTGCAAAGTACTGTAATTTAAGATGTTTGCTTTGGTTGGTTCTTCCACTTGGAATTACTCTCCTCCTGCCACACTTTTGGCTAAAGCAATGACTCAATTTTCCTCATCAGTCTCTCATTCTTTAAAAGCATTTGTTTCCCCCTCAGAGTTTTCGTGCTTAGGCGCCTCTGAATAGTCATGTGAGAGGTGCTATGCAAATTTATGGATACAATAGAGTATTGATATGATACAAAAAAGATTTAATAAGCAAAATGAGTAATAAGAAATAGTTGAATGTTGTTAGCACATAATGCTGATATCCATGCTTCTGCCAAACGTCTGCCAACTTTTGATTGCAATTGTGTGCTGTAACTTTTAATACAAATCATTTGTCTGGACCAGTTTTGTCATCTTAAGTTATCATAATGTGTTAATTAACCATTTGTGGTGAATCGATGATTTAAGTTGGCCATATATATGGAAAAAGAGCAAAAGAGTTTTATTTCGGACGGACTTATTTGATCAATGTCTCTTTGTTAGTAAGCACGCTTGTCTTGAAAAATTCTCTGCCCTGGCAGAGATTATTTATGTCCCCAGCCTCTGAACTGATTTTCATTAACATGCATTAGCCCCTAGACCAGAGCTCATTTATTCATTCATTCGGACATTTATGTAGCGCTCCTTCAAGTGAAAAAACTACTCAGAGGCGCTCAACACAGCTGCCAGCCTTCTCCGGTACTCTTTCAATCTATCCTTATGTTTAGCTTCATGGCAGTCTCACTTCTTCCTTTGCTTTTCCAAAAATCTATGGTATATTATATACAGTGGCGGATCCAGAAGGTTGAAATGGGGGGGGCCAAATGGGGAGGTGGTGGACGAGCGGCCGAAGGCCGATCGGCGAGGCGCGTAGCGCCGAGAGGTTTGGGGAAAGGGGGAGGGGTTTGGGGAGGGGGATGTGCCCCCTCCCCAACCAGAATTTTTTTTAAAATCCGCACTGCAATGGCAGCATTTTAAGCTGTCATCTTAATGAAATTGCTCTCCACTACTTAACTGCTGACAAACCAAGAAAGAACTACCAAACTACCAGAATTGGAAGCCAGAGGCTGTTATTTTTACTAACTGTTCAATGTTCATCGAACAAAATGCTGAAATTTTACAGCTTGAAATGTAACAGATAGCTCTGGAAAGAAGTCATATAGTTGTACAAAAATAGCATCTGTACAAAGTTGTTGTAAATGATAGTATCATATTATTCATATAATTGTTTATAGCAGTGAATAATAATATCATAATCATGATCATATATTTAGTAAATAACATCAAGGTATATTATAACATGTTTTTCTTGGTGAAAAATTTCATTTCTGTGGAAAAACTTGTGCCCTCCCTGGAGGTGTCTAAATTAAAAAATAACTGGATACATGGGCTTGTTATCTGGTATTATTTCAGGGCTTTTTAAAGGAATTTTTAGAACTGCACAACTTCCAACCAGCCTCCAAGGCCGTAGCCTGAATTTGATTTCGGAGTGTGTTTCTTTGGCGGAGAATTTCTTCCGAAATTTTCTAGTCGTCAAAATTTCTGAACACAACTTTGAAGACACCTTTGTTTAGTCGTCAAAATTTCTGAAGACACCTTTTTAGTTTTCAAAATTTCTGAACCTTTTTTAGTCGTCAAAATTTCTGAAGACCAATTTTAGGTCATCAGAAACGACTTTCTTAGTATCTTTCGCCTAATTTCATGTTTTTTTCTTTATGTGCTATAGTGATTAATATTCTATTATTTTTTACATTTTTTAAATTTCGGATGGTGTTTCCATGGGTTTATTTCATGTGTTAGGCCCCACAATGCCTACATCCACGAGTGGGCACACTTTTCCTTCCACTCAGTTGTTCTACTCTAAGCAGAGTCGCAGAATGGGTTATTGGTTTAGTTAGGCTGGTTTCAAAGTGCAGTTACAAACTTCAATCACAAACGTTGCAATAGGCCTACAGTAACTATAGGCTTCTGTAAATGTCTGTTTAAAGTGGCGTATTATTCCAAATCGGAAGACAACAAAATTTCAAATTATTTTGTAACTGCACAAAAATGCTTTTACAACTGCACAAATCCATTTAGAACTGCACATTTTGTGTAGAACTGCACGTTAAAAAGCCCTGTAGGCTATTATTTCACAATGAGTCTACAGTCCGAAACATCGCTAGAACATTTAGTCGGTCTTCTGACATTGTGTTCTGAAGTATAGTTATTTGCTCTACGTTTGCTCTACTTTGGAGAAAGCTCTTTCGGCTTTAGCACTACAAACTGGAAATGTTGCCAATATATTCAGCATGGTGTGTACTTCACTGTTGGAAGAGAATCAGCAGGACATGAAATAAAAGTCTTAATTTTTGAAGAAGTATTTTATGAAGATGTGGTGCTAAAACCTTCTTTCATACGACACATTGAGTAATGAGGGGGGGGTCAAGTTCTGTTAAAATTTCAAATGGGACGAGTTCTGTTAAAATTTCAGATGTGGCTATGGCCGGATTGGCTCCCCTGGATCCGCTCCGGATTAATAGTTATTTGTTTTTAGTATTTTATGAAGATGTGGTGCTAAAACCTTCTTTCATACGACACATTGAGTAATGAGGGGGGGGGGCCAAGTTCTGTTAAAATTTCAAATAGGATGAGTTCTGTTAAAATTTCAAATGTGGCTATGGCCGGATTGGCGCTCCTGATTAATAGTTATTTGTTTTTAGTTGCAAGTGTTGTTAGTGCTAATATTTTACCATCTTACTGTGAATATATACATGAATAGCATACACTGTATGCCATAAAAGACATAAATCATAATCGGATACTGTTGAAAGATTGCTTCTTTTCTTTGCGTTAGATTAATACACGTTACCGTTAGACCGGGAGCGCTTCTGAGTAAATTACCTTGAAGGTGCGCTATATAAAAAGTCTATATTATAATAAACAATAAATAATAATAATAATAATAAATAATAATAATAATATTTAATGTAATTGTGTGAGAGGCTTAGATTTTAACGACCTTTATATATTAATTCTCCTGGACATGACTGAACCCTGCAAAAAAATTTGTGGGCGTCATGGATGGGGGGGCCACGTCCCATGGAGATTTGAAATGGGGGGGGGCCATGGCCGGATTGGCCCCCCCTGGATCCGCCCCTGATTATATACATATATAATTTCTTAAAACTTCTGCAGATAAGATTTCAGGTTGTATCCTTACCACAGATGTCGCCCCATTTAATTTCAACCATGATAAATAATTATGATATTAATCGTCTATTTTAAATCTACACGGACAGTGTTTCAAACTGTGGTTTCGGTCACAACAAATAATTTCAGGTGGATTTTAAGCATAAGTATAAAAAAATCGAGCGCATATTTAATGTAAACAAAGCTCAAATAATTATTTCCTGTCCCACAGTAGACGGCGCTCCAGATTGTCACAATGTCATAAGACATTAAATACTTTCTGATCTGTGGGTTATTGGTCCATGGTTAGCTAGTTGTTGCTGTCAGTTTTGATAGTATGAATAAAGGTAACATCAAATATATTATTATTGATTAATTAAATAATAACTGACAGGACATCGAGATTTGATAAAGAGTTTAAATTGTGATGTTTGGCTACCGTCGCTGAGAGAAACCGGGGTTCTTTCTTGTGCCACACCCTAGTGTAGACCCTATAGCAATGAGCGCAAATGGTCTTTATATAATACATCTGTGTTCAGTATTGTTCAAGCTCGACACTATCACAGCAGTTACGATTTATAGTATGAAACTGTTTACTACAAGCCATTACATGAGTCGAATCTAACTGTTCGATACCCGTTGCATCGTACGGCAGTTCATTTTGCCATCGCACCTAGCTAAAGGAAGACTGAGTTGACGATTAGTAGGAACTTCGGAATTAGGGCAATCCTGTCAACGGCGGTTTTAAATTATTGTGCTTCTCGTGTATCTGAAGAAAATTGTGCAATTACTTCCGGAGAAAACCGGCTTAAACCGTAGTTTAGGTTGTTTAATTATTTGGCCAAAAGTGAGGTTGCTAAATTATTTGCATGTGTATAAATGATATACAAGTAATTTCTGGATCGCCAGGTTCAATCCAGCTTCCATTTCAACTATAAATATGCCTTTATCCAGCTTCCATTTCAGGTATAAAATGCCTTTATCCAGGTTCTACTTCTCAAGCGTTTTTCATCAATCCAGGTTCATTTTCAGCAGAATGACTACACTAACCCTAAAACTAACCCTAACCGACCCTCACGACGCCTAACCTGAGCCCTAACCGACCCTCATGCGTAAAATCCCGCTTCTATTTCGTCACTAAATATTTGTCATGGAATGTAAGAAATTGGTTGTCGGATAAAAAAGTACCGTTTTTTCGTCAATCCAGATTCCATATAATTATCTATATATATAAAAATGTAACGGCGTTCGCACGAATCTTCCTCATAAAGGATCTTGGTAAGTCCTGGACCGATTCTTTTCAAAATTTCAGCAAAACGTTTCGTTAATATAGGCGCAGGTTTGTATAATGCTTTTTTTCCAAAATCTTCTACAAAAAAAACAACTTTCTCTTCCATTCGACCGATTCCGAGTTGAATATGCGCTATATGAACCTTGCGCAACCGCCAATTTTTAAACGCGAACTATTTTTGGCGAATGCATTTGGACGGTTTCAATTTGAACTCACAATCGGTCGAATCGAAGTGAAAGTTATTTCTTTTTGTTATGGACGGTTTGAATTTTAACTCTCAATCGGTCGAATCGAAGTGAAAGTTATTTCTTTTGTAAAAGATCTGCAAATTCGACCGTTTTACGCCCGCCGATAGGCTTTGCTTCGGGCGCGTGTTCCGTTTATGTAGCGCATTTCAACACATTCGATTCCGGCCTTTTTTATGTTCCGCGTCGCTCTGTTCCGCGTCGCTGTCGCCCCGTGTCGGAAAGGGACGGTGCGAAGGAGGAAAGGAAGGGAAGGAGCGGGACGAAGAGGGAGGGGAGAGATGGAGGATGTAAGGGGAGTGGAGGGGGAGGGGAGGAGGGGTGGGAGGGGGAAGGGGAGGAGAGAGGGAGAGGGGGCGGGGGAATAGAGGGGGAGGGGAGGGGGAAGAGGGAAGGGGGAGAGGGCAGGGAGAGGGCGGAGGAGAGAGGGGGAGGGGGAGAGAGGGGGAGAGAGGGGGAGGGGGAGAGAGGCGGAGGACGGTCTTTTCTGCCACAGCAACGCGTGGCCGGGTTCAGCTAGTATACTATAAATTTTCTTCTCGCGTTTTCGGTTTATATTGCTACTTCCGGTTGCGAATGTTCAGAAATTGGAATAGCGCGTTTTATGGCGCGTTATATTCATGATTGGGGTGTTTCTTAATTTAGCAACCTAAACTACGGGATATCGAAAATGAAAATAATTAAACAACCTAAACTACGGTTTAACCGAAAACCGCTTGTCTAGATAGATAGATAGATAGCTAGCTAGCTAGCTAGATAGATAGATAGATAGATAGATAGATAGATAGATAGATAGATAGATAGATAGATAGATAGATAGATAGATAGATAGATTAGCTAGCTAGATAGCTAGATAGATAGCTAGCTAGATAGATAGATAGATAGATAGATAGATAGATAGATAGATAGATAGATAAGATAAGATAAGATAAGATAAGATAAGATAGATAGAGAGATAGAGAGAGAGATAGATAGACAGACAGATAGATAGACAGACAGATAGATAGATAGATAGATAGATAGATAGATAGATAGATAGATAGCTATAATATTTAAATTTTGCGCCTAGTGTATTCAGACTGACATTTCATGTTGTTTATTTGTCAATAGTTGTACTTTGAGTGTGAAATAATTTAAAACCGCCGTTGACAGGATTGCCGGAATTAGTTTGTCGACACAAAGCCACTAAATTGTGAGAGTAAATGCCAATTGGAGAATCTGGCAATATATCGTTAGTTGGGCGTAATTGCAGAACACGGGACCACTAGTTTTTAGCGATTTTAGTATAGTATGATATCTAATGACCACACTAACCGTAACACTAACCCTAACCGACACTCACGACGCTTAACTTGACCCTAACCGACCCTCACGGCACTTAAATAACATACCCTCACGACGCTTACCCTGAACCTAACCGCTAAACTTGCTACTCTAAGGTCATGCATGTGTTTCTTCTTCTGTTTGTATGCAGCTGTGATGCATCTACCAGATGCATTGCTGTTGGTATCAGCAGTCTGTCATGTTTCCTTGATGTTGATTGGCTGTGCCAAAGCAGACGTCAGAGTGGTGAGCAAAAATCTTATTTAAAAAAAAAAATTGAACTCTTTGGTAGACCACAGATCAGTACCATATAGAGCTTTTCATAGCATTACAGTTAGATCCGTGTAATATTAACATTGGACTTCTAAGATTAAAGGATGATGCTTAAAACTATGCTTTTATGGTAGATTACTTTTACAGGATTATTAAGCGCTGGGGTTTGAGCAAAAATCTCGTGGTCTTAAAACCAACCTTTTTCAGGGTGCATGATTATACAGGTTGTTTAAAATTCCATGCACAGATGGAAAAGTATTGAATTGGTATTCTACTACGATGCCATTGTCTAGCCTGAAATCAGAAGATGGATAATTGACAAGTTGCCTTGTAATTTCTACAGAGCAGCTCTAGCAGGACTTTGTGATGTTCTGGTTGTCATTAGCTGTTAATATGTTTTTATGATTGAAGTGTTCTGATGGTTGACTTGTTGGACTGCAATTCATAGACTACCGGTAGTTTTGCATTCTAGGTAGAGATTTAAATTCCTGCTCTGTTTGAAAAATGCATTTATAGAAGTGTTTTTGAATTGTTTCAGTTGGCGTTTAATAATGACACCCTGATTAGTTTTGATGATGAGCCAGCAGCTCCGTCCTTTGGAAGATCGTTACCTTATTCAGGATTATGTGTAAGACAGCATCTCGAGTATTTTGTGTTTTTACCTAATATTGTGTGTTTCTTACCGACAAACTAACAACACAGCAAAACTGTTTTTAAAGCATTGGCATTATGGATTTGTGATGACTTCTACTGTAAACAACATTATAAAGGTTTCAGATTGATTGTTGCTTCATGTGAAACTAGATAAAGGTTAAACACAGATGTCAGAGCAATTGACAACAGATCTTCTCCAGATTTTCATTAACTTTTCAGTGTACTGAAATGTTAAAGCTAAGTCTCAAAGGCTAATGACATCTGTATCTATCTCAGCGGTTCTCAACCTTTTTAGTCCGGCGACCCCTTTTTAACATTTCAAAAGTTGTGACGACCCCCAACGACATAATTGATGGTGTAACAATCTTCGTTTCACCTCATTTTTGTTACTATTGTCTATTGTTATGCTTTTTCACCCTCATAATACAAAAACTGCTTTCTTTAGTTTGAAGTAGGTTAAGGTAGTCGAAGTTAGCCTATATAAGCCTATTCGGCTTGTGATGCAGCTTCAACAGCTGCAGTGTCTTGCTTAAAACTGGAATTCTTCAAACCCGCTATCTCAAGTAAAGTGCGCCTTCTTGGCATCATCAGCTTTGTTCTTAAAAATACTGGTCACGCTTTCCTACATAGCTAGGATGGTTAGAATAACCTATCTGAATAGTGCTCTGCTGTTTATTTGTTGGGTTTCATTGATTCTACTGATAAAATGTCATAACAAAGACCTAATTCTAATTTCTCTATTCATGCTGCAACTATTAAGCAATAGGCTACTCTGAGAATTGGTCAATAGTTCTTCTTTTCTTAACACTCATTTCACCTGACTGATTCGTTTTGCGATGCTAGCAATTTCAAAAACTTCATTTGTGTTCTTATGAATGCGCCGAGCAGACAGAGTTTGGAGAATGGACATTCCCAATTGTCAACAATTTTCCACCCTGCAATTGTAGCATTTTAGGCTGTCGTTTTAACTAAACTCTTCATCATTTCAGTGCTGATAGTCGTGCTTTACGTCTTTACGACTTCAAAGTGTCTCCTCTCACTGTTTAGAATCTCAATAAAAAAGCTTCATAATTTCAGTGCTGAAGGCATGGTTTATGACCTCAATAAATGTCCTCTTTCCAATCTTAATTTTTTCTAAATTTCCAATCAGTAGCCTATTTTAAACTGTCATCTGAATTTTGTCAATGCTGACAGTCATGGTTTAAAACTTCAGAATGTCGGCCCCCAGTTGTTAACAATATTTCGGATCTGTGCACCGTAACATTCTAAGCCATCATCTAAAAAAATTATTCATAATTTCAGTGCTCAGAGAGGTGGTCTAGACTTAAAAAAATATTCCTCCCTGTGTTTCTTTAGAAGAATAGCAGAATTTACATTTGAAAACTAAAATGGAAAAAATTTAATTAGCTGCCGCAATCTAACTGATGAATCATAGCAAAATTATGAATAAAAATTTATTTTAGTTTGTTGAAATTGCTATTTGGCCGATATCTTTTGCAAATTTCTGAAGGGGCCAGGCGACCCCTGGCAAATTGTCAGGCGACCCCCGAGGGGGTCGCGACCCACAGGTTGAGAACCGCTGATCTATCTACTTTCTTTCGCTCTTTTTCTCTCACCGGATTGCTGTGATAAGCTAGAGTGAAAACTGGATTTGGTGACCAAGTAATTGGCAATGTTCTTTATAAGCCACAGTTTGCATGCTTGATCAGAATGATGACTATGAGCCTATGCTAGAGACTGTCTATCTATCTACCTAGATATCTATCTACCTGTTAGGATCTAGGTGGATTGATGAATAGAGAAATAATTAGATCTTCTGTATTGGGGCTATGGATAGGACACCTATTGATGTTGGTTTTGTATGATGTCACAGTTTTAGTGGTAAGTTCCTGCAGGACCCTAGTTTGATTAGAACGAATCATTGAATGGATGTCTTATGCATTGTTACAGACTTTTCAAGTACAGATTAAATTGAACAGGAGAAAGTCGTAAATCTAACAGATCCAATGTATTTGTGTTGAAGGGTCATATTGCATATACAGACCCATCGGATGCATGCGAGGTGGTGGAGCTGCCACCAAATGCTTCTGACTGGATTGCTGTCATAAGCAAGAGTGATCAGTGTGTATTTCATGAACAGGTAATTGACAGTGCTCTTTACAAAACATTGTTTGCATGCCTGGTCAGTAAGGCGAATGATGGTTTGCAATCAAGACTATGAGACTAGACAAAAGACCATGAGATTTAGACTAGAGACTATGGGACTAGACTGGTTACTTAAGAGGATCATCTCACTGGTTTGAAGACAGGCCACAGTGATCGTAGTGGTATATACAATTATACATGTATCTAGAGTTCTAGACATTGCTTTTTACTGCGTGGATTTGCTCTGACTTTAGATCGTCTGACGAAAATGCTCCTAATGGGTGCTGCGAAATGCATTGATCTTTGAGCAGTGGTTGCTCACTCAAGCGGTTACTTACCTACACTTGAGCTTTTTTTGCTCACATGTCATCTACTTTTCTTCTGGGCCTTTTGTCTCAATTTTACTTGATGCACTAATTAAGGCTTGAATCCTTGGCGCATATGGTGAATTACCAACTGGTACTGGTACATTTCACCCCACATCCAGAATTTGAAATTTGTGTGCATCATGCGAAATTGGTGCATAATGTGAAATTGGCAGTTCAATCCAAACTTTGTATGGAAAGACTGAATTTTTTAGGGTACTGTGTGATATGTGCTCTCAGTTAAAATATCCTCCAGCCTCAGAACCATATCTCCTATCTCTGTGTCGTGTTTTGGTGAGATACATGTATACATGTACTGTAATGGTGCCATATTAGGTGTATTGATGCATGCTAGCATATTTAGGAATTTGCTGTTACAGTACCGGTATTTCACTTTCAGTCATTTAGTTCTTTTTCTGTCTCTTTTCAAGGTTTTAATGGCGGAGAAAGCGGGGTTTATCGCTGCAATTGTTTACAACAATAAATCGAACGAACTCATTGAAATGACGGACCCGTGTAAGGATCTAGCACTTCAGACTTGTCTTTATCTAAGCAGCTTCGTAAAAGTGAACGTGTAACAATAGGCTGGACATATTGTCCTTTCTGGATGAATTGATCACTTTGGCAAGTGCTATTTGAGAGTGAGTGTAAAATTGTAAATAGGATTGCAGACATTGAAATTTTAAGGTGAACGTAAAATATTTGTGGCGTTGGTTGTTATTGAGGTTTTAGAGTGGAGATAGGTTTGTGTTTATGTGGTTATCTACAGGGTGGGCCAATAGGAATGCAACAACTTTGACGCCTTATAACTTAAGCAATTTTTATCTGAGCATCTTGTCTTATATATCAGATTGAACATAATTATCCATTTTATCAATCTGCAAAATATCTAAGAGATACTATTACGACTTTTTGAGATAACGCTATTAATGTTCGATGTCCCTTTTTTGCCATGAAACTGCAAGAAAAACCAAAAGTCTTAAACTTAATAATGTCAATGACTCAATTCTAAACAATCACTAGTTCTAACAATTAATATCAATTCATATCTTGGGTGAATTTATCATAAGTCAAACAAATATTCAATATGTCCACCACGTGCTATAATGACAGCATGGACACGAGACGACCATTGATCGATGGCTGAGTCCACCAGTGCTCGGGTTATTTCAACCCAGCAGTAAACAATCAATTTTTTTAAATGTTCAACGTCACGTATCGGTTCACGATAGACCAGTTGCTGAAGACAACCCCATATCGAATAGTCAACCGGGTTTAAATCCAGATTGTTCCGTGGCCAGTTCTCCGGTTTAATAAACTCTGGTACGTTAGCGTTCAGATAGGCAACCGTATGACGTGAACGATGCGCCGGCGGGAGAACGTTTGCGACCACAGTTGCGGCTGTTAGACGTTCCCGTTGCATCAATTTGTTTAATAAATCGATGTAGAGCATATTTATTCCAATTTCTAGAAGGAAATTCTATCAACATCTGTTGTGCTTTGTATTCGTTTTCTACTCTTAAGATTCTGATTAAAATTCTATCCTCTTCCGTGATCGGCGCCATGATGTTCATTATTTACATTCAAAATTGAGAGGTGTGCGTCGCACCAATATTTTTATTTAAACGGTGCCGTATATCAGCGCAAGATTTTACACAGTAGTAGAATGGATAATTACCTTCAATTTAGTATATTGATTACGATGTTCGGATAAAAATTGTTCAAGTTATAAGGCATCAAAGTTGTTGCATTCCTATTGGCCCACCCTGTATGTTGT
>OX243811.1:34222449-34280478 GCA_945859605.1 Lumbricus rubellus | reverse complement strand
TACCCCATTATCGCATCAGCACTCGTCCTATCGCACATGATTGCTACTCCGTTTCTTCTCCTCTCATCCTGCCCAGACATTACTATCTTAAAACCGTTCCAACTAAAATGTCCTTTTCCCTTCCATCTTGTCTCACATAATCCCAGTATCGCTATATCCATCCTTGCCATCTCTCTTTGGATGATGTCCATCTTCCCACTCTGCATGCTTCTGACGTTCCATGATCCGACTTTCATAGCTTTTTTACAGCTCATGTCAAGTCTTTGCTTCCTGGTCATATCCGCCGCTGGACGTCCTTTCGGCTTTGGTCCTGTGGCTTCATTAGAACCTGAATCTCCCGACTCGACACTGTGCTCATCCCCAGTAGCCATTAAGTCACCCTCAGGCCTGAGGGTCTCACCTTTGGTGACTATCGTTGATTTATTCCTTGAATACACCATGACTTTTTTCTTGGCGATCCAGGAGACTGCTGAGAAACATGTACCAAAGAAAACATCAAGGAAAACTACCCCATGGCTATCCAAAGATACCATTGAGGTGGCAATAGAAAGGAGAGAAGCAAAGAAGGAAGGGAACAGGGATAGGGTAAAAACCTTGAATAAGACCTTCCAAAGGAAGGCAAGGGAGGATAAAGAAAACCATCTAAAGGAAATGTGTAGGGAGATGGAGGAAGAAGGAAAGAAAGGAAGGACTAAAGAACTGTTCGCAAAGATGAAGGAAATAACGAAGACAGCAGGCCCTAGAATGGGTTCACTCAAGACGAAGGATGGGAAGATAATAGGAGATGAGGAGGAGATAAAGGAAAGGTGGAGAGAGTATACGGAAGAGTTGTACATGGAAGATGAATGTGTCGAGAAGGAAAACATCAAAATAGAGGAAGTCGAAAACGAACCAGAGATATTGGAGGTAGAGGTGGAGTGGGCGATAAAACAGCTCAAGGACAACAAAGCGCCAGGACATGATGGAATACCTATAGAACTGGTAAAAGCGGGAGATGAAGCAGTGGTGAGAACTATTACAAAACTATGCAATCAAATCTGGAGAACTGGGCTGTGGCCGGAGGACTGGAAAAGGTCCGTGTTCATACCAATATTCAAGAAAGGAGACGCGAGAGAGTGTGGAAATTATCGAACGATAGCGATGATATCGCACACGAGCAAAATACTTCTCAAAATAATCCACAAAAGAATGGAGAAGACAATCGAAAGGGAATTACCAACCAATCAAGCGGGATTTAGGAAGGCGCGAGGAACGCGCGATCACATCGCCAATATAAGGTGGATTATGGAGAGACAGAGGGAATACGGGCAACAGGTGCATATGTGTTTTATGGACTACAGCAAGGCGTTTGATTGCATAGACCATACACTACTGTGGCGGACGCTAATTGAGATGGGAATTCCGAAGCATTTGGTTAAACTACTAAAGGGCCTCTATGTGGATCAAGAAGCGGTAATAAGAACTGAATATGGTGACACAGGGAAATTTAAAATAAGGAAAGGAGTGAGGCAGGGGTGCATTTTGTCCCCTTTCCTGTTCAATCTGTATGCCGAGAGAATTATGAGGAGGGCTGGATTGGAGGAGGCAACAGAAGGGATAAGGATAGCGGGGAAAATACTGAATAATCTGAGGTACGCCGATGATACGACATTATTGGCGGGTAAGAGGGACGACCTAGTCGAGTTAATAAGAAGAGTCAGGAAGGAAAGCGAAAAGGCGGGACTATACTTCAATGTAAAGAAAACAAAGGTTATGACAACTGCAACATACAAAAACTTTGAGGTGGATGGAGAAATGATAGAGGTAGTATCGAGCTTCACATTCCTGGGATCTATGATAGAGAAGGAGGGAAGAAGTGATATGGAAATAAGGAGGAGGGTAATAATGGGGAAAACGACAATGAACGGTCCGGAAAAAGATTTGGAAGGATAAATACGTGAGCAGGGAAACAAAGAAAAGACTGGTAAAAGCACTGATCTTCCCAGTGGTCCTATATGGATGCGAGACATGGACAAAGACACGGGATATGGAAAAGAAAATCAACGCGTGTGAGATGTGGATTTGGAGAAAGATGCTAAGGATTTCATGGACGGAGAAGAGAACTAACGAATCGGTGCGCGAGGAGCTTGGAATAGAGAGGGAGGAGACACTGCAGCAAACAGCAACTTGGAGAAAATTGAGCTACTTTGGCCATGTGATGAGATCTAACGGTCTGGAAAAGGAGCTGATGACGGCATGCGGTGAGGGAAGGAGAAGATGCGGAAGACCTAGGAAGAAATGGTTGGATGAGGTACAGGAAAAGTCTGGCATGAGACTGGAGGAGCTTCGAGAGGCGACTAGAGAGAGGAAACGTTGGAGAGAATACACCAAGGCTTTCGCCAGAGCTCCAGAAGCTGACGGCACCAGGTGACCAGGTGTGTGTGCATCATGTGAAATTGGTGCATAATGTGAAATTGGCAGTTCAATCCAAACTTTGTATGGAAAGACTGAATTTTTTAGGGTACTGTGTTATATGTGGCCTGAGTTCAAATATCCTCCAGCATCAGAACCCTATATCTGTGTCGTGTTTTGGTGAGATACAATGATACATACACGTACTCATTGTACTGTAATGGTGCCGTATTACGTGTATTGATGCATGCTAGCATATTTAGGAATTTGCTGTTACAGTATTTCACCTTCAGTCATTTAGTTCTTTTTCTGTTTGTTTTCAAGGTTTTAATGGCGGAGAAAGCGGGGTTTATCGCTGCAATTGTTTACAACAATAGATCGAACGAACTCATTGAAATGACGGACCCGTGTAAGGATCTAGCACTTCAGACTTGTCTTTATCTAAGCAACTTCGTAACAGTGAACGTGTAACAATAGGCTGAACATATTGTCTTTTCTGGATGCATCACTCTTTGATGCTGTGCTATTTGAGAGTGTAAAATTGTAAATATGATTGCAGACGTTGAAGTTTTAAGGTGAGCGTAAAATATTTGTGACGTTGGTTGTTAATGAGGTTTTAGAGTGGAGATTGGTTTGTGTTTATTTATATTTACGGTTATTTATGTTGTGGCTGTTTTATATTTTGCATTGCTGTGAATGTTTTAATCAGACAAATGTCCTAAATTGCGTTTCTTCTTTCTGTTTTAGCAAGACGTCATGTCAGCATTCCGTCGACTTTCATTGGATTGTCAAGTAGTAATTTGTTGGGACAGTTTGATCAACGTCTGGAGTGAGTTGCTATTTTTTCTTGTTCTTTGCAGAGTTTGTCTGGCACATTAAGCAGACTGAATGCTTAAGAACATTCAGGATACTCTAATGAGGATCTCCTCTTTACGTGCTTTGTAGTTTTATCTTTACATTGCATTACATCGGTTATCTGTTTGTGCTTCTCGTGGTTAAGACAAGTTCTTTCGAATTTAGTTGTTTGCTCTAAAGATAAGAACATTTTTTACCCTGCAGAAACTTTGATTTACCATAGGTTGGTATCAGTTCAACTCTGTTGACCAAATATCTTTGATCATCTGACAATGTCTTTATTGATATGTGCATGTGCTGGTATTTGTCATTGTATAGAAGTACTTTTCAAAAGCACTGCTCTCATGTTTACTGTATGCAATCAAGACTGTATGCAAAACATTTAGTATAATCGTGTTACATTTACGTTCAAATGGGTCAACGTTTAACATTAGGGGTGGGGTATCTGATTATGTGTTTTGATTGGTTGTTGTTGTGTGTTCATAATTTGTGACAGCGTTAAAGTCTGCATAATTCCGCCAAGTTATCAGGACGATGAATTCCTTCTTATCATTTTGGCCGGTGTCTCAAGTTTTTCTGCGATTGTTGTCCTTGGCATTGTGGTAAGTGATTGGTAGTTCGTAGAGAATGCATATTTTTGGGACTGAATTGAGTATATATTACCTCATTTCGAGGTTGTCTTATAAAGTGAATTGTGTTGGGGTAAAGCTGTTTTATTTTGTTAAGCTTCATTTGTAGTGGAGCATATGGCATGAATCAGTTTAGTGGTGCTGAGGATGATAGTGATGATGACAATTTCAACCGTTTCATTGTTTGTCCGCAGAGGTTTCTGCTGTTGAAAAACGCAGAAGTTGATGTTTATTACCGGATATTGATGCATACAGTTTTTACTTGCTAACTACAATGTTACTACATGTACTTTGAGAACTGTCAACAAATGTATACTTGTTTAATGATCAGCTTTCATCTCTGTGTACAGATGGAAGTTTGTGGTTTGCCAAAGTTTCTTATGGATGGTGGGCTGGTGGCCTCTAGCGAGACTATCTAAACGATTGTTAAATTACTGTTCTGTGTCTGCATCTTTTTATACGTGTTTAACTTTATATTCTTATATTTTTTGATTAAGGCTGATGTAAAATAAATCAATTGATCATTTCCAAAATGGACTTTGATTAATCGATTAAATTTGGATTAATTTGATACTTGTTATGTAAAGCGTGAAAAACTGCTAAATGCTAAAACTGCTAAATGTAGTCACTAAGTACTTCTTTATTCATAAAAAACACTTCAATCATTTGACATGCTGAAGGTGATACACCTGCAATTATGTTTGAAACATCAGAAGCAAACTGTTTATTCAATAAAGGCAGTTAATTTACATTCCATATTTGACTTTTCCATCAGTATTTATGTTAAATTCAAAGAGATCTTTTTTTCATACTTGATATATGATATACTTGATATTACACCGTTTAAATGCATCACAAAACTGTAGGGTTTTTGCTAGATTAACTTGAAGACTAATTTGTCTTTGCTGAATGTAACCCAGTAATATGAGTGTGATCCTGGTGTCAAAGTGAAAGGGTGATGGTTTAACTGACCGTTTTATTGAACTTAGAAACTACTGTTCTGGTTTTTTTTTAAATATGTGGTTTTAGATTGGAATTGGCGTGCACAATTGTTGTCGTAATCGAGCGCAGCTGTTGTCGAGATGGAAACTCAAGCGTCTGCCGATGCACACATTCAAAAAAGGTGAAACTTACAACTTGTCTTATTACTGTGTAGTAAAGTAGAGAAGGATAGCAAAGGAGGAAAATAGAGCAGAAAGGAGGGTCAAAGTAAACATTCATAGTTAAACAGGGATTGTCAATTCTGTGAAACTAAAAATATGTTATAAACTATGATAAGCTCAAGAAAGTGATAAAATCTTTGGAGCTGTAAAAGTAAAGCATAAAAAATGCAAGAAAATTTAAGCTTAGCGCTTTAACAGCAAGAGCTGCATATCTCCTAGTTGCCATAATTAGTATACTCTCGTTATTAATGTGTTAATTACCCATGAATAAGAAGGTAAAATTAATTTTAATATGAAAAAAGTAAACTTGGTGACAGAATTAATATTTAAAGTAAAATCAGTGATGTGGTTGAGATGGTAAAATCATTGTGATAGATAGAGTTAAGTAGGTGAAATTAGTGGTAGAGTTCAGAAGAAAATTCAGGGAAGTTTATTAGTTATGCTTTTAAGGTAAACTTGGTTTGAAGGCAAGAAGGTAAAATTTTGGATAAATAAAGTGCAGTCTTGCTTACATAGCTGCTCTTTGTAAGCTGTTCGATCCACCCCTTTGTTTCCAATGTTATCTGACACTGCAGACCTGGATTTATTGGGTTTTGAAAATCGATTTTATTCCTGACATGCTTTGACTGATTACAGTTTTGTGCAAATTTCTGTTGTTTACTTGACAGGCGATTTTTACGAGAACTGCGCCATTTGTCTTGAGGAGTACGAAGAAGGAGACAAACTGAGGATACTGCCTTGTGCTCATGGTAACTCGTGCAGTTTTATTATGTAATCTTCCATCACAGGGATTCCGTTCACAACAACACCGTGTCTTGATGTATTCTGCCATTGAAAATATGATGATTGTTAGATGAGGCTGAGACCCAGGGCTTTTCATAACATGCAGTTGTACACAAAGTGTGCAGTTGTAGAAGCACTTCTGTACCTGTAGTTAAAACTAGCAAAACAGGTCATTGTCCTCCGATTGGAAGTAATTTACCATAGAGGATGGGAAAGGAAGGAAGGAGTTGTGCAGTTCTAAAAATTTCTTTAAAACAGCTCTGCTGAGACCTATGTGTCAAATTCTAAACCCACAACATTTAGGTATCAGACTCAATATTGCATAAGTTTTTTAATTTTCTTATTTCCCATTTTTGTGCAAGGTAGTACTGGTGTAATGTTAAACAATTACCAGATCGTATAATAATTGATCATTTTGTGAATTTGGATCAAGCAGCATTGCCCGAACAATAAGGTAAAATGGTGCTGATGATTTGAAAGTTGCGTCTCATTTGTTGAGTAAGGCAAGAATGATTTAATTTGCTTTTGCAGCATTCCACTCGAAATGCATTGATGTTTGGCTGACGAAAAACAAGAAGACCTGTCCACTCTGCAACGAAACAGTTGACCCAAAGGGACGAC
The DNA here is from genome assembly GCA_945859605.1 of Lumbricus rubellus. NCBI lineage: Eukaryota > Metazoa > Annelida > Clitellata > Crassiclitellata > Lumbricidae > Lumbricus > Lumbricus rubellus. Next base: position 34,274,036 of record OX243811.1, on the reverse strand, counting down.
AGACTCGTCCTCAGGGTGAAAGAACTCCGCTACTCTCACCGGCAGGAGAAGGAGGAGGAGAAAGCAGCGATGACCAGGGTACGAGTAAATCTTATCAACTGAATGTTAAGTATGGTTAGAAAGCAAAAAGGTGGTTCAATAAAACACCGTGTTGTTTAAGGATCTCTCTAGAAACTCTTCAGGAGTATGGTTCTCAGAGGTAGACAGGGCTGAAAGTGAGCCGGGTCTGTCCGGGTCTCAGACCCGGCGTTCATTTGTTGGCACTGGTATTTAGCACCATTTGGCCCGAAGAAACCCGGCAATTTTTTCAAACCACTTTCGGCCCTGGAGGTAGGAGGATCATTCAGCTGATTTGCAGGCATCAATTCTGCCAAGTGTCCAAAGTTGTAGCGCATTGGGCGCTTTACTCCATGATGGGAAACTCCTAGTTCCGCGGGCTCACTTGACTGGTACATAGTGCCGACCCTTCTCGGTTGCAGGAGAGCTGTGTTGTGAGATTGGTCTTGCTGCAGGTGGATTGTTCATTAAAACATTGCCAAGCTCTTTTCTGTGGTTTGCTTGCAAGTTTGTAGCAATTGCTTGCATTCATTCGTTTGGAAATTTACATAGCGTCTCTTGCAGGAAACTACTCAGAAGAACTACCAATTCCAACCTGCCCAAAAAGCACGATTTTGGTGAGAAAAGTTTCAGTCAGTGTCCAAGGGTGTAGAATGTAGATGCAACTCTAAAGGAAGACCATTCCAGATCACTTGGACCTGCCACAGAAAAGCTTGATTCTCCTTGGTTGCTGTATGAATGAAAGAACCAAGAGAATTCTTTTTGTGTTGAGCATAAGGGTCTCCGTTGGAATCCCAAAAATCAAACAGCTGAGTTTACAGAGACAAACTGAGGTAAGACTCTGGCTGGTGACAGCAACAAACAGCTACTCTAAACCAATGGATATCTAACTGATCAAATCAAATGCATTTTAAGATAGGCTGAACTTGTATGTTGTGCAGCATCAACTGAAATTATATATTTATGCACTGTTCTTACATGCAGCAAGTCGGTCGGATCTGTCAAGAAATCAGTCGAGCGTGGAAGTTCACGAGGAACCTCGAACGAGTGGTCGTCTTAATTACGGAACTCACCGAGACTCATCTCTTCCAGCATTCGCTAATTTGCCCTCCGCCCCACTTGACCTCGGTCCAGAGGATGATACGTTGTTTGCCATCAATGGAGAGGTCAACACTCTGCGTCAGTCGCCTCTCTGCCACGTTGAGGCGGAACCAAACCGTGCAAGGTTTCTGCCTGCTTCCGAAGCGCGAGATTTGGCGCCGGCTCATAGGGATGCTGGTCGGGGCAGTGGACGCCTCAATCCGGCTGCAAGACCCAACAATCAGCCGCCGTCTGAGGTCGTAATATCTGGGAGGAATTCGAATCGTGGGAGCGATAACATTGTCTGAAGGGACGAAAAAATTCTACAATTGTTCACAATTCATGCTTGAAGTTGGGCTGTGGTAGAATGCTGAAAGGCTAAGGAATTTTTTAAAAGTGGAGTTTGTTTTATATGTGTAGCACATTAGTGTTAGAACGTCCTACCATAGATTGGAGGACTTTTAGGGAAATTCACGTAAAACTGATTTCTTACTGCAGCCTTCATTTATAACCTTTTAATGTCAATTTTTAGCATGAAGTGAGTGGCCATTGATGATTAGAGCCATTATTGACTTCTGTCGCTAAATATTTCTGAAGGTTGGATATTCAGTGTCTGAGGGTTGTGGTTAGAAAGAATGCTTAATTTGTTATGTTCTTACAGTATCAGTAAATTTTCAGAAGGGAGACTCATCAAGTTTAAGGGTTTAGGATTAATATTCTAATGAATAGTGATATACCGGTAGTTCATCCAGTAATTGCATATGCATTGCATAGGTTGAAGAAGTGATCACTCCAAATACGGATGTGTGTAATTAAATTTGCTACAGATATTCCAGTTCAGCGTGTGCCTTACAAATCGGCAGTTTCGCTGTGTTGGATATTATTGGTGTTCCTTTGTTGGACGTGGAAGTGTTGAAGTATGCCACGCTTGAGCACAGCAGAACTTGCCAGATTAGCAGTGTGACCTAGTTTAGTGATTATGGTAATCCTGTGCAGAAGTGCATAGGGGTTTAGGGAGGGCGATGCCAAATATAAACATGGGGAAAGTTCAAAGGAGGTTGCTGTGGACATAATTTGTGCACAACTCATGTTTAAATTGTTATCGTCTGTTGTTTGAATGATGAATTTTTTGCTAGAAAACCTGAATGCACTTGAGCAGTTTGTATTTCTACAACTATGTATGGATTGTACCAGCAATGAAAATTGTTTTGTGATATTGATACGGAAGGCTGTGGTATATTTTACTGATGGTCCAGCATCTTGTACATGGCAAGACATTTATTCAGTGACAGGTGTGTTGCCATGTTTTTTGTGACCCATATTTTATAATTGTGATTTATTTACAAATTGTGACTTTTGATTGTGAATGTTCCATACATGCCATGTGTAATTTTCCCATATGTAGCTTGGCTATTATATAGCTCCTTTAGATTCTCGGAGAATGATTCTTCGAGATTTGGATGGCTGCAGTGATCTAAATCTAGATATTGAGCCAGTTTTATTTGCGTGCATCATACCATGCTGTGTTAGTGTTGGTGCATTGTCAAAGTTTGTTCTATGTCTACATTAGGACCATGTCTCTGCGCATTTAATCAGAGATATGCGGCAAAGTTGTCTGATCAGGTTGTATCTCAAACACTGTCTCGGGAATGCTTCACCACCTAGCAAGCACCCCTAGTCATTCACCCTTCATTGGCTGCAAGGTTAAAAGGTCGTTGGATTGCTTTGATCATGTTTTGTGCTGCAGCCCAATTGACCTTTGACTTCCAAACCAGTGAAACCACCCTTCTGATGCGTGCAGATGTGGGTTAACCTCTGTGGAGGAGCCACATGTCTGTTCCAATTACCTTGCAGATTAGTGCGATTTAACAATGGGGAACCAGTTGACTATAATACAATGCAAATGTGTATTGTGCTCACAGCTGTGGAACAGTGGTGATCTTATGGATCTGTGTGCGTGCTTTAGGAAGTGAACAGTCGAATTCCCATCATGACTCCAGACTTATATTTATACAGTAGCTGTATACATGTATATGCATGATGCTTGTGTATTCAGACACTTGATTTAACACATTATATTTGCTGCTCAAAAGCAATCTAGGCTACTTGCCAGCTTAAAGGGTCTTAAAGTTAAGAACAAGTTTTTCTGTTAGCAAATAGTGCGGAAGTGATTAGTAAGTGGAGGTCATCACTGATGTTTGTATGATAGAGTATGGCACAATAGAAGTTGCTACTTGAACTATGACATTCTTGCATGCTGGACTGACAATTTTAAACTGTGTTGGGAATTGTGTTTTGTTTCGTTAGGAAATTTGTTGTATTTTAGTTAATGTATCATTTCCCTTTTATACTTTGCAGTGGATGAATGATGAAATGTCGAGAGCATGCTTATAAAGAAAATTTCAAGTGACAGATTGTATTTAAGTGTTCAAAATAGCAACAGGTGCTCATTGCTGAACAATGCCGAAGCCAATTGGCTTGCCCTGATGTACAGGGTGGCTCAAAAAAAAATGTACCACCAGATAAAATGCAATATCTTTGCAACCGATTGAAATTTTTCTCCGAAAATTTTCCAATTTGAAGGGGAATGAATTTCCAACAATCCCTGAGAGTTTCACTGAAAACTTTTTATGTTTGCAAAAGTTACAGCTGTTTAAACTTTGATTTTCGTTTTTTCAAATTTCCGTGGAAAAAATTAACGTCATTTCTTGATTTCCATGTCAAATGATATCACTTTTCACTACGGCCTCAGAAATACGTTTTGCAGTTTATCGTAGGGTATGATGGGAGTGTCCAATCCCTGCTTTAATACGAGCTCGAATTCTTTTTGTGAAGCTTAGTATGGCCTTGTTGATCGAGTCCTGCAGCAACTGATCCCACATTAGCAGCAGGACTTCCTTCAGCTAGCCAATGTTCTCCAACTCGGGATGAAATGTCTTGCAGCATAGCTTCCCAGACGTGGTAAGCAAGAGGGCTAAGGTCTGGCGATGTTGTTAGTCACCTTTGCCAATAAATTTACTGGAGTGGATTGCAAAAATAAGGTAGCGTCATCATAATCAGCCTTGCCGTGCAAGCAAGCAGGCGCATCGTCCTGCTGGAAAATAAAACCACATGTTAGAGCATGGCCTACCTGATCTTCAATTAGTCTTGGTAAGAGAGTTCAGCGATGAGTTTGACATCTAACCTACTGAATGGGATTAAATGCAGTCTTTTCTGGCACCCGTGACACATGCCAGCAAATCTGATGCTGAAACCACGATGTGCTTTGCAAACTTGACCCTTTCGATTATCAAGCGAATTTCTTGAAAATCGTACTTTTTCCATCAGACCAAGCGACCACTTCCTGCCTCGCTTCCAACATCTGATCTTCGTTACATAAACATGTTTACAGATAGCCTTCAATATGCTCAGGCTCCTCTTTTCACTGGGTATTTTGCTATGATTAGGCGATGTCCCAGTCTCTGTTCACGCAGCGTCCGAATTTCCATTTTATCTTCCGCAGAAACTTTGCCCATGACGTTCAGTAATGGATTCACGAATTGAGTCCATAATCTATAAAATATCACTAAATACCAACAGTTTGCTGCATAAACAGCTTCTTTACAGCTCTTAGTGAGGTCGTAGGACATCATCATCATTTCTTATGATGTAGTTTGCAAAAAATCTTATTGAAATCACATTGTATTGGAACTTTATTCTCCGGATTTTTGAAAAAACCAAATTTTAAGTTTGAACAGCTGTATCTTTTGTAAACAAGAAAATTTTCAAGTGAAACTTTCAGGGTTTGTTGGAAATTCATTCCCCTACAAATTGGGAAATTTTCGGAGAAAAATGTCAATCGGTTGCGAAGTTATCGCATTTTATCCGGTGGTACATTTTTTTTTGAGCCACCCTGTATTGTTGCACTACATCAAGACATGCCAGTGAAAATGCCATGTTGAAAAACCTTCATTGAACTTGGTTGATACCCTGCCACAAGGTGCCAGAATGTTTGCCTTACACCTGCCATATATCGCCTCTGTACTGGTTACTTGTATGACTGTCATGGCTGAACTGGTTGCACAAAAATGTCTGACGCTGCCGGTGGTACTTAGCTTCATTTTGCCGGAAACATATTGAAGACCAAGTAAGGAAAGATAAAATTATCCAGATTTAAGGGTCTTTCTTGGTCAACGTGTAGGATTCCACGATAGTTTTCCATTTGCTTGTCTTTTTTTGATTTTTCAACTTCCTCTGTCATTTTCCAACTTTCACACTTTTGGCATCTTTAAAATTTAAGTTTCAAAGTTTCATATTTTATTTATTTTTTATTCAGATTTTGAATTGATTCTAAAATGGAACTGCCTTGTATCGACTATCAGCATTGATCTACATAGTTTGCAGACAATCAAATACACAGAACCAATTGCCTCGTTGATTAAACACCTCACCGAATTATGTATAGTAAGTTCATGTGTGACACAGTTTCCCTGTTTGACTTTTTTAGTCAATAACAAATGATATTAGTAATTGTAATCTCTTTGTCCACAGCAATAGAGTCATGGGAACCAGGTTATTTACTGGCTAAACAAAATCGAAAGGTGGGGTATAAATCGATGTCAGGCCAAGATGCAAAAGAGTCGGACAGTCACGTAGCTAAGGTGAATGGTGTTCAGAATTGAGACGGCAAGGGAGGTAAAGGGAACAGAAGGAATCATAATAGATTTATGAAAGAACAATTTTCAGTTTTGAGTATAAGACTTGTGACAAAAGCAGTATGAGAATTGTAGAAAAAAAGAGGATTCAGATACGTTGATTTATGTGGAGTTGGGTGTGTGTGCTTTGCTATGGGGTCCAAAGAAAAATAGGGTGTTGAACCCTCCCTCAACCCTCAGCAATTCTATCCCTGGACGAGAGCAAGCTAGGTCTATGTGAGGTATGGTGATTTTGTAGGATGGATGATTTTTGCATAGGCTTGTTTTTTACTGCTTATATGCAAGATGGTTAGAGTCCTTCTCCTCGTTTTTCCTGGCTTAGGAAGTTAGGACTGGCGCCACCAAGTGACTGGCAGGTGCACATAATTTTAAGAAGTGACATCGATACTTCTAACACCGATTTTAATTAAAAATACGTTGCTCGATGCGCAGACCTGCACGGGTAAAATTTCTTACATCATGGTTCTAAGCACAGAAAAGATAAAGCATAAGTAAGTAAGCGTTATTCTTTGTCACGTGAGCTGTTCTCGAGAACCATTTTATCTGCTAACGTCTATGGCTAAACAAAACAAGCGAAGCTCTCAATGATACCGCTCCTTGGCTTTTTTCCCAAGATCTTGGCTTTTTCAATCGTATCTTGGGATCTTGGCTTTTTTCCAAAGAACCTTGGCTTTTTTACTTGGCTTTTTTCTGCCCACTAAATAACAATAATTTTAGCAATAATCCACTAAATAACAATAATTTAAACAATAACCTACTAAATAGCAATAATTTAAACAATAACCTACTAAATAGCAATAATTTTAGCAGTAATATCAAAGATATTAAAATATCTTTGGTAATATAACCATGGCTCCATCTACTGACTATGATTTGTGATATTAGTTATTTGTGACATCACGTGCAATTTGGCGCAATTCCGCGCAAAATTGAAAATAACTTGATAAAGATAAATGAAAGTTGATCAATAACAATAGACATTAATCTTTAAAATGCAAACAAATCAGCTTTAGTGGCTGACAAGATTACGGTATGCAAAAGCACACGAAAAATTTCTGAACTCAACAAAACAACAACTAAAGTAAAGAAGACGTTTATTTCTCAAAAAGAGCGCACTATGTTCCTAAATATTGTTAGTATGTTAGAAAATCAGCGAACGGAACCAATTATTAACAATTTAACATACATTAATTTCAGGATTAATTATACATAATTTCACAAACATCGCAATTTATGGGATAAAATAGCTTCTTTTTCAATAAAAATAGGTGACATTGTCAAAAATTATTAACTTGGCTTTTCTTGGCTTTTTTAAAGACCCCATCTTGGCTTTTCTTAAATTTTAGAGCGGTATCACTGGAAGCTCTGCGCTGTAAACAACTGATCGCACACGGCCAAAAATGGCCGAAATTGGACACAAAAACACGATTCGTGCATCGTTGCAAAGCTTTCCTTCAACTCCACTTTAAGCAACACCAAGTCTGCTGTTTATATAATGAGTGCCGAAGTGGACATTGAAGCGAAAGCTTTGCCGATTGCTGTAGCGTCTTCGATGGCAACGCAGCCGCTCACGATCAGAACGTCGTCGGCATTGAAAGATACCGAAGGGCGACTGAGCTGCTATTCCGCTGATCATTCCTCTTTTAGATCGCGTTCGGCGGATGGATTCAAGACCAGTGGCAACGCGACCATGTGAGAATCTTACCTACTTGTTCATGAGCAGGTTTTGATAATTGCACTGCCCAGTTGACTGCGTTACAATGTTTGAGACTTACTTGTGTTCTATGTGGCACTGTAGATTACGGTTCGTTTACCGATACACCAGATTTTGAATCTCTGGACTAACACAGTCCGTGCACAGAGTCTTTAAATAGCGTTGTGTGTGTCCATTGAAACGGTCAAATGTGATGAAGGATCCCAACCGACCAATTCATTGAAACCATATGTGTGGAGCACGGTTGTATAATGGGTATGTTCGTCGTCTTTCAGCCGAAGGGTTGCAGGTTTGAATTCACCTCAAGTCACAGCGTAAGGACCTTCACTCACAATTGCTCAGCGCTTGAGCGTGAAACTTCGATGCAGTGTCCGCTCTGAGTAGAAAGCTTGAAGGGGCGCTATAACAAGTGCTCATGCACGCATACATACATACGGTCGCTATGTAAAAACGTGTAATTTGCATTAAGGTTTTATCTCTTTTGTCATGTTTTTGCCAACAGTGATGTTTGAACAAGATGTCTCCCGATCTCCACATTTCTATATCTCTGACCATGTTGATGTTGTTTGTGTCCACTTTTCATGTCACAAGATCCTCCCTCGCATTATCCATTCAAGTCTTCGTCTGTCCTCTGTGACTATGCTTCTATCCAGTTGATCGTGGTGCCCATCCTTGCTTTTAATATGCCATGTGATGAAATACGGACTCTGTTTTGTATCTTTAATTTGATGGAGATTTCATATATATTTATTTTCCTGTTGATTGTTTGTTTTGGAACAGTGACTTCAAGAGTTCATCGTACACTGAAAGATATTGCACAGAAAACTGTTCTTGTCATCGTTGTATCGATGACCTGCAGACTACAGACACATTTTGCAGGTAATTACTTGAATTGTAAAATCATTTTCATTGAGCCAAAAAATGCTGCACGTATAGCCATAAAAATCTAAACAAATATATTTTAAGGCAGTTCAAATATGTTGTCTGCACAAAGCCATGCAACAGTACGTAATTGCAATAGAATACTGAATGAGGATGTTCTGATACAATTTATAAAGCATGAAGTTTCTGTTCTGGGACCTCATCTATGCATTCTGTACATTGATGATCTGGGATGTATTCTCCTTTCCACGAGTATGCAGGCAATACTTTCAAGGCAGAGACATGAAGAAGCAGAAAAACCATGAGGCGGGTCATAGCTTTGGAGTTTGACCAAAAGTAGCCTTCTAGCAAAACTTATTTGAGTTCTAGGTTATGTAGTGTATTTCTGAAAATACAAGTTTATAGTTACATACATAGATGTAAAAAACGATGAAAAAAAATAAAAAACGGTAAAAAACGACGTTTTTTTCAACAAACAAAAAAAACGACAAAAAAACGATAAAAAACGGAAACGGAAAATAATTTGACTTTGCCACATCTAAAACCGCATTTTAACCATGAAAATCTTGATTAGGAACCTACTACACGTAGGCTATCTCGTAAATGATGATGTTAAACAATAAAATAATGACTTTAGTTAGCTGAATCCTTGAGAGTTGGCGGAAAACATAAGAAATATCAGGCAAAAATTAAAATTAAGGAAAATAATAACAGGAAGTAAATGTATAAATAAAGATAAATAAAAAATAAGAAACGATAAAAAACGATGGGAAAAATAAAAAACGAAAAAAACGACGTTTTTGGGAGAGAATAAAAAACGGGAAAAAACGCTTTTTACAACTGTGGTTACATACATGTGTCATATGAATGATCTGATGAACCACACAGTTCAGCTGCTAGTTAGTCAGAGCTCTGTGGTGTTATGCTTTTTGTTAGACGTTGTCTGTTATTCTTTGTGCACTACTGTTAAGATTATTTTCCATTTCATCGTCCGGGTTATACATCTGCTACATCTGCCATGTACATCTGCTATGTACATCTGCTACATCTGACTGATGATTAATGCATTTCTGTGAAATTTCTGTTTATTATTGTATCATATCCAACATGTAATTTATGATATTTTAGTATAGAATATATACATGACCCAGTATTTGACATAAACAAGCCTGGATGACAGAATTTAGATGCTGGACATTGCTTCATATTTTCATATTTCATCCAAATGTGTACAGAGTGTAGTATATGCATGCAATTATGCGGCTATTGATATATTACCAGGGAATTGGCTAATTGCAGTTCATTCGTCAATCTCTTCATCATTTGTCATCCATCGGCTGGTGAGGCAGGCGTATCAAATGACTTTAGTATATGACAGTTACTGCTACAGACAATAAAGGTCTACTCCCCTTATTATAGGCAATGCACATCAGTATGCTAGTTCTTTGGTATCCATGCTCTCATTCAGCATGCATGTGTTGGGGCGGTAGCAAGGGTTCTTAGCGTTAATCATCCAGTTATAAACTGTTTACTTTCTTATTACTTGAGTGGTGACATTCTGTCAAAGACCCACGATGCAACTCAACTTTACGACTTATCATGATGCAGAGTTGAAAATTGTGTATCACTCAACTTTAGGACTTATCAGAAGAACTTTGTGTTGCGTTACATTCACAGGGCTGAAAATCATTTTCATAATATCAAATATTTCCATCTTATCAGTTTAATCTTAAGGGAATCATTTTATGTTAAAATGCACTGATGTTAGAATGCACAAAGTATTCACTTTGTTGTAAGTGATATTTTTTCCTATCCATTTTAAGTGTTTTTCACTCTGATGTTCAAATAATCTTTTGTACATTATTGTAAACAAGTTGAGAAATTGGAAATGTGGGAAAGCATAGGAATTGGTCTGTAATTGCTAATTTTGTTTTTATCACCAGTTTTATAAAGTAAGACAAATTTTTCTTTCTCTCTCTGATTTCAATTCTGTTATTTTTGAATTAGACAAAGTTCTGTTGGACCCTGTAGCCACTCGACTCTTTGAACTTCTGGATTATGCAACTCATTTAAAACCATTCTTTCCTCCAGATGAAGTAATTGTGACTGCAGACAAATAGTCTAGCTAAGGGTAAAGCAGTCAATAGTGGAAGATTGGAGGGAAAGAGGTGCAGAGGAAGGCCTAGATAAAAACTGTTAGACCGGATGATGGAAGAGGGATACAGAGAACTGAAGGACATGGCACAACAGCGGGAAACGTGGAGACATTGGACGTTTGGACCTGCCGCTTGGCAGAGAAAAGAAGAAGAAGTGGAATGTTTATGTATTGGCTCTTGGAAAGGCCGCACTTGCTGCAGGAATTGATTTCTGTTAGCATCGATTGTTGTGAATTTCTTTGTGACTGAAGAATAAGAAGCACTTGAGAAATTCGACTTTGTACTTGTATGCACACTAGTGCCTTCTGCTTCAATACATTGTTTCGTACAGTGCACAATAAAATTATTTTGGCCAAAACACTCAGGGACTTTACTGTCTGGTAACAGAGGTGTAAACATGGGTATAAAATCAGCATAGTGTCTTGCTGTAGGTCACAGTGATTATCCTAAAGGACCAGACACTTAGTGTGTGTGTGTGTGTGTGTGTGTGTGTGTGTGTGAGAGAGTTTAAAGTGAAATTTGGACTGATCAGTAAAGTAGTGCTTGCTGTTTACAGACATTGCTTATGAGCATGAACTGTGCAGTTGGAGATCTGTTTCTTTTCTTCTTTACGTTGATCGTTTATTTTGGTTGTTTATTTTCTGTTTGTTTCTGTTTGTATTTAAACGTAAAGTTCGGATGCAGCTGCTTATGGAAAAACTAATGCAGACTCATCACCACCATCACCGCCTGTGATGGTCTGTGATAGTTGGTTGGGAAACGATGACGAGTGTTCATGGAGAAAGACAGACGTCGTCGTTGACAGCGTGACCCAATGTACAGCGGACGACAAACAGTTCTCTTGTATTGGTGGATCCAACGATGAATTGTTTCGTATGGGAGAGCACGAACGAGATTGTGACAACTTCTTTTTATGCGATTGTTCGCCGCTTGATGGCGCAGTGAGATCTGTTGATGTGAAGTCGTGCAGTCGGTATGACGTCCAGTTTGAATTACTTTTCATTTTCTGTGTTGTTGTGATTTGGATGGGATTATATTGTGTTTTCTGATGGCATGTAAAATAACTGAATGAATGACTACGTGCCTGACGGACTGACTGACTTTTTGCAAGGCAGCCAGCCTGTCGTTTTCCTGACCATCGGACTGACTGATTGCCTCGCTTACTAGCTGATTAATGTAATACATAAACTAACGACTGACTGACTGATTGGCATGGCCAGGGCTGAAAGTGAGCTGGGTCTGTTTGGGTCTGCGAACTGGCATTGATTTTCTTGACCTGCTGTTGCCGGGTCTCAGCCGAGTCGCATGTTTAAACACATGAGCACATAAGAAATCCAAAAGTCTACATGAATGATGAAATATTTAGTGAAATTGGCAGAGGTTTTCTGCAAATGACTATAAAAAGATTGTCAGAAAAAATTTCTGGTCAAAGATGCCGGCTCGTCCACCAAAGTCAGACACGGCAACTTTTCCAAACCACTTTCAGCCCTGGGCTTGGCTGACCAACTGACTGAGTAACTAGCTGACTGACTGGCTGAATTCATTAGTATCTGACTGGTTGATTGGGTGTTTGCTTTTTGCAGCCATGAGGAGGAGACTGGTTCCCTGAAAGTCCAGACATTGGTGATGAGATCATGCAGTGTGAATACTACGTCCCGTGTAACTGCTGGTGTTGGTCAAAATGGTAACAACACGGTCAGTGGTCCTCCTCCTCCATCACTCGTTAGATCCGACGAAGATGCAGAAACATCTGTGATCGCAATAAACGGAAGTGGCCTAGAACATTCCAGAAAGATCGTCCGATGCTCGAGCGTAACGAACAGCCCTGTGGTGAAGAGCAAGTTGGGTAAGGAATGCAACAGAATCACGGAGAGGGCAAAGACCGCAGAGACCGACAGCGCGAGAAACTGCTCCCCAAGGAAAGCGGGAAAATCACCGATAGAAAAGAAGAAGAAAGGGACGGCATGGTACAGTGTAAGGACTTGCTTTCTACATTACTTTACTCTGTATTATTTTACTCTGTATTACTTTACTCTGTATTACCTTACGCTGCGTTACTTTAGTTTGCTGTTAATATTTAATTCAGTCCAGCAGATCAGTTGCTGTTCAAACTAATTTCGTGCTTATTATTGGTTAATTCACGTTTATGGTTGATGATGGATTGATATAAGACATAGAAATGCGCAATTAAAAATGCTTTGGCTATGATCTATGATTATGCATGATGGCAGCAGCAGCTGCAACAACAACATATCTATCAGGTAACAACAGCAGTGATTACAATGATGATTGCGAGTGTCGTGATGCTGATGACCTTTGTTCATTCGCTTACCTCTGACATTTCTCCTGTTGGTCAAGTTTGTAGAACTTTCTATAAATGTAATTGTTTGGTTGCATGACCAACATTATTAGAATAGAGTTTATTCTCTGTTTGGCTGTATGCATTAATGTCGTTTTCAAAGACAGTTTTTATGGTCTGCTTGATGGTCTATGTTTAATGGCATCGTTGGTGAAATACACGGTGCCCCAATTGAAGTGAGCCCCTTTTTGTTTTGGCGATATACTTGTCAATTCTAAATGAAACTCTACAAAATTTTAGAGATTGTAAGAGGGATAAATTATCAAGGTTTCCTGAAAAATTCATCCAATTCTACCAGCAGAGTCCGAAGTTATGCACATTCAAACTTGGGCAACGAAAATTGTAAGTTTCCAACATGTAAAAGATAGGAAATTAGTGTTAGCGCTGTTCTTCAAAGCTATAATGTTCAAAATGTCCTCCATTAGCTCGAATGCATGCTCTTAGGCGCTTTCGACATTCATTGATTGCATTGTCAACAATCCCTTGATCAAAACGATTCCATTCTTCCACATTTCGCTGTTTGAAGTGGTCACTGGTCGACATCACGTATGCGAGTTTCATAAGGCTGCGATGGGCCAGTTTCTGTTAGGAAATTCCTTTAAAAACCTTTTGCACCGTAATGTCTTTCTTTCTATTGAATTTGTTGTAAACTCAAATCATCTTTGCCACCATTTTTATTATTGTCCCCTAACATGAAAATGACGGAAATTTGACGTCTTATTTATTAATTTAGAAAGTAAGGCTTGCAGTTGCAAACAATAATTTCCTATCTTTTACATGTTGGAAACTTAAAATTTCCGTTGCCCAAATTTGAATGCGCATAACTTCGGACTCTGTTGTCCGAATTGGATAAACTTTTCAGGAAACACTGATAATTTATCCCTCTTACATTCTCTGAAATTTCATACAGTTTCATTTAGAATTGACAAGTATATCGCCAAAACAAAAAGGATCTCACTTCAATTGGGACACCGTGTAGATCAGTGATTTAATATCGGTAGTTACAGAAGGCATACATTTTACCCACGCTGTTGCCCACCGCAGGGATTTTGGCAACTGGTCTTTATCTTGGACTGTGCAGGTGTCCTTATGTTTGCTGGTCCCTACTGTCACTTGTGCAAGTTTTGTCTTCCCTCTGTTGTGCCTAATTAGGTTAATGACAGCATCATATTTTTTATTTCCAGCAGCACACGTGTGACTGCATACACACACCTGCAACTACTGCCATTTACTTTTATAGATGCCATCATAAACCATGAAAAACTAATACCATAAAACACTATCATATGCACTCAACAACACTAGCTTGGATTTATTCATACACTCTTTAATACTATGACATTACACAGCACACAGTCATTGATCACTATACCTGCAACAACCATACTCAAAAACACCTGGTAGCATCTTTAATCACACATTGCACTGCATTCTGCTTTTTCAATTACATTATGTTACATTACATGATGCTGTGTTAAATTACTTTGCCAATCTCATCGACAGAAGAGTGAGACATCAATGGCAGTTTAATTTCGTTTCTGTTTTTACCGTTTTTAGGCGAAGGTTACTCAGAAAAAGGTTCAAACTCATATTATTTCTTGGCTTTTATTCTGAAACTTAGAAAAGCTATCATCTCCTCGTTTATGTCCCTATATTTTACTGAATGCTCCAATTGCCCTTGAATGGATTCCCTTGGCTTCTGTATAGGTTTAAAATTGCAAATCTATACATTGCATTACATTTATTTAGATTTTTTACAGAGCTCATGATATTAACCTACATTTTCACTTGACTGACTTATTTGCTCACACAGATTTTAAAGCATTTTTACCTATTTATATACCTACCTGCGGTACTTATATACCTGGAATGTATGAAATTTATTTACACATTTGCTTACCTACTCCGAGTCATTGAAATTTATTTACAATTGTGCTTGCTTGCTTAATTATCATAGTCCATGCAATTGACAGCTTGTGGATTTAGGTTCTTTTTGTTCGATATCTTAAGAACAGTATCTGGTAACAGCAGACACCAATGCCAATTCCTCCTAATATCATGCAGTTTACGATTATGCAAATTCTGATGTTATGTGATAATGGAAATGGTTCCAAATTTAACGTGGCTGCAGAAATCATCTTACTTACAAACTTTGTGGGTATTATATATGAATGAATATGAAATACAAGTGAAACAATATGCCAGACTATGGAGACTGCAGTCCTGGATGTCCTCTAGCCAGGGCTGAAAGTGGTTTGGGAAAGTTGCCGGGTCTCACTTTGGCGGACAAGCACGCCTTTGGCCCATAAATTTTTCTGACGACGTTTTTCCTAAAGTCATTTGCCCGAAATTACAGAAAATCCTACCATTTTTACCTACTTTTGGCATCTGACGACCTGTTTTGCGACCCGGCTGAGACCCGGCAACAGCAGGTCTCGAAAATTATGCCGGGTCCCAGACCCGGACCGACCCGGCTCACTTTCAGCTCTGCCTCTAGCCCCTGCACGTTAACGCCGCTAAGACTTGGCTCATCTGGCTTGGCATGCTCCAGCAGCTTTCTAAATTAGGTCTATCCTCTCTATCCTTGAAATATCCACACTTTACTTTTTCAACCTGAGTTCAAGATTTGGGAGTTATCCTAGACCGGAAACTTACAGTTGTGCAACACATTCATCGTCTCTATTGCATCTCTGCCTCATTTTTCACTTCCCATAAAAGACTGTTCTCTTTGGCCAAGGTTGGACTGGGAGCGCTCCTGTATAGACAATCTTGAAGGGCACTATATGAAATTGCTGTAATCTATAAATAAACATATGAGGTAAGGTTCAAAGGTAATTATACGCATGCCTGTTACGTATGTTTGTCTGTTTGAGTGTATTTATCTGAATATTCATAAATCATTCTAAAAGAACGTTTTATTTTAGATTACTGCTCAACATGCATGAAATAAATATGTGATCTATATGGCCCAAGTGAACTGTGTGGGGCTGTCGGCCACAGATTTTTTCCCTCATTGTTTGCAAGCATCGTTTTTGTCTGCTGCTAACGGACATTAATTTTCAGAATGTGTCATTTTAAAATGCTTACTAACTTGCTGAGAGACTTGCGAGCATGATTTTTTTGTCAGTCTCAGCTTGTTCTGGGATGCTGGTGTTTCTGGGTGCTTATTTATTATTGGTGCTCCTCTGGTTGTGTTCAATTAGAATTGTGGTAACTTGTAAGGTGAATGAAGTAAAAATATGGTAGGTTATGAAGGTAAAGTTAGGTCAGGTAAGATCAACATGGAAAGCTTGTTAAGATGGCAGTAGAAACATGGAGCTAAAAAACACTGGACAACAAGATAAATATTATTATTTTTATTATTATTTTAGTTACGATTATTATAAATAATATGATTGGTTTTGTATTTGCCAGGTTTTAACACCACTATGGCTGCGAGTTTTCAGATTTCACGTTTTGTTTATTTTTGTGCATTCTTGGTTAAGACTTGTACGAGTTGCATATAGACCAAAGTGCACTTACGCAATTTTTATAACTTACTTACTTAATAAAGGAATCATGTGTTGAGGACTTGCTTAAAAAACTCAGTTCAGTGAGAAACTGCATGATATAAATTGTTTGGATTGTAGTAGTTGCAACATCTAATGACAGGGTTACGATAGATCTACCAAATGAGGCAATTGACTGTATACGTGTTAAGTATGGTTGCCCTAGAAAGGTACAGAGATTTCTACAATAAGGAGCACTTAAGCAGATGTATTCCTGCCAATATGTAATCCTGTCAATATGTAATGCACAAGACCATCGATGTTTAAATGTCAATCAATCAATTTTTGTTTAATAAAAACGATCAAGTTGACGCATTGACAACTTAATGACAAATGATAGACAGTTAGTGCTCAGCTATTTTCAGGGCAGTGGACCAGTCGGGGCCTACAGTTCAACCCCAGTGGTTTTAGTGCATGTTCTTCATTGGAGTTATAAAGTTGCATTGAAGTAGGTGTGAATTATTGTATTACTTTACTAGAGATTACCTTACTTCACTCTTACAGGACTTATTTCATTGGTCGATATATTTAGGGTGTGGTAAAACATGTAATTTTTATTTCAGGTCCTAAGTCCAGGCTACAAGTCACGAAGCGATGAGTTCAAGCGATTCTTCAAGGACATTCCAAGGTCGGAAAGGTTGATTGCAGGTAGGTTGAAGGTCACCTAGGATAAGCGTTGGAACTTGAAAGTTGGTTAGGGTTAGATGTTAAAAGTTGGTCAAAACGAAACATTGTTGGAAGTTAACCAAGGTTGAACATTAGAAGCAGGTCAAAACCAAACATGAGTAGTTGAGAAAATATCAAACTGTGAAAGTAGGCTGAGGACAGTCGAATCAGTTAAGTGATTAAAGCCAAAAGCAGAATTTTATGGTTTTTAAATGGTGTGTAAAGAGCCCTGATTATAACTTCATAAGCAATTTGTAATGTAGCTTCAGTGTACCTGACAAGACATTATATGTTGTAGCTGTTCATTTGGTAATGTCTGATGGTACCAGTCAATGGATTGTGTCTGTTGTAGACTATTCGTGTGCTCTACAGAAAGACATTTTGGTGCATGGTCGTCTTTATATCAGCCAATCGTTTCTCTGCTTCTACGCCAACATCTTTCGATGGGCAACAGTCGTATGTTGACTTACTGATCCTCTGACCAGTTTTTATTACCACTCCAGACAATAACCTTTTCTTGTTACCAGCAACACTTCAATCTTTTATGCAATAGCTTGTAATCTTAGTATTTAACTTACTGTGAAAGAAATGGACAATAATGTTCGTTTGCTTTTGTTTTGTTTGTAAACATTTTGACATTGCATTGTGGTTGCAATGTTTCATTGTGATGGTTACATTAATGATAACACTATTAATGATAGCATTGTGCATTTGAACCATTTGGTGCTGCTTTGACAAGGCTATTTGGACAGTCGGCCGTTTTGGTTGGTGGTATGCCATACTCTGCTATTGCTTGCACTCTGGCAATGCCAGTCCCAAGCCTGGATAAAGGAGGAGGGCAATGCTAATGATCTTTGTTATCACACACTGTCGTTAAACTGAAACTACTTTTACTCTGCCATTCCAATGTTGTGATGCTAAACCTTGAGTTCATTTCAACCTATCCTAACTTTGCTGCCTTGTGTTGTTATATTATTATTATTATATTCGTTTAATGGTAACAAAGACTGATAGACACACCGCTATCAGGTACAAAAAGTAGTTGATCAAATACAATATAATACCTATAGAATATCTTTAGCCTTAATTTGTCTGTTGGATTTGTCTTATGATGAGGGCCAAAAAATTACAGAAATTACAAAAAGAATGTTATGCCTCGTGTTGGTTGGTATGATTATTCAGCTGAAGCTTCCTTTCAAAGACATCGTGAGGCTGACAAAGGAGCGAACGGCAAAGGTCATTCCAAATGCGATTCAGGTCGTCACAAAAGACGAGAGATTCTTCTTGACGTCGTTTGGTGCGCGAGACAAGATGTTTGTTGTGCTCGAAAGCATCTATAAAACGTGTGCTAACGACCAGGTAAATCTTTAATTGCACAGGTAATTAATTAATGTTCAGGTGAAATGGTGCGACGGTATCATGTGCTTTGATGTGATTCGGTAGAATTCCCCCTCTTATCTTTCGGATCATATGCGGATTGTGATTATAATCGTAATCACATTGGCAAGAGCCATGTGACTTTTAAAGACTTTTCAAAGTTTATTTGGTCGTGGATTCTTAGATATTACAATTGATGCAATTATATTATTATGGATGGTTACTATGGATTTTATAGTTTCTATGAAGTCCACAGTGCAATTAGTGTAAAAGGTTGCCATGGTGATTTATAGCCTCAATATCTGCTCAAACCTTTGGTTTATGATTTATGTTCAAAAATACAAAAGACCTACGTTAAATAATTTATTACTCATTTGGCTTTCAATACATGGTGTAGTTATTTACGGACGTAGCCATTACACCAGTCAGCTGCAGTGTTATTTTAGTTCAGAAAAATCATTTTTATTTTAGTTTTCATGTAGTTCGAATGAACCGTTTCAGTTTAGTCTTCTAATAATCATTTTAGTGTTAGTTTAGTTTTTATTAATAACTTTGTTTTAGTTTTTTCTGCCATTGCAATTACTCTGATAGCTTTTTGTGAACTAATATTTCTTGTTTTTGTTCACAAAATTAGCAGTTCAGAAGCTTTGAACAGCACATGTGGTGAATGAGGGGGAAAGCAACTGGCAACAATTATTACTGTTGGTATTTAATTTAACAGGAATTAGAAGCTGAGCCATACAAGTGGTTTGATATAGAGGCAATAAGCTTACCCTCTCCTACTCGGTTCTAACTTTCGGCGAGAGGGGTAGGGTGACAGGTTCACGGACAGTTCAGCTCCGAACAATTCGGAGACAGACAATTTGAAGTGGACAATTCGGAGCCAGACAATTTGGACGGGACAATTCTCTGTAAAAAGACATTTTGTTATGGAGCTCTTGCTCACCCTCCCATAGGATGACTTCTGGTTTTCTACTTAGCAGATTTTAACCAAACTTTGCAACGGAGTTTGTTTACAAGTTCACAGGAATTAATTATAATTATCAAGTTAGATGAGTTAAATGTACGATAAGGCATGCATTGTCATTGGGTTGGTTTTCCTCTCATTGTGTCTGCAGGTCCTGACGCGTCGTGAGATGTGGCTCTGGATACATTACAGTTACGGCGAAGAACTCTGCCTGACATCTGGTGACGATGACGACTACTGTCCGCTTTCCGCTGCCGACAAGATCCAGTTCCAACTGCGTCTACCGAAGCTGGATAAACCCGGCCAGATTGTGGATAACCTTGCGATTCTGGATACGTCAAAGGTCTGGCAGTAGTTCTTTACACAATCTTAACCTTTTACCGACCACAGTGTAGTACTTAAATGGTATGGGGAATCCCATGCCTTGTTTGGCAAGGGGTTAATTTATATTCGTTGGGCGTTTGGTGACTGTGAATGTTTTGAATACCGTTGATTGAACTTTGTTTACTGTCAGTTATGGACCTTCATGAGTTTTTTTACTACGGTGATATAATTATCTGGTGAAATGGCATCGTTGTTTATGTACACTTGTACAGGTGTTATGAAAATGTTCCTTCGATCATTGGTGTGGGTCATTTGGTTGAGACTCGATGTGGCATTGTCTCCGGCTCTTGCGCATTCTATGTTGTAGTGTCCAAAGAATGATGGAACTTTTGTGTGAATGTTTATCCAGTGTGTTTTCTTTCTTTCTTTTAAGAAATGTCTCATGGATCACAATTCTCTCATTGTCTTTCGAACATCTCGATATCTAACTCGTCATTTATCTCGTTCTTCACCTAATAGATGATTACCGGTAAATTATTGTGCCTAAGAGTCATATTTCTGTTTGACTTTGCATGTCTTGATGATGTTTGTAATAATGATATTGAAAATGAGAATGATGTTGATGACGACGACGACGATGATGTTAATAGTGTTAATAATGATAATGATAATTATAGTTATAAAAAGAATATGGTATCTGTGGTTAGTTGAAGTCAGATAAGGTCTGGTTAGAATGATGAGGCATGCTTGTGTTACACTTTTTGTACTATTTATAGTTGCATCTATAGTTGACATCTCATCAGATGCTAACACTTGGCTATCTAAACAATTCTAAACTGAACAGTACAATTTACCTGCTACTGGAGTTTACTTTTTTCAGCTTCATTGAGCCGAGTGGTTGAGGCAGTTAACAGAATGAGTAAAAATGTTTCTCAATTGGTTTGTGTTCAAAAGAAATGTGTTTTTCAGTTGGAAGATTATTTTAGAAGGACAGTTGAATGCTCATCTATGAGTTGGTCATATAACTGTATTGAAGTCTGAGATGGTCCCCCAATTGACTGCAGAACTCATTGATTGGTTGGGACACGAACACAAAGCTCATTGAGCATTCTGGATGGACCTACTGATGCTCTTTACGATGAGGAAAATCTTGAAAGTTATCCTCTCATTAACCGACAACTTAGTCTAGGTTTGATTGTTCGACCTTCTTGCTTTGGAGGCTGGCAATAATTTTGTCAGTGCTGGAGCTGACCTCTGTGGACTTTGGCAGGTCTGCATTTTCAACTTAACAGTCATAGGTTGAGATAAGACAGCCGGGTGTATAGCACTTTTCTATTTAAGAGCTTGCTTATTGCAATAATTTTGGCATTAATTATGGACCGGTGAATTACATTGATTAAGGTCTTGTGGATTACAGTGATGGCATTAGATAAGGATTACAACGATTAGAGCAATGATTAAGACATTTTGGTTACAATGATGGTGCCATAGAAGGATTACAGTGATTAAGGCAATGATTAAGGCTTTTTTGGTTGCATTGATGGTGCTTGAGAAAGATTGTGTGATTAAGGTATTGCTGATTACACTGATTACGGCCTTCTTGATTACTACAGTGGTGCTAGAGAAGGATTACAATGATTAAGGCCATGTGATTAAGGCCTTTTTGGATGACAATGATGGTGCTAGAGAAGTTTCCAGATTTTATTCAAATGAACTATTATACTACTTCGTGTTTAAGTGATTGTGCTCTTTTCTTCCTCCTTATTTCTCAGCCGCTACTCAGAGGCGCTCCCGATGTCTGCGCTGACCATTGATATCAATTGCACATTGACCATCCTCCAACTATTGCCCATCCTATGTATCATCTCTTTGGCAGCGTTGCCTGTCGTCCACCATGCACAGTGCCACTCTATCGTTTTCCGTCACATCTCCCTGTTGCGTTGGTGTAGTGAATCAGAATTTGAACTCCGGACAGTTTGATGAAGCCTGTGCCTCCCAATTATAGTGTTCATCATTCATCGGAGAGCGTTCGTGTCCAGTTTTCGAGTAATTCGGTGGTGTGGACGTGTGGTACTCTCTGAAGCCGGATTGGAAATGACAATAATGAGTTGCTGTCAACGTAATCAAATGAGCTGGAAGAATATGGACTTGGGAGGTAATGTAAGATAATCATGTAATATGCAGGATTGTAAGGTAAATGTACCTGTTTTAATAAAGTAAGTTTTTACATGGCTTTTTCAATAGCAGTCTGCGGCTATTATGGTATTAGGCTTGAAGGATATTTCGGTAGAAAATATCAGCAGTCATACATCTGGACAATCTTACCTTTCGAATGACATTTCCACACCACTGCAAGGCTTGACAATGATATGCGCATCAAACTCTGGACACAGATGGGAAGAATCCATGTTTTAGCATTCTACCTGGTTGAGGGACATTTCTTGTTGCAAGTGGGCCACACTTTCTGGCTCGGAAGCTATGCGTCCTGACAAAAATGTGTTCCAGCACCTGTGGTTTTTTGCTTTTACGGTTAATTGCTGCTGTGAATTGCTTCGCTTTTGTTTATCCCAAAAAACATGGTTGCTGGAAGTAAGGTTGTTGAGTCCATGGTCAATGCAAACACTTGTAGCTGTATGCTTTGCATATAACTGAGTGTAGGCCTATGTGTTTATGTATGTTAATTTGCATGCGTGCACTTAAGTATGCTTGTATGCATGTGTGAAAGTATGTAAATGCCAATTTATTTACTTGTACATCTGAATTTACTCTCTGTATGGATTTTATATTAGTTGAGGTTACAGTTAGTTATTGGTTTTTAGTTTAGTTTTAGTTATGGTTCGTATTATTTTTAGTTGTAGTTATAATTCTAGTTACTGGATTGTTATTTTAGTTAATACTTAGTTACAATAAGGTTAAACAAATTTGATTTGATAAAATGTGCCGGTACAAAACTAATCACAAATCCAAAATTCGGTTGAACTTTGGGTATTAGTTGCAGTGCATTTCTATATGCTTATGTTTGTCGATTCTGCGCTTTTTTATTGTCAATTTTTGTCATGAAAAATAATGAATTTTCGTTAGTGTTATTTTCATTATAGTCGATTTTAGCTAAATTTTTAGTTATTGTTAGCGAAATAATTTTATTTTTGTTAAAAAAGTTTTTCCAACAAAAGTCACACAGGTAGAAGTACAATCATTGTACGGTACATACATACATACTGTTGTAATTGTTACATTGTAATTATGACAATTTCTATGGCATTATCAGTAGGATACATGCAATGTCATACATACTTGCATGCAGACATGGATGGATACATGCATCCGGGTGGAGCAGTTGGCCAATTGGCAAAAGCCTAGCATATGCACATTATGCAGCGTCACTGTTTTGAAGCAGCTGCATCTCCTGGTTTCTAGGCATCGTGCACGGAGATGAAGAGGCTGAACTTTATGAGTCGTGGTGGTGGTGGTCGCAGCTGCTACTGCTGCTGCCTGTCAGTCAGAGCCGGGCTCTGCCTACAGAACGAGCAACAGTGAAGAAGGCTTCTGCCCGGTGCAATGATAATCTTGGCATGTATCAACCGGAGCCTCCAACACATATCCTATGACAGGTTGATTTAGGCTCCTCTTTGCCGCCGCCAGCCTGTCAGTCCAGCTAAACATAGCCTCACAGGCTCACGGCGTTGCGTTGTCTAGCAGGTAGACTACTGACGCTAATAGCGCTCCCACGTGTTGCTTTTATTCACTTATTGGCTGATTTGACTCTGTAAAAGAATCTGGCGAAAGGATCGCATGGATGCTATTTGCAGCGTTTGCCAGGCTTAAGTTTCGGGATTATTGATTTGGAAAACTGAGCGGTAGAGTGAAAGAATAAAAACTGGATTGCTCGAAAAATACTTTTCGTTTTATTTTCGAAATTGTTACGTTTCGAAGTTCATCGCTTTTGATTGATGAAATTGTTTATGATTTTGAGGTATTCAGATGCTGTGACATCAGGAATTTGTGATTAATCTTCTGACTGCAATACCAAGGAGACAGTTGTTAGAAAGGAAGCACAGAATGTTTATACTTTCCTGACTAGGAGTAAACAATGTTCTGATAAATGTAGACAGCTTGGAATAACATCAATTTCATTATACGCATATCACTGGATAAGTTCTGACTCGAGAGGAATTTGGTGCTGACATTGCGTCGGACTTTATTTGCCGCCGCAAAAATAGCAAAGATTCCAACGATTGTCCGACGATGACTGCAAGTCGACCTCGCCTTTCAGAACGTTCGTAACTACTAGAAAAACAGTCGTAAACACGTTTATATAGTTTGGCGAATGTTTCGGTAAACGTCATCGAGTAGAACTTTGTTTTCCATCTGTGTTCAACCATCTGTGGCGCGCGAGAGACGGCGACGACAGCAGCAATGCCTGGATTTCATTACCTCACTCCGACCTTCCACCGGAAACGCAAGTCCGCTCCTGCGATCGCGATGCCTCACAGCTCACCGGTGTCGAGGTCTCACTCACCGGTAGGCGCTGCTCGCTCACCTGGCTAGATAAGCAGACTTCCAGAAATAAGGCGTATACATGTAGCATTCCTTAGTATTCTACTACCTTGAAATTAATGTGCTGCTACGGCAGGCACTCGTGTTGCGAGAAAGCTCTATGCGATCGCTAAATATCAGACAACATTACTTGGAATGTTTACAAAATGCCAGACATCTGCAAAGCACTCTGATCAGATGTTGTACTGTATCTATCTTTACCTGACCATGCTGTATTATGTGGAACTTGACCTTACTTTACCATAGATCTTGGTCAAATTTTTAATTGTATCTGACTTTTATCACCTTTTAAGTACCCAGTACCTCACCAATCCATAGGGTGCTAAACTTCTTTAAGGTGTACAGAAGTGTCACTTTAGAAATCTGGAGATTATGATTGCGATTACAAAATGTAATTACCAGCACTAATTGGTAAGTAGAACAATGCACAGAAGGCTAAAAAGAGACCAATGAAATCATGTGCGACCTTCAATTCAATTTTCGTTTTAAGCTCATATTCAAAACTTCATGCGGACAGAACACAGTCTGTTACATTTAACCGCTTTTACGCATGTTCTATATGCTTGTTCAGATCATGTGCAACACAAATCAAGATTGTGCATGATTGATATGGATGATTTTGATGTGATGTAGGCTGTTGTATGACCTTACGGTATGTAGTTGTTACCCAATTGATCGTGACTCCTACCTTACATTGCACTCAGAAGTTCTTATCTTATTTACAATTTTTGTAGCAACAGACACTTATGTTTCAAAAGCACTAGAAGCAATCACAAAATTGGATGTTCAGTTGAATAGAGCCTATAAAGCGGTGTCTTACAGTAGCCAGGTACATTGTTGTGGTCTGTAGGAGGTTTGTAAACCCTGCTATACAGATATGCAAATACTGGTTGTAAATAAAGTTTTTTTAATCTCTAAAGGCTGTAGTACGAGATGTAACAGGGTCCAATTATTTTTCGTAAAACGGTCAAATAGTGACCTGAATTGTAAATGTAGTGTATTTGTATTAGAACATTTGTATAGCGCCTGCTTAAGCCTTCCGTGTATGTTAACTAATGACTCCTATACACATCTGTCAACAGTGAACTCTTCTCTGTCTGTGGCTGTTGTGTTCTTTACATATTCTGCTCAAAGGAATCAGCTGTTGCTGTAGAAATGTCCTCCATTGATGTCTTGTGCTAAAGTTGATAGGTTGGATGCCAGATGTGATGGCACCCAGTTCGTTTAGATGTTTATGTTTTTGCTGGCTTACTGTGTGTTTACGGGAATGTATATCGGTGAACTCTGTACACCAGAGTGTGCTGTTATTTTGGTTTTTAATAAGGACTATACTTGCTTACTTATAGACTTTGCAGATTAGATTATTAGCTTGAATTTGATTAGTGGGTCGATCCTATGTGAATGATCTCAAAGCTCGCGCACAAATGCCACAACAATACTGAGTCGTTAATTGTCCAAAGAAAGTCAACCTACATGTACTTGTTTGGTATGCTGGGTTCTGGTTGTAAATAAAGTTTTTCAAATATTCTTTTTTTAAATCTCGTTTTTTGTTTCTTACTTTTCTTCACATTTTTTTCGTTTTTTTCAGTTTTTTATGTGACATATTTATCTATTAACGGTCTGTCCTTAATTTCATTTTCATTTCATAAGAAGCTGTCTCCGTATTTTCAAGGATTTCAGTAATTCAAGTCACTATTTGACTGTTTTGCTTAGCGTTTACTAATAAAGTTGTGTTATTTGCGTGCTGATTAAAATTAAATTGCATAAACAAGGTTTTCAATCTTAAGCTGTAGTTCGAGATATAACAAGGTCCATTATTTTTCATTGTCCTTTTTTCTAGTTTTTTTCTTTGACGTTTTGTTCCATTTTTTAATTTGTTTTTTGTGTTTTTAAGCATCTATGGTTCTGGATGTCATGTTGGGGTGCAACTCAGAGTTTTTCTTTCTGTAGCACTGTGTAAATTTGATTTTAAGTTATCACCACATTTTTACATTACAAGGCCGTAGTAGAAGAGATTATATTGCTATGGATATGAGTGGCTCGTGAATGAACTTGACATTTCGTTCATGTCCTATTACGACTACTTGATGTAACGCAGTGTTTACATTTCTTTAATGCTGAGCATCACATTTCCAAAATGTAACTGAAAATGTTGTCGTACGTTGATGTGCAATTGTGCATGCATTTTCTGGTTTTGCAAATGCCTAATGCCACCGCCTCTGCCATCACTGGGATTAGTTAGATTACGATGGATTAACTATATTGCAGAACTTGATTTATTTAAACTTGGAATCCCGCTGTGTTTTGATTCCATGGGTGTGTGGGTGGATAAGAAATGTGAGTTTCTGATTCTTGGTTTTGGCCGTAGTAGGATTTTAGACAGACCACAGAGTTGAGCCGGGTTGCCATCTAATCCGGCTAATACTCATAGCAGTGGGCTCAAGGATTTCAGATGAGAAGAGCCATTGTACAGTCGCAAGTGACGTATGCATTGAAATATGCATAATTGCGTTTATACATTTCTATATGGTTGCATTTTCGGTCACATTTGCTGGTACTTTTGAGTATGAACAGAGCATAGTAAACCATACTTCAAGTAGTCAGAGTATATTTAGTATGCTTTGTGTATTTGGCTGATTTATATTTCAAATATAATATTCAAGATAGATGCATAAAGTATTGGCTGGCGTGATACGTATCACTAGCTACAGATATGTTTCACTAGGTATATTGGAGCTATATAAAGAGTGTAAAACTTTGCAATGTAGCATGACTCTCATCTATAGGTGTGCTAGTGTTACAAAGATGTAGGTGTTAAAAGAAGTGTCGAATGGTGTCATGACTTGGTTCTGGTGTTGAGATTTCTCAAGACAGATTCCTTATGGTCTCAGTCTTGCCCCCCCCCCCTCAACCCCACCAGCCCCCACTGTCCTCATCTCAAAGTGTTAAGGCTTGCGTCGTGCAGCAGAAGTAAAGGAATTAATTTTTTTCAATTGCAGGAACCAGACTTTGATTATCTGCTTGGACCGGATTCTCAGAACCTTTTGTCCGTCCCAAGACTCATCCATGCCGCATCCTTACAGGTTGACGGTGGCACTTCTGCGCCGCCACAGACCAAAGACCGGCACCTCTTGAGCTCCATCAATGGAATGTCAGTTGTCGATGGAGGACAAGGATTTCCATCGCAGCCTCCAATACAGCACAGCGAACAGACGCCAAGTCTGCATGATGCGTCGACCGACTTCAACAGCGACGATGAAGAAGGTTTGCATTGAACTTTGAACTTTGTTGCTCATTGGCAGTTGCAGGGTTAATGTAAGTCCAGCTTTGGCAGTTGCAAGGTTAATGTGAGTCCAGCTTTGGCAGTTGCAAGGTTAATGTAAGTCCAGCTTTGGCAGTTGCAAGGTTAATGTAAGTCCAGCTGTGGCAGTTGCAAGGTTAATGTAAGTCCAGCTGTGGCAGTTGCAAGGTTAATGTAAGTCCAGCTTTGGCAGTTGCAAGGTTAATGTAAGTCCAGCTTTGGCAGTTGCAAGGTTAATGTAAGTCCAGCTTTGGCAGTTGCAAGGTTAATGTAAGTCCAGCTTTGGCAGTTGCAAGGTTAATGTAAGTCTAGCTTTGGCAGTTGCAGGGTTAATGTAAGTCCAGCTGTGGCAGTTGCAAGGTTAATGTAAGTCCAGCTGTGGCAGTTGCAAGGTTAATGTAAGTCCAGCTTTGGCAGTTGCAAGGTTAATGTAAGTCCAGCTTTGGCAGTTGCAAGGTTAATGTAAGTCCAGCTGTGGCAGTTGCAAGGTTAATGTAAGTCCAGCTGTGGCAGTTGCAAGGTTAATGTAAGTCCAGCTTTGGCAGTTGCAAGGTTAATGTAAGTCTAGCTTTGGCAGTTGCAGGGTTAATGTAAGTCCAGGTGTAACACAATTACAAATGATCAATTTATTTCCCTTGTCATATGATCTTCCCATTAGCAGTGTACGGTGATGTACTCGTTGGTTTTTTATGACTAATTTAAAGGAAGGTAATGCAGTTCATTCTGATCACACATTTATTACCGGTACTAATCTAGTCTTGAAACTTCTGCAGTACAATTATTATTATATATGCAACACACACACACACGCCCACACACACGCCCACACACTCACACACACACATCCATTTATTATTAAATCACATGAGCTGATGTGCTGCATCCTGGTACTTGGAGCTGTTGTACCTTAACAGGAGATAATAAAGACAAATAAAATAGAGTGCAATATGGCGATTAATTAATAGAAATCAGATCTTGCGGATGTATTACTGAAATCATCAGCTGATGGTTGCTAGTAACCTTAATCACATTCTGAACATTAATGCTTAGAACAGTGCAGTCTAGTGCAGTGCTGTCCAACCTGCGGGCCTCATGTGGCCCGCTAGCTGATTTTATGCCCCCCCAAGCTAGTAAAACATTTCCATTTTTATGAATTTGAAGACTAACGAATCCTACTTGCATCACCATTGGTTCGTAACTTTTATTTGAGAATGTGAACACAAAAACCACTTTCCATAAAATATTTATTATGATTATTCTAATCAATCCACCAGTATATTAATTTGTATAGACCTCAAGAGCAAGCAATGCAGCATAAGACAGGATTTCTTTCATAGATCAAGAGTACATGGATGGATATTCTCAAGTGTGCCTATAATTAACAATTATTAAGATTTAGTCTAAACTTTGTGTGATTATGGTGTTGCATTAGGCACCACGCAAGTAGTCAAATAGTTCTTCCCGCTCACAGTACTTAACGCTCTGCTGCTTTTCTTCGTGTTCATGTATCGTGCGTGTTCCTGTGCCACAGCAACCGATCACTGTTCGGAGCACGATCATTTTCCGATCCCAGTGATCGACGAAATTCTGAACATTCCGATCGAAACAGTCTTTGCGGACTGCTTCACTGACTCCCCGCTCTACCGGGACTTTTTCGCCGCCAAGAAGACGTTCGGTAAGACATGTTCCGTTGTTCCGCATGACACGACCATAGGCGTACGAGGCGGGGGTCCAGAGGGGCAAATGCCCCCAACTTTCGGGCAAGTCTGGTTTTTTGGGCAAACACAGCCCCGAACGACTAAAAAAAAGGTCGTCAACTTTTTTGTCGGATATATTTTTCGGGCAGAAGTTCAACCTACGCCCCCCCCCTCACTGCTGAAATCTCCCGTACACCTATGGACACGACCCACTGCATGATGGGAGCTGTTTCCTTCTTTTCTTCCTCTTTGACCCCTGCTTATTCACTGAATGTTGTCATTTTTGGCTAAACTGAAGTTTTTATCTTTGAATTATTCTGCATTTCGTTGATTTGCTTGTTCAATATTGACGAGTCATGTTGCTATTCATGTCTCATAATATTCACCTAAATTGCTTATTAATTATGTTCAGTTGCTATGTATTTTCGCCAAGTGAATTTTCTAGTTTGAGTTAGTATACACAGAATTATGTAAATTGTGAAGCCTTGTATGACCCCCTGTGGTTTGATTTGATGTAATCCAATTTTAGTTCATATAGATGTAGATGCATAATCTTTTTTCTAGTTTTAGACCACACTGCTTAAATGAGCAGTGTTGCTATTAATAGCTTCTTTATGAAGCAGTCTGAGCTGTAAAAGTTAATGAGTTATTCTGATGTCTCTTCCAATTTCATCCTATATTGACACTCTTTTGCATCCACCTGCCTACCCAAGGCCACTTCCACATGTCTTCATATAATTCCATATACCATACTCCGTCTCCATGTCAATTTGCACTAAGTATGAGCACAGCTAGCGAATTAAGCACGGTAGAGCCATGGAACACAGTGGGTGTGTTTATAACGAAAAATTGCGTGTTTGGAGTAGTTATGATTAATGGGTGATGCCATTTTGTGTGAAGCACATGTCATACAAGTTGACCTTTATGCCAAACAAGATGAAGAGAATAGAGTAGAAAGCAATTTTTCACGTTAGTAATGAACTAAGCGTTCTGTGATTGAGGGCAGGGGCGGATCCAGGGGGGGCTTATCCGGCCATGGCCCCCCATTTAGAATCCCCATGTATCGTGGCCCCCCCCATTTGGATTGAACATGCTGTGGAACAATGTACATATTGTACAATTTGGCCCCCCTATTAAGAAATACCCATGCATTGTTGCGGCCCCCTTTCTGAAAATTTGGCCGGACGACTAAAAAAAAATTGGCCGGATGACTACTAAAAAAAAAAAAAAGTAATCAACTTTTTTTGGCAAACAAAATGGTATTATTTTCCCGAAAATTTTGCCGGATGACTAAAAAAAAAAAAAAAGCATCAACTTTTTTGGCGGATACGAGAAAGAAAATTTTTAAAATTTTCCCAAGGCCTAAATTTTTTCCCGGACCCAAGACCAAGAATTTTTGGCCCCCCCCCCCCCCCCGTCCAAAATTTCTGTATCCGCCCTTGATTGAGGGCTGCCGACATTGACCTTTTCCAAAGTAGACAGGTTCTTCATCTGTCTCCTCTTGTTCCATGGTAACATGGAGTAAGCACAACTCTCATTCATCCTCTAATTAATTAACTGTGTGGGCAGTAGAGGAACGTTTCATGAGTGAAAAAATTAGATTTGGGTTTTTTATTTTCCTGTTCGTGTTTTATAAGACATTGCATTTTTTGTTCTGATTTATTGCAGAAGTTATTTTAGTATCTAAATGTGGCCACTGGATATTAATTCTGGGCTCATGGCTTTGTTTTAATTAAATGTCTTGTTGTTGTTTTCACTCTGATAGCTATGCATGGTTCACATTTTTGCTTTTTAACTGTCGTGGATTCAGTTCTGCACCTTAAAGTTTATATTTTGAAAGCTGTGATATTTAATAATAGTCTATGAGATGTGAATTTCAACATACGAACCAACAGTAACTCATGAATGTAAGTGGGTAAATATCAGATACTAATGTGGCTAGAGCATGTGCCTAGAGCATGCATTCTTTTCTCTGCTCAGTACTTTGCTATGATTGCTCCTAGAAGCCACAGTGTTGTTTTGAGATATCTGATAATGATCTCATTGACAGCTTTAATGCCAAACAAACAATGCATGAAAGTACTTACATCTGTTGTGCGTATTGACATGATATATTACTTTAAAAAGTGTCTTATTAGCTTCGCTTGCTCTTGCATATTTTCATTCTGTCTCTGGTCCATTATGTTCATTTTGTGCGTCTGTCAACACTGATATTTCCTAGATTTTAGAACATTTTGGAATTGGCTTTTAGCATTTATGCATGCTTCAGTTGTTTTTGTACTGGCCCGCTGCTGTTTGACTTCCAATGCCCTAGCTTCTCAAAATGTTTCTGTTTACTATTAAGCCAGAGAGATCAAGCAGGGTAGAAAGGCATGTATACAGCTTCGTAATTATGGCAAAAATATTAACATTAATAACAACAGTTTCACAGTTTGATGAGATGACGCAATGCAAAGTGGAGTGGGAATGCAGGACAAAATTATGGCGCATGGCAAAATAGTGCTATAGAATTTCCGCCTATGCCATCATTGTCGTGTTCCAGTCCAAGATATATATATATATATAGCATCCTTTAAATGACCTGACTGTTTATTTATATATATTATATATATAATTATATATGGCATCCTTTAAATGATCCGGCTGCAGCTCTCCCTTCTGGAATGACGCCCGTGGTTGAACATTAGGAAAATGATTATGTATAAAGAACACGCAGAAGTCAACAGTGCCGTGCAAATTCGGAATGTTTACCATTGGATATGAGATGGTCTTCCACGGAATAACAATTCCATTAAGTCATGACAGTAAGTCATCAGACATCTGTTTACAAACTTATTGAGCATTTCCGGAAGGACGAAGACGAAGATCATATGCAGAAATTCAAATGGAAAGGCTTTTACTGGATTTCAGTGACCAATGGCATCTAAAACAAATATACCGGCATCTGCAACTGAGCATGTACCTGAAAGCAATCAATTATAGCTACATTATTATTATTATTGTAGCTATTATTATTATTATTGTAGCTATTATAGCTACATTATTATTATTATTGTAGCTAATTATAGCTACATCCACACATCGAGCATTCTACGATGGACAATTTGAGAGAGAGAGATGGCACACAATTTTTAACTCTCAAACCAGTTTCGGATTGACATTGCATTTGCGTGTAAAAACGTTTACATTTTATTTTATTTTATCTAGAAATATTTTTGTTGTTTTGTTTGATAATGATTTAAATGACTTACATTCAATTGTCTGATGCTTGCTTGGGTAGACGTTGTTCTGTCTGCGTGGCCGGATGAACCGGACTCGAGTGGCACCAAGGTACGCAACATCGCTTACACTCTGTCGCTCAACTACTCCATCGGACCGAAGGTGTCTCCTTCAACTGAACGCCAGGTGACAATCAGTCAGTCAATCAGATGACTATCTATATATTATATATACCGCCCACACACATATATTTTTATATATTTATATACACATGGACACCCACACACAAATATATTATATATATATATATATTTATATGCACATGGACACTCACACCCACACAAATATATATATATATATATTATATAGTATATACAATGTTTGATCATATGTATTGTACAAATAACTTGTATTATAATTAGCAGCACGACGGATTATTTTTAAATTAGATGTCTTTGTACTTAGGACACTTCTTGGTCTAGTTTTTAATTATCCTGATGATCAGTACTATCCTGTGCCCAGCTATTTGTTCCAACTTACCAATCAACGTTTGTGGTTTATCTGCCCTTGTACGTTGGTCCTTATCTGCGTAAATCGTCAACACCAAACAGCCTCATTTCAAAGCAGTTGAGACGTATATTCTTCAAACCACCCACGCTTTTGATGTGGACTCGTAAATAGGCATAATATAAAATCAGTACTTATTTTAATTACGTAATTATTCAGTTCAAGTTTTATTACAGGTATTATCTTTGCTATGATTTGGCACTTATTATTTATCGTTTTATTAATTATTTAATTCAATTGCTTGTAATTCCGTAGATAATGTATCCAGAGTCTCGGCCAGGGCAGTTCTACCTGATCGACACGGAATGCATAAATGGGGGAATCCCGTATGGGGAAAACTTCTACGTCGTCAACCGGTACTGCATCTCGAAGATATCGAGCACCAGGTGTCGCCTGCGAATTACGAGTCAGATCAAGTATCGCAAGAACGTATGGGGCATCATCAAGAGTGAGTCACTTCGGATAAGTATTGTCATTGCCCGATAGATGGCCGCTTACACTCTGATTAATATCGTCTGTCAGATATTATGCAGAAATCTGTTGGTTTGTTTCTGTGTTTGTGTGGAAATAACAATAAGATTAAGAACAATATAAGAACAAAAGAATAAGAACAAATGGCATAGACTTCTCGTGCTGTGCAAGAATCGTTGGACCATAGATGAACAGAGTGTTCTTATGGAATGACAAATCAATTGGCTGGTGAAGAACGACAGCAGACTCGGAATGACGACATGACGTGTTCTTATTCTTATTGTTATTTCTTCACAGTGCAGTTATTTACAGCAGCTATTTATAACTGTGTAACAATGTAATTGCAAAGTGTCAAGCATTTGTGAAAAAGACACTTACTTATTTACTTTCTGTTATTCGCATCTGTGTGAATTCAAATCTGAAAATTGTCTCTTCTGCACAATAATTATGTGTTGTAAATTTACAGTTTTCTTGAATTTTGCCAGATTTCATTGAGAAAAATGCGTCTGCCGGTATCATAGAGAGCTTCAATGTTTTGGGTGAGTTTTAGTTAGTAGGCCTAATGACATTTGCTTTTTCAATTGAAAAACTGAGAGACAAAGAGGTAAATAACACTTAATGAGAGACAGACTGGCAAATAGACTGAGAGTGAAGGGCACAAATGAAAGGGATAAAGGACAGACATGCGGTAGGAGACTGGAAAAAGACCAAGATATCACCATGAAATAGAGAATGGCACAGAATGTCAAAAGGGAATGCTTTATTGCACCTTGGCATTTTAGTTTATATATCAATCAATCAATATTATGGAGTAGCCACCCGAAAATCAATTGCCACCGTCCTGTCTATATCCAAAAATATCGGAGTAATGCCTAGCTTAAATGCTAAACAAAACTGTGTGTGCATTGATTTGTTTGTAAACAAGTTTGATTAGTGTCCGCTTGTAACCTCTTAATAAAGTAAACGATTATTGATTGACTGAATGAATGATTGACCAAGTTAAAAGAAATTCATCCGACTGTTCTGCAAAGTGACTGAGTTGGAAATTTCTGCTTTTTAAGTAATTAACTAAGTAGCTTTCATTTGCATACATCTGACAAGTGCACAGACATACATTGTAATAGAGCAATTACATACATCTTAACAGGAGCAGATTGTAATTTGTCACTTGCGAAACTGAAATTTTAAAACGTTAGTTGCAACGGTTTGCAAAACTGTTTTCATCAGCGGAACTTCTGCGCCAGGAATCGAACTCACACGTAACAGATCTGGCGACGACAACAAGCGGCGTGCGACCGACGTGCAATCTTGCGCGCAAGAGAGTCCTGCGGAGGAAGCGAGCAAGCGCTCGAGCAAAGAACCCTTCGCCCGACATCCTGAGTCTGAGCAGCTCGTCAAGACTTTCAAATCCGTCAAGATGCAGCCTGTCGTCGGCCATTCTTACGAAACTCCAGGACGAGTGGCATGTTCGACTGACGTTCGACGCACTAGTCAGAGTCATCTGCGTCATGTAAGTCACAGCTGCCACAGGTGTTTTGTGTACAAGTATTTTGTGTACAGGTATTTTGTGTACAGGTATTTTGTATACAGGCATTTTGTATACAGGTATTTTGTATGCAGGTATTTTGTGTACAGGTATTTTGTGTACAAGTATTTTGTGTACAGGTATTTTGTATACAGGTATTTTGTATACAGGTATTTTGTATACAGGTATTTTATGTACAGGTATTTTGTGTACAGGTATTTTGTATGCAGGTATTTTGTGTGCAGGTATTTTGTATACAGGTATTTTGTATACAGGTATTTTATGTACAGGTATTTTGTGTACAGGTATTTTGTATACAGGTATTTTGCATATAGGTGCAATCTGAAACACGCTATAATGAACATTTGCTTTTAGCGCTTTCTGAGAATCTATCAGAAATCAGTGCAATAGGGTTTGATGAAAAGACCGTTTTGGAGTTGAGATGGGTTGACCACGGTTGAGAATAGGTTGATCGCACTAGATGTTAGTGAACGAGCAATTGTGCGAAGCTGACACAGCTGAAACTTTATACGTAAGGTGCATCATTGCGGACAAGTTACAAAACTACTTTGACTGTTCAGAGTATTATAACATTAGTATGAGCAGGTGATGTAAATTGCAGAAGTTTTGAACTGCAATTTAATGTAAAGCAATGAAACCTTGAATTACATTAATTTTGTATATTTACTGTTGTGTGATTTAGTTTGCTACTCTTGGTTATCTTCAATGCCATTCTCTTCTGCAAACTGTGGACGTTGGAGTCGTCTGCGTCGACCTTAGTCCATTCCAGACTCAGTCAGTATGACACGTCCACTAGAAGGTTGGTTCTTCATTTCATAGAATAACCAGACTTTAGGTTGGTTCTTGATTTCGTAGAATAACCAGACTTTAGGTACGTTCTTGATTTAATAGAATAAGCAAACGTAAGATGTAAAATTATGACTTTGATTAATGGTGCTCTTGTGCAATGAATTTATTTCAAAATGTGTGATTGATCGAGGGGATTCCGCCATGGACCTGCAACCCACTCGAGTTTTAAGAAAGTGCACACAACAGAAACAACGCTACAACAAATTTATTCGACCAAATAAGACAACTTGGGTGCGTGGAGATATCTTGGGACGAGGCCAGGGAGCTGGCGATGGAGAAGATGCGTTGCCTGATATGCAGACCTGCACGGGAAGGACAAAGTACTACGTAATATATGTCCCAGTACTATGGATACTATGGATATATGTCCAAGTACTATGGATATGGATACTCAAGATATTTCATGTGCGATGATGTTTTTGCGGACTTTCAGGGAGCCTCCAAAGTCGAACAAGGAGTGGCTGAAGCTGCTCGACCACCAGCGTCTCCTTCACGAATCCGAGATCAGTCAGTGGAAGGAGATCCTGTCCACTTCCATCCAGCTGCTCGATCAGATGACCCACACGCTCGCTGACCTGCGGTCCAGTCTTGACCAGCAGCCAACTTACAGACGTGACGATGAGTCCTCCGTCCCCTCGTGACTGGACAGCATAGTGTTGTCTCGGTTGTCTTGGAGTCTGCCAGACCAGAGACGGCCTGTGATGGGGGGGGGGAGTTATCTTTGATGCTGAACCATTAATTAATGACTGCAGGATGGATTTGTATTCTTGCTGTTGACAGCAATACGTTCGAAGTGATGATATATTGAACGTTGTAGTGATCCCTGATCTCTCCTGTTTCTTGAGCCTTTGGTTTTCCATGTTTTGTTTTCATATATTATTATTGTATCTGTGTTGTTGTTGATAGATTTACTTCACTGGTGTTTTCTGATCTGATGCAGTGATCAGATATTACAGGTTGTTAATACAAGAATTGCCATTGGCCAGATTCGGATGTTACGTAGATCTTCATTAGTCAGATTCAGATGTTCATTGTCATCTAGTCACATTTCGAGGTTACATTGATTGTTGTTGGTAAGATTAAAAATACTATGTGCATTGCCATTGGTCATATTAAGTTGGCAAACCAACACGTTGAATGTCATTGGTCAAGTGAAGATATTATAACTAACTAGTCAGGTTGCCATTGATTGGTCAGATTGATATTGCAATGTTTCGATTAAAGTTGCGGCAAGTGTGAATCAATTATTGTTGGTTAGTGCCTTCGGTATGTGCATGGCTCAAGAAATGAATACTTTGGTCTAGAATTTAGCATTACTGTCAATTTTTAAAGCTTTACTAAAATATTAGTGGACGTAACTCTGTAGTTTAGTCTCAGCTGTTAATTCACTTTTTACAATTTTAAATGATCCTGTGTTCAAGTGTTTACGGTTTTGGTTGCTATTAGTTGACTTTGGATGATATATGGACCACTGGTCAGATTCCAGTAATGCTATGATATTTATATGTATATATATATATATATATATATATATATATATATATAATATATACATATAATTATATATTCCCTACTCGTCGAGTTGTCATTGGTCAGATTCAAGCAATACTATCATATGTTTTGGTTCAAATGATCTGTATCTTAATTAACCATGGACCAATACAGAGGTTGACTGATATTTTGTGATGTACTTAATTGTTTTTACTGGCACATCCGGCAAACATAAATATTCGTGAGTTGTTAATGGCTTCACTGCATATTTTAACTTATTCTTATAGGTGTTTGATCACACGTAGCTGACTTTTGAACACGTGTGCTATTTAAATTGTATTTATAAGAAGTTGCAATTATGCTGGACTTTGACACAACTCAAGGTTAGCAATTATATGCAAGTTTTGTTGCGTACACTTTGAACATCAGTAGTTAGTTGATCTATTTAAACAATGCTAAGTTAATACTATTTTGCAGCTTAGTATTCCAATTATTATTTTAGTATGTATAATGTGGCCTTTTGTATGGCAAAAGGCTGCATTATTGTGCTGTAATTGTGCTGTGAGGTGATGATGTCTAAAGGCCCCAATCAGATGTATCTAAATATTAGTAGAAAATGCAGGTTTAGCTGAGCTAAAAGGAATAGTATCTGTGTACAGAAAGAGTCTTCTTAAGGGATAGGACGGTGTTTGCAAGTGCAGGGTGTTTTTTGCTGGTGCACCAGAACATCTCTGTTAGCAGCTGAATATAGCTACTGGCTATTGAATTGAAACCCGGCATGTTTATGCAAAGGCAATTTCCTGCTTCTTGCTGTAGGTGCTCCTCAGACATGTATTTATTATAATCAGTAGTGTAGAGTACTTTTAAAATACCAGTGTTAATTATTGAAGAGATCTGCCAAAAGCATAATTCAGTCTAAACATTCGTGTATTTATTTATACTGTTATGGCACTTATGGAAATATAATCATAGCATTCAGTTTTTACGCTAATATATATATATATATATATATATATAATTATGTACTTTAGTGATATAGAGGCATTTATTTAAATCAATTATTGTGATCTGACCCCTTACAAGTTAGGATTGAAAAACTTTTGTGCACCTTTCGTAAATGAAGTTACACGGTTAATTTAATTTACAAATGGAACACTGGAGCTTGTTTAGGAACAGTGATAAAACTGTGATTATATTTTGCAATTTTTTGCAAAAGTATTGGACCTTACCCGGTCTCGTGTTCTTTTCTGACGATGATAGAAGTAGCCTAAGTAGGAGAAATGTTTCGCTGTTGGCTGTCTGATACTTACTTTATGCTGTGTTGTTGCATGATGTAACTCATCAGTAAATTTATTGAATCACTTTTACACTATTAAACTTTTTGTAGTTTGTCCAGTTTGTGATGTTTTAAGAACAAATGAGTTGCAGTTTGTTTTATTTTCATTATTATAGCGCCGGGTTCTAATCGTCATGAACCATCTGCTCATGACACTCAATCTTTGCGAAGGGACCTTTTCAGGCAGATTTGTGTAAAATTCTAGTTTGTCACCTTCCTGCAAATATGAGATATGAAAACTTAAGGTCATCACCCATTGTAACAAAACATTTTCAGCACAATGAGTTTAGTGTTTTACTGTCTGCTTATCCAAGACTACACCTCTACAAAGTCGAGACCTGGGAGTCGACCCCAATAAGTCGACCCCAGTCGACTTGGTCATCCCAAGTCGGGTCGGGTCGTTTCTGCTCACCGCAACTGACCCCAAGTCGAATTTTGTAGAGAGAAGTCACTTGCAGTGTTGCCACTGAGGTTTCACAAATAAACTCAGATTTCCTTCCAATAAAAACCCAGTAAAACCCAGACTATTCATATTAGCTATTTTAGACCCCCTATTCAAATTTGGCTGGTTTTTTGCTTGTTCTTATGAGGGTAACAAAATGTACATCAAAATAGTCGAATAAAATGTAATTACAACTGTTAAAATATCAATTGTTAAAGTTGTCAGATAGGCTACTCGGCATCCATACTGACAACAAGCTTGACAAGGAGAGAGGTGTGACCTGAACTATTAAATTTTTGAGATATAAAATGGTTTATTTCTGTGCAGAGGTATTTTTTCAGATTATAAATTATTTGTGAATTCACAACGTGAGATCTTGATTTTGGAATTTAAAATTAAAATTAGTGGAAAAAATTATGTATCACAACCATTTTACATTGAATTTAACAGAATATTCATGTGTTGTAAATACAAATGGTCAGCTCACCAAAATAAACCCAGATTTTGTTCCCAAAAAACAGAAACCCAGACGAAGGCCAAAAAACCCAGATCTAGTGGAAAAACCCAGCTGTGGCATCATTGGTCACTTGAAGTTGTTTTTACCACAAGTAGACTTAAACCGACTTGAGACACAAACATAGTTAGTCTAAATTTGTTATATTTGTCACTTCAAACCAATGATCGTAAGACCAGGATAACATTTAAGCAGCTTTTTTAGTGTGTTTACAAAAATGAGTGAGACCTTTGTAAACAGAATTAGTATAGCCTACTGATTATTTAAATACGCTATCGTGCAGACTGCCGTCTACCGAGCTATTCATGTAATTTGTTATTCTATGTTAAAACGTTACGCTTAGGCATGGTGAAAGAAAGTCTTACTAAAATACATGTATTACCACGTGTGCTTGTCAAGACATGAACCATTAAATCAGTGAACTTCTATTGGTCAGTAATTTCGGCGCAAAGAAAACTGGACCTACAAGGCCTATGATCGATAGTTTGGCGCTACTTTGCTAGACTTAGCCTACGCTGTAGGCTATCTGCAGTTTATCTGTAGGCTATGCAGATGGAAAAGCTATTGTAGGCTACACGGGCCAATTTGACAATGAAAGACGCCTGAGTAGGCCTAGGCTACTATAGTACTACATGTAGTAGTAGCCTACTGCCGGATGACGCACTTGCAATGCTATTTGCAAAGTTGCGGAATGATGTTAGTGGCCGAATAATTATGACAACGGACTTACAAAAAATTAATTATCATTATAATACGCCATTCAGTGAATCAGTGCAACCAGTTCGCGGTTGCCTATTTTGTCTTCGACCTTCCGCGTTTTACTAATTTATTCAACATTAATATTAAATAATAAAAATAATAATGAGTGTAATCTGAATAATCACAGACAATTAATGGGCAAGCTAAAATTCCTAGGCCTAATAATTTGCCGTCGCTGCGCATTGCCTAGGCTAGGCCTACTATAGCCTAATTGTGGCCCAAGGCATCACAGAACTAATCAAACTGAAACACAAACAGCCTGAAATGGGCTTAATAACACTTTAACAAATTTATGCATCAAAGTGTTGAGACCTCATTAGCCTACTCATTTGTAGGCCCATATAAAATTAACGCATGCCAGGAAAATCGGCGTGGCTATATACTTGCATTAGTAGCCGTATGTAGACCTATAGGCTAATAGCTATTACCATGTCAGAAGTCGACTTCAAGTCGGAAGTCGGTTGTTTTTATGCCAAGTCGGGTCAAGTCGTTTTGACTCCAGGAAGTCGACTTCAAGTCGACCTCAAGTCACTTTAAGTTTAGGGTCAAGTGGGGTCAGATTTGCTGACCAAAGTCACTCCCAGGTCTAATTACACATCGGGCTTTTAATTCGAAACTGAATTGATTCACACCTTTGCAAGAACTCTTACACTGACTCATCTGATCCTCCACCTTCCAATTCCCAGGCCAGACAACACCCGTTTAGGGCCGTTTTAGTAGCTGCACCGCCGCCTCTGATCCTGTGGTAACTCAACCCCGACCACCACTACTCTTGCGGACAACACTTTTGACTTGACGCAGCGCTCGTGAATAAGCTGCTGCCTCTCGCTTCGATTTCGAGTAGGCTAACGCTTTGGAAGCTTGGAGATAACCATTAGGCCTACGATTACAATTACGATTCTCCGACAAACTACCAGAATTTTTCATAAAATCGTATCCCTTCAAGTCGCCAGCGCTAAACCACTCATGCGTAGCCTTAAGGTCACCCATGCGTATCGGAGAAGCGCTAACATTTCTAAATATTGTATGTTATAAATCAAAAGACGCCTCCTGCTACAATGGAACAATTGAACAATCGGATCATTGTCTTGATCGCATTCTCCATTCATTTCTATCGCAGGTATTTCGCACAAGGAATTTTTGGCAGTAGGCCTAATTGAAAATAGCCTGTTATTAGTAGAAGAATTTTAGATGAAAAATCATCAATCGACTCAACAAATTCTTACAAGTTAGAGACTTGGCAGAGTTGTTAAGTACACCCAACTGACAAAAATACCAAAAATTCCCATAAATCCGAGTTGTGCTCGAGCCGCCATCTTGGAAAATGGCGGCCTAAATTCGGTTTTGTGCCAATAACTCCAGAACCGTCACAGCTACAAAGAAATTTAAAAGAGCCAAAATGATCCTCATTAAAATGCAAAGAAGTGTGGTATAGAACATTTGTTTCTAGGATCAAAAATAAAAATGTTAGGACTAGGTTTAGGTTGATCTGAAATCATCATTCGCAGCACAGTAGGCTATTTTCATATGTTCTTCCCGCCATTAAACTTCGTATGTCACATTGATATGCATAATGATGACCACTTTATCATATGTAACATTTTTATTTTTAATCTTGGAAACAAATGTTATACACCAAACTTGATTGCCTTTAAATGAGGATCATTTTTGTCATTTTATATTTCTTAGTAGCTGTGACGGTTCTTGAGTTATTACCGAAAAACAAAATATAGGCCGCCATTTTCCAAGATGGCGGCTCGAGCACAGCTCGGATTTATGGGGACTTTGGTATTTTCGTCAATGGGGTGTACTTAGCAACTCTGCCAAGTCTCTAACTTGTAAGAATTTGTTGAGTCGATTTTCCTAAAATTCTTCCACTATATAATTAGTCGAAATTGTTTTACCGTGGCACAGACTATGCGACACAACGACGCAAGCTCGACGCTTTTGCTACATTCGCAATCAGACCCTTGCATTACCACAGAGGCGTAGCGACCGCCCTCCGTACCCTCCGACCGAAGGGGGCCCCCAGCAAGGAAGGGGCCCCCAAAAGCGCCAAAAATGAAAGAAATGACTGAAAAAAGGTCATAAACTTTTTCGGACGGCGAATTGAT
This sequence comes from Lumbricus rubellus, assembly GCA_945859605.1. NCBI lineage: Eukaryota > Metazoa > Annelida > Clitellata > Crassiclitellata > Lumbricidae > Lumbricus > Lumbricus rubellus. Next base: position 34,231,349 of record OX243811.1, on the reverse strand, counting down.
GAAATTTTCCCGAGATTTTTGCCGGATGACTAAAAAAAGGTCGTCAGAAATTTCGGGCCCAAAAATGCAGCATCCCGATGATCCCGGTGTCTGCATTGTAAGGGGCCCGCCGGCCAGGACATTATGCTCGGAGGGGACCACGTTCATTGTTGCTACGGCCCTGCATTACCACAAAACCAATAGCAAAACAAAAGTCCCGGTTTGACACAAAGGTATACGTGATTCGGTATTCACGTGGCGCCTGATTTAATTCATATGAAAAGTGCTTTGATTAATGATTTCGGTCGACCGATGAGTTAAGGGTGTTTTTATCAACGGTCAAAAAGCCTTTGTCAAAGCACACCATTGTAGACACCTGCAATGACTAACGGTCACTGACCGTCGGTCACTGACCGACGACGCATCCGTAAAAAGCAGTGGTGTAGTCCTAAAAAATGAAGTGGGGGAACGCTCTTTATAATAATATTAGTAGTAGTAGTAGTAGTAGTAGTAGTAGTAGTAGTAGTAGTAGTAGTAGTAGTAGTAGTAGTAGTAGTAGTAGTAGTAGTAGTAGTAGTAGTAGTAGTAGTAGTAGTAGTAGTAGTAGTAGTAGTAGTAGTAGTAGTAGTAGTAGTAGTAGTAGTAGTAGTAGTAGTAGTAGCAGTAGTAGTAGTAGTAGTAGTTGTAGTAGTAGTTGTAGTATTAATATTCCATTATCCAGGGCTGAAAGTGAGCCGGGTCTGTCCGGGTCTGAGACCCGGCATCGATTTTGGAGACCACCTGTTGCCGGGTCTCAGCCGGGTCGCAACGTGGCTCAGCCCCTTCAAAGCAAAAGGCTGAAAATGTCTAAAACGGCTTACTTCGTAATAAGGAAACTAGACAATAACCAACTGGGCAACAAAATCAACTATATTATCATAGTGTAGATGCTTATGCCATTGGCGGCACCAGGGGAGGGGTTAGGGGGCTAAGCACCTAAATGTGACTCAGCCTTATCCCAAAGCAAAAAGCAATGAATGTCCATGTATCGGCTTAAAAGTTATTATTATCTTATTGTCGGACCTCAACTGAGACGGACGGTCATACATCGACTCACATGTGAGACATCAATTGCCACTGGGCTCGACTCCCGTACATCGACTCTCTCTGCGACTCAACACTAGCAATGCATGCATACAGTCCTCTTATTTATGCTCTAATGGTACCGGCCGGTCTGAGGTCCGAACCGGTCTGGAAGAGGGAAGAGGACTGGAGGTTTCGAACTGGCGGGGGAAGGGGCTGAGATCCGGACCAGTCTGAGCCCGGGCTAGCGGGAGGAAGGGGCTGCAGGTCCGAGGCGGCGGAGGGAAAGGGGCTGAGGTCTGCGCGAGGGTCAAGGGGACTGAGGTCCAGACCGGTGTGAGTCCGAGCTGGCGGAGGAAGGGGGCTGAGGTTTGGCCCGGTGCGAGTCCGAGCTGGCGGGAGAAGGGTGTTGAGCCCAGGTTGGCGGAAGAAGGGGATGAGATTCACAAGGACAGCAATTTTGAATTTCTCTACAATAGCGTGCCGATGCTTATGCTAATAGAATGGGCCGCAGACCGTGATGAGGTGATGTGCATCATGTCCGGCCCGCCGGCCTGCTGAGGGGCTACGCCGGTAGTTCTACACAGCTATACATTGGGAAATGGGGTGTTTATTTAGCAACATCAGTCATGGGTGGAGACTTGGGGGCCAGGGGACGATCCACGAGACCCCGAAGTTTGTGATTGTGGACGGAGATGCTGTTACCCCAATATTTCAAAAATATCTCGAAAATGTCATTGAAAGTTTCTAGAGTGTTATCTACTGTTTATCCATCATGAACAATTTTGCTAGGACGACAGCAAAACTGGTATACCCTTGCAGTGTGGAATTTGATAATTTATACAACATGGAGGAACATGATTGAACTCATAAACCATTTCTTTCAGCAATGAAAAAATTATGAGAAATTTGTTAAGACGATAGCTTAAAATGTTACCATTAAAGTGCTGATATCCCAAAAATTTAAACAATGACCTATACAAGGGGACACTTTTGAAGTCATAATCCACGACTTTCAGCATTGAAATGATGAGCTATTTAGTAAAAATGACAGCCCAAATGCTAGTATTGCAATGTGGAAATTCAAAAAAAAATTTGAAAATCGTTCATAGCAGTTAGCAAACAAGAGCCTGAAACGTGCTCCTGTCGAATGTCAATGTCAACAGCGAAAAACGCGCTGGTTTCTGGGGCTCCGCCCCAGACCTTCTATAGTCGATACGAGCTTCCTGCACTCGGAACTCGCAGCTTCGCAACTCCAGCGCATGCAGATCTACCGTACCGTCCTTAAGGAAAATGTTCTACTTGCGTCCCTGAGAGGAAGGGCTTGGGTTTCAGCCCCCAAAAACTGAAATCCTGGCGCCGCCACTGGTTGTACTCGTACAACTCCCTACATATGACATGCCCCTATGATTTTTCTATATAGTATAGACCTACCCATATGACAGTATACTTATAAACTTGTTAGGCTATAGGCCTAAACTTTTAACTTTTGTGGTTATAGTAAAGACTAAGCCCATTTCTTATACAATAAAATTTTGACATTCTTATAGGCCACTGGTAGTTACTAGTTAGTCTGCGACTTTGCAAAACGACTTCTTATTTAAGTTTTCATGATTTTATCGTTCATAAATAGCTGGCAAAAAAAGAGCCTAAAAAGGACTCCAGTTGAGGTCAACAGAGCTAAAAATGCGTTGGTGGCTGGGGCTCCGCCCCAGACCCCGCTGGGGGAGCTTACGACGCTCCCCCAGACCCCCTAGTCGGTATGGGCTTCGTGCCTTCGGCACTCGCAGCTTCGCGCCTTCGGCGCTTCACAAACTGAGACCCGGCAACTTTTCCAAACCACTTTCAGCCCTGCCATTATCCCTGGAAAAAGTGCGGGAACGGCGTTCCCCCGCGTTCCCGCCCCACTACACCACTGGTAAAAAGACTGAAAAGAACAGTAATATGAGACGATGTAGGCCCTATTGCACCGGAGTCAACGAGACGTCACTGCAGGATTGTGATTCGGACCTCTGGTGTTCGACATTGTCGTCGGCAAAAGTTCCGAGGATGCGGTGGAACATGGACGTTGCTTTAGTGATTGCAACGTTGACTTTGTTGTGTAATGTTTTTGGCAAGCCTATTTTGATAAGATGACACCTTAAAATGCTACCATTGCAATGTGAAAATTCAAAAAGTTTCTGATGGGGAGGGCCAGATCCCCTCCCCATACCCCTCCGCCTCCCGGTCTCGGCGCTACGCGCCTCATAAGCCTCCTTCGGACGCTCAATTGTCCCTTCCCATAAACCTAAATCCCCCTCAGAGGAGGGGGACTAGATTAAACACTGCATTAGTGGGTCGCATTGTCGGTCCGTCACTCGCATTGGGATCCCGGGACACGCATCGCATAAGAATCCATGGCAACTATACTGTTACTGTTGTTAGTTCTACTTTTCCTGAATGACTACAACAGATTGAGATTGCTATCGCCTCTGCATCACACGAAAATCGTTCAGTGCAGCCGTTGATTGATTGATGGCTTGCTTGGTTGATTGATTGATTAATTGACTGATTGCTTGATTGATTGATTGACTGATTGGTTCATTGGTTGGGTGGTTTATTAATTGATTGATTGACTGGTTGGTTTATTGATTGGTTGATTGATTGACTGATTGATTCATTGATTCATTGATTGATCGATCAATACAGCCAGTCAGCCGACATGTTAGTCAGCCAACCTTCTTATCATGGGCGGAGACATAGGAAGAAGGGACAGTAGGGACGGACCCCCTGGGGAAACCTCTCCCCCTCAATCGTTAAGCGTTAGGACTTGTGCACTTCATGAACACACTGCATGGTGACGTTATAACGTTAAAAGAAGAGATCTTCGCACAGACAAAATTACTGAAAAAGGTGGGCAGAAATTTTGGTCGACAAAAGGCTGAAAATACTCAGCTGTTCGTCCACCCAAAATCTCGCGTCCTTTCTTCGGCCACTGGTTCGTCCCCCGCAAGTTGTAGACCGCCTCCGCCATTGCTTCTGATGGTCAGTCGTATATAGGAGGTCAATCAATAAGACAATCAGTCGATTCTTTTGTCTTATCAAAACATTTCGACCAGATATAATATTATGTTATGCTTCCATTTATAGACGATATTATCTGTAAGTACAAATGCACGTGCATGCATACGACCAGCGCCATTAGCGTAAAAAGTGCTACACGTCAATGTCGTGCATCACCTTGCTTTCACCGCCTGCTATATTCTGCTACCTGTTTGTGTAGGTAGCTCCATTACGTGACTATTAATCAATGGCCGGGTTCTTCTCTGTGTCAGTGGCGTCTTTAGCAAAGAAGAAACATCGGTTGAACGAAACGCACAGCTCCCGCTCGATCTCAGAAACCTTTTAGATCAGTCGTTTCTCAAAGATAATGTACATGTAATCACGCATTAACACGCCTACATCAATCTGCGCTGTCATTCCTGTCTGTTTATAGCAGACATTTTAGTCTAACCTCTTGCTGTACCGTTAAAGCAGTAATTAGGCTTGCATGCATTTTGGAATAAGCTTACTCTTCATTCGAAACTATGAATAACAGCTGTAGCACCCTACGAGCCGGAAGGTTCGAGGTTCGAATCCACTTCGCCGCGTAAGGACCTTGGGCAAGTCATTCACTCACAATTGCTCAGCGCTTCGGCGTGAAACTCCGATGCAGTGTCCGCTCTGCATTCGGGAGCGCCTCTGAGTAGCGAGAGCTTGAAGGAGCGCTATAACAAGTGCACATACAAAAAAAAAACGACGGCGCAACTATGAACCCTAATCCACGGAACCTAATGAACGTACCGTAGGCCATTATAGGCCTATACTATAGTTGCTGGGAATGAAAAATTATATCACGCAACATCCCCCCAGAAAATTTGACAGATTTTGTTTAGGTCTACACAGGCATAGATAGCCTATATAGGCATACATGCTCATATGTAAAATTTCCCGTGAGTTACCAAGAATTGTATGATTTTCGGAAATTTTACTGGAAAGGCTATAAAAATTGAGTTTTTCGGAAATTTTAACTCAGAAAGACTAAAAAAAAGTCGTCATAAAAATTGACCTGACCGGGAAACTGGTATCGTCGGTGACTACCTCAGTGTTTGCCGTCCGCCCAAAACGGCCGCCGTTTTTCTGCCCTCTCCAAATGTGAATCCCCTTTTCGCCCCCCCCCAAGCAGTGGGACTAGATTTAAACACTGCCCATCATGTCACACGGCACGCTACTACGGACGGTTTAAATGGAGTAGCGTTAACTTACAGGCTACTCGTGTGAAAGATGCTGGTTGAAAGTCCGCGCAGCTCTCAAAGCGAAGAGAAGAGAATGGTAACAGGCATCAAAGGTGAATCTTGAGGCAATCCGGTTATGGCCCCAAGTAGAGTGAGAGACGAGTTCCTACAACTGGCGTGCAGGGGCGCAACCAGAAAATTTTCCTGGGGGGTGCTCAAAATTATTGTTGTAAGCGCCGATGGTGCGAAGTAGGGACTTGCTTGATTGTGTAATCTTAAAGACCGAATGACCCCTACCACCCCCCCCCCCACGCATAAAAAAAACTCATCGGATTTGGAAAAATTGCGTGGGTCACCTTTTTAGCCTGGGGGGTGCTCAAGCACCCCCCAGCACCCCCCTAGTTGCGCCACTGCTGGCGTGGGTTCAGATTTCTCTATAAATTTACCACAGCTATGATTCATTTGGATCTCTAAAAGGGAAAGTAGGCCTATAAGGTCAATTGAGACAAAAATCTTAAGTGGACCCATACCGAAAAAGATCTGAAAATGTAGACACCAAACAAAGCCAAGAAACCACCTAAAAGGCCCATCCTAATTTATATGAAAGAGCTATAATAAAGCTCAAAACTGAACGATGACTTTTAAAGGTAGGGCCTATAGGCCTAATTACTTTCTTTACACTTTCAAAAAATTCAATTTCGTAATCTTGGGGTCCGGTAGGCTACTGAATCAAAAGCATCCGATGCTCACTAATGTAGGCTATATTCCTGCCTATAATAGTGACCACATTAACTGTAAGAGTTCATGACACTTTCGATCAGTCTTCACTCTCAAACTGAATTTAGCTCACAGTCCTCCCTGAGATAATTACTGTATTGAAGAAATGACATGCACGAGGAGCGACTGGCTTAGGCTACATGTAGCCAGTGGCGGATCCAGAACTGTTTTAAGGGGGGGCAAAATCTTGCGAAAAACCAAGAAAATTTCTAAGAAAAAGTTTTTTTTAGTCATCTGCCAAAATTTTCGGGAAAATCATACCATTTCATCCGCCAAAAAAGTTGATGACCTTTTTTTCCCCTCAACTTGAAAACCGAGCGGGGGGCCACGTCCCATACAATTTTCCAAATAGGGGGGGGGGCAATATCCATTGTACCCATATTCGTATTGCTAATTTCGGACCAAATGGGGGGCCACGTCCCATCGCAGTTTTCAATGGGGGGGCCATGGCCGGATTGGCCCCCTGGATCCGCCCCTGCATGTAGCCTATTTAAGGGTGCAGCTCATGCATTCAGCGAAGTGCTTCGACCTTCTGGAAAAATTATAAACCCCAAATTTAGGTTTTAAAGATTAAACAGGTCCACACTCTGAGGATTGATGGCATCGTTGGGACAAAAAAATTAAAAAATCCCAATAGACTATAGATCCACAGAAGCTATAGGAGCCTACCAAACTATTACTTGAAGGATCGTCTAAAACTGCGTTTCACAGTAAAAAAATTGATAATTTCAGACATTGCTACAATCACGGATAAAAAATTATGCTTGCTACGGCCATAACTGTGCATTTGTGCTAGGCATACTAGGCCTACATAGTAGAACTATCAGCAAGAGAAAATTATGTGTAGGCTAGACCTAATTTCAACAGTAGCCTAACTGTTGGAACTTATCTTACGGCAAGAGACGAGTAAATGTCACATAGGCTAATCATCTGAAATCGGGTACAGACGCAGAACTTAAAAGTGTTCGTCCTAATTAGTAGTTGTGCCCTCAACCTGTGTCTTATGCCCGCTTCATTTGCCTCTCTTTCACTGCGTGTACTGTCTCAGGGCTCTTAATTTCTTCGCCGATCATTCGGTTTATCACTTTATCAGCACATTATTGGAGTCTGCGAAAGAAATCGATATGCTTTATTTTATTAGACCAACTAATAATTAGGACGAAAACTTATGAAGTCAAATATCAGAATTACGATTATCTGAAGAGAAAAGTTGACAAGAATCAGAAGAAATGATAAAGCATTTGATAGCCTATATATGGAGTGGGGTGTTGAACCAGAGAATGGACATGAGAAAAAAGGACGTATCAAACGACTGGAGGCCTTTGAACTGTGGATATAGAGAACAATGAAGAAAATCAACTGGATGGAACACTCTACACATAGGCCTATAACTAAATTTTAACGAAAGAAGAAATTGTTCATTCCTTTTGTCACTGTAGAGTGTAGAGTGTAGACCTACTAGCCTAAGAGTCTACAACCTTTCCATAGAAAACAAATACACCACAGGGAAAGCATAATTATTAATGTTAGGCTTTACTCATTAGGCTTATAATTATAGTAGGCTAGACAACAGTAGGTTAAACAGGCATAATTAGGTCTATGTGCCTGGTGCCTGGTGGGCCGGTGACTGACAGAAGAGGGCCCGAAAAGATATCACAGCACCCGGGCCCGCATTAGCCTTAATGCGGCCCTGGTAGCAGGGCCGTAGCAACAAAGAACGTGGCCCCCTCCGAATATAGCCTAATTATGTCCGAGCGGCGGGACCCTTACAATGCAGAAACTTGAATGAGGTATTAATTTTAGACTATTTGCAGGGTTCATAATTATTATGTAGGCTACAGATAGGCCAACAGTCTACATGTACGGTAGCCTACGTAAATTCCGTGTAAACTTACTTCACGGTTTTGTCAGTAAAAGTTAAAACTGACATGGATTGTGCGAAAGCGTCAATAAAATGTTAAATGTCTAGTTATAACTTGTAATTTTACCACTTTTAGGAGCCCCCAGGCTTCCTTGCGGGGCCCCCTCCGGTCGGAGGGTACGGAGGGCGGTCGCTACGCCTCTGCCTGGTAGTAACAATTGTTTTTCTTACTTTATTCCATTCGTTACTTTACTCCCTTTTTATTGACTGCAATACTGCTGGTTTGGTGTGAGGATAGGCACCCGGTCAGGCCATACCCCACCCCCATTATAAATTCCTGGCTACGTCACTGCCACCTACCATCTCCCAATAGTTCTTTTCATCAATCCAGCTTCTATTAATTTAAGCATAACTAACTGGCGACTAGGTCTGCTTTTGAAGAATTTTACATTTTTAGTGAACTTATTTTGGTGGTGCACGTCATGAACCATTTGTCGGTGAATCATGTGTCTGAAAACCGACATGTAGCCTATGTCTGCGACATATAATGTCGGTGAACTATTCGTCGTGAGTCTCGTGACACCGACTGAACTTTGTTTTTGTTTTTAGCGGATGTAGCCTACGTCCGACTTCACATAAATAGAACATATTATGCTGGCTTTGTTTGATGAGTGGTTTTAGACAGGTCACGCTATATGGCACTTGAAGCTTCATCGGTTTTTAATGGCATGGCCTAATTGTTTTGACTCGGAAGCTTGTGTGACAGAAATTTGCAGCAGATTTTGACTATGGCTAACTGCATATTTATGTCTACTGGCATCGGGCTCAATTATAAGATTCATCAACATTGATTCCTAACCTTGCTGTTTACAGAGTTTGTCGTCGTTGCATTTCAGCAGATACCGGGAAAACTCGTTGATCAAAGGGAACTAAGGCTGCAGGTAATGGAAACCTTAAAGCAAACATGT
>OX243811.1:33889949-34219949 GCA_945859605.1 Lumbricus rubellus | reverse complement strand
ATTTATGTTAATAATTAAGTGCACTGTAATTCGTCAAGTATGTAGTCCACGATCCATTAAATTAACTGGAGATCGATGTCATGAAACTCTTCTCCCGTTCCAGGGTCACAGAAGTTCTAATTGCCACCTGCCAATAGACATGTCTAATGCCATCCTCATTTGTCCTATTCATAAACATCTAGATGGTTAACATCTAGCCTAAGTCCTATTCTAGCAGCATAGACAAGTCCATTGTGGTGTCAAACATCAAACTGATTTCAAACATAATTATAATATTATGCGTGTCGATTTGATGCCTCATGTAAATAGACGTGTACAATTGTACATGTGTTCCGTAAAATCTTCCCCCCCCCCCCTACACCATACATCAAATACACATGCAATTAACTTCGCTCACCATGTGGTCAGCGGTGCCCAGCCATCCATAACAATGACTAACCACTATCAATCTGTTTAATGGGCCATTGTACCTTCTGTTCAAGGGCTCGTTTGTTTGAGTTACCTAGAAGCCTGGTGCATGAGCAATTGAGCACACAATAGGCTAATTGCAGCTGGTGAGATTTAAAAGTATTTTGAAAGAGTATTTTAACATATCACAATTTTAAGTACAAAATACTATCAAAAAAGTATTTTAAGTAAAAGTAAAAATACTTGATCACAAAAGTATTTAAAATACAAGTACAAAATACTTAGATTGTATTTAAAATACTATTTTAAATACTAGTATTTTAAATACTTCCCATCACTGAATCTGAAGAGAAAAGTTGACAAGAATCAGAAGAAATGATAAAGCATTTGATAGCCTATATATGGAGTGGGGTGTTGAACCAGAGAATGGACATGAGAAAAAAGGACGTATCAAACGACTGGAGGCCTTTGAACTGTGGATATAGAGAACAATGAAGAAAATCAACTGGATGGAACACTCTACACATAGGCCTATAACTAAATTTTAACGAAAGAAGAAATTGTTCATTCCTTTTGTCACTGTAGAGTGTAGAGTGTAGACCTACTAGCCTAAGAGTCCACAACCTTTCCATAGAAAACAAATACACCACAGGGAAAGCATAATTATTAATGTTAGGCTTGACTCATTAGGCTTATAATTATAGTAGGCTAGACAACAGTAGGTTAAACAGGCATAATTAGGTCTATGTGCCTGGTGCCTGGTGGGCCGGTGACTGACAGAAGAGGGCCCGAAAAGATATCACAGCACCCGGGCCCGCATTAGCCTTAATGCGGCCCTGGTAGCAGGGCCGTAGCAACAAAGAACGTGGCCCCCTCCGAATATAGCCTAATTATGTCCGAGCGGCGGGACCCTTACAATGCAGAAACTTGAATGAGGTATTAATTTTAGACTATTTGCAGGGTTCATAATTATTATGTAGGCTACAGATAGGCCAACAGTCTACATGTACGGTAGCCTACGTAAATTCCGTGTAAACTTACTTCACGGTTTTGTCAGTAAAAGTTAAAACTGACATGGATTGTGCGAAAGCGTCAATAAAATGTTAAATGTCTAGTTATAACTTGTAATTTTACCACTTTTAGGAGCCCCCAGGCTTCCTTGCGGGGCCCCCTCCGGTCGGAGGGTACGGAGGGCGGTCGCTACGCCTCTGCCTGGTAGTAACAATTGTTTTTCTTACTTTATTCCATTCGTTACTTTACTCCCTTTTTATTGACTGCAATACTGCTGGTTTGGTGTGAGGATAGGCACCCGGTCAGGCCATACCCCACCCCCATTATAAATTCCTGGCTACGTCACTGCCACCTACCATCTCCCAATAGTTCTTTTCATCAATCCAGCTTCTATTAATTTAAGCATAACTAACTGGCGACTAGGTCTGCTTTTGAAGAATTTTACATTTTTAGTGAACTTATTTTGGTGGTGCACGTCATGAACCATTTGTCGGTGAATCATGTGTCTGAAAACCGACATGTAGCCTATGTCTGCGACATATAATGTCGGTGAACTATTCGTCGTGAGTCTCGTGACACCGACTGAACTTTGTTTTTGTTTTTAGCGGATGTAGCCTACGTCCGACTTCACATAAATAGAACATATTATGCTGGCTTTGTTTGATGAGTGGTTTTAGACAGGTCACGCTATATGGCACTTGAAGCTTCATCGGTTTTTAATGGCATGGCCTAATTGTTTTGACTCGGAAGCTTGTGTGACAGAAATTTGCAGCAGATTTTGACTATGGCTAACTGCATATTTATGTCTACTGGCATCGGGCTCAATTATAAGATTCATCAACATTGATTCCTAACCTTGCTGTTTACAGAGTTTGTCGTCGTTGCATTTCAGCAGATACCGGGAAAACTCGTTGATCAAAGGGAACTAAGGCTGCAGGTAATGGAAACCTTAAAGCAAACATGTAGCCTAAAAGCAACCTACGTAAACGATCGTGTGTATATCTCGCTCTAGCTATAGGCATATAATTATATATATATATATATATATATATATATATATATAATATATATATATATATCTTCAGCTGCCGGTTAAAAAAGTCAATCGATTATAAGATTCAAGGTGGTGAAGGAATATTATTTGTCTTCCGGAGTTACGTGGATGACAAACTGTGTCGATACCATTGTTTTCGTTTTCAAAGAAGAATTCCATTAATGTATACATACATGTAGGAGATCATTTGTCGGTGTTATCCAGTCCAAATGATCTGTGCTTTTGTTATGTCAGGCATTCGAACAAGGCTCGGATTTAGTCATGGTTACGATGTAGGCCTTACCAGCGTATACGCCTACATGAGGACTTTTTTAACGTGCAGTTCTGGACAAAATGGGAAGTTCTAAATGGTGTTGTGTAGTTGTAGAATCACTCCTGTGCAGCTAGAAATTGTAAAAAAGCCTATGTATTTTATGTATGTATTATTATGTATGCATGATGCATGCATGCATGCATGCAGCATGCATAATAATACAGCATAATAATGCAGCACGCATGCATGCATGCATGCATGCATGTATGTATGTATGTATGTATGTATGTATGTATGTATGTATGTATGTATGTATGTATGTATGTATGTATGCATGTATGTATGTATGTATGTATGTATGTATGTATGTATGTATGTATGTATGTATGTATGTATGTAACTATGTATGCATGCATGCATGCATGTATGTATGTATGTATGTATGTATGTATGTATGTATGTATGTATGTATGTATGTATGTATGTATGTATGTATGTATGTATGTATGTAGGATTGTAGGCCCTTGTAGGGCCTATATGTAGGTCCAACTACACGCATTTCAACAAGCGCTATCGGAACGAGAGACTAACTAAATTTACGAAACAGCTATATAAACGAGACCAAACTGCTTTTCTCTTCTGATTTGACGCCAGTTGTGTCAACAGCCAGCTTTAACTGGCATTTGTAAACTATTGGTTACAGTAATCAACATTTCAAAGCGGATAAAGGTCTAAATGAAACCAAGGCAGCCGACCAAACGATCGAGACATTTAATACAAACTGAAAAGCATCGGGTTATTAAAACACGATCCTACGATTCATCATCATTACAGATTCAATTTCTCTGTTAAAAACATCGCGATTGATGCACAGTGCACACAATAACCGTGAGAGTGCTCACACAATAGATCCACTTGGTTCCGAGCTACCGCCTCCAGTCGCTTTACAAACAGCCGTCATTTTCCTATAGCAACGAACGCTACACTTTCTATTGAAATGCCAGACGATGCAGAGGAGGAGCACACGCGTGTTTGCAACCGGGGCGCTATAGACCACGCCGCGTTTGTTGAAGCGGTCAAAACACGAAATGATCGCACGACTAAAAAACATTCAGATTCAGATTCGTCGCGTACGTAAACCTTTGGTATTCACAAGTGTGCTGGATATAATCGTTTTCGGAACTTCTACGGCGATTTCGAAAAGGTTCAACGAATGCAACTTCAATGCAAGTATTGAGCGGTCGATTCAGACAGGAAGCATATTCCATTACGGCGTCCATTATTCACTTTAACTGGTCGACGACTATTATTTATCTCCGCGATTAATTTTTCGGAAACCGTGTGTATCTTTTCGTATAGCTATTTCAGAATTTTCGTAATCATTTTCACGCAGATCCCACATTGGGAATAGCGACGTAGCCTAAGTTGAAGCTCGTAGGCTAATTTGTTTAAATTTATGTTAATAATTACTGTTAGAGAACTCTTGATTTTTTAACTGCGACCATTTCAGGCAGACGTCCGTTAGACGACAGTCTCGTAAGGCAGTAGCCTATAGTGTCTAGTTGCATCACATTTTATATAGTGAACAGCATGGGCTCATTGGGCTGGTGTAGGCATATATGTCTTTACCAATTCAGGATCTGGTTTACAACGATTCTTAGAATCTTGGATCTTACTCCGAGATCAAAATTCTTAGTATTAAAGACACGCATTTCATATCTGCATGTTCTTGAGTTCCTGCTTTGCAGCGTGTTCACTGCACTGCGCTGCTCTATGAGAGTCTCTTAAGACGCGCTACACATTATAATTCTTTAGCATTAAGATGATTGGGCGTATTGTGGGGTTTCACGGGCAACCCTCCAAATAAATGTATCGCTGTTATCAAACACTGAAAAATATTGGGGCCTATATGTAGAAAAAAACTGGCTTTTCTTACGCCCCGGTATAAACGCATTACGAGGCCCAAAGTAGGCTGCTCACCTCAAATTTTACCAGAAGGCATACAGCCCTGCAAATTATAGGCTATAAAGTGAAACTGAGAAATTTACATCCAGCAAATCTGCGAGAAATACCCATGTTCCTAATTTCCTGCGTTGCGTTTTCCAAATCCTTGCCAAAGCATTTAATCGTAACCCTATTATATCTGGTGTTTTGTCTCTCCTGCAAAAATATAGGTGAGCCATTGGTAACGAATTGGCAGAGCATACTAGCTCACAGTGCTTGCGGAGGAGCCTCGAATCAGCAGCTGTGTTATAAATTTTGATCTCGTGCTAAGCCATTGGGCATTGTCATTTACACAGTGTGCTGAAGTAGGCTATTATATCAAAAAAAGTAAGCCAAATTGTTTTTCATATATCTCTAATGCCTGATAACATATCATGCTAGAATTTTCCACATAGTTAAAGAATTGGACCAAGAATATGATTCCAAAATTTCAAGACATAAAATTGAACGGATAAAAAGATATGTATCTTTGAACTTTATATATCGAAATTTCAGTTTACAAGCAATTTTCTGTTAGATTCAATAAAATGTAAGTCAAACTTTTTCATTATCTTTATGACCTGATAATTAATCATCCTAAAATTTTCCAGATATGTACAGTAGAGAATAGAACTATCATGCACGCTCCCCAATTTATAGTCGACAGGATTCAAATCTGGGCCACAATGTGGGATATATGAAGTCTGGCGTCTCTCTTGTCAGCATTTCGATGGTTTCCTTGGCTCTGCATGTGGGCTGGCGCTGTTCTGTTGAAAAAGAAAACAGCCTTCTGGGGCTATAGATTTCTGATAACAGGTGGAAGATGTTGTCACAGCAGAACGTTGCGATAATATGTTCCGTAAAATTTTACTCCAGGATCACTGAAAACCAAAATTGGGAACTACGGTATCAGGCATCGAAACCGCAGCGAACACCATAACAGATTTGCTGAAAACTGAACTTTTTGGAGATGAAATTTAAATATTCATATCTTTCTATCCGTTCAAATTTATGACATGATATTTTGGAATCCTATTCCAGGTTCAATTCTCTAAATATCTGGAAACTTTTAGTATGATTAATTATCAGGCATTGGAGATATAATAAAAACAGTTCAGCTTGCTTTTTTACTGAATCTGACAGAAAATTGCTTGTAAACGGCAATTTCGCATAATTTTTATGAAGTTTAAAGATTCATATCTTTTTATCCGTTCAACTTTATCTCATGAAATTTCGTAATCATATTCTTGGTCCACTTGTCTAAATATTTGGAAAATGTTTAGCATGATATGTCATCAGGCGTTAGAGATATTTGAAAAACAATTTGGCTTACTTTTTTTTAATCACGGTGTATATACCGGGCAAACGCGATGCCTGCAATAGGGCGTTGCAGCCAAATAATTGATGCTGCAGTTGTCAGAACATTTGAAGGCTTCGTGTGGCAAGAGATATGACGCCGAGAGACCAATGTTTCTATTTTTCTATATTTAGGTGAACACGCCTTAATTGTAGGTCTCACTCGCTTTGCAGGTAGACATATCACTTAACCTAGGCCTATTGACGACATGTTGAAGACCTACTCGCTAACTTCAAGTCTCTTTTGACTGCTGCAATAACAGTTAGGCCTACTGGCGTTGACTATTATTGCGACGGCAGCTTCTGTGGTCGATTCTTCTTAACAGCTCGACTGAAATAAAATTGGTCATATTTTATCTGACGAGTCATGAAGGAGAATCTACGTCATCGTCGTCGTCGTCATCACCGCAGTTGGACAGACGTCCGACTCAATTTCTTTGTTGTCATCATCCAATCCATTGTTACGGTTCACGGTGAGATTCAACGTTATCATCATCATCATCATCATCATCATCATCATCATCATCATCATCATCATCATCATCATCATCATCATCATCATCATCATCATCATCATCATCATCATCATCATCGCTATACCATCATCGTCGTTATCGTATTTGTAATTAGGCCTATCATCACAATCAACATTTTCACAAGTGTTATCATTATTACCACGCAAGCATTTGCTCATGGTCCACCCAGTGCAGCCGCTTCACTGGTTGCAACTATCCTTGACGCTACCATGGTGCTGGAGCAGTGGATGTCTTCTAACCGTCTCCGCCTTAATTCTGATAAAACCCAATCTGGCTTGGTGGTAGAGCCCAGCTTGCCAAGATTGACAGATGGATCTATTCCGCATCTTATACCCTGATATCCATTTCTCTCTATCTGTTCGTGACTTGGGATTTACTCTTGATCCGGTCCTCTCTTTCTCTGACCATGTTAACCGCGTCTCTCGAACATGTCTTTATCACCTGCATGCGTCAACTGCGTTCTATCCGCCACTCACTCTCTCTTCAAGCTGTCAAGGCGCTTGTCCATGCATTGATTTGCTCTAGGGTTGACTTTGTGAACTCTACATATGCCGGCCTCTCATCTCTTAACCTCTCTAAACTTCAGTCGGTACTTAATGCTGCTGTACGCCTAATTGCTGGTCTTCCCAAATTCTCTCACATATCTGACTTCATTCGGGACACTCTAAACTGGCTTCCTGTACCTCAGCGCATTGAGTTCAAGATTCTGACACTTATGCGCAATTCTCTTCTTGGGGTAGCCCCTCATATCTTCGGGCGCTGTGTAACCTGGTTTCCACTCTCCCTGGTCGCTCTGCCCTCCGTTCGGCTGCCAATGGGCTCTTTGTTGTTCCCCGCATGCGAGGAGCTACTGCCCAATCTATATAGGAGCTTTTATGTTGGCCCTTCTTGCTGGAACCGGTGTCGTTGATTGGCATTGCACAGGTGTCTTTGATTGACATTGCACAGGTGTCTTTGATTGACATTGCACAGGTGTTGTCGTTGATTGGCATTGCACAGGTATCGTTGATTGGCATTGCACAGGTGTTGTCGTTGATTGACATTGTACAGGTGTCGTTGATTGACATTGCACAGGTGTCGTTGATTGGCATTGCACAGATGTCGTTGATTGACATTGCAAAGGTGTCGTTGATTGACATTGCACAGGTGTATTTAATTGACATTGCGCAGGTATCTGTCCTCCGCGATGGGTGTCGAACAACGACGACTGCTTCTTCTTCAGCGCCCGCAAATTCATCAACGCCAACGCAATAGCCAGATGCGTGGCCTTGGGAGCCAACATCACCAGCATCAGCAACGACTCTGAGATGAACTTCATCAGCAACATCACGTCAGTTGTATTAATACTCGCTTCTCAACGCGGATTCTCATCGTTTTTGGAAGCAATTCTTCAATGATTAACTCAATGATTGCTCATTCGCAAAGCAATCTATTTTCTCGGGTTTTTATGCACTGTTTACTAATACGTTCAAGCATTTATAATTCATCATTAAGCTTTAGGTGTATTATTTTTGACCGTAACTGTTTGTTTGTAGGCCTATGTGCATTTGCTATAGCGTCCCTTCAATCTCTCTACTCAGAGGCACTCCCGAATGTAGCGGGGACACTGCATCGGGGTTTCACGCCGAAGCGCTGAGCAATTGCGAATGAAGGACTTGCCCAAGGTCCATACGCGGCGACTTGAGGTGAATTCGAACGCTGCAAGGCGACGAACATACTCACTACACCACCGCGCCACACATAGACCTACAGCCCTACAGTTCCAAACACAGTTCCCATACTGTATGGTAACTCTTTTGACAAAAAACCCGCGACTGCCCTTAAATACCTTGCGTTCGCTTCGCACAGTGTAGTGTAGCCTACTCTAATGTCATTGTGTGACTTTGGATTCTTAGCGCCTTGCATATTAAGCGTATACTTTTCGAAGACTTTACCTAGAATTAATCATCACTTAATTTTCAAGCTTGAAGAAGATCTACTGGGTAGGACTGAACAAAACCGACTCATCAACTCCACAAAAACCGACATACGCTTGGATAGACGGCAGCGGACTGTTGAGCGTGCTTTCAAAGAGCTGCAACGTACCCACCACATCCAACTGTGCCGTGTTCGATACGGGCAAAGTCCTGTGCAACCAGAACTGCACAGCCAAGAATCGAGTCATCTGCCGAAGAAAACAGCTGCCCCCAAACGGTATGCTCAATTATTGCTCATTTGTCGTGTCTGGAAAGGTTCATTTATACGCCAGGGAATAGATGGGCCTTAAACTAATTATTAGCCTATGCGTTTAGACTTTAGTTAAACTGTAACTAGGTCCATTTCACAATGACTAAATTAATTATTAAAATAGTTGAATTAATATAGGGTGTCTCGATAGGTCGTGAACGATTTTGAATGCAAACAAATATATGTTACACACATTATATTGTGGAAAGTTTTATACTGGCGGATACTCAGATAGGTTATTCAAATGAAAATGCTAATATAAAAAAATTAGATCACTAGCTCACTTAATAAAATTGTAGCGCCAATATCCGTGACGTCATCAAATTCGTGCCAAATAAACGTCAAGTTAAGCCGCAAACAATATTGTACGACCATCATTGTTAATCCACACATAATTAATTAATACAAATTAGCATTTAGTATTTAATAATGTTTCCTTTACTCTTTATTACAGCATCAAGTCGATTAGTCATCGAGCCAAATAGATTTTTCAGAGTTGTCAGAGGTAGGCTAGGTCTATCGATGTCCATGCCTTACGAAGCCGACGTTTTAAGGTGTTCAGTGTCTGGGGTTCGGGTTTGGCATAAACAGTTGGATTAACAAAACCTCATATCGTTCCAAATAAAACTTCAGTCACTTCGACTTAATTATTACATCAATGAGATACAGGAGAAAGAGGTCAAACCCGCATTCCAGGGAAGTGCAGTAGGCTGTAGCCTATGCGCTCGGTTCACAGCCACAAAAATGTTTCGTAATAACGGCGAAGGATTATAATTCAACAAGACGGTGCACGAGCATACACATCAAAGGCCTCAGTCCAATGGTTGAACAAGAATATCAATGGATAGCCTACATCTCACCGAGGGACTGGCTGCCTAATTCGCCGGATATGTCACCAACGGAAAATGTTTGCAGTATTATGGCGGCAACTGTTTATGCCGATACCGAACCCCAAACGACCTTAAAATGTCGGCTTTGTAAGGCATGGACATCAATAGGCCTACCTCTGACAACTCTGAAAAATCTATTTGGCTCGATGACTAATCGACTTGAGGCTGTAATAAAGAGTAAAGGAAACATTATTAAATACTAAATGCTAATTTTTTTAAATTAATTATGTGTGGATTAACAATGATGGTCGTACAATATTGTTTGCGGCTTAACTTGACGTTTATTTGGCACGAATTTGATGACGTCACGGATATTGGCGCTACACTTTTATTAAGTGAGCTAGTGATCTAATTTTGTATATTAACATTTTCATTTGAATAACCTATCCGCCAGTATAAAACTTTCCACATTATATTGTGTATAACATATATTTATCTGCATTCAAAATCGTTCACGACCTATCGAGACACCCTATAGTTGGCATTCGATATTTGTGATTAAGTTAACTAAACTATAAATACTTAGCTAAAACTAGTTGCAAATTTCCTACTCATTGAAAAACGTTTTTTTAAACAAACTTAAGACGTATTCACTTTAACAATTATAACAGAGTTGTCCTGTAATATGCAAAGAGGGTCAATGACAGTTTCACCTTCAAGCTCAATAATTTCCACAAAAATAATAATTGATTAATAAGGAAATAATGAAGACTTTTTGTAAACAATAATAATAATAATAATAATTACGACGATTTATATGGCGCAGTAACACAGTTACAAGGGCGCCTTACAGAAAACCAGCTACACCGGATAAGCCCTAGCGAACAAGTGTGATTTTAGCCTGGCTTTAAAAGAGTCCACTGAGCCTGCTGATCGGACAGCGAGAATTTTAATAACACAAGAAGATGCATCAAACGATACAACGAAGTTCAATTGACTTAGTAGTAAAGCCAGCCATTTTGATTACCGTAGCCTTCTCATCATTCATGACAATAATGATTAGCATTGGCAAGACCATTGTGAAGTTTGTGTCTGGATCGTAACAGAAAAGAGTACAAGGGTATCGTCAGACACTAATAATAGACATCGGCGTTTCAGTCTAACATTAAGTGAAGCAGGTAGCGACTAAATACTAGTCATCTTAAAGTCTACCATCAACTTAACCCATAAATGCAATAATTGTTCTTAGCTACAGTTACAGCGACTTAACACATAATTATTCTATGCAAGGCAACATCAATGTTAAATGTTAATAGGCCCAAGGGTAAAATCAAAGCAAAGGAATTAGCATGAATTTCTTGGATACGGTACGCAAACAAGCATGCATACATAAATACATACATACTGTGATAACCTCCTTGTGATCACCTCCTCCTATCAGTCTCTTCGGAAGCTTCTTCGTATAAGTTCGTGGTAGCATAGGCCTATCCCTAGATAACTGTTTCATTAGCTAAATGGCTAGGTAAAGAATCTACAGACTTTCACTGTTTTGTAACCAACAACGACGACGTGTTTAAGTCTTCTTATTATACTCCAAAATCCGATGTAAAGTAAAACGATCAGCAACACCACAACAATGACTACACTTGCGTTATCATAACAACTACAAGACTACTACCTTCATCAGTCTACTCTATCGCAACTCAACAACAACTATTACAGCCTATCTCAACGGCTCTCAACACACAACACTCCTTCTTCACTTCCACTCCCTCCTTGTACACTCAACGTACGCTCGTTTAGACATCACGCGCTGTCCAGACAATCACCTGTCCAGACGCCGCGCGCCAATTTGCAGTTGGCCTACCTGCGTCGCTGTACGACAATCGTCGTGCACTGATTAAATTAGCTTACATTACCTCCTTCCTTTCTTTTGAAGAGAGCTAATTAATCTTAAAAATTAGCGAACGTATAATGCTTAAACTAAATACAAACAATTCCTATACTAAATGCAATCACAAAATATCTTATACTACAATCTCGATAAGCAGTCCGCTACTACATTCAGCTTTCCCTTCTTATAGTTCAACAGAATGTCAAAATTTTGCAATGATAAAGACCATCGGACTAACTTAGCAGACTTCGACATTGACTCAGTCAAATAAACTAAAGGATTATGGTCAGTGAACACATTAATCTTGGAACCAATAATAATTTCTTTCAATTTGTTTAAAGCCCATATGATTGCATAGGCTTCCTTCTCAATCGTCGCCCATCTCCTCTGGGTATCTGTCAGCTTCTGACTGATAAATGAAACGGGACGTTCTATCCCCTCATCGTCCACTTGTGACAGCACAGCCCCCACAGCAAAATCACTGCTATCACAGTACAAATTAAATGGTTTGCCAACCTCGAACATGTATAAAATCACATTTGATAAAACAATTTCTTTAAGAGAATCAAAAGACTTCTGGTGGTCCTCAGTCCAAACAATGTTCTCAGGTGTCTGCTTGCTAGTTAAATCTGTTAATGGTTTAGCAATTTCAGCAAAATTACAAATAAATTGTCTGTAGAAACCAAAAAATCCTAACACTTGCTTCACTTGCTTCTTCGTTTCAGGGTTTTTTAAATTAATCAAACTGTCAATCCTATCTGGATTCATCATCTTCTTCCCTGATCCTATGAGGTGACCGATGAATTTCACCTCACTCTTACCAAACACACATTTCTTCAAGTTCAAGGTTACATTATGCAGTCTTATTTGTTTCAAAAACAATTCTAAATGTTTCAAATGAATGTTCCAATCATCAGAATGTACTGCAATGTCATCAACATAGGGTTCAGTAAATGCATTAATCGGTTGCAAAATCATGTTTATTGCTTTTACAAAAGTCCGTCCAGAGTTAATCATGCCAAACGGGACACGTGTAAATTCGTACAGTCCATTATGGGTAACGAATGCGGTTTTCCATTGGTCGGATTTCTTCACAGGACAAGTCCAGTAAGCACTGCGACAGTCCAAGACGGAAATAAACTTGGATTTCCCGACTTTGCTCAGCACGTCGTTGACAATCGGCATGGGATATCGACAATTTTCAGTATATGAATTCACATACCTGTAGTCGCACGCGAGTCTCAAGGATCCGTCCTTCTTCTTGACGATGACCAGCGGACTTGCCATTCTGCTCGACGACGGTTGAATGATGTTTGCTTTCAGCATCTCTTGTATTTGTTTGTCCACTTCTGTGCGGTATATCAGCGGTATTCGATAAGCCATGAACTCCTTCTCTCGGAAGTCCGGTCTCAGCACCACTTCGTGTTCTACCAATGTACATAATCCAGGTTTGTCCGAAAATCTGTCTGCATAACGGTTCAGTACATCCAGTAGCTGTTTCTGTTGCTCGCTCGTAAGATGTCCGATCTGTTCATAGTCCAATTGCAGCGATTTCTGTGTCGTCTCTGCATGGTCTTCTTTCAATGGTAGCTCTACCACTGATCCGAATTCGTCGTCCTCTTCCACGATGAGACCACACGATAATGTTCTTGCGATGAACTTCCTCATTTTGTTGGCATGGACGATTCGTCGGCCGTTTTCATTCATGTCCACCAGATACGAATACTTGGATCTTCTTTGTAGCACTGTACATGGACCATGCCATCGTGAGATCAATTTATTGGTTGACGTTGGATACAGGACGATGACGTTTTCTCCTGGTTCGAATTCTTTATCCTTGGCCCTCTTGTTGTATTGACTGGCGTATTGTTTTTGCTTTTCCTCTGCACAATTCTCAGCAAATATCAAAGCTTTCTCCATGTCTGCTCTTAAGTTCTTCAGGTACTTTGCTGGTTGTACTCCAATGTTTGGCGGTAGATTTATTTCTTTGGTCCAGCTTTCCTTTAAGATAGTTAATGGTCCTCTTGGCATTTTTCCATACACCAGCAGATATGGTGCCACTCCTGTCGTTGCGTTAGGAACTTCTCTCAATGCCCATACGGTAAACGGAATGATTTTATGCCACTGTCTTGGATTTTCCACAATGACATGATGTACCATCTTCTTGAACGTCTGGTTCCATCTCTCGACTAATCCGGCTGCCTCTGGATGCCCCGGTGAATCGAATAGTGGACAGCATCCCATCAATTTCAAAAATTCTCTTGTAAGACTGGCTGTAAAATTCGTGCCTCTGTCGCTGGTGATCACAGACGGCACCCCCACGTCAATGAATAGCTTCATCAAAGCTTCGCACACAGCCTTAGCAGTCAATGACTTCAGCAAAAAGATTGTCGGCCATCTTGTACATGAATCCACTATGCACAAGCAATACTTATGCCCAGCTGCTGACTTCGGTTCTATTGGGCCTACCACGTCCATAGTCATCCGTCGGAATGGAACATCTTCCCTTGGAATTGGTGTAATCGGCACTCGATCCATCACCAAACTTCGTGCCTTCAGCTGACACTTCTCACAGGACTTACAAAATTTCACCACATCTCGACGCATCTTTGGCCAGACAAAGGACAACTTGATTCTCTCTCGTGTCTTCTCTTCTCCCAAGTGTCCGCCAAATACTGACTCGTGAGCTAATTCCATTAGGCCTACTTGAATTCTTCTCTCTTTCGGTAACACCAACTGGTACACTAGCTGATCCAGCATTTGATGTTTCTTATACATCAATCCATTCACCACGCTAAACTCTGATCCTTTGTCTTCAGCGATCCTCCACCACGATTTCAGTGACTCGTCATTTCTCTGCTGCTCCTCGAATTTCTTCGCATCTTCCAGCTGTCTTTCATCGTTCGAATTCTCTGTGAACAAGTCCCTCATACTTGTCTCCAGTTCAGCGTCGCTTTCGGAATCTTCACTATCATTTCGTTCACATGCAGCCATCTCTTCTTCAGTTTCATTGTTCTCAGATGTTGTTCTTTCGTCATCTTGAATGCTGAGTTCATCTTCGCTGTCCATGTCATCTTCTTGCGAACTTTCGTTTATCGTTTCATCTTCTCCGCCTTCGACTTCTGCTCTCCGACTTTGTGCTCTTGTAGTCACATTCGCTTGTAGTTCCCCTTGCAATACACTCACTGGTGGAATCTCTTTCAATTCTGCAATTATCTCCGGATGTAGCAAGAACTTTTCTCTGTTTTCTTTGCACAGATCCGCTGGAATGCTGGCACACACTAAAGTTAAATATGGCGCGATATTTATTGTCCTGTCCTCTGTAGCTGCTCCTTCGTTACGACCGCTCATCCGCACTTAGATTTTCACCAACTTAGCTGGAATCGGCTCTCCAGCTACACATTGCAAATGAACTCTGCCGATTTCTTCTACTGTTGTTCCTTTCAGTAGTTCCTCGTTGATTACTGGTATCTCGGTCCCCGAGTCAATCAACGCCTCGACTTGCACAGGCTGCCCATCAGTCCCACGTATCTCCACATTTACATGCTGCAACGATATCTTCTTTATGCGTTGACACTCCTCTTTACTTTTTGTTTCTCGACAAATTTCTGCAATGGAAGTAGTCTTTATCGCTTCTTTCTGTATGGTGAACTGCGGCGTACACTTCATTACCGACTTCACTTCTGTTTCACGATCGTCCGATTCTTCAAACTGGTCTGGTGCATTCATCACTTGTATCTGGTTTACTCGAAGATTTTCTGCACTTCTGCTAAAGTTCTTCCTCAGATTTGCCGCTCCTGGTGCTTGGCAATGTTTTATTAGGTGTTTGTCAGAATGACAGTTGTGGCAACGTTTCTTTTTAAAACTTCTTTGCTCATTGTTCTCCCACTTGTTGTACGGCGTGTATGATGCATTACTTTCTGTTGGGCGTCCCAGCGGCGGAGTTCGATTGTAGGCTTGTCTGTCCCACGTTGACTCTTTCTTATCTTGCCAATACTGCTTTCCAGAATAATTATCTTTCTTTGCGTCATTACTCTTGGCTTGGCTTCCGGTGTCTTTGCTATCCTTGTTCCACTTGAATGGCTTTGAGCTATTTCCCCATGCTTCAAATTTCGGTTTGTCTTGGAACATCACACCAATCCGATTGTTTACATGTATGTCTGCGAGGTCTGCAACATTACTAGCTTCCAAGCATTCTGTGCCCTCTTTTGCTAAGACAAACTGCAGTGGACCTGGTGGTAAACATTCTTTCAGCTTATCCGCCACTAACAAATCAAACAGCTTCTCGTAGTCTTTGTCCACTCGTCTACTTCGGACATAATAATTCAACAGGTTCTTCAGCCTAGCCGTGAACATCGTATACGTTTCTTCGGCTGTCTTCTTGGCATCTGCAAACCTTGACCTGTAGTCACGAGCTGTTAACTTGAATTCCTTCAACAAATGCTCTTTCACTGCATCGTATTTATCTAAATTCTCAAATGACAATCGATTCAATACCGTTCGCGCTCTCGGGGTCATCAATGGCAACAACAATTTCACCCAGTACTGCTTTTCCACAGCGAAGCTATTGAATGCATTTTCAACTGTTTCAAAATATAATGGCACTTCCATCATATCATACGGCATCTTCGGTAACACATGTTTCATTGCATCACCTATCTTCTTAATCTTTGACACCATTGTCTCACTTTCTCTAAGCCTATTTTGTTCTGATTCCTCACGGATTCTTCTATCGTCTTCGTCTTTCTTCCTCAGTCTATTTTGATCTTCTATCCTACGCAGTTCTTCTTGTTCAATCTTCTGCTGCAACAGTTCTAACTGCTTTCTGCGTTCTTCTTTTTCAATAGCCATCTCATGGAGTTGAGCTTCCTTAATAGCAAGTTTCTTTTGTTCTAATTGCATCTGTTCTTCTCTTTCTCTTTCTGCTTTTTCCAAATTGTCTTTTTCAGCTTGAAATTCTTCCTGACAAATTTCTTCTGCTCTCTCCAGTTCTTGTAAACGCATCTTCTCCTTTTCTTCCTCACGAGCCTTTTTGTCTTCGATCTGCTGTCTCCGTATTTCTTCATCGCTTCTCCTTGCTTTTTCATATTCTATCATTAACTCCATCCTTCTTCGTTCTGATTCGTCACGATCTATTTTCATTTGTTCTAACTGAAGCTGGAATTGTTGTCTCTGCATGTCAATCTCTTGTTGCCTAATCTTCTCTGCTCTTTCTGCTCGTTCTGCTCGTTGCTCCTCTTGATCCAGTCTTATCTTTTCTGCTTTTTCTGCTCTTTCTGCACGTTCTTTCTCCTCTTGTTTACGCTGCTCCTCTTTCATTATCATGAATTGCAGCAACGCCTCCATAGACATCGGTGCCTCAGGCTTCTCCACTGGCTTCTCCGCAGCGCCTCCGACAGCACCTTCTTCTTCTTCTTCTTTCTTAGCCCAAACCTCGGCTAAATTTCTCATCAATTCTTCCCTCGACATCTGTCCGACTTCTTCTGCGTCTAGATCTGCTTCAATTAGCAGTTTTATCAGTCTATCAGTAGACATCTTCTTAATATTTGCTTGCTTTTTCTCCGTAAGTTTCTCCATCTTACTTCTTTACTTTACAGATGCTCGATAAAATAGTAGGCTACTCTTCAAATGTTTGCAATTGACTGACTTCAATTCTTTATGCAAACTTCAATAGACAAGCAAGTTTTTCTACCTCGTAGTCGTTGTGTTGTCGTTTCTCACGTGTGCTCGGCTCCTCGATAAATGCACAGCGTCCGTTCCTCCGCAACGTCTGTTGATTGGATAGAATCCCTCCGTTCGTAACTTGGCACGTAGACCCGCCGTTCGTAACTAGGATCGTTCTCCTGCAACTTGGATCGTTATCCCACCGTAACGACACCAAATGTGATAACCTCCTTGTGATCACCTCCTCCTATCAGTCTCTTCGGAAGCTTCTTCGTATAAGTTCGTGGAAGCATAGGCCTATCCCTAGATAACTGTTTCATTAGCTAAATGGCTAGGTAAAGAATCTACAGACTTTCACTGTTTTGTAACCAACAACGACGACGTGTTTAAGTCTTCTTATTATACTCCAAAATCCGATGTAAAGTAAAACGATCAGCAACAACACAACAATGACTACACTTGCGTTATCATAACAACTACAAGACTACTACCTTCATCAGTCTACTCTATCGCAACTCAACAACAACTATTACAGCCTATCTCAACGGCTCTCAACACACAACACTCCTTCTTCACTTCCACTCCCTCCTTGTACACTCAACGTACGCTCGTCTAGACATCACGCGCTGTCCAGACAATCACCTGTCCAGACGCCGCGCGCCAATTTGCAGTTGGCCTACCTGCATCGCTGTACGACAATCGTCGTGCACTGATTAAATTAGCTTACACATACGTACGTACAAACATACATACATAAATACATACATGCATACATACATACATACATACATACATACATACATACATACATACATACATACATACATACATACATACATACATACATACATACATACATACATACATACATACACACATACATACGCACACATACACATACATACATACATACATACATACATACACGAACACACATGAGTCCAATGGTCTTACAGTACGTTATGTTATTAAAATTCTATGAAGTGATGTTGTTTGTTCCGAAGCAACGTTTGATTCGTCCGATGATTACTCGGACTCGGACTCGGACTACGACTACGATCCAACCGCAGTTACCGCTAATCTCAATACATACACTGACGAAGAAGAAACGATTAGTACCGGAGATACGTCAACCACCAGATATATGTCAACCAACGGAGTTCTGTCAACCACTAGAGATATGTCAACCACTAGAGATATGTCAACCACTAGAGATATGTCAACCACTAGAGATATGTCAACCACTAGAGATATGTCAACCACTAGAGATATGTCAACCACTAGAGATATGTCAACCACTAGAGATATGTCAACCACTAGAGATATGTCAACCACTAGAGATATGTCAACCACTAGAGATATGTCAACCACTAGAGATATGTCAACCACTGGAGATACGTCAGCCGCTAACTTACATCCCTCTTCCACTCCCAATCCCCCTCCACCTCCACCTCCCCTATCCCCTCCCTTAGCCCCTCCCCCTCCTAACCACCTCCCTCCCCTCCTGTCAACCATCGGAGATACGTCAACCATCGGAGATATGTCAACCACCAGAAATCTGTCAACCACTGGAGATCTGTCAACCACCGGAGATACGTCAACCAACGGAAATCTGTCAACCACCGGAGATACGTCAACCACTGGAGATCTGTCAACCAACGGAGATACGTCAACCACCGGAGATGTGTCAACCAACGGAGATGCGTCAACCAACGGAGTTGTGTCAACCACTGGAGATACGTCAACCGCCGGATATCTGTCAACCACCGGAGATACGTCAACCAACGGAGATGCGTCAACCAACGGAGTTGTGTCAACCACCGAAGATACGTCAACCACTGGAGATACGTCAACCAACAGAGATACGTCAACCACCGGAGATACGTCAACTACCGTAGATACGTCAACCAACGGAAATACGTCAACCACCAAAGTTCCTCCCACTTCAGAGACAACTAACATTTCTCTCTCGGTCGTCAGCGAATCATCCTCTGTGGTAAACACGCAAGACATGGTGGTAGACCAATCTCCTGTGGCAGAGCAATCAACCATGTCAAGTCAAATTCTGCCAAGTAGTTCTACCTCTGTGCTGGACGTGAAAGCCACAAATTCGCAGCCATCTGACTTTGTCCGTGCGACAGATGCTACCGTTATATCTAATAATTTTTGGTCCTGGAATAACCAGGGTCTAAACGAAACGAGTGAAGCTACGACGACTCGCAGTATGTACAATTATAATTATATTTAGATAATATCGAGATACTTTATTTAACGACTTTTTCTATTTCACAAAAAATTATTTATACATTGCTTTAAACGGCAAGCTTATTTAAGATGTAGGCTATTCCAAGTTTTCACCATAGCCGGTAGCACTAGAGAAGACATTTTTATTTCTCCAAAATAGCCTACTGATGGAACTTCAACTTGCATGGACTTGAATTTATGGAAATTAAAACACATTCAATCAATCAATCCAACAGACAACCATTCAATGAATCAAGACAAATTATATTATGTCCGTTATTATATCTCTGTCGGTAGGCCTAAATAATTATAATTGGTCGTTGATAACTCTCCCGGAAAGTAGGCATAAGGTGAGACAATTCATCACTCGTTTAAAATATATTTCTCATCTTCACACCGACAGTGTACGGTCAATGTACTCATTGTAGCTGAGTTGGCTAGGGTTCAAATTTCTGTCCTGAATCAATCTTCTGCGCGTGCGCCGCAGACGACTACTTTCTCTAATTTCTGTCCTGAATCAATCTTCTGCGCGTGCGCCGCAGACGACTATACTTTCTCTAACGACTGCTAAAATTGATTCGTCCAATAAAAGAGTTCCGCACCATCGTTCATAGCCACGTATGCCATGATACCACGGATAATATCTTAAGCTTATTCCACTTTTATCCTATACTGCACTGGTCATAAGTACTAGTCACTTGTAGGCTAATTAAGCAAGTCAGATCGACCACACCCCAATTTAAGGATCAATTCAACACTTTTACATCAATACATAGGCCTACTCAGTCTCTCTCTCCCTCTGTTTAGGAAACGCCTGAAGACTATACTATTTGTTAGGGGAAGTGCTAACTAGGGTCGGGAGCGCTACTGAATCTGCGAGCGGCGCTATATAAATGTTCAATTACAATTACAATTACAATTACATGACTTTGCGTAGTAGGTATGAATGACTGGACATCGTTTCACATACAAGCATTTACAGTGTAATTTCGTTTTCCAGATGATGTTCTCCTGATCCCACGATGCTCGTATCTTCCGGACTCTCTTCTGCTGCCGGATGATATAAAGTCCATGTCCTTCTCCGATCCTATCACACTTCAGGATGGATCAGCAGCCGTCTACTACGTCTGTCGAATTGGATTTGCTTTCGTCAACGGAGGAACAGCCAGGAGTGTCACGTGTCAGAACGGACAATGGACGAAGATGCACGGGTGCCAGCGTAAGTGAAAAACAGATGATGATGATGATGATGACCTTGCTGCTGCTGCTGCTGCTGATTGCCATCGTTGTAACAGTGTCATCATCATCATAATCATCATCAGCATAATCAACAGCAGCAGCATTTCATAATCGGCTCACTATTATTATTATGACCATTGATTTAATCATCATCGTCATCATCATCATCATCATCATCATCGTCATCATCATCATCATCATCATCATCATCATCATCATCATCACCGTCGTCGTCGTCGTCATCATCATCATCATCATCATCATCATCATCATCATCATCATCATCGTTCATGATCATTACTATTATTATGACCATTGGCTTCATCATCATCATCATCATCATCATCATCATCTTAGTTGTATAATGGTTGCCATTGTCTTTGCATATAGCCTTCTTAATTAGCTATTTATAACCATAACATTATTATCAACCTAATCTTTATGAGTTAATCGTTTCATCATCTCTGTCAGCCATTCATTGTCCCACGGAACAATTGACCGTCGGAGAGATGGCACAGAACATCTGCAACGACAGCCGACTAAACATTGACGAAAATGGAAGCAAATGGAAAGTAGGAATTAACAGTGGAAGTGGAGTACGATTCGCAGATGGAGCAAAGGAGGAAGACGTCAAGTGTGTTCAAGGAATGCCACTCGTGGGACAGACGACGATCATCTCTGGACATGCGCATAGACCAACATCCGTTTGCTCAGGTTGCCATTTTCTATATATTACATATATAGTAACATTTCTATTGACTCTGTTTTCTAGCCCTCGCAAAGTTTCGGCTGTCTCAGATGGATAATTATCAAGCAATCATTTTGTGTCGAACGCTACATCGTGAGTTTCACACTAAAGAAAATGAATGCATTTCGAAAATGAGCGTATCACCCCAATATGGTAGACAACAGCAACAAACGGTCCTATAAGTACTTCACCTACGTCCTACGGTGTCATTTCATTGGCGCCCGCACATAGGGGCACGAGAGGACACTTGTCCCCTTAATTGTCCTCTGGATAATTTACGCCTATTTTTCACTAATACTTTTGGTTTTCGACAAATTTCTTTGCACTTGAGCAGTAATGATGCTAATGACACATAAAGTGAAAAATTTAAACATTTAACTTTAAATAAGAATAAAAACAATCTGCAGCAACATCTAGGCCTATACAGAGTAGGTTATAAATCATAGCTTAGGCCCACCATGTAATTTCTACAATTATTATGACGATAATTTTCCCCCATATTTTTCAGTTTAAAACCTCTATGAAAAATATTCACATTCCTTTTTTCCTGTTTAGCATTTTTCAAGTTCTTGCAGAAAAATTTTGCCATGACCATCGCATTTGCATGCACTCCCGAAAAATATCTGCGTTCGCTCGATCTTGCCTCAGTTCAGCTTGCCTGTACTTTAGTGTCTTACATAGGCCTACATGTATATCGCATTACATTACATACTACATAGCATGAATTCTCAGTCCTATCTTATCTCACCAAATACCCAACTGTAACTCTTACTCCACCTTATCAAAATCTAGTCCTATCTTCGCTATGCCAAATCTAAAAATACCATTATTATTTCACGTCATATTAGCCTACCTTCTGTTGTCAGAGAAATACTGTGAGCCAGCACCTCTTGTACTGAATGCTACGCTGACGATGAACGCTGCTTTGAGGTCAGCAACCTTCACCTGTTGGCCGGGTCACAGGTTCAAGGACGGAAGCCGCGTGAAGGTCAAGGAATGTCACCATGACAACAGCTGGAAATATGACATCGGTAGCTGCGCTGGTAAGTAGGCCTATAGGATACGCCTATGTCTAGGAAAATATTGAAATAGGATGTGTTTTTTAGTCAATAAGATTGCTTAAATATTCGAGAGAAAATTTACGCCCCTAGTAGGCCCTAACACGAAAACATAAGGTGCGGAAAGGTAGGCCTACATAGGCTATTTATATGTTAAAGTGCGTTTATAATAACAAGCATTTTATGTTTTAGTAATAGAAACCGATAATAATAACGGCGAGTTTTGTATATAATCAGCATCATAAAGATTCATAATCATCATCGTCGTCGTAGCTGTAACAATTAATTAAGTCAATGGATGTTAACCAACTGTTTCAGCCGTCTTCTGCGACGAGCTGCCGACGCCACTGAACGGTTCGTTGAGCACAGAGTCAGCGGCCGCTGGCACCATCGTCACGGTTCAATGCGATCGCGGTTTCAGTTTCGACGATGGAGAATCTGGGAGAAGTTTGATGTGCTTGGAAACGGGAACTTGGAACGAAACGGTTGATTCCGCTTGCAAACGTAAGTCAAGTAGTGGTGGTGCTGTATGAGTTAGCAGCATCGGGGAATAAACTCATGCAAGTCTTAATCCTTTGGGATCATGTTGATATGACAACGGGATTAGTCTGGAGAAATGATTGATTTCCAAGGCCTTCATGCACTGGAAAAGCTCTTTTTGACCCTCTGTATCTTACTTGGAAAACTATCACCGCTCCTGATGCCACACGATTCATTAGTTGTTACTTTTGTGCCCTTGTGTTGTACCAAAAAGAGCGTAATATAAAAAGTCTTGATGCACATAGACCTGTACAGTACCGGTAGTCCTATTGTACTAATTAAAAATTGTTCACAATTTCAACAGATCAGACCGAATTTAAGCATCTTGACAAAATAAAATAGAACCCATGTGTTTAGACTAACTTTAGTCGATATTTAGCAATTAGCAAAAATTTTTACCTAAACATGTAGCCAAAAAACTATAGCCTATTGTCTGTAATCGTGCACGAGAATATTATCAGTGCATTCGACTTGATGCAAACACATATAATCAATTATTATGTACGTAGGCCTATAATTAATTATAATAAGTTAATAATTGACAATGGATTTGCAGCCGTCCTCTGCACTGATCCACCTCTGATCCAGAACGCTTCTATTGAGTCCATCGGTCGTGATCATCATCTGCTGCAGGCGGACGACGATGACGGTGCTCTCATATTTCCTTTCCATGTCCGTCTACATTACGTGTGTGACGTTGAAGGTCAGAAGTTTCCAGATGGTTCAACAAGAAAATCGATCGTCTGTGATGAAAGAGGAAACTGGGATCATGAAGAAAATATCTCATGCGCTTGTGAGTGTCTTAATAATCCATGGAACCTATTCCTATGCTAACTTTCTAAATTATGACTGATGTTCTGGTTGATTGAATGCTTCAATGTTGATTGCTTCATTGTTTGAATATTTATTGTATCTCTGAGATAGGGAAATCGTGCATGATGGTTCTGTATATAATATTTTAACCGTCCAAGTAGGCTACTGGGACAAATGTCATGTTTTCAAACTTTTATGCATGACTTAAATATAGAAATGCATAATAAAAAATTGCTCTTCTGGTCAATCGTGGCCGGGAGACTTTGTCCCAGTCGTTGTCATTTTATCCGTTAAAATACATAGTGTTATAGACTGCATCGAACTATAATTAGGCCTACAGGCCAAATGATGATACGGTAACTGATTGATTGGTTATTTGTATGATTGATTGATTGATTGGTTATTTGTATGATTGATTGGTCGATTTATTGATGTATTAATATTTAGGCCTATTTATGTATTGATTCATTTATTGATTGATTTATTGATTTATTCATCGATTGAAGATGAAAGATGTGACCCAGTTCCATCGTACGACCACGTTCACCCAAACATCTCCATCGCCGACAAGGGCACGGTGGTGGGTTACTCATGTGATACTGGGTACGCGCTCTCCAATACCAGCGCTGTTGTATCCATTGTCTGTGACGGTTCCAAGTGGAGTTCAGCCAACGTGGAATGTGACGGTAAGTAGAAAGAATGCAAATAGGCCTACAAACAGATTCAGTGGGTCATGCCGTGAGTGGTAACTTATGGAACTGAGGCTGTAGTAAAGTGCAAAGTGGATCCAGCGGCGATATGGCCATGCCTTTCACTCATTTTGATGATGATTCCCCTATTCGCACTTGGGGTTGGAGTCCTGAGTCGGCAAAAATCTTTGAAATTGCAAAAATAGTAGGCCTACAGAATATATCAAAGTAACATTATAGGCCTACAATCAGATTGGGTAATGGGTAGTCATAAAAACCTGCTAGGGCCTACATGAGGTAGCCTATATATTAGGCCTATTATATTATAATAGGCCTACAATCAGATTAGGTAGTCATAAAAATCTGCTACATGAGGTAGCTATATATATATATACGCTCTACGGAATTGTTCAGCGACAACGGGCATAGGCATACATGTAACTGCAGTAACAGGGACTGTGAGCGTCAGTTAAGGTTAGGTGTCGTGAAGGTCGGTTATGGTTAGGATTGTCATTAGGTAGCCTAGTCTACTGTCCGAAAATACTACACGTGTCTCGATTCCAGATACCGCAAATATGCCCGACAATATGTTATGTTAGCCTAAGCCCTATGGTAAATAAGTTATGTTAGTGTAAAATAATAGGCCTATACAATATACAATATACAATTATACATAGGCCTAGCTGTTTTCTGTGTAGTTGTTCGCTGTCCTCTCCCGACTCCGTTGAACAATAGTTATATCGACGCATCAGACAATGCATACGGAGCGCAATTGCTGGTCAGCTGTTACCATGGATACCAGCTGGCCAATGGCATGACCTCAGCGGCTGTCTTTTGTACCGAGTATGGACATTGGTCAAGCGATTTCAACTGTGCAGGTAGGCTATGGGCAGTGTTGTACAGTAACGAAGTAAAAGTAACGCGTTACTGTACTTAAGTAAAAGTTTGAGTACTTTCACATGTAACGAAGTATCGAAAAAATGAAATACTTTTACTTTCAACGAAGTAAAATTTTACCCATATTTCAGTACTTTTACTTCGTTAAAATTTATGCGACACTTGTTACAATGTTCGTTACTTCAAAGCGCTAATTAACATTTCGTTTCGCCAAGCTAAGACAGCTGATTCAAATTTGCATGCCTAAAAATAGATTTTCGATGAGTGTTGCACGCTGGATGCACTGCCATTTCTGCAGCAGAACGATTCTTCGGCTGTGCATTGTGCTAACAATGAATCGGAAGCGTGCGTACTAGACTCAACGATAAGTACCATTTCGAGAATTTAGTATTTTTGACGGTTAATAATCGATTGAGTTAAGCTTATAGAAAGACTCGGTACTTTTACTTTTTACTTAAAAAGTATTATTTGAAGGGGCTACTTTTTACTTTTACTTAAGTAAAATTTGTGACGAGTACTTTTACTTTTACTTAAGTAACTAAAATCCATTTTACTTTTACTTTTACTTAAGTACATTTGCCCGATACTTTCAACAACACTGGCTATGGGTTTCATATTGCTAATATATATATACATATATATATAAAATTATATTATATAGGCCTACCTGGCCTAGGATAAGTAGGCCTACTAAATTATCTCTCTTAGGCTATAATATTATAATTAGGCTATATATATATATATATATATATATATATATATATATGCAAGGTTGATTACGAAGGTCATGTTTAAGAGGTGGTGTAAATTATGCATACTATTTAAGTGATCATAATTGAAATAATAATTTGTTCAGCAATTTAATTAATAATTGTCTATTAATATTATTTTCATTTCATGGATTTGATTAGTATTTTAACTAATCATAGCCTATAGCTATCACTCTTAATAAATTTATCTCATAAGCTTAGTAGTAGTGTAATTAAAATATTTAAACGTACTATTTACTATAACCAGACTAATGTACAGCTTAATTAATATTTCTTGAATGGACCTATTAATTAAATTGGTGAATATTTATTGATCAGCCATCGAGTGCGGTTCCGCTCTGGTGGTGATGAATTCCGAGATGGTCAGTTCCGGTCCAATGACTTACGGAACAGCCGTCACGATCACGTGTCTCCACGGATACTGGTTCACCAGAGATGTCGCTAACGTGACGATATTCTGCGAAGCTGATGGCATCTGGTCTGAACTGAACTACAGCAGCTGCACACGTAGGCCTACGTCGTAGTGATATCAATAGGCCTACGTCATCATGAATCACTCAATTATAAGTTATACCACGCAACTGTGGTGAAGCACCTAACCAGAAAAATTCATCGAAAATTACCAGAATCTAGAGATCATAAATTATTATGGTCGTTAGTTTTATATTAAAGACTTGCAATAAAACCTACACCTAAAATAATTTATGCAATAGAAACGCAAAGTAATAACAGCATCAGGCGCAGTAGGCCTATAATAGTCTAGTACAGGCCTAACGCAATATGACCCAACTAACAAAGCATTGCAACATAACGTTTTACAATTCAATATGACAATATTATAATTATGCATATATTATATAATATACATTGTATCAAATTAATGTATATAGGCATACGCTTCACTAATTCAGTAAAACAACAGACCTGTTCTAAGTATTGTCATATTATAATGCATCATGCTGCATATATTTCTATTACACGTTAATATAATATAACTATTATTATTACCATAATAACTATAAAATTCCTAATTATTATTGCTAATAACTATATAATTGTTATTATTACTATAATAACTATAGGCCTAGCTATACTAATGCTGGTATATTGCTTTCTGTCATGGCAGCTGTTTCTTGTCCACCTCTGGCTCCTCGCATCCTCTCGACGATCAATGGCAGCTTCAACACGGTGGTCAACGTGTCCTGTCCAGAGGGTCACTGGCTGACCACTAGACAGCTGAGCACAGTGTCCACTTGTGACGATTCGGGTCGCTGGACACCCGCTGTGCCCGACTGTACTGGTAAGTAAGATAGCACAAAAGCAGCCGAATAATATTGTTTGAATGTGCACTTGTTTATTGTTTGTTTCTGTAGGCGTAGGCCTATATCCTATCCCTCTCCTTTGTTCCCTTACTCTGTCTCTCACTCCCTATTTCTCACTGTGTGTGTCTCTATCTCTCTCCGTGTATCTATCTCAGTCAGCACAGTCGTATATTCATGAGCTGGTTAAGTGCTTCTCAAATTCATGCCTTTAATACATGTAGGTCTTCAGATTTTTCTTCATCACAACATAGTGCGTTCTTCGAGTTATAGGCTCTTTCACTCTCCGTCTGTCCTGTCACAGATCCATGATCATCCATCTATGATCTATCCATCTAGTATCCGTCCGTCCACCCACCCACCCACACACCCATCCTCCCAAACCCATCCATCCACCCATCCACACACCCATCCACGGTCCACGTACCCGTCCGTCCATCCATCCGTCCATCCGCCATCCATCCATCCATCCACCCACCCAATTTCCACCCACCCACCCACCCACCTCATTCTATGTCAGTTTGGTTGCGTCGTATGTGATGTTGTAGCGCATCCAAGCATCCCATCAAGTCTCGTCGTTCCAGTCTTCGAGGCGAGATATTCCGACGCCGTTGGAGTCGTCTCTGTCATCATCGTCATCGTCTCCTTCCTTCTTGTCGTCGCCTTCGATCTTCCAAACATCAGAGCTGCTGCGTACGCTTTCAGAAGAAACTTTCTAAGCACTTTCGACGCGTGTACCGCAAACTGACCAGTCGCCGTTCTTCAGATAAATAGAAGAACCTATAATTAACTAATTATACTGCCGTCATAAGGAAGAACCACGTAACTCAAAATTTGGCCGTTTTGAGTTAGATGCAGATTCTGCATCTATTAATGGTCCTACACCTTGGAAAAAATTGTGAAACTCCTATCTCAATTCCATCACAGGGAACCAGCGTGTGTAAAAAACACGTATCTCCAGAAACCGCATGGCATCATAAGGAAGAACCACGTATCTTGAGTTACGTTGTTTTTCCTTAGTATGACAGAGCGTTATTCCCAGATACGTGCTAAGCAAAAACCACGTATCTGCAATTTGCGTTGTTTTTGAATAATCTTATATTCATATTGGATCGATCACGTTAAAAGAGGTGTTGAAAAGACATCTCAGCAAATATCGTCTGTTCGAAATAATAACGCCTGATAGCTGTACAAACTGGTTTCGCTGCTGTGCAAACTGGTTTTATACTGTAGGCTAAACTTGTTTCGTATCTCTTAGAAGTAATATTTGATAACTAGATAGACTGGCTTCAAAGCGGTTCAAACTGGTTTCAGATCTTTAGAATGATGCCTGATAGCTGTAAACCTGGTTTTACAGTTATACTGTCGCGACCCCCATTTTCGGAAACTGCCAGGTGTTTCCAAACGAGGTGCCACGCTGTTGGAGCGGCGTCCGTGAATTGAGGGGAACCGAAGATAATGCGAAATAAGCAGGGTCAGCAGTTTCTACGGTATGCGCCAGGGCAGAGTCAATTCCTGATTGGCCGTAAGGGAGGGTAGCTTCCACCCAGTGGTTAAAGTGTAGAAAAAGAAGTGCCTGGACGCTCCTTATATTTCCCTGTTGTGCAGGCCAAATAAGTGGCAGGACGGCGTTCAGATTTTAAAACAAGTGCCTGGACGCCGTCCATGACCGTCCAGGCACACTTTAAGCCCTGCTTCCACCACTTCAGGCCGGGGTTGTCTTACACAGGTACCAAGGATAGCTCGAGTGGAAGGGACATACAGCTCCGCGGCTCTCGGTCTGAGAGCAACGACTTCATTTGCATAAAGGTCGTCAGGGTTCGAATCCGCTCCAACAGGTTTTTGGATCCCCCTTTCCTTTAGTGGTGTTACCACTTCCCTTAGCCGTTCCGAAACTACCTCACCTTCCTTCGAAGAAGGGATAAACTGACCCGGGCGTTCATGCAATTGACTTATCTCGTTATTTAGGTGCTCTATTTGAGAATCATGGCGCTCCATAAATTCTGCTAGTGTGCCAGTGAAGGACTGTAGAAGTTCAACGACTCCTGTTTTACTCATCCCCTCGGGGTCATTATCATCCGGGGTTTCTCCTTCCTCATTCTCTTCCCTATCCTCCTCCACCTCGTCTTCATAAGATATCTCAGACATTTCAGGGTTATCTTAAGTCAAAGTTATTCAATACTCGTTTAGATTATTTAATTAAGCAACCGTATCTTAACTGCAGTTGACAAACTTTGTCACGGTTTAACAATAGTTGAAATTAAAAGCAGTGTTCTTGTACAATGTTCAATATTCAGAGTCTGTTCCGTAAGGTTTAACTACACAACTTAATTATTACACGTTTCTAATACATGTTCTAACTTTACTCTGATTATTGAAGTAAAACACTTTAGGCTTATGAAGGTTAAATCTTATATCAGTTTTACAGGCGCGTTTCTCTTCTGAAAGAATTGTTCATTATTATCTAATCAATTTATACTCAATCAATTATCTAATTAATTATTGCACGCGATCCATTCGTTGCTAATTATCTATCAACACTGCACACAGCCAAAGTATTATTCACAGATTATACTTATTCAATTTTCTCGGTTAAGGAATCAGATAAAAACCACAGAGATACTTCTCTACCCCTCCAGTAATTGTTATCGCAGCGATCGGCAATGACGACAATGGCGGTCACAAGGAATCGTCTACCAGAGTATTTACCACGGAAGAATTTCGGTTCTATTTCGTCGACAATTTAGCGTAAAAACTTCCTCCAGACTCTACGGTCTTAACCAGAAGTATCTTCAATATCTCGTTCGTCCGTTGAATTATTAAACGAATTATTTCAATGAAATTTCTGTCAGAATTCTTCTTATTTTTATCAACAATTTCGTCGGCACGAGCACGGAGATGTTGCACCCTCGAAACCTTTCCTCCGTCTGCCGATCTAGCTGTTTCCAGCCAACCAGAGACGACGTCACGTGACCCGTGACCGAGGAGGTCCAATCAAAACGGTTGCGTTGCCGCCGATCTAAAAATAGAGTGTCGCAATGCAATATTCTCCGCTAAAAAGGATTACTGCTCCGGCGGTCAGTTCCAAAAAGGGGTTAAACTCCGAGGACCGCTCGCAAATTTAGCAAGGCCGCGAATCGTTTTAGGCCGCAAATTTATAATTAACGATCGGAATTTCCACGATCGTTACACTTCCCCCCACTTAGTCCGAAATTTTCCACCATAGAGGAAAATTTATCAGCTCCTGCTGATCATAACCGAGAAACATTATGCAACGGTACCGTAGAGGATACCATAATGTAAACAGTGACCGAACATCAACACAATCAACTAAAGAAAGTTCGCTAAATCACATCAACTGCGATTACAATATGGCTAGAGATGTACCACATCTCAAGTATATCTCACAAAACGTTGCAGGTCATTGCACAACTAAGAATTCGCAAAAGGCATCTCTCTAAACGAAACGCATGAACACACAACAGCTTCTATCACAATTGCAGCGAATGATTCTACTATCAGTTATATCTTAAGCGGTACGTGATGACAGCAGCAACTGATCAAGGGTAATAGCAAAGCATGACAGGTTAAACAACAATCATATTCTGTAATCACTACTTTTCATCCAATACCATCACTTGCTCGGGACCACTTACAAGGATAAATAAATGTCTTCCTAAACACTAAAAGGTCATGTCCCGGCACCATATTCAGTAATATTATCAATTAAACAGCACAACATACCAAAGCATATCAATAACTACAGCACAAGACATCTTAAATGTCCAAGCGAATATTCATCCCATCACTCTGACAATTCATTTGCACACAGCATCACCAAATTCTGTTCCTAACCCGTCAGACCACACTACTGCTCACGTATTACTCAGGGCTAGAAATCAACAACACTTTTAACTAATGCTGTATTCCATTTACACCACCCTTACAGACACTACATACAACCACCAACGATTGCAACTAACTCCTTTCTGAGCATTCATAAACATGGGCAGTCAGCACATCATCACAGACAGAACATATTACACTTAGGCTGAGACTACTAAACAAAGGCTTTCTGTTTAGCTAAGCATTCTTAATACGCACTAGGGCGGCATTATCCTCGACCTATGCAATAATTTCTCCACGTCCCCCTTCCAAGACGGAGTACAACAGAGCAGACCACCCGAGACAAGTTAAACAAAGGGATTTACTGTTTAGTAAAACATACCCAAGAAACTAACGGGTTTCTCTCTGACCTAAGCTATGACCTCTCCACGTCTACCTTACAAGACGGAGTACAACAGAGCAGAACAGTAACGCTAACTAGTAAACAAAAGGATTTACTGCTTAGTAAAGCATA
Source organism: Lumbricus rubellus (assembly GCA_945859605.1). Taxonomy (NCBI): domain Eukaryota; kingdom Metazoa; phylum Annelida; class Clitellata; order Crassiclitellata; family Lumbricidae; genus Lumbricus; species Lumbricus rubellus. The sequence continues at coordinate 34,188,057 of OX243811.1, read as the reverse complement.
CCAAAGAACTAGGCCGTCTACAGCTCACAACTCTAAACACTAGGTCATCTGTCTCACCTCTCATATAATCTAAACTGACTGCGGAGACATTAGACTACTCACAAGTCTACAATCTGTCTTACACACAAACTACTCGGAGCTTACACATCACACAGACATACTAGTTCCTTTCAGACATTCAACCCATACAACTCACTAGTCAACATCTAAAGACTGTGTCCACTAACTGCTACAAAGCTCAAGCTACTCGTAATTCAATATGCTAAATTACAGTCATATGCAAATTCAACCTTAAAATACATTCACAACATTTGCCTTTCTTACTGTGGCAACAACAACAAAACGCAATGCAATAAAACGACAAGCATCAATAATCTTATCCCTAACCACTGTTATCATATACATATCAACGAACATAAATAGTACTGAACCACAGTGTATCATCATACATCAACTAAGAAAGAGGGGACTCTACCCTCTGATCTATTACTCCGTCGCCATTATGCGACTCACATCAGCATTTCGCAACAATACTTCATTTACAATAACTACTAATGCGAGCGCTACATAAACAATTTAAATACACAAAACAAACACAAACAACTTAACTAAGCCCATCACATTACATCACATTACCTTCTATACCCGGGCCCATTCCCGTGGTTCCTATTGGGGCTCGAGCGCTGTATAAACCTTCTTGCAAATCCACAATTATCTTGCACATGTTTAATCGGTACAGCCACAAAATCATCTTTATTCAACACAACATCAGCAATTTGCATATTCTCTAAAACTAGACTAATTGGCAGATGATTCTGAATGACTCCAGTGCTTTCGCTCTCGCCGGCTCGATGAGCGGAGAGGACGAATGGAGGATGCACATCCCAATCCTGTTGATTCTGGGCTACCACCTTGGCAGCAGAGACTTGGGGCGAAGATTCCGTAGAGGAAGTTTCTGGCGTCGCAGATTCCGGTTGTTTCTCCACATCTTCCTGAAGATGGATTCCTTCCAGGCGATGAATTCGTTCGAAGTTTCTTTCCTCCTTCTCACCATCTGATGCAGCCAGAGGGTCACGAGTTACCACGATTCTTCTGCACAGTCTGGAGCGAGGTTTGCAATGAACTGAGAACTTGTGCTCCCCCACCAGAACCCAGTTATGACCCACATGCCATAAAACGTTTTCGTCCTTCATCCACGAGAGACCCAGAATTAGTTCGGAAACCTGTTCAGTCACCAAACAGGGTATCTCGAATGGTCGGCCTTCAATCTGCAACTTCAGTTTCGTTTCGCCGAGTACACGGATGGCTGAACCGTTTGCTGCTAACAGGGATTGCTTAGAGTGTTGGATTTCGGCAGGGTCTACCAACGAAGCAGGGCACAGAGTCATTTCACACCCCGAGTCCAGCAGCCCCAGCAAATGTTTACCTTTTATGGTTACCGAAAGGTAAGCGTCATTTCGTCCCTTCACATGTCTCGCATTGTTCACCGTGTTCGATTCTGGTTCTTGTTCTTGTTCTCTCTGCCATGTGTTGTCTGTCCTGCTAGGGCAAACTCGAGAAAGGTGCCCGGGTTGATTACACTCGTAGCAGCGTCTGTTGTCTCGGGCTTCTCCTTGGAAACGGTTATTTGGACGGCGATCCCCCGGTTGATTTCTGAAGCCATTGTTCTCCTTTGGTTGAAACGGTCGTCGCGGTTGCCACTGTCGAAATTGTCCATCAGCAGAAGTAGTATTCGGTTGCGGGGACCACTTCTGAAGCATTTCTTCCATCTTCCGGGTCATCTGTTCTTGAAGTCGGTTCAACTTTTCGTCAAGGTCAAGTTCGGTTTCCTTCACATTCGAAATGCGCCCAGGACGACGATCACGACGATCGGCAGCGTCTTCATCCGACCAGCGATAGCCTTCCAGTCTCATGGCGATTTTGTAGGCGTTGTCTAAGGTGGCTGGTTCTCTTTCTCGTACCTTCAGGGCCAGATCTTTATCTCGTAGAGCATCCAGGAATGCTCTGATAGCGATGGTCTCGCTGTGCGTTGATGTTGGTCCCGGAAATGCGAGGATCATCAGTTTCCGGATATCTTGAGCCAGTGAACCAAGGTCCTCGCCCACCTTCTGACGACGAGTGTTCAATTTAGTTTGATACAGAGCAGCTTGATCGGTGCTTCCGTATCGCAGTTTCAACCTACTGACCAGATCAGCACTGGTCACTAAAGCTTCAGAGTCAAATTCGTGTAGCAGTTGATCGACAGGTTCAACCAAGGCACAGGTCAGTTGGGCCAGCTTCTCTTCCTCAGTCCATCTATTGAGCATACCTCGAATTTCTTGAGGAATACTTCCACCGACGTCTTACCATTGTAGCGGTCCAGCTTCATTTGCGATTTCATTCTTCTATCTGGAAAATTTGAAGATTCAGATTGTAGTTTCCCAGCAGGTTCTTTCTTTTCACTAGCAATTTCTTGGACTGCATTGTCGATTGTCGTAGATGAATTCTGTGGAGGTTCTCTGAGTGTCTGCAGCAGGAGGCGGAGCAGTTCTTCTTGATTGAAATTCTTACGATGCTCATCGGATCTGATTTCGCTTGCACTGTTCAGTTTCACAGCAGTAGCACTGTTCGATTTCACCACAGCGTTTATCGGAACTGTTTGTGTCGCTGACGATTGCACAGATTTATTCAGCGTCGAAATCTGTTCACCATGAGCGGTTGGATCAGCGACCAGATGCTGATATGGCGTGTAAGGCATGTACGAAGGTTGACTTGCCTTCCACCGTTGATATTCGCAGCTTTGTGTCACGTGGGTTTCCGACGACAGGTTCGGTGTCGACATGAGCGGCTGACCGGAAGTAAGGGTGAGCGTAGATATTCGTGGAGCGACGCCAGAGGGCAGGAAAGGTTTTTCGGAAGCCATGACGTTGAGCGACGACGGGGAAAAGGTGGTAACCCACGAGACGGTTGTCGTTGTCTGACCGGGATGTGCACCTCGAAGCACCAGATGATTTTCCCTCAGCGATGATGGATCCCCATTATCTGAAACTAACAGTCGTGAGTTAGTACATGCTTTAACATTATTTTGCCCTAGAGCTACCGCATGGAGATCGAGTGCGAGGTTCTGCAAAGGCCGCATATCTTTTATTTCAGAATGCTCGCTATCAGATAGACATTTTTCAGTTAATTGATGTCTTAATTGCATTTGTTTACTTCGCATGTAATAGTCAAAATCAAAACCTTCATATGCAGTTCTCATATCATGATCATACATCCTTTGAGTGTCTACATTAGCATCATCAGTTGTAGCTCTGGTGCTAAATATCACTTTTGGTCGGGCGCCATAGAAATTTTCTGGATCATTTAGTTCATTTATTCCTCCAAGAAAATTTCTCTTTCCATCAGCACCTGCACTAATTCTGATGTCCTTTGCTACTCCTGAGCTTATCTTAGCAGGACCCTCGGTATCCGAACTCAATTCAACCCCGCTTACTCTGGTATCACTTGTTATACCAGCCCTTAGCTTCATCCCACCAATGGTACCACTTGTCGCGACCCCCATTTTCGGAAACTGCCAGGTGTTTCCAAACGAGGTGCCACGCTGTTGGAGCGGCGTCCGTGAATTGAGGGGAACCGAAGATAATGCGAAATAAGCAGGGTCAGCAGTTTCTACGGTATGCGCCAGGGCAGAGTCAATTCCTGATTGGCCGTAAGGGAGGGTAGCTTCCACCACTTCAGGCCGGGGTTGTCTTACACAGGTACCAAGGATAGCTCGAGTGGAAGGGACATACAGCTCCGCGGCTCTCGGTCTGAGAGCAACGACTTCATTTGCATAAAGGTCGTCAGGGTTCGAATCCGCTCCAACAGGTTTTTGGATCCCCCTTTCCTTTAGTGGTGTTACCACTTCCCTTAGCCGTTCCGAAACTACCTCACCTTCCTTCGAAGAAGGGATAAACTGACCCGGGCGTTCATGCAATTGACTTATCTCGTTATTTAGGTGCTCTATTTGAGAATCATGGCGCTCCATAAATTCTGCTAGTGTGCCAGTGAAGGACTGTAGAAGTTCAACGACTCCTGTTTTACTCATCCCCTCGGGGTCATTATCATCCGGGGTTTCTCCTTCCTCATTCTCTTCCCTATCCTCCTCCACCTCGTCTTCATAAGATATCTCAGACATTTCAGGGTTATCTTAAGTCAAAGTTATTCAATACTCGTTTAGATTATTTAATTAAGCAACCGTATCTTAACTGCAGTTGACAAACTTTGTCACGGTTTAACAATAGTTGAAATTAAAAGCAGTGTTCTTGTACAATGTTCAATATTCAGAGTCTGTTCCGTAAGGTTTAACTACACAACTTAATTATTACACGTTTCTAATACATGTTCTAACTTTACTCTGATTATTGAAGTAAAACACTTTAGGCTTATGAAGGTTAAATCTTATATCAGTTTTACAGGCGCGTTTCTCTTCTGAAAGAATTGTTCATTATTATCTAATCAATTTATACTCAATCAATTATCTAATTAATTATTGCACGCGATCCATTCGTTGCTAATTATCTATCAACACTGCACACAGCCAAAGTATTATTCACAGATTATACTTATTCAATTTTCTCGGTTAAGGAATCAGATAAAAACCACAGAGATACTTCTCTACCCCTCCAGTAATTGTTATCGCAGCGATCGGCAATGACGACAATGGCGGTCACAAGGAATCGTCTACCAGAGTATTTACCACGGAAGAATTTCGGTTCTATTTCGTCGACAATTTAGCGTAAAAACTTCCTCCAGACTCTACGGTCTTAACCAGAAGTATCTTCAATATCTCGTTCGTCCGTTGAATTATTAAACGAATTATTTCAATGAAATTTCTGTCAGAATTCTTCTTATTTTTATCAACAATTTCGTCGGCACGAGCACGGAGATGTTGCACCCTCGAAACCTTTCCTCCGTCTGCCGATCTAGCTGTTTCCAGCCAACCAGAGACGACGTCACGTGACCCGTGACCGAGGAGGTCCAATCAAAACGGTTGCGTTGCCGCCGATCTAAAAATAGAGTGTCGCAATGCAATATTCTCCGCTAAAAAGGATTACTGCTCCGGCGGTCAGTTCCAAAAAGGGGTTAAACTCCGAGGACCGCTCGCAAATTTAGCAAGGCCGCGAATCGTTTTAGGCCGCAAATTTATAATTAACGATCGGAATTTCCACGATCGTTACACTACAAACTGGTTTCACATGTTTGCAAGCTGGTTTAGTATATTTAAATGTATCTGTCAGCCAGGGCTTAAAGTGTGCCAGGACGGTCATGGACGGCGTCCAGGCACTTATTTTCGAGGATGGACGCCGTCCTGCCACTTATTTGGCCAGCACTGCCTGGACGGTCGTCCATGACTGCATGGACGGCGTCCATGCAGTTACGGACGACCGGCCATGACTGCCTAAAAATGGCTCCATTTGAGGTCGACACAGCCAAAGATGCGCTGGTCGATTGGGCTCCGCCCCAGACCACGCTGCGGGAGCTTACGGTCAAGACAAAACCTTTGTCTTTTACGATAACATTTTGATTTTTATTGTTATCCTGGTAGCTTGCGACACTGAAAAAACACTTATTTTTGAAGTTTTCGCGACTTTATCGTTCACAAATAGCTGGCAAAAAAGAGCCTAAAAAATTAATGGCTCCATTTGAGGTCGACACAGCCAAAAATGCGCTGGTCGCTGGGGGAGCTTACGACGCTCCCCCAGTCCCCCTAGTCGGGACGGGCTTCGTGCCTTCGGCACTCGCAACTTCGCGCCTTCGGCGCCGCCACTGACGACCAATTACAATACAGCGTCCAGGCACATCTTTTTTTACACGTTAAGCACTGCTGTCAGCTATACAAACTGGTTTCCAGCTATACAACAGTTTTTGTATCTTTTAACATAGTGTATGATGGCTGTACAAAATGATTTCGCAGTGTACAGACTGGTTTATAGTTGTCTAAACTGGTATCGTAATTTTTAAAAGGTTGCATGAGAGCTGTGCAAACTGGTTTCACAGCAGTACAAACTGGTTTCGCATCCTTGAAAATGATTCCTGATTGCTGTGCAAACTGATTTTACCGCTGCACAAACTGGTTTATTATCTTTAGTATAATGGTTTCTTATCCTTAGAATAATGCCTGATACCTGTGCAAACTGGTTTTACAACCGTTCAAACTTGTTTCATACAAAGTGCAAACTGGATTCCTATCTCTTAAAATAATGTCTTATATCTGTACAAACTGGTTTCCCAAACTGGTTTCGCATCTCTAAAAATAATGCCTCACAGTTGCACAAACTGGTTTCGCTGCTCTAAAACTGGTATTATAGTTGTGCAAACTGGTTTCATATCTTCGTAAATGTTGTATGAGAGATGTTCAAACTGGTTTTACAGAAATTCAACTGGGTTATGTTCAAACTGGTTTTACAGAAATACAACTGGTTTATTTCATTTAGAATAATGCCTGATCGCTGCACAAACTGGTTTCATACTGTACAAACTGGTTTTACAGTTGCAAAAACTGGTGTAGACTATTAAAATAATACCAGATTTAGGTGTGAGTAAACTTCTGAATTGTTCCACAATTAAACACGATTTTACGCAGATACGTTGTTTTTGCCATTTATGGGTCACAATCGCCGGTATGTAATGCTAAGCAAGAACACATTAACTAAATTTTTTCATATTTACGAGCAAAAATATTTAAATTTCTTTTTTCCATAAAAATGGTTGATTTTTTCTACATTTATTAGTTTAAAGCGGAAAAGAATATAAATATTTCTTCCACTTGGCAGAAAAGAATTTAGTCTTTTGCGTTTATCTCAAAACTAGGTTTTTTGAGATACGTGGTTCTTCCTTATGAATAGGTCTAATGTCTGGCTGGTAGCACCAGGCATAGATTGTATCCTGATGCGGGGCAGGGCCAACGACTGAAGATGGCATCGAAATTGCAACAAGACAATGTTTCGCCACAAAGGGCATTAATTAATTATTGGCAGTGCAACAAATTTCCGACTGTGTATGGGTTTCCTCACTTAGTCGTTTATTTGTGTAGTTTTTTAGCATCCTCACTTTAAATTTTCCATCTACGCCTGGCACATCTTATTACTGATCTAATACTATTAGCCTACAGTGTGGGAGTGATCTAGAATTAAAGTCAGATTGTTGGGAAGTCTAATCATGGGCAACACTGGGAGTCTGGGGCATAGCCCATCATCTCAAAGAGAAATGTCCTTTGTGGTGAAACATAGATGATGATCGATTGTGAATTGCGAAGTTACTTGCTGTATAACGGATGCAAGCCTAATAACGTAAGCTTTGTTAAAGCAGTCTGCTTGGATGCTGCAATGTGAATTCTGATCATCACCTTCACCATTTACAGTGTAAGGTCAGCTATGTAGGCCTATGCGTTTGGAGGAGTTGAGTGGTTGGTGCAAATGAGTTTAGAACTTTTCTTTTCATCATTTGTCATGTTCAATACATTTTATTTTCTTTAATTCCAGTCATGTTATCTCATCATCATTATATACATTAGAGTTAGACTAAGGGTAATTTCTTACAGGAAATCCAACTTGTTTTTGCCAGTTGTTGTCTTGTAACTAGGCGGTAAGACCCATAGTTTACTGGGATCAATACCACAAATTTATGCATACATTGTACATATAGATGCATCTGCAATCTTGAATTCCTAAAAATTTGGACTATATAATGCTTGGAGAGGTCCCTGGGTTCAGGCGATTTGCGTATGGGAGGGAAGAAAGAAGGAGGTCTCGGCAAAATAAAAGTCTAATAACGCTAATTATGACATACACATTAAACTATTTGTAACTCTGTATTATCCTATAGTTGTCTGATGGCATTTGACTACATTAAAATTATCTTCTGTTCAGAACAAAAACCATAACAGTTAACAAATTTTAACCAGCAATTTGCCGCAAATATGATGTTTAAAAAAATAAATAGCAGTCTATGGTAAAAATAATGTTTCATAGATGACTTCAGCTAAACAGCCTTGTAAGGGGGCAAAGGGTAGAGCTTATTTGTACGTAGCCTATGCATAGGTGGGTTTAACAAAGTATATGGGTGCGTAACTGCAAACAAGGGGGGTAAAAAATAAGGTTTTTTCATACGTAATATAAGGCTAATAATAGCTCCCCCTACAATGTATTCCAAACCTTACTAGACAACCAACTGAACAATCTGGCAAAATTTGTCATGGACAGCAAATAATTTTCAATATCAATCTGACAGTAGCTTTGCTTTCTTGGATAATAGGAGAAGGCTAAAATGTTTGTACTAGATCTTTAAGGAAACCGAGATAGTCGATTGTAATTTTGTAAATTAGCCTTGAAAATTTTTTACAGAATACCAAAGCCAGACAGTTTGGTTTTGACAAACATTATTTAAGTTGGGAAATTTAGGCTATGTTGTTAATAACTGAACAACAGTACATTCCAATATATCATTCAACAAAAAGTTCAGTTTGAAATTAGTTCATCTGAACCACTAAGCATACTTCTTCAAGTCATGCAAGAGATCAAACATAAACATATATAATAGTAAGACATTTTAAACACGATTTTCCAACATAATTATAAGCAACTATATTTTCAACACCTAGAAAAACTTAACAGCAGGCTCTGTAAATGTACAATCTAAATGGTTATCATAACGGTATCACAATGCTTGCCACATGCTTAGTTTGAACAGCACATGCTAGAACAGCATCATAGCAACAACATATCGTTTAAGTGGTTCAGCAGACAACTGATATGTGGTTGAACCACTCAATGCTTTCAGTATTTCAAACTGCTATAAGCTATGCAAAACCAAACACAACTTGTATGCTGAAGACAAACTGAGAAGTATTACCTAACATAACCACTAGTAAGACTAGAAACATTCCTACATCCACTAACTACAATATCGGACTTACTATTTGAACTTCTCATATTGAGTTATGCAGTCTTTGATTTTAGCTTCAGAGCAAAACACTATTAAAACCAACAGTCTAGAAAGCTTTTAAACATGATTCCATTCATTAAAACAGGCTCAGAGAATAAAAAAAGCTATTTTTTCTCAAACATTTGCTGTCAAACGCCTGGCTACAACTACCAAACCAATATAAAGGTTCAAAGGACAACATTTCAAACACAGAAATCACTGGGAATATCCCCAGAATAGAAAATCAGCAACAAATGTTTAACAATTCAGCCGTGTACACTGCAAAAGCCTACAGGGAGCAGCGTCAACTCTATAACATGTTCTTCTTGCAACACATACAATAAGTTTAATTCTTTCTCAGAATGCAACAACATTGCCAAAGTAAAACTTTTGCAGATGATAATAATCTTTAGATGAATGTCATAAACATGGCCAAGAATCACAACTTCAACCAGGTGCTACACCGCGTCAGCACCATCTACTTTGTGACCTGGTGAATGGCGCTAGCAAGGTAACCGACGTTGCCTGATGTCACTCCAGCCATCGAGATACGACCGTCCTTTGTCAGGAAGATGGAGAAATCCTTAGTCAAGCGCTCAACCTAAAATTGAAATATTGGATGGATGAGAAAAAGAATAAAGTATATCAACATGAAACACTGCCAACATGAAACACTGCCAACATGAAACACTGCCAACATGAAACACTGCCAACATGAAACACTGCCAACATGAAACACTGCCACCATGAAACACTGCCACCATGAAACACTGCCAACATGAAACACTAATGCTCAAAGTGGCGTACAGTGTGATGGGGTCACACTCATCTAGAGGGTGTTCATTTTAGTTTAAGAGGCTGGTTGTAATTACTCCCTTGCTGTACAATTATTATACAATTATTAGGCCTACTTAAGTCCATCTATAATAATTGTACAGCAAGGGAGAAATTATATAGTTAAACTTTGCATCTGAAACTTCAAATTTGTGGTTACATCAAGCAATAGCCGAAAGGCTGTCGCAGCAAAACCACACAAATATATTTGTCTTATGACTCTTATCAAGCCTCTTTACACTGAAGTCTTGCCGACCTGGTTTTGTGAAGGCATGTAACAGTCCTTATCAGATATATAATTTATCAACATAACGTCCACTCAGCGATATATCTGACCTAGTTATAGCTGACATACGGATAATTATCAAGTGCTTTGTCTTCTGAATGGTACAAGATGAAGACGACTCGCATCTATGTCTGGTCGCTGAGAGAGCGGCTAAGTGAACTGTTGTCTGATTTAGCATCCGTACTTTAGACTCACTTTATTGACCTATAATTGTTATTCTGAATTTTTTGAAAGGAGCAGTAACAAAGATGAGAATTTTGGAAACAGCGACACCACTGACACAAGCGCCAATAGAATAGAGCAGCATGTTGCAAGGGGTAAATTAGTAATAATATAATTAATCAAAGGGTGCATAGAAAGATGGATGCCCTGATTAAAGTGTATACGCATCACGTTCCTAGGTGCGTTCGGCTGTGATTTTAGAGATCTGAATATCAGGCGATCATGGTTCATACACAGGGACAATAAAAGGTGTGGAATTCAAAGCGGCTGATAAAACTGGATGCTGTATGAATGGTGAAAACTGTAAGAAATTCAAATTCTTTATTGTTCCCAAAATAAACATAATAAACAGAACAGTATAACATAAGTGGTATTTAACAATTAAGCCATTCAACAAGGACTATGGAAATAGATTAGGGAGCAACAGGCACTTCTGCCGATCTGTTTTGCCATAAGATATCGTTAAAACTGGATCCAAACGGGCATGGGGTCGTGCAGGGTCGAGGTCATACCGTCACTATACAATACGTGCAGTGTACACATCAATTTTTTCAGCCTAAGATAGAACTAGATGTGAAAATGTATCTTGCTTACATAGGACCCTGGAAATATCGAACCATTACATATGTCCTTTGTACTTCCAATCTATAACGAAGTTCTGCTGTAGTTCAATTTACTCCGGTTCAAATTAGTCAACATAGTAGGCATCGGCCAAAAGTTACATAAAACATCTAAAAATTGAAAAATAACATCAGTATACTGTAGAGCAGTGGTTCCCAACCTTTTTTTTACCTAAGGGCCACATTTTCTAAGTTGAAGGATACGAGGACCACTTTTTCTTAGTTGAAGGACATTAGGGGGCCACAAGGTTAAAATTTAATTAACTAAAAGCATATAAAATTGTTATAATTGGTTCAAAATAGAATGTTTGATGTTATTTATAGACGTCAAAATAAAATAATTTGTAATAAAAAATAATTATGTGTTCTCCCCTGGCCAAATTGTCAATTTTTCATATATTCCTTTAAATTCTTTGAAAGATGAGGGCCATGTTTCTAGGCATGGCGGGCCACTTTTGGCCCGTGGGTCACGGGTTGGGAACCGCTGCTGTAGAGGATGGATGGATTACCTGATCGGTCTTCAAGCCAGTGAAGCAGAACATTCCGATCTGGTCGGTGATGTGTTTCCAGTTCAACGAAGAACCTTCCTTCTGCAGATTCTCGACCAGCTTTGTTCGCACCGAAATGATTCGCTCAGCCATTCCCTTGACGTCTTCCAGCCTAAACAACATCGTCAAGAATTAAAGTAAACGAAGACTAAAGAAACGCGAGAGAATGCCAATTGACGAAATTCCACACCACAGTGCACTACAGCGAGTTACAAAAGAGAAGCAAACAAAGGCAGACCTATTCATTTATAAATGTTTTAATACAATACAATACAATACAATATTCAATCCTGGATCTATAGACAATTTATAAATGAGGACACATCATCAATTGGACAAACACTGAGACAATAGACAAATCACAATATATAATTGATGACAATGGAGAAACTTATTTGTGCCCATTGCCACCAAATGGCTCATAACAGGAACTGATGAAGAGACAACGTAGACAAAAACAAACCTTTTGTTTGTATGTGCACTTGTTATAGCGCCCCTTCAAGCTCTATCTACTCAGAGGCGCTCCCGAATGCAGAGCAGACACTGCATCGGAGTTTCACGCCGAAGCGCTGAGCAATTGTGAGTGAAGAACTTGCCCAAGGTCCTTACGCGGCGAGGTGGATTCGAACCTCGAACTTTCCGGCTCCAAGGCAACAATGCCACCACCACTTAACCAACGTGCCCCACAACCTTATAAAGTAACCTGAATGCTTTGCATCTTAACAGCAAGGGAAAAAATACTAAGTAGCACAGAGCTTTATAGAAATTCTAAAGGATGAGATAAAAACACTCGGATAGATCTACGCAAAACAACCACAACAACATACATGAGGGTTATAATTAAGGCGCTATATAAACCACAACAAGCGGTGGGTGACCTACCAGATCTTCTTCAGTTCTGGACGAGACAGAATGGTGTGAACGATCCTTGCTCCGTGGATCGGAGGATTCGAATACATCGGTCGGATGAGGATCTTCAGTTGAGACATGATACGCTTCGCTTCTTCCTCGCTCGAGCATACGACGCTAAACGCTCCAGCGCGCTCCCCTAAAACATTTCCCATTGAAATTCACATCAACAGATGTGCACGTGTTCAACTGATATATTTAGCAACTCTTGTATACATGTGCAGCTTGAATTCGACAACCGTATTGCACAGAAAAATTCACCCACCGAAACAGGATCCTTTACTATTTATTTCTTATATTCATAATATACATATTGCTAAAGGTCACCCATCATACTACCCAGTGGTCTGGCAGCAACTTCTTGCTGCCTCAAAACTTGTCTTTATTCTTGAGGACTCTTGCGCTGGGAGTAATCAATCTCTTGTGCTGGGAGCAATCAATCAATCAATCAATCAATCAATGAAATTAGTTTATTGGAAGTACTAAGCTGCTACAGGTGCAACTCAAGCAGACAATATTGTACAGCGTCACTACAGAGACTGCCACAAAGCAAGGATAAGATATTATGATGGCAGCATGCTTAAACAGAATACGTGAGATCTGACATGACAATTTTTAACCCTTTAATGCTGGAGGGTATAGGATTTTCCATACCATTTACTACCATCTCGGCATTAAAGGGTTAACTGGAAGGTCAAATGAAAAGTTATGTGGTCTAGCTCGAAAGTTATAATTATCCATAACTGAAAAGGGAGAGAGTAGAGACGTAATTAGGATAATTGTTAATGGCTTTAAATAGTCTGTCATCAGACACTTCAGCAATTGAATTACACTTGACGTAGACTCAACCACAAAACCTACAGCAGGATATTCGCTTGACAAAGCAATCAGTCTTATCTGAATGTTGTGTATTGCAAGAGGCTCCTTATAATTTAAAAAAAATAATGCAAAGTTCATGTACAGTGATCATCTAAGAACTCAAGAGTCCTTTGCACAATGACCATCTCTCAGACCTCAGCACTAGTTAGATATTATAAGGTTAGTCCATAGTCAAAGGGTCAACCAAACTGTTACATGTACATAGCTGAACAACAACAACATCAACAAAACAATGAACGCAGGCGCAATTATACAATATCAAACTGACAAAATAAGTTTCACTATACGATCATCGTAAAAGAGCAACCTAGTGCATTAATGCACAAAGAGTGAGTATGTAGCACAATGCAAGACATCATCAGTACACAGTTCTAAGCGATGATACTGAGAGAACGAGTGACCCTAACGTCAACATAAAAACAATTCACATTGATCAGTTTGTACCGACCATAAAGTCCAAAGTTCTTGGCACATGACTGTGCGAGGGCAACCGTGTGGCCATCCTGGAGGAAGAGTCGAAGTGCAAATGCATCCTTGTCCACATCTCCACTGGCAAAGCCTTGGTAGGCCAAATCGAAATACGGATACAGCTTCCGCTTCTTGATCAGAGCAGACAACTCCTTCCATTCCTCAGGCTGAAAAAAAATCCAGTCAACGATAACACGTCCATTAAGCCAACCGACAACCTCAAAGTTCCTACATTGCAAAGTTAAGTTGCCCTATCTAAATATTTAGACAGGGTCTTTCAATCGCCACTAAAGACAACAATATAGTGCAAATAATAATTCCTACTCAGTTTTTGATTGGCTGTTGCATTCATTCTAGCACTTTGTTAAACCTGAACATTTTATTAATTCAAATGTCACGTGAAGTGTTTTCAAAATTCAGCACACACGTTGCTTGCAAAACCGTTAAACACAAACTGGTGCGCAACGAGAAACTGCATTAATCCTTTGGTGATATCTTGAGTGAATAAAAAGCAACTGGGGAAAAGAACACAGCTCATCATTAAAGTGCTAAACCATTTTTGGAAGACTTTACAGACATGCAAGAAGTGTGCATGTTATGATATATATCGGGAAAAACCTTTTTCGAACGGCGCTCACCTTTGGGTCAACTCCAGTTGGATTGTGAGCACACGCGTGAAGCAGGATTATCGATGACTCTGGAATTGTCTAAATTACACACACAAACAAACAAAGCATGAACCGTATGAACGTTGAACACTGAATGAAAGGGACCAGAATCAACATGTTCATGAAAGATAAGTAAAAAAAACTTCACATCTGACATTTTCTCTATCGAATAATAATAAAAAATAAGTCATTTAAGTTTCCAATGCAAATCAGTTGCAACAAAATGCTTTTATATCGCTGCCTTTCACAGGATTTTCTGAGGCAGAACCTGACAAGTTCAGCAGATATAGAAGTTCAGCAGCTCAATAGCATCTTAAAATCCACGATAGACCTCATTCTTCTTTAATTAGCAACTCTTTGTGTAACAAAAGCTCAATAAAAATTATTATTATTATTGCTGCTTTTATAGATATAGGTTAACATGTAACTCACAGCAATGTCTGCCAAGGCGCCTTTGAAGTCAATGCCACATGTTTTGGGGTCGTAGTAACGATACTGCTTGACTTCCAATCCAGAGTGCCTACCAAGCAACATAAAAGCATCACAGGATCAAACACGACTGATTTTAAAATTCAAAATTAATACCCACAAACGTAGAATACACTCCAGCAAAGATAGCAGATGTCATAAGAGCAAAAGCATAATAAGCTTAGGAATGTTGTCGACCAATTGCAGGTTTGATGCACTCATGCCTCTGAGTAGAGATCTTGAAGGGGCGCTACACAAATTTATGTGATTGATGCCAAGCTAACGAATGCCTACTGACACAGAACCTGTCCTCACATTGAGATCTAAACACTGACCAGAAGAAGCTGAAGAACTCACTTGACGAGTGGTATATGGTTACCCCAAGTAGGTGTTGGCAGATAGACCGCCTTGCTTGGCTGATACCAGCTCGACTACAATGCAAGATATTTACTCCACAATTAAACATCAATTTAAACCAATACAAAAAGTCAAATTGTGATGTTCTTCAGAGGGACTACAGAAATAGACATACATGTGTCTGTAAACGAAGATACATTAATAGGCAAAGAACCGGTAACGCGTCCGCTCACAGAGCGGAAGGTTGCGGGTTCGACTCCGGGTAACGACCTTGGGCGTTGTTTACGCACACGTGCCTCTGTCACCAAGCAGTATAATTTGGTACCGGCGTAAGCTGGGAAGTAAACAGCAAGTCCTGCGATACACTGGCCCCGTGTCCAGGACCTTGGGATTCGTCCATTGCTGGCTCAGGGCTATGGAAAAGGAGATGAGCGCCTCCCTGTGTTCCTCACGGAACGGGATGGGACTTTTTACTTTTACTTCCGATAATTGGTGACAGCAACCTGCATGCAACACAAAGAGCATGGGTTTGAGTCTCACCCACGAGGTTCCAGTTCCCAGATCGGGTGGGATCCAACTGAACTTAGCCTCTACTTAAAGCCTGAATATAAAAATCTAGCATGCAGTACTCTTATCTTATCTTACAGACCTCTTCTGTACAGTTACTTTAATAATGCACCCTCAAAAATTCAACAATTCATCTAACGCTCTGCAAAATCCTAAATTTTAAACAACTTACCAAAAAAGCGAGTCCAATACGCAGCGAACCAGTTCCAGAAACGCCCTGTACTGTTGCATTCTGCAGAAAGTTACAAATTAATTAATTAGTATTAGTTACAAATTAATTAATTAATTAATCTCAGTTAATCAACAGTTTAAATAATTTATGCAGTTCCATAATCCTCCTGAAATAATACAAGTAATCCTTGTTTTTATTATTTCAAAATGATGCACTGAAGCATGATTACAATTCATAGCATAACCGGATGATAACAAGTTGTTGTAGAAGTTGAATAAAAATGTATGGCAGCCATGCAAGGAGTCCTACGGCTCATATTACCACAGCAATATGGCAACTGAAGGGCTAAGTCGACCTCTGGGTCAGTAGCAGGAAGCGAACCTGCGTCCATGCCAATATTCTGCTCTCTGTACCAGAGTGTCACCATAATCTTAATTCCCCTCCCTGATTACATTGCACATTCATTGGTGTACACTGTATAGCCACTAATAAAAAATACTGTTAAAAATATGCCCTAATGACTGAAAAACTTGACTGACAAAACTAGTAATAAAGAAGCCAAAAACAATTTAAAAACTAGCAAAAGATATTTCTCAGTTGCCGCTGAGAGAATTTAGAAATATCAGTTTCTATCCTAGTTTACTTAATTGCGTTAGTCTTGAGGGATCACTGCACTATTTCATATAAAAAAATACCACACAAACAATAAAAACACATTGAAATGCCACTCACCAAATTATTTTTTATCACATCGCTGTTATCACCAAATGCAAGCTGTGCCATGATCTTGCAGAACTCCGGTGTACCACCAATTGGTGCATATTCATGATCAAGGTTTGACTCTGCAAGAATCTTCTCAGCCTTTAATATCAACAAAAGCCCACATTTCAATATTTGAAGGGTTGGCACAATACCAGTTTAATGGCTAACAAGCA
Source organism: Lumbricus rubellus (assembly GCA_945859605.1). Classification (NCBI taxonomy): domain Eukaryota; kingdom Metazoa; phylum Annelida; class Clitellata; order Crassiclitellata; family Lumbricidae; genus Lumbricus; species Lumbricus rubellus. The sequence goes on along the minus strand of OX243811.1, from coordinate 34,171,181 downwards.
GGATGGATAACCCAGGATCTGCTTCACTTGCAACTGTAGTAGTAATAGTAGTAGTAGTAGTAGTAGCAATAGCAGCAACTCACTAGTAGAAACCACAACAACAGCAACAAAAAGTTTATAAATATTACATGCCACTTAACCTAAACAATACACGACTTAAAGCAGAGTGAAACCATCCATATCCCTAACACTGTCAGGATGCATTTAAAAATCTTAAAACAAAGTATCACATTGCAACTTTGACAACATACATGTTCCATAAGAACAAATCCACAATGAAATTCATATTCTGAAGTAAAACATCACAATTTTGATCTGGCATAATCAAGCATGCTTTGAAAAGTGTATTTCCAAATTTGCCAATGTTGCAATGCATACATGCGACAACAGTCCCTATGCAGCACCCAATACTCATCCAAGACTATTCTTGCAAAGTTAAGGACAGACTTTATGAAAACCCTAAGAAACTGCGCATCAAGGTCTGAATATTGAAGTTGTAAACAATTTAGCTCTGCAATCTGCAATCACACTAATGACATTTTCTAAACCGTTGCACACACTATCAGTCTAAAGCTACTCAAATCAAGACATCGACTAAACAACCTAGATATTGACCTATTACACCAGCAACACTTCTAGATATTGACCTATTACACCAGTAACACTCCTAGATATTGACCCATTACACCAGCAACACTCCCAGATATTGACCTATTACACCAATAACACTGATCCAATGTCCCAGCATAAATCTCTTCCTGCTTTAGGCTAATCAAATTTAATGTTTTTATCTGATGCCTAAATCTAATCTTAGCTCATTCGTTTTCTTCATTACGTCTTGTTTAGCATACTGTACTTATTAAAGTATGCATGCATATCTGATCTTGCCAAGTATAAAAATGTCTTTAAATAATATCATGCAACTGTACCACTGTGTTATAGCACAGTTAAATTACCTTCAACTTTAAGAGAAATCTTTAAGGGCAGAATTAAATGCTAAGTTGTGGCTAACTCACTAGAATAATAAACTCATAAATGAAATTCATTATATATGGCAGTCACAGACAACATGAATAATTATTGCAAGATTCTACCAAAGTCATAATAATATCATGCATCTGTACCACTTTGCAACCTCAATAATAAACATAATCAGCACTTTATGCAAAATAACAGCATAATTTTGACTGAGCAAAGAGCATTTATACTTTTATTAGTAGTTTAAGAAATTAAGGTTTCAAAATTGAGCAAAAATCATCTCTGATCTTGCCAAGTAAAAAATGTCTTTAAATTCTGTCAACACAATAAGGTGAATCAAATTTAACAAATGAAATCTGTCAACAACAGAATTAAACAGAAAACTAATGAAAAAAGTATCTGAAATCTTCTCAAGATTTTAACCGAAATAGATCTTGTACCTGTCTCACAGATGGCAGCACAAACGGTTTTCCATTGTCATCACGGTAAGCACCAACACCTAGGTTGATTTTTTTAGGGTTAGTGTCCTTCTTGAAGGCTTCTGTGACTCCTAAGATAGCATCAGGCGGTCCCATCTCCACATTGTCCCATCTAAATAAAAATTAAAATATATAGTGATATTCATTCATTCTTTCATTCATTCAATGGACTTACAAAGCACCCTTTCAAGAAATCTATTCTGGGTTGCTCTCCGTCCAGCCACGGCAAAAAAGACTTGAGAGATTTATGAAATGAAGTTTAATTGGTCAGATACATGTGTAATAAACGTAGCTTTGAAGGAGGTCATTCCAGATGGACGGCCCTACAACCAAGAAAGCTCGGTGTTACCTGGCAGCAAAGCAAGCCCGAAGAACTAGGAGCTGCCCCTTCATACCAGAGCAGAGGCTGACACGTTATATATATATAAATATATATCTATATATGTAAATTATATAGTGCTTGAGAAACATGCACTCTTGATTGGGTCTTCCTGAATCGCCGAATCCTATTCGCCGAAAGCAATAAAATTGCAAAATAAGTCAAATCGGTGAAAATTAGTCTTCTACCAAGTGCTCAATATGGCTAAAACTAGTGTCTTGAAAACCAAATTGCCAAAAGTGAATTGAAATCAAAATAATCCAAATAGCAGAAAGCACTTTTCTTACAAGAACAGAAAGACAAATAACGTCTTCTTTACTTCAACATCAGCAATCCGATGGTAATACCAGTTTGACAGCAATTCGCTATGAACAGCTTTTTCGGTGATAATCTTTGTTTACAAAACAGTTGCGGCAACCAAAGTGGTAATACCCATTCAGCAATTGCTATGAACAGCATTATCTGCGATACGGTCGATCTTCATAAAACGTTTTGTGACCCAGAAGCAATGTTTGTTCGGCGCCTTGGAATTAACTAAGCACCCCTACTGAATCAGCTCGTCTGTGGAGCTAGAGGTCAGGACTATATAAGCTGTTAGCTTTTTCTGATTCCTTTTGAACTCTGTTTAGTGAATCATGTTTATTCTTTGACTTGTGTGTGTGTGTGTGTGCAATAAACAAAATCAAATCAAATCAAAACAAAGAGTGCTAGGACAATTTTTAATGAACAGTTATCAGAATGGAAGAAAACTAGAAATTATTAAATGGTTTTGGAAATGAATGGGAAAAAATCACAGTTTAATCCTGAAGGGGTGAGTTAAGTGCACCAGTGGTAATTCCAAAGACTCAATGTCCGTCCATGTAAACAATATGGACATGTGCGACTATTGCCCGTTCATGTAAACAATACAAGCACTCAACTTTCTTATTGCCGTGCTGCTGGTGTCTATATAAGGTCTATAAGTGCATAGAAGCGAGGAAGGGATGGGAGAATTTATTAGGCCTAGGTACTGAGCTCTTGGTAACTTGTGGGCGTGTTCTTTGCGCATACATTGATAACTCAACGAACACAATAAAGCCCATAACAGCCAACTAATTTGTAAATCTGACTAGCAATATAATAGCCTCCACATATCCGTCTGAACTCAAACAAATCCTTCGCCATGGGTTTTTAATCTAGATATTTGTATGACAACTGCGAACTCAAAGTATCTTACTTGGATCTGATCTGCGTTGCTGCAATCTTGTTCGAATTCAGCAATGGTGTAGCTATCAAGCGTTTCGAAACAACTCTAAGAGAAGCCATCGCACTAATCAAACGATAAATTTATCCAAAAAAAAAACAACTACAATCTGATGCTAACTAAAATCACACATCCAACATGGAGGAATAACCGAACCGGCAAGGACGTCGGTCGCGGAGCTACGGTAGCGCTGCTTCGATGCCCTCGTTCAGGGTTGACAGATTTCGGAATTGCTTAGTCGTGATCGCGTCATAAAGTAGCCCAAAGTCGCGAGAAAACGGATAATGAAATCAATAAATTTTTGCTATAGTTAGGCTACATCAAAAACAATACATTCTTCATTGGATTTGCCAGCATGTGTGCATATAATAAAAATCGTTTATTTCTTAAGCCAACCGGCAAAACGCTGCAAGCTTAGGTGTGCATTGGCAAAATTTACAGTACGGTAGGCCTAGCTAAGCCTATGTCTATTTATTCCAATCAGGTTCCATTAATTAAGCCTACCCAACTACCACCATCACCGACAACCACCGTACGTATGTAGCACCCCGCTGTCTCCTCGGCTTGACCTTCCCGGATTTTGACATGGCACCGGAACGATAACGGCAGCTCTGGCTATTAGCCTACGGACTTGATTTTATATAGCGCCGGTGATAAGCTGGTCTCCGGCCCTGGCCTGGCTTTTGTGGACGGCTGGACGCTGAGAAATTTTCGAATATTTACATTGCATTACATTAAAATTTTTAGATGATGACAGAGGAAACTATATATCGATGCCTCGTATAGTATCTAGTGCGCACTAGATAAAAAAAACTATCGCATGTCACCCATGGGCTTCCGTAGCCTACATGGGCTTCCGTAGTATAGCTATCCAGCTGCTAACAAATTATAATAGACTACAATTTAATGCTGCTGTGTGCCTACCTTGGTCTGCATCATTCAGTAGAGATCGAGGCTCTTTAATTTGCAGGCATGATTGTAGGCCTAAGGCCGAATTAACAGACGGCGGCTATCAGATAACTTATTTGTACAGCTGCGTTGCTTCTTAAAGAAAATTAAATAGACTCTTTACACAATAGGCCAAGGCCCAAATAATAATACAGGCCTACACATAGAAAGAAGAAAAGAGCATGCGATTCCTGCCTGAGTTGTTTAATTCCAATGATGTAGGCCTAGGCCCCAAAGTAACTTGTAGTCAAATTGGATGTAAATCATGTAATTGAAATTACGTTAGGCCTATTTGTAATTTACAGCTTTGCATCAAAGTAATATTATTTGTAATTTGTAAGTCAATTACATTTTCTCTAGTAGGCCTAGGCTATTTGGTAATTTGTAGGCCTAAAAGTCTTTGATTCAAGTAGGGCCTACATGTTGCCCTTTGATTTACCCATCCCTGCTATAGCCTAGTAACCTGTTGCGGTGAATTCAAGATGCACCATGGTGAACGCAGGACAACTCAAAAGTAGTCCAAATAGCGCGAGAACGAAATTTTTAATCGCGAGCCATGTGAAAAGTAGCCCAACTCGCACTTTTGCGACGACCTGTCAACTCTGCTCCCGTTGGCTAGGTCGTGTCTGAAACTGGATCACGTGGCAACCAAGAAAACTGCCGAGTATCCTAGAAAATCGCATCACATCCAGTAGGCCCCTACCGGCAGAGATAATATTAATGTGAACCAATAATAATAATAATAGCCAAACACATAATGGTTGGCTCTAATTTCTACGACTTATATAATAACCTGAATCCTAAAGCATTGGCAATGCTCCACGAATGTTTTATTTGTCGGTCAATAATATAGGCCTACGAAGTTACGGGACGAAGTTACGCAACATAAACCTGAACGCTGCGCACCGCGTGCATTCACACGTGGCATTTATTTTGACCTCAGCATAAGACAGACATTTCAAAGGCTAAGGACGCGACCTTCCAATGGCCGACAAACCACCATCGTTATTAAGCCCTCGAAGTCGAAACCAGTCTCTGTGGCACCTTGCAGGGCCGTTTTTTACCATAGGCTAGGTGCAAACGGTGCAGCGCACCGATCGAATTTAACGCCTGAATTCTTCTATGCATATAAAAATAGCCTAGCTATTGTAGGCCTATAGGCCTATTATAATAGCCTACAATTAAGGCACCCATTGAACTTTCTGTCTAGATGCATTCGCATACAAGGCTCCCATTGCCTAGGAGTCGGCGCCTATAATTATGCTGAAGTGTCCTATCTATAAGCCTATTATAGGTATAGGGTCAACACTTAATTACTCTCAGTCGGTGACGGTCACTTGCTAGCGTGCACGTAGGCCTATAAATAGCCTAAGGCCTAAGCCGGTGGATTTAAGAAATATTAAATGGGCCTAGGTAGGCCTAATAGAGAAACCTCTCGACTCGGTGAACAAATTATGCAGATAACAACAGAAGGAAGCCTAGCCACTAACCAGACTTAGATATTATAAAAATTTTCATTGGTGCATTTATTTAAATAATGCGCGCCGAACATGGCAGGTCTATTGGCAAACCAACGGCTGCTCGACTGGCACGAGCCCATGACATTGTGGTAACTTTTTGGACCGACTTTCGCAGAACCTTAAAAACGGCACTTCTGCGGCTGTGACTTCGTTCACTTAGGTCTAACCCGTGGGTAGTGTGTACAGTAAGAATCGAGTGCTCACAATTAGGCTAAGAGATGTTTCAGTTGAGTATATGCCTATTTGAAGCATGGAGTTGTTGTCTATAAAATTATAGGCCTAATTGTTTGGTTAAAAAACGTCGTTTCTGATGTTTCACCCAAAAACTAATTTTGATCATCGTGCAGTCGTTAATTGTCAAGGCTGTATTTAGGGGTGTAGACCTACCGTGTTTTAGGCAGCCTATTTTAACACCCTTCAGCCCTAATAGTAAATGCCCTATAGACTAAGTGAAATAATGCATTTGCTAACAAACGATGTAAACACTAAAAGGAATTTAATTGTAGAACTCTTACTTCTAGGTCTATGTGAAATTTTACAATATTAGGCTAAATTAGATTACAATTCTCAGACTGTATAGGGCCTACGGTCAGACTAAGTTCTGCATGGGCACGACATTAAACTGCATCCATCCTCCGCCACAGGGGACCATCAACTCAGGGGCGCCGTTAGGCGTACGCACTTACGCAAGTGCGTACAGGCTACAGCGCGGAAAGGCTAAAAAAAGCGTCACCACTTTTAACATCCAAAATTACCTCTATGCGTATACCCAAAATGGAGAAAATAGGTTATGCTGGTGATACCTCATAATCGCCAGTAGGTATAAGCTTATACGGTATATACATACATACATACATACATACATACATACATACATACATACATACATACATACATACATACATACATACATACATACATACATACATAGTATTACATACATACATACATACATACATACATACATACATACATACATACATACATACATACATACATACATACATACATACATACATACATACATACATACATACATACATACATACATACATACATACATACATACATACATACATACATACATACATACATACATACATACATACATACATACATACATACATACATACATACATGCATACATACATACATACATACATACATACATACATACATACATACATACATACATACATACATACATAGGCCTACATACATACATACATACATACATACATACATACATACATACATACATACATACATACATACATACATACATACATACATACATACATGCATACATAGGCCTACATACATACATACATACATACATACATACATACATAGGCCTACATACATACATACATACATACATACATACATACATACATACATACATACATACATACATACATACATACATACATACATACATACATACATACATAGGCCTACATACATAGGCCTACATACATACATACACACACATACATACATACATACATACATACATACATGCATACATACATACATACATACATACATACATACATACATACATACATACATACATACATACATACATACATAAATACATACATACATACATACATACATACATACATACATACATACATACATACATACATACATAGTATTACATACATACATACATACATACATACATACATACATACATACATACATACATACATACATACATACATACATACATACATACATACATACATACATACATACATACATACATACATACATACATACATACATACATACATACATACATACATACATACATACATACATACATATAATATATATATAGCCTATAAGCTCGTATCGATCGCTGTTCGTTTCATATTATTTTGTGCAAGTTGTATTGTGCGTACAGAAAAAATTCTAGTGTATTGTGCGTACAGAAAAAATGCTAGTGTATTGTGCGTACATAAAAAAATCCTGGCGGCGCCGCTGCATCAACTTCCCTGTGCCGGTCCTAAGCCCGGATAAAGGAGAAAGGTTTGCTATATATATGGGTGGCGATACTCTGGCAGTAGAAGACCAAGACGATTGAAATCCGCAAAGACCACGACACAAGTGACATAGCGGCCCAGTTGCTTCAAGTTGTCATGATGTGGAGCAGACATGCACAGGTCGGTCAGGACCACGTCGATGGTCAGGACAGACCGGTGGAGAGAGTCGGTGGAGAGGGCATTGGACACAAAACGGGCTTGTCCCAATGGTTGTCATTCATTCCTCTTTCCTAACAATCTCTTCAAGCAGACAAGGTGGTCCAGCTGCTTCAAGATATAATGGTATGGAGTAGACCTGCTAGCCTGTAGAAACTGGGAGATGACACGAGACAGACTCAGACAGAAAGTGGCGTCGGACACCTACGGGCGTTGCGCCTATGGTTTGTGATGATGATGGTCAGACAGTAGCCTACGCGTTTGGAACGGTCAAGGGTTCTAAACCAGAATAATTATTCTGAGTCGCTAGTTTATGCTCTCAAACCCCCAAATCAAGTAAGTCAACGAATCCTGTTGCCATCTTTCTGGACGATTTTGTCTTGATTTCAAAACTTGAAGCACACTATTGCGTCCATTCAGGGGCGGATCCAGGGGTAAATCTGGCCATGGCCCCCATTTAGAAATTTATTAATTTATTACCAGCTATTTTTACGTGGAAAGTGGAAGTGGCCCCCTAGCTCGAGATTTGCAGGGGGTGTCAATCGGAGGAAAGGTGGCAGGGAGTAGCCTAAGTAGGCTACTGTATGACTAAAAAAGTCATCAACTTTTTGACAGGAAAAATGGTATGGTTTTCTGAGAAATGGTCTCCTTTTTGCCCGAAAAAAGGTCATCAGAATATTTGGCGACCAAAGACGGAAATTTTCATTACCCCAAGGCCGAAAATTTTGGCCCCCTTGGAATTTTATCCGCCTCTGCGTCCGTTCTGCGCTCAGCAGAGGACTATTCTTGCGCGGCGGATGAAACACGTGTCTTCTCAGCGTCGCAGGAACTCATACGCGCCGCTTCACGTAATCACGCCGGTCGAATAACTCTATTATCGCTCCATTATCGACTCATTCGCCATGCAGAATATCCGAAATAAACCATCCAGTTTTCGTAATACGGTCTTTTATTCGAGTTACGTCCGATTTCAAAACAACAATGAATGCTATACGCCCATGCATTCACGCCTACGCACGAATTTGTGTCCGATAATAATTATTATAATATGATATTATAAAGAAGAACTAAAACTAGAATAAAAATTACAACAATGGAATAGAATAAGAATAGGAATAAAAAATTAATGCTGGAACTAAAATAGCATTATTAATATCACAATAACGTACCACGTAGAAAGCAAGATGTAAGAAATAAGATCGTATTTTGTTTGAGGTTGTAATTATTTTGCCTCATTATAGTATAGAACTATAGACGACATGATCTTGTGATTCTAGCAAATAACGGCTTATTTTCTATTTATAAAGGTTCTTTAGCTGAATAATTCAGACAAGAATATGCTTAAGAAAAGCATCAAAGCAATTGCTGACTATAATTATAGGCCTATGTCTTGCAAGTTTTATTCCAGAAGCTGGTGCTCCGTGCTTAGCTCTCAAATAGCGATGTAGAAATGATAAAAGTAAGAAGTCTGATTGACTTGTAATTTTATTGAGATCGATATGCCTATATCATTTATATAATTATGTAATCGATTGCACTAGGACTAATTAACCTATATCAAAGTCGGAAAACTTTGCCTAGCCTATATTTTTGCACAAATTTATGAGAATGATGGGCCAACTGTGAGATGAGAGCCCAGTGGTAGACTGGCAGTGCCAGCTTTACAATTTCAGTAGGCCTAGTACTAGTAGCACCAAGGTCATGGGAGCTATAGGCCTACTCAGCATGCAGATCGAAGAAGATATTAAAAATTTCAAAGAATTTTTTACAGGTCATAAGATATAGGGCCTTTGTCAACGGTAAATTCAAAGGCGGCGAAGTCACTGATGGGTCTATGCCTATAGCCGGATGCGGTAAACATGCAATAGCATAGCCTATTATTATATTTTGAAATGTTTATTAGTTTTCCGTACATTGCGCTATACGTGTGAATGCGTTGTTGCCAAACAGTTTTAAAAATGCATAGAAATAATGCAAAACTGAGTGAAGTGTAACAAATGATCCATTTTGTTGAAGGTCGCATCGTTTGGTTTACAACGCGGGTGGGTCGTGTTTGCCGCGCGGGGGTTGACCGTGTTATAATTATCATCCGACGGGAATAATCTGTAGGGTTTGCGGGGGTTGACCGCGTGGGAAGCAACCCGACCGGAACCGGAACCGGAAGTGAAGACGGGAAGAAGGGAGGAAGGGCATTGGCGAGATTGCTGTTAACTGTCGCATTATCGTCTTGTAATTGCAGAAGTCAATTGCGCTGGTCAGAGATTTCTCGCTGCAGTTTTATTTCAAAGCTTCTATAAGAATCTATAATTACTTGTATTTACTGGCAAACGATAAACTGCAAGGGGAGCGATAAGAACTATGGCACGGAGTCATGCATCATAAGGATTTAAATAAGATTAAAAAATTGCAGGTCAAATTGTCACCATCACTCTGAATAGCAGGAACCTTAGAGTCTGTTCGTGTGCATCTTTACAACAGTGCACATGTAGGCCTATGTTAACGAGTAGGCTATGCACAAATATACATATATGTACGACGTGCGTACGTATGAATGCATGTGTGCATGAAAGCATGTAAATAATTATGTACGCATTATTGTACCTACATGTGTATGTACGTGCGTAGCCTATATATGCACATCTATGTATGCATTGTATGTGTATGTATGTATGTATGTATGTATGTATGTATGTATGTATGTATGTATGTATGTATGTATGTATGTATGTATGTATGTATGTATGTATGTATGTATGTATGTATGTATGTATGTATGTATGTATGCATGCATGTATGTATGTAATACGTATGCATCTATGTATGCATGCATGTCTGCATGATTGTGTTAACAACATTCATTCATTCATTTAGAGCATTTATATAGCGCTCCTTCAAGAAACTACTCAGAGGCGCTCCCATGTAACTCATGTAACTCCTTTTCGCAATGCTCACTGTTGCAATGTAGGCCCCATCTAAAAATAGTGGGGCCGCAGTATCTGAGCGCATCTGGTGCATCTGTGCGTCGTCTGCTTTGGCATGCGATTCCTCTACTCGTCACCAGATGCCGTCGTCGACAACGAAGGGAGCATTCATCCTTTGATGGATCGATCCGTGTGGAGCAGGAAGCGTGGGTGGTCTCCTGGGCTCCTTGGTTAGGTGCCGACGACTACTACGAGTCTATAGCAAGCAAGGCCAACTGGGACACAAGACCCAACTACAATAATCGGAACCTGCACACCTCTTCTACCTCCTCCTCCTCCTCCTCTCCTCCTCCTCCTCCTTCTTCTTCTTCTTCTCCTCTTCCTCCTCCTCCTTCTCCTTCTCCTCCTCCTCCTCCTCATCCTCATCCTACTCCTCCTCGTCCTCTTCGTCCTCCTCCCTGCTCGCTGTCTGTGTTTCTCTTTTTCTTTCTCTCTTTCTCTGTCTCTTTCTCTCGCTCTATGTCACACGCACACACACACTTTCGTCTATTTTGTTTAACCTATTATATAAAATCATCATCATCATCGATATCTTGAGACCCGCTATCCTCCTCCTCCTCTCCTTCTTTGTCTCTGTAAATCTCTGAATATTAATTAATAGCCTTAATTGTCATCCTTCACTTATGTGCACTGGAGTGAGCTTTTGTCAGCTGGTTTGAACAAAGAGTATACTTACTTGCTTACTTACTCAATTTTCCTCCTATTCCTCCTCATTCAACTGCTTCCACCCCTCGTCTTCTTCTTTCAACATTCAAATCTAACTTCTCTTCGACCTCCTTTTCTCCTCCTCTTCCTGTCCCACCTCTTAGTTCTCCGCCACCTTCCCATCCACATTCTCCTTTTCGTCTTCATCTTCCTCCTCCTTTTTTCCCAATGAAAGATCATCGCCCCCGCATCATCATTGTGCCATCTGCGAACATCTATGCGTAGGTGGCGTCGCCCAGCACCATGGAGTTCTTTCCAACAGCAGATGTACAGGAATCGACGACGTGTAATTGAAAGTTTTCATAAGGCTAACAATAAGGGCGACAGTCATCATCTTTGTTAATGTTATATATAATGCAATGTGAATTATGTGTTATATGTTAAATTATGTAGTGCCGCTTAGGCTATAGGCGTGGCAATTTAGCAGCGATTCCAGCGCAGGAACGCCACGAGATTCAATAAGTTTTAAAGAAATAACGATAATAATAATAATAATAATAATAATAATAATAATAATAATAATAATAATAATAATAATAACAACAACAATAGGCTAACAATAATTATTATCATAATTTTTTTTCATTCAACAATAATAACTAGACCTATGGTTGAAAGACAGCAACCGTTAAATTGTAATTGTAATTGAACATTTATAAAACGCCGCTCACAGATTCAGTAGCGCTCCCGACCCAAGTCATCGCTAGTATAATAGTATATATTAAAGTATAAAGTTATGTAGTAAGAACGATAATAATAATATTATTGTTGATGAAACTAGGATGACCCTGTTCGCGGAACCTTGTGTTTCTTTGGGTGCGCCCGTTGACGCCATGGCACAGTCGCCACACTATAATATGTATAGATAGTTACTAATGACTATACATACAAAAGTGTACGCGGATGTCTAAAATATTTTGATTGCATAGGCCTATTAATATGGTGATAAAAAGGTATTGATTGATTAATCGAAGTTCATTTTTGGATCCTGCTTCTCTCCTTATTTAGGCAACGAACGTAATTCGGGGTATCTTATTATTCCGTAAAATAGGAAATTTCTTCCTATTTCAAAAGGCGAATAATTTCTTCAGCTCACTATCCGTAATAGCATCGCGCCACACTGCAGAGACGACAGTCGACGCTTAGCTTTCCGTGGTGCATCTACTATTGCATAGATGTCCATGACCAACGACTTGGTAGGCAGCTACAGCATCGTCAAGTAAAGACGGGACTTGAAAGAAGTCTCTGGAGACGCGGCGATGCACTTCCGCAAGACTGACCAATAAGTGGTCAGTGGTCACGGAAGGCGTTCGCTCTTTAAGCGCTGATCAGTCGCAGATAGGCTCCACTGCAGCCGAGTTAGGCTTAGACATCAGGCTGCGACAGAGGAGGTGTATTTGGAGAGAATATCTAGGAAGAGGGAAAATAAGAACGTTGGGAAATGTAGAAAGAAAAGTCTAAACTCTAAAGGAAACATCGACTTCATTACTATCATTAGGTAGACCTTTACTTACAAGTATTACACTGAAAGATAGCCTATAATTATTATAGTCTACAAGACAGGGACGCGACAGAGGTCGGAAAGTTGAAAAGTGTTGTTTGAACATAATAGTCTTTCGAATGAGTAGGCTATAAACATGGGCTGGACGACAACTTTTACATAGAAGTCAGAAAAAGTTTAAGGTAGTGTTGTAAAGAAACGAAAGAAAGACAGAAAGAATTAAGCCATCGAACAGTCAAAGCTACTTCTCAGTTTGACAGAGCAAAATAGTTATACGAAGTAGCAATTTTAACAGAGAATATAATATTAATCGATTAATTCGTCGTTATACTTAAATAATAGCCTACGGTATACGTAACGCTGCGTTGCTTACAAATTGAGCAGTTTCTTTCTCAACCATTGGAAATAGACTTCTGTCTTTCTTTTCTGAGGACTCTGAAGGAGGTCTGAGTTGTTCTTCTCTTTCCCGCCATAGCCTCTCTTCTTCGAAATGGTCGTCTGCTTTCGATTGCGCATCGTGTCCTGGATGTCGACATTCTTCATCGTTCGAGCTCTCTCCATCGGTTGCAGATCAACGACGGTGAGTCTGATGATGATGATGATGATGATGATGATGATGCTGATGATGATGATGATGATGATGATGATGATGATGATGATGATGATGATGATGATGATGATGATGATGATGATGATGATGATGATAATGATAATAATAATAATGATAATAATAACTACAATAATAATAAAATAAAAAATTAAAAAATAACAATAGTCTGAGGGTTTCTCAGTGCCTAATAATTAGAGTTTACGCTACGATCTATAATATTATTAACTGACGACAAGTGAAATATTCTACGCGACAATTTTAACTGTTTTCCCCGCAATTTTAATAAGGGTCGATTAGATAATTAATCACGCGGTTTTCGCGAGTCTAGTAAATTTACATGAGTCCAAAATAGAAACTATGATAGGCCTATCCTATACATTGGACCCGTATAATAAAATTATAGTTACATGTACTTCTAATGTCCATGAAATTGCTGACAAGAAAATTAATGATGTCTTGAGAATCTGTTATGCATCAGTTTCATCGTAATGCTGCGATTTAATAAGCAAGCATAAGCAAACATTCTTCAAATAAAAGCCGGTGCTTTTCTATGCTTTCCGCAAGTCAGCAAAGTGAAGATAAACTTCATACCGCATCAAGTTTGCCCATCCAATTCCAATTAATAGGTGGATGAGTATACCAGCATATTATTAAGTTGGAAAGTTTATAAGATGTTCTCTTTAGTTGCATGACTGATCGACAATAACAAGTGTATTTTTTTATCTATCCTCCTTTTCCAGTTGCCTCCTCCGATTGACATCCGTGACATGCTAGGAGTTCAGACGGATAAGCTTCCTGGAAGCAGAGTGGAATACTCTCCCTTTCCAGCAGGGTATAAAATCGATCCAGGGTAAGTCACAAATGCTTCCATACATTAATGAATACTTGCTTAATTATTGCGCTTGGTCAATCGATTAGATCATTCATTCAATCATTAAATAAATCATTCATTCCTTTAGTCGTTCACTCAGTCGTTCATTCACTCATTGCCGAAATTTGAAATAGCCCTCTGTCAAAAACTCTACTCAAAGGCGCTCTAAGCCGAACCATAGCACTTGAGCAACTTTATAAAATGTAGCCGCACATCATCTGCCGACAAAGATCACACAAGTGGACCGAGGCACATCCAGGAAAACACCGCAGACCAGAATAGCAACCATGGACGTACAATGTATTAAGTCTTGTAAGAGATGCGTTGTGGGACAGAGAACCAGTACAATACATCCGCAAAGCCTATACAGCAGAAAAAGAAACACGTTTGGGAATGTTTCCAATAATAGGATGAGCGACTAACGGAGTACTCGGTCAAGACGCCCAATTAGTCCAAGAGACAGACCCACGAGGATCAAGCTGCAGTCATCCAATCTGGTATTAACAAAAGCACGGATAAGGATCACGTACGTAGGCTATCTGTGAGGTGGTAGATGGATGGACGGAGGAATGGACGGATGGATGGGATACGTGAACGAATCAATCGATGGATGGTGGACAGACGTGTGGATGGATTACTGAATGCAGTCTTTATTTACTTTGTTTCGATCCACAATCGGAATGTGTACTCTATATCCGACTATTATACGTAGCAAGTCTATTAATTATGTATTCTATGTTGATTTGTCATCTCAAGAGTTTTTAGTCAGAATTCCAAGTTTGGTGTTCAACTTTATTTCGTCCACGCCACGCATAGCGAATTAGCCTAGAAACGAGCGAATCCACCCACACATATAGTCCTCCACCCAATTACCCACTCATCCAGAGACCAGAGTCATTCATACATATTCATTCATGAGCATGCACTCACTACACCAATTTCTCACGCCTTTGACTCTCGGATGGGCATCACGCAGCATTTGACTGCAGTAATAAAACGTAATTTATGATTGACAGATTATATCTTGCATCAAGTGGCAGATGGCTAAACGACTATGGTTGCCACAGCAACTGCTTCATTTGTAATAATCCATGATTTATAATTGTATGATTCATATTTTAATACATGAATTGAAACACGTAGGCTATATTTTGCATCCACGCATATTTACAGGGCACAAATATGCGTTAGGCCGATAGTTCTATTCTATTCCATTTTTGGATTTATAAAGCGCCTCTCACAGTACAACCTAATCAGAGGCGCTATAGTTGGACTTATAATAGAAAGATGTTTCATATACATGGCGTTGGCGGTTTCGGTATTGGTGTATAGGCCTATATATATGAACATATGAATATATGATATAGAGTATTATATTATAGACTATATATTAATTTTATAAGCCTACATTTATAATGTTCACGCAGTAGGCTAGGCCTTCCTCAATCTACTTTATCGCGATTGCTATCGCCATGACAATTGCGTCAGTGTATACATGTATAATTTGTATATTATAGGGTATAGTATCTCGCACTCTAATTCCTATAAACCTGGTGTACCACCCAAGTCTCTGTGGTCGCTCACATTCTATCCACATACACGCTGACATAAATTTGTAAGAAATGTACGATTACCTGCACTTATATATAAAAACGCAATGAAATGAACTGCAGGCACAGTTTAGAGGTTGAGTTTCGCACGTCGTCCCCTTCTGGACTCATCTTTCTGACGGGGGACTTCGACAAGGCGCACATGGTGAGCGCCTACATGCGCAAGGGTCTTCTGTCGTTCGCTCGACGATGCGGAAGTGGACGCGCTTTCGAAATCTACCACCAACAGAAACTGGACGACAACAGGTGGCACAAGGTCAGCTCAGAAATGAAGTATATACCGGTAGTCGTGTATATAATTATATATATATAATTATATATTCATATACCGTCTCTTCAGGAAAAGATACACTATCAAATAATTACAATTAAAATTGACTAAATATATACACGTGATCATAATGCTTGTATATAGCCTATACACTTTGTCTGTATACTCTATGCTATATTTATAGGGACACATTTAATCTTTGCACTTATTATGACTTTTACATGTCACGTATATATATATATATATTTTATTATATGTACATGTAATTATATTATGATAAAGACTAAATTATGTCTATCCCAAAAATGCTGATGTTCGACTAATATGTCCGCCTCAACTCGCTAAGTATACGGCGACGATGACGACGACGATGATGATGATGAGGATGATGATGATGATGATGATGATGATGATGACGACGATGATGACTATGACGATAAGAATGATGATGATAATGATGACAACGACGATGATGACTATGACGATAATGATGATGATGATGATGATAATGATGACAACGAAGACGATGACGAAGACGACGACGATGATGATGATAATAATGATGATGATGATGATGATGATGATGATGATGATGATGATGATGATGATGACGACGAATACGACGGTGTTTATGGCTATAGTCTTTGATGTCTGCAGCTGACCTACTATCACAGTGAAAACGGAGGCATGCTATTCGTCGACGACGTCAAAGCATTTCGTCATTATCATCTCGGTCCGTGCGCCAGCTTCACATCGGTCATCTTCGGAGGAATCTCGGCTCAGATCGCCACAGGAACGGTATGAGCATAATCTATAGTCACATATGATGTAATCACTTCTAATCTAATCACATCTGACCTGATCTTATTTAATCTAATCTCTCATCTGATTTAATCTAATCTAATCGCATCTGATCGGATCGAATCTAATCTAATCTAATCTAATCTAATCTCTCATCTGATTTTAATCTGATCTGATCTCATCTGCATGATTCGCAAGGAATGTAGTTTAAGTTGTTCTATTTTTTTATATCCAATCTCTTTCGATTCATAATATAGGCTATTATGTCAAATCTGCTCTAATTAAGTAAAGCGCAATCCGATCTAATCTAATCTGATCCATGATCAAGTCAGAGTTACTATTATGATCATATCACTTTTGAACGTATAATTATATCACCGAATCGTACATAATGTATTGTAATATATCCGAATAGCAATCGTAATTGTATTCGCCAACTTCAAACTTCATTCGAAAGTCAAGCGCAGGGCACCAGCTTGTTCACGAGCGTTATTACAGCTATCATCATACATAACGATCAATCGAACGCCACTCCAGATGAGTCTACTGGAAAATCTTGGCCTGTTGAAGAATCAATTAATACACTGCAGGAAAAGTAGATAACGATCGGCAGCGGAGCATAGGCTACTCTGTATATAGCGTATAGACTCCTATATTTATATATAGAGAGAGGCTAATATATATAGGGCCTATAGGCCTATATAATTATATATAATTTTTATATATGGCTTTTTATAATGTATAAAAAAGACGCTGTTTATTTTTGGTCATCAGTGTTGGTGGCAGTGGAGGCAGGGCGAGAATTCCCGGTTACGGTGGTGGTGGTGGTGGTGGTGGTGGTGGTGGTGGTGGTGGTGGTGGTGGTGGTGGATATTGATTTGTGTTGGATGTGTTAGTGTTGATGACGGTGGTGGTAGTGACTGAGGCGGTAGCAGCGACTGTGATAGCTGCGCTTTTCTTGACATGATGATGCATGCTTGTGAACATGTTGCTGTCACGTTATGAAAATCGATTGTTTCGTTATTCAATTCTATTTTCAGAATCTGAATCACGTGGCCGGTGGTCATTCCACATCAAGAGAAAGTGAATCGGTACGTTCTGAAACTTGGGCGCTAAATAAATATTCGATTGCCTCGTCTACAACTCTACATAATTAATCATAGGGAGCAAAAGAAGTGATATAGCTCTTTAGCTTCTCACCTGCTTTACGTCTACTGATTGCTTCAGAGAGATAATATTATGTTTCTTATAAATTGACTATCGCTATCTAATCGCATCACCTTACCTTGAGCTACTTTAGACTATACGTTCCATTATTTGTTGTTGCCTGACCTTACATTATCTTATTTTTACCTATTATTGCCGTACCCTACAATGCATAGGATATAGTTGTTTAAAACGGTTTTTGTCGGGTTTTTTTCGCTCCCGAAAAACGTCTTTTTTCCGTTTTTTATTTTTTCCATCGTTTTATTCCGTTTTTTAAATTTTTTTATGTAACGCTATTTATTTATTTCTCTCTCTTATTATTTTCCCTAAATTTATTTCTTCCTGATATTCCTTACGTTTTCAGCCCAATCTCAAGGTTTCAGATAACTGAAGTCATTATTTAGTTGTTCAACGTCATCATTTAAGAGATACATGTAGTAAGTATACAACGGCTTTATGTTTAAAATGCAGTTTAATATATAAAAAGTCAAAGTATTTTCCATTTCGGTTTTTTTTGTCGTTTTTTCCCGTTTTTTATTTTTTCGAATAAAACGACGTTTTTTCCGTTTTTATTCCGTTTCCATCGTTTTTTTACATCTATGCTACAATGCATTGCTTTATATGTTTAGGAAACATAACGTGACAGCCAAATGCTAGCTTAATTGGTTGTGATATTTTATTTTGTATTTAGCTTGATCGTTACATTAATAGGCCTATAGTCATTTTTAATTACAATTTTACTAAACTCCATGCTTGGTTTTGAACTCATCTGCCGAGATAAATGTCTGACATTACTCAAATGAGTTTGTTTATTATAATCGTTTACTCTAAAAGCGATTCGATTTTAAGTCGGACTATCAATCAATCAATCAATTCACTATGACTATATTAGCCTACTATTAGAGATGGAAAATAGCATGGCTGCATGGCAATTAATTTTCCATGCAAGTCGCAATGAGTTGAAGATTTTTGAAGACTCTTAAATCTGTGAATTTGCGCTCGCCTGTCCCTTTGTCGTCTCTCTTTATTGGCACATTCTCAAATCTCAATTGACGCGCTCTTTATTGGCGCGTTCTCAATTATTGGCGCGCTCTTTGTTGGCGCACACTTTATTGGCGCTCTTTATTGGCGCGCACTTTTGATGAGCGCCGTTTCAAACACGCGCTTCTCTCAGCGTCGCGTTTTGATCGCACCTTTCTTTATTGTTCGCCCATTGGCATTGGAAGTCACTCTAATGATAACAAATCCCTAAGAATGGTCATACGGTCTTATAGCTCAATTGCCTTTCTTTAGAAGAGTTTTTCTTTCTTTACTTCAATCGGATACATTATCATATTTTTTGTAGATGGCTCGTCATCGTTTCTTTGGTTGCCTACGGAACCTGCGATTTGACGGCAAGGTCCCCATCATCAGTCCACACTATTACACCGTCTCACAGTGCGACGCTGGTGTCTAAACGACGGATGGACGGACGCACCAACTACACCACGCCTCACTTTCACTTTCGATTTCGTTTCAACTTTCGTTCTGTTGTCAACATTTGCCGTAGTAGTATTCTGTTCTAGCATTCAGTCGTGTATATTTGTAGCTTATCGTTGTTTGCGAAGTACGTATAGGACTTATAATTATGCTGGCCATCGACACAGAATTCCACTTTCGTTTTTAAGACCTTCAATTTCATTATAGGCCTACTCAATCGGAACTCACATGTAGACTAAATTAAAGAAGTCTATTGTCCAAATTCCCATATTTTGTGTTTTCGGTTTTTGAAAATTTGGGCCCTATTTGTTTCTTCTATTATGATTTTACGTTATCCTCTTGTATCTCAGATTGTATCTTCCTGTATCTTTATGGAATTGAATTGTTGGTATATATGTATACTGTCTTCGCTTTTGATTGTACGTTTCAAGCTATTACTGCATGGTATTTTCCTCGAAATATTCATAATGAACACGTCGCAGTCGATGTATATATATTATATAATATAATAAATTATATACAATAATTGAAGAGATAGAAAGAAGCAGTTTACATATAATACTCTATCTATGTGTCTATGGGTCTATGTATATTATATATGCATAGAGAGAGAGACAGTCTTTGACAGACAGACAGGCAGGCAGACAGACAGACATACATACAGGCAGGCAATCAGGCAGACAGACAGACAGGCAGGTAGGCAGACATACCGACAGGCAGGCAGGCAGGCAGACAGACAGACAGGCAGAGAGACAGACAGGCAGGCAGACAGACATACATACAAACATACAGGCAGATTAGGTAATGTAAAGTAAGTTTCCTTTTACTGACATGCCAGGACAATAACTGCCCTTCCTGTACAAATAGAAATGATATATCACGGTTCAGCAGTTTAACGATAGGCCTTCACCTATGAAACGCGTCTTCAAACAAGAGAGACTCATCAGCTGAACGTTCTGTCCATTGACTGGCAGTGAGGAGCTTACATCTATAGCTCGATAGCAGGCTATTAATCTGACCCGACACAAAGATTCGGAATTTCGAATTCCTTACTAAGAGGGAAAAGCATGCTGCGCCAACACAGAGGCATTCTTGAAGATCAAAGAGGCTGCACGTAATTTTGTTTGCGGTCTAAAGCACTGGCAAAGCGTCGTTTAAACGTTCTAACGGCATTTCCTAATCGTTGAATGTCAAAAGCGATGATTGCTACACAGAGCATCAAAATGGCGAAGATTGCTATTCCACCAAAGACGTTGGAGTAACTCGATTCCACCGGTGGATTTGTTAGCTTAACCGGTTCCTGACCTGTACAAAAACACCGCATCTTGTACATCAGAACACTACAAAATAATTATAATGTAAGCAAAGAGATTGCAGACAAGGCCTGGTCTCAACAATTATTCTCTACCGACAAGAGTAAGCGGTGATTACCGTTTTAGCCAGGTTTTTTAAAACGTGCAGTTGTACACAAAATATGCAGTTCTAAATGTATTTGTGTAGTTGTAGAAGGACTTCTGTACAGGGCCGGATTTAGGCATGTTCAACATGTTCGGCCGAACAGGGGCCCCCACACTTTCGACACTTTAGGGGGGCCCCCACAAAATGGGTAAAAAAATGTTTGAGGGAAATTTTGACGAAACGACTATTTTCCGGAAAATGTTTGGTAAGGATGACTAAAAAAAGGTCATCAACTTTTTTGGGCGGATGAAATGGTATGATTTTTCCGAAAATTTTGGTAAGATGACTAAAAAAAGGTCATCAACTTTTTTGGCGGATGAAATGGTATGATTTTCCCGAAAAATCTTTTTCCCCGACAAAAAAAAAATTTCCGCAAAAATTTCCCGGACAGGGCCCCCACAAAAATCTCCAGAACACGGCCCCCACATTGCTTAATCCGGCCCTGCTTCTGTAGCCTGCAGTTAAAATTACAAAAACAGGCCATTGTCCTCCGATTGGAAGTAATTTACCATGGAGGATGGGAAAGGAAGGAAGGGGTTGTGCAGTTCTAAAAAGTCCTAAAAGAGACCATGCTCATGATGTGTCTGAAAACACATTTTGCCTAACAATGACACCTTGGCCATTTTAATGCTTTGTAAATTTGAAATTTTCTTGTTTTAATATTAAAATTATTCATCTACTTTTTGGCCACCCTTTGGTGAATGTATAAAGGTAATCGGATTGCAATAGATTTGCAGTAATGCATTTGTCATTATGTAGCGTATAATCGAATTTGCAATGGGCCTACATGATTTAGTAAAGTAAGGACAAACCACTGCAGTCGGGAATATCAGGTGTCCAGCGACCTGCGACGTCACAAGTGGACACTGCGGTGGTCGTCTGCTGGTTGGTCATCCACTGACCATCTGGACAGGACACGTTGACCATTGTGTTAATACTAGTGTTTGTTGAGTCAACGATACGAGGAGCCAGAGGTGGACAAGAAACAGCTGTCAATGGGAAAACAGTAAAGGTATAACGGCATGAGTATGTATACTATGTATTAAACACTTTGCATATAATATTACATGGTTGTTCGTAAACAAGTTGTAGTGTCTTTTCTATATATATATATAATATATATATATAAATTAAATATATATATTCTGGTATAGACTGCAACGGAACTGATTGCCACGGTTCAGGTCAAGCTGCTATCATTCCATGCTTGATATTAATTTATATGGTTTTATGCAACGTTAAATCGATCTGGACTATACCTAAATCAGTAAGCTTACATAAGATTATAGATGAAGGCAAATTTGAATCTTAAAATAGACTTGTAAAATGCAAAAAATCATGTGCACTTGCGCTTATAGGTTTATAGGCCTATGTTTGTAATAATGCTGATATGAGCCTATACTTATTTGGATTTAAAAATGCATTGCAATTGCATAAAAATTTGGCTAAATATTCTGGTTTATGATCAATGAACCATGACTATTCAGAATCGTATACAAAATGCTGCATGTATGCCAGTTTATGCTATTCTAATAATAATTATTTTGATATGGATTATGTTTTATTGCATTAAATCAGTTTTTAAACTTCAATGCTACGTTGCGTTGGGGGAGTTACAAACCGATTGTTTGCCTACCTGTGCAGCTGCTGTATCTGACGTCAGTCCAGTTGCCATCAGGTCCGCAGAATAACGTCACGTTAGCGACATCTCTGGCGAACCAGTAACCATGGAAACACGTGATCGTGACGTTTGTTCCGTAAGTCATTGGACCGGAACTGACCATCTGAGAATTCATCACCACCGGAACTGGACCACATTCGATGGCTAAATGCAAAATGTAATTGTTAAGAAAACCCATTCCCGTTGCGGTAGACTAAATAAATTATGGACCAGAGGTGGACAAGAAACAGTTCTTGACCATAGTTTATTATTATAATAAAGGTAAGCTTATTCAATAAGATTCTTAAATTCACGTGTGACTTGAATTATATGTTCTTTTAATTTCGAAGCGTCACTGTTTTGTTCATTCAATTTAAAACAATCTCTTATTATTTAATTAGCCTATCAATAGGTTACAGTATAGCAAAATAATCTCGAATAAAACAATATTAATATTATAAGCTTATAGATTATAGAATATTACTTCTGCAGCCGATTTCAGGCACAAGAGATTATGTCATTCAACAACTTGATCAAGTTAAAATCAATCACCTGAACAGGTAGCTTCAGTTGACCAATGCCCACTTTCTGTGCACTTAGCAACCAAAGATCGTTTCCCGTTGATTAGGTAACCATAGAAACAACGGACCAATAGACGAGTTCGAAAGAGATTTTCCGTTGTGTTCAAACGTCCGTTGGTTTGTGTCAAGTAAGGACAACGAATCTCTAAGAAAGTAAGATAGATCAAGATGGATTAGATTATTGAAATGGAAATCTTGCATGAAGTTTATGTTGTTCAAAGAGTTAACTTGCTTCTGTAAATTGGAGATGCAACAAAGAAACAAAGTAGGCTATTTTTTTAGGTTCTCTCTCTGTTCTAAGATTTAATTAGCCTATCTTCCTGAAAGTTACCGTTTTTGCTCCTCAGTCAAAAGAACGTTAATCTCAAGAAGATCAGTTTGATTCAGAGGAGTAAACATTGTTTATTTTAGACTTGCAAATCCAGTTTAAAGTGAAGTATTCAGGGAAGAGTGCAATAAAGTTCAAATTAGTGCCTCCATTTGACCAACCTTAAGGCACGAGTTGATTTTAAATGTGCGCCTTAAGACGCAACAACACTTGCCTGTACACTGAACTTGCGTGTCAGTCCATCTGATTCCGTCGCAATAAGTGACTGGCCTTTCTAGACCATTGAATTTATATCCATATTCACACGTGTAGCCGACAACAGCACCAGCGTTTGCTGATGAGGAATTGGCCACACCGTGATCCACTGTCGGTACCGGGTCACATCTTCCAGCTGTCGGAATCGATAAACAAAATGCATTTAGAAAATGGAATGATTGATGGGCTGTCTTTCAAGTTGTTTTAATAAGAATATAGGTGACTGTTTATAAACTATTCTATTGCCTTGTAATCCGATATGCATCTCTGTCATACTGCATTGTAAGTAAACGATAAACGAATATTGCTTGATTGATTGATTGATTGCTTGATTACTTGATTATTAATTGCTTGATTAACGAATAGTGTATCACAATATCTACTCTCGGAATTTGATTCATATGCGACTCACAAGATGATGTAGAAACTGGCACATAGATTATAGTTCGTCATTTCAAAGCATCTATTCTCGTTCGAAAGAATTTGTTGTCATACGACTTTTGTTTACCGACTGCTTCAGCAACATTAAGCAGGCATATTCAAAATATGAATAAACATATATAATTAAAACTTACAGTCGCACGCGGCGTCGTCCGTTGCATTCCACGTTCCTATTCCGCCGCAGGAAATCGTCCATTGATTCTTTCCATCTGGAAATTTCAGTCCATCGAAACATACGTAGACCAGGTTGGCTTCATATGGAAAATGGCCGTTCTCCTGCAGCCGAGACTCCAGTCCATCCGTACAAGTGGCGTTCGACATCAGCGGCGGATCAGAACAGACGATTGCTGCGTTTATGTGTGACAGAAATTCAAAGACTTTATTCGAAAATTGGTGAAATCGTGCAAGAATGATTTGCTCATCATCATCATCATCATCATCTTCATCATCATCATCATCATCATCATCATCATCATCATCATCATCATCATCATCATCATCATCATCATCATCATCATCATCATCATCATCATCATCATCATCATCATCATCATCATCATCATCATCATCATCATCATCATCATCATCATCATCATCATCATCATCATCATCATCATCATCATCATCATCATCATCATCATCATCATCATCATCATCATCATCATCATCATCATCATCATCATCATCATCATCATCATCATCATCATCATCATCATCATCATCATCATCATCATCATCATCATCATCATCATCATCATCATCATCATCATCATCATCATCATCATCATCATCATCATCATCATCATCATCATCATCATCATCATCATCATCATCATCATCATCATCATCATCATCATCATCATCATCATCATCATCATCCTCATCATCATCATCATCATCATCATCATCATCATCATCATCAAGAACCGAGGGACAAGTGCCCGTAGGTGCCCGCTGCCATCCTCATTATTCCTCGCCATTTTTGTCGTTCCATCGCCGCATGTGTCAGGTCTTGTATTGGCGCTCCGCACCAGTCGGTTATGTTGTCCAGCCATTCCTTGTGTGGTCTACCTCTTCTGTTGGCTCCCTCCATTCTTCCAAACACCACCCTCTTTATTTTTCTGTCCTCATTCATTCTACATATGTGACCAAATAGCTCCAGCTTCCTGGTTATCAGGCTGCGTATATTTCAGATAAATTGTAACGACCTCGCAGATAAAAAGTTGCTGTTTTTTCGCCAAACAGAAACAATCAGGTAATCACCGAATCGTTTAGTGCTCGAAAAGCATTGTAAGGGGAGGCGAAACGGCGAACAAGGTTCTTAGTGAATTACTAATCTCACAAAGATAGTGAAACAAGGATGGCTATCATCGGTGTCGGATTGACGTAGGTAACTAACTTTATTCTGAATGGTTGCAATGCTTTTTGGACTTTTACAGTGCACTGTGTATTTTCATTGTAAACGGTTACTTTGATAGGACTATCAAATGCATAGATAACTAAGATAAGACACCATGATCCGATTCACAGTGCAGAAGGGGCATGACCTGTTTCTTTATGGCAAATGTGACTCTGATCGTTTCAGAGCCGAATTCACACTATTCACATTACTTTCTGCGCAGGCTATGATATCAAACGCTTACGTTTGCAATCGGAATCAAGTGTATCATTCCATTCTGAAGATTCGAGGCATCTCAGCGACTTCGTTGTGTTGCCATCGTGAAACGCAAACCCTCGATTGCAATCAATCCTTACGATGACGTCGTAGATGACGTCGTACGTATCCAATGTAGCGTTCGATGGCACGAGGAGTTTTTCGCAGAAGGTTACTAAAAAAATCAAGAGTCTCCGCCGAGTCCAGTAAATATTTAACTGATAAAACTGAGCGGAATTGAAGATATAATTTACAAAAGCTCTATACTCAATACTCAAATCTTAAAGAGGCTCTTCATGATATATATAAGAAATATTTACAAAAGCCCTATAGGCCTACGTAGCCTATATCGATAGGCTACTCATATCTTAAAGAGGCTCTTCATGAGGACTCGGGTGTCTGTATGGCTTAGTGTGAGTTTTTGCATAAGTGACAAGTCCAGCATAGGATACAGAGCCAGCAATTTCAAGGTAGTTTCCAGTTCTGTAGGCCTATCGCACAGTTTTGCTAGTTCCTCAATAAAAAATAATCTTTCCAAGATTTCGGCTGCTGTACCTTAGTGCAAGAAAGTGCCAGTTAATGCAATGGAGATGCATGAAATATGTTGCGACAATGCATCATTATTCAAGTTCATGGGCGCCGCAGATATTTTTGCAGCAGGAACAAAGCACAATGGTGACGGCTAAATTCTTAACAAGAGCTTGAAATATGCAGAGTGGGAAATCAAGAATAGGGTTGTATTTTATAGAGATTTCGAAACGTAAGTTTCTCAGTTTCAATTTGTGTATAATTAATATCATTAGTATAATTAGTATCATTATCTATCTATCTATCTATCTATCTATCTATCTATCTATCTATCTATCTATCTATCTATCTATCTATCTATCTATCTATCTATCTATCTATCTATCTATCTATCTATCTATCTATCTATCTATCTATCTATCTATCTATCTATCTATCTATCTATCTATCTATCTATCTATCTATCTATCTATCTATCTATCTATCTATCTATCTATCTATCTATCTATCTATCTATCTATCTATCTATCTATCTATCTATCTATCTATCTATCTATCTATCTATCTATCTATCTATCTATCTATCTATCTATCTATCTATCTATCTATCTATCTATCTATCTATCTATCTATCTATCTATCTATCTATCTATCTATCTATCTATCTATCTATATGATTTATATAGCGCCTTTTCAGGGGCTCTACTCAGAGGCGCTCCCGACCCAGGCCAGGTCAAAAAGAAAAGTCTTAATATTAGTATCATTAGTATAATTAGCATCATTAATATCATTAGTGCCGTTGTGCGGGGAAGTTTTTTATAAACAGAGAAGTCCCAGTTTTAAACAATGGTGCCAATTTTTCAGGTTGGCAAGTGCCCCTCTTTCCCCTATGTGCGGCCCCCATTTTCAAGTTCTCTGCTCTAAGACAGTTTCAAGCAAAAATAAGTATTAGTTTTTTTTAAATATGTTAATGAAGTAGGCTCAACATTATTATTTACCGCCACAATGTCCGATGGAGTAATCCCAGCTGTTGTCAAGGTTACATTCAATTTCCTTCACGTGACTTCCGTCAGAAAACCTATGTCCTGGCCAACATGTGAACGTTGCTGACCTCTGCGAAGGGCTCATCACCATGGTAGCATTCAGTACGACAGGAGCTGCGCTGCAGTGCGTCTCTGATGTTTTCACAAACATTTTTCATCAGCAGACAAGTCACTCTATTAGGCTTTATTGAATGCATAGCCTATATATATATATATGTATATATATATATATATAACGTTGTATCAATAAATGGATGAAAAATATGACACTGCATATTAAATATATATATTTGTATCATGCTGAACTTGAACTACAGTGCCGTAGCAACAATGAACGTGGCCCCCTCCAAGCATAATGTCCGGGCCGGCGGGGCCCCCTACAATGCAAACACCGGGATGCAGCAATTATTTTTTGCAACATACAGGGTTCATATTATAAATTTACATAGGCCTACAATGTACATGTACTCTGTATTCTGTATTTATTTCACGATTTTGTCAGTAAAACCCACACGAATTGTGCAATGGATGTCAATCACCTATGGTCACACCTTTCATTTTTTGGCACTTTTAGGGGCCCCTTCCTTGCCGGGACCCCCTTCGGTCGGAGGGTACGGAGGGCGGTCGCTACGCCTCTGTTGAACTACGACATCTTACAGCCTTGGCTGTTGAAATCGGATCAGGCAATTATGCTGGACGCCATTCCAAA
This sequence comes from Lumbricus rubellus, assembly GCA_945859605.1. NCBI lineage: Eukaryota > Metazoa > Annelida > Clitellata > Crassiclitellata > Lumbricidae > Lumbricus > Lumbricus rubellus. The sequence goes on along the minus strand of OX243811.1, from coordinate 34,142,729 downwards.
ACGTTGTGCCACAGAGAGTAATCATCTATTGTCACGTCACAGGGCATCTGCCTACATGTAGGTTACTGATGCTTCACTTTGGGCCTTCATGGCCGTCACTCACTTTGGTCCGCGGCTCATGGTCAATAATTGCTAGCTCCATAGGCATAGATATTATCTCTATATTTATTTTATCTATGGCTAGCTCCTGCCTCTGTTCTTGGTTCGGCTGTTTGAATGGTCTCCCTATGGAGTTGCCACTCTTACCTAAGGGATCTTTCTGGCATAGTCTATGGTCTATTTAAAACGATTATTCGTTGAAAAAACGCAAAGCATATGCATTGAGATTATTCGTGTTTTCCTTTGGTTTCGTCATACCTGAGCAGTTGGAAATTGGTCTGTGAGGTCGACCAGTGACTTCCACACCAGGTGACTGAACGCACTTGACGTCTTCCTTCGTCATTCCGTCGGCGAATAGTTCTCCCCATTGACAAGCAATCGTTTCCATTTGACCGATTCTCAGAAAACTAAATTCCGACTCGTCCCTTTCCAACCCACACGATACGGCTGAAATTAAATCGCATCCAGAGCCAATTAAAGAATTTATAAAAGAAATTAAATGAAGTATGGGTTAGCAAGTAGGCTACACACATCTTTTCCCGCCAACTCAATGCAAAATTATTACGTCACCCTGCCACAGCGTACAATACATTAATACAACATCCTTCTTCAAGTTATGTCTTACCGTGCCATAAAACTATCCTTCTTAGTTAAATTTATTTGTTTATGTTATGTTTGTAGGAACCTTCAAGGAATAAAATTTTGATTATGAATATGGTTATGGTTAAATTCAGAATTGTGCATTATTGTAAAGGAGCAATACAAATTTAAAAAAACGAAAGACCCGTGATTCTCTAAAAGCACGAATTCGAGCAAACAATCAAGGTGTGCAATAAGTGAGCAGGTAAAAATTATGTTGCCCTATGTTACTTTGATGTAAAATATTTCTGACATAATTTTTATAGAAAGATAAGCAACCTTGACACGTCTTTATATCTCTCCAACGTCCGTCGATGCAAACAGACGTTCTTGAAGTGCCTCCCTCTTTGAATGCGTTGCCCAACGTGCATGTGAAGACGGCTATCGCTGAGTAGCGATCAACGTAGACGTCTCCTATGATTGTGTACGGAATACTGCGAGGCATCGGAAGGCATCGAGGAGGAAGCACGACATCTATAGCACCAAAGGAAAAACAAGAAATCGAATCAGAGGAAGTCGGACTAATCTCTTTCCTAATGCTATCCCGGAGCCATTGACAGCTCTGATTCTCATTTGAATTGGAAAGAACATATTTTACAGATTGCCAAAAATGTAGCTAAGAACATAGGTATACTACGAAGAATACGCCATAACTTGCCTTCGAATATCCTCACTAACCTCTATTATACGCTTGTCTATCCGTATTTTTCATACTGTAATATCTCTTGGGGTGTTAACTATTCTCAAACTCTCCAATGCTTGGTTGTACTTCAGAAATTGGCCATAAGAACTGTCTACCATATACATTGGAGACTTAGTACCAAGGACACCTTCAAAATTAACCGTATATTAACTACATTGGGCATCAATAGGCTCCAAACTGGCCTCTTTATGTATCGGTACCACAATAATTTGTTACCACCTTGTTTTAATAATTATTTTAAATTGGCATCCTCTGTGCATCAACATTACACTAGACATGCAGCTGATTACCGACCTGATTTTGCTAGAATCAATCCGAAGCTATTTTCCATTAAATGCCAGGGCCCAATCACATGGAACTCCTTACCACTAGATATAACCTCCCTTCCAACTTTGAGCAGGTTTAAGAGAGCTCTTAAGTTATATCTAACTGAAGAATGATCATTGAACTGTATTAACCTGCATGAGATCTTTCTTTTAAAGTATTCTGGTGCATGATCTGACCTACAGAGTATCATACAGTGTTTTCCCTTTTGCCACAGCTGTTCTGACCTTTGTTTGCTAATATGATCACTTCAGTTTGGAAATCTCAAGTTTGTTTTTATTTTCTTTCTTAACTGACTAGCAGTACCCATATGTTTGCACTGAGATAATTAGTTAAGCTATATGTATTGAATCTGTTTACAATGTCTGATCTGCCATTCCACCAACGACTGATACTGGGGTTCCTCTGATAGCGGGACTTGTCCCTTTGGGGTTCCCCTTTAAGTGCTCAACCGTATGCGATCCTTTGCTTTATAATGAACTGTTTATTCTTATGATACGCTGTTTTATTCCTTCTGTTATGTTAATCATTAATGTTAATGCTATTATTCTGGGTTTTTTGTTTTGTCTTGATCAATGTGCTACGGTTGTTGCCTTAATAAATGGTATTTGATTTGATTTGATTTGATTTGATTCAGAAGTTCAGTTGATCAGGGTTAACTCAAAATCACCGTGGCTGAGAAAATGAAACCTAGTCAAGTCTTTAAGACAAACACTTGATATCGTATCGACGTATCGTATAAGCTTATATATCTAAAAATTTACATAGCGCCTCTCGCAGCATAGGCTATTCAGAGGCACTTGTAAAACGCTAAAGGAAAAAATTCTTATTCTATATGCTATTATAGATCTACAATGTATATAAGCTTACATTTACTGATTTGCTCCTTCTATTGTTACTATGCTCACTTTATTGCTGTTAATGCTCCACTTTTGCAGCAGATTACAGAATACAGCCCCAGGCGATCGAGTTTGAAGCTCTAATTGCTAATAGGCAAAAATTCTAAAGACAATGCGGATCGAACCATTCCTGCAATATAGACCCCTGGGGTTTGAACCAAGACAAGTATTCTTGACTGGGCTTAAGGTAGACGGCAGCCTAACTTGTTGGACTGCTTTGGCTAAGGAACCTGTTTGCCTGTAGGAAAAAGCAACATGGATGGGAATGATGGATGGCCTCATTCTTCCCTCCTTTAAGCCTTAACCTTTTACCGACCTATATAATTATTATATCCTATAGAGTATAGAGTATAGACCTATACCATTTAATACACTTTGATAGGTAGGCCTAAAGGGTTAAGGCAATTTTAAGCCACTGGTGCATGTGCCTTGTACCTGACTCTGGCGACGTGCTGAATGGAGATCTGCAAGGAAACAATAAATCGTACTATGGCCAAGAAAAACATAATTATACAATGTATATTGGCCTATGCGTAGGCCTGCGCACGCATACTCATTACTCACATAGGCCTACATAATAGTACATAATTGTTTATATTAGATATAATTATATAGACGGGTAGAGCAGTGCGATCGATACCAAAAGGCAGTGAACCAATGGATTGAAGGTTGCACTATTTTATATAGACCCTATACAGTTAATAAAATTATGCTGTAACTGCATGTAGTCTACTTTACTTCGTATAGGATCTGTGCTGTCACCTGCATGTCGTTGTTCTGTCGTAATTTCCAGATGTCCTGTTGTTGGCATATCAAGCGATTCAGAGGTACTTGATCTGCGATTGGATGTGGGATTGTTTTGAATAGGTGATAGCGTTGTAGAGTGATGTAACGTGGTGAGTGATTCAGATGGACTTCCAGGGACCTTAGAAGTTAAATGAGGCGTTGATACGGTTAAAGGCGATTTCGAGAGCGAAGAACTGTGCTCAGTTGTTGTTGTTGAGAATGGTTTGTCAGTCAAAGAATCGCTTACGAGAGATAACGGTCCTGTAGTAGAGGATGATAGGTCCGTGAATTCTAGTGACAGCTCTTCGTCGCTAATAGAAGTACTTAGAATCGATGGGTATAATTGCGTCAATGTAGTTGTTTCTGTCAGCGCAGTTGTCGTAGCTGTTGATATAATATATACGTTTGATGTTGCTTCTACCGTAGCATGAGATTGGACATCATTGAATGTAGAGTCTTGAATAGGTAATGAGGTGGAGGAGTAATGATATACCATGGTTACTGAATCTGATTGACCTCCAACGACCTTCGAACTGGAATGTGTCACTGGTGCCATCGAATCAGACGTCTTCGATAGCGAATCATCGGATTCGGATGTTGTTGTGAGTGGATCGCTTGCAACAGAGGTTGTATGCATTGTTGCAGTTGACGAAAGATCTTTGTTGCTGACAGAACTGCTTGGAAGCGATGAGTGCATTAAAATAGATGTTCCGGGCAAGCTTGGTGTTGTAACTGCTGGTCTTATGCTATCTGTTATCGAGGTTTTAAAAGCCGATGTTGAAAGCGTTGTCTGCGTTGTCGCTGATGAAGGTGATTCTGCAGCTGGAGTTGTGTAAGTTGTTGCCGTTGTTGTTGTGGTCGTCGTCGTCGTCGGTGTTGCTTTAGTTGTTGTCGCGACATATGCGGAAGCTGTAGTCGAAGTAGCACTTGTAGTTGCAGCAGTTGTCGTCGCTGAAGTGCTCGTTGTTGAATCATCCGTAGTAGTTGTTGAATCATCTATAGCAGTTGTTGTCATAGCATTTGTTGGATTATCTATAGCAGTTGTTGTTATCACAGTTGTTGAATCATCTATGGCAGTTGTTGTCATAGTAGTTGTTGAATCGTCCATAACTTCTATAGCAGTTGTTGTCATAGCATTTGTTGGATTATCTATAGCAGTTGTTGTCAAAACAGTTGTTGAATCATCTATGGCAGTTGTTGTCAAAACAGTTGTTGGATTATCTATAGCAGTTGTTGTCAAAACAGTTGTTGGATTATCTATAGCAGTTGTTGTTATCACAGTTGTTGAATCATCTATGGCAGTTGTTGTCATAACAGATGTTGGATTGTATATAGCAGTTGTTGTCATAGCAGTTGTTGGATCATCTATAGCAGTTGTTGTCATAGCAGTTGTTGAATCATCTATGGCAGTCGTTGTCATAGCAGTTGTTGAATTATCTATGGCAGTTGTTGGATTATCTATAAATGAACAGAAAATTGAAGGACTTATTATCTCCATCTTTCTCTATAACAATAATTGTGCATCTGACGACAATTTTCGGCTTTACTGTACTAAAACCCAAAAGCAGGATGTTACAGTTTACAATAATAATAGTAAATAATACCATTATATCATGTAAAAAGTAAATAATATCACCATACAGAAATTACAGATTACAGTTCATAGAGCCCACGCACACGCAACAGCGTGCCACGTTGTGATTCCCCTCAAGCTTACCAGGAAGCAACTGATAGGCTTGGACTTCTCCCAAGATCAGTTTCCTCGAATCCGATGTGTCCTGAATTCTTATGAAGAGATATCTTCCGGGTTTTATGTCCGGTGAGCAAAAATAGTGATATCCATGTTTTTGCGCAAGACCTTCTGCACCAACTTCTGCACAAGTCGAAGCTCCCACGAGGTCCAACCGTCCGTTACTGCATACTGGCGAGTTGGTTAGTCCAATAATGAAATTGGCCAACAGTATAGTGTCACTGCCTGAAGAAACATAATGTAATGTAATTAATTTACGGCTACACGATAGAACTGAACGACAGGCGAGTTTCGTGTAATGCAATTGTAATGCAATGCGAAAGAATGCGACGTCATGTGATGCTTTGTATTCTATTATTATTATACATGTAGATCGATGAAATAGACTAGAGTGTCATGTATTGTAAAGAAAGTTGTAGCGCAGTGCTCATGCACAGAATCAATGCAATAGCCGTGGCAAATGTTTGAATAGAAAGGCGCATATATACTCAGGCTACAGTCACGCCATTCATGCCATGGGTGGCCCTCAGTTTGTCCTTCATGTAGCCTATTATGAGATCGCAGGGTGGTTCATAACCAGAAGCAACGAGTAAATAAACTAAACCTTTTTTCTATAATAATGCCGATTGCTAGTTATTTCCCATTCACTCATACTCGTGACGGCTGCACAAAGCACATGCTTTTGTCAGTAGTCTGGTTGATTTATGTAGGCCTACTGCCCCTATAATTATGTGACTTCCTATGGCGCAGGGTTAGATTGCTAGGATGTAGGCTTATGCTGTCTACAGCTACCTGACATATATAATCCTGTCTCTGATTATCATAAGTCATTGAGTTCAGTCTACTGATACCGATGTAAAACTGTCATGGCAGATTTTGCTCCATTAACCCTTTAATGCCGGAGGGTACATAATTTCCCATACCACTTACTACCTTCTCGGCATTAAAAGGTTAATGCCTATGTGATACTATGTGTTAGGGATATATGAAGATTAAAAAATTATCTGACAGTAGACTTCATCGCTCTGTAAGGCAAGGTAATCGATGGCATGCGCCGTGGTTTTACCGTCATCTGCACCATGAAAATTCACTTGTATCGCTTATAAGGTGACGATGGCCGAAGTTTATAATTCTCTTTTGGTTTGTTTCAATCAATCAATCAATCAATCAATCAATCATTGATTTGGGAAACCTCATCCATTCAGTTTTCAGCTATCAAAGATCTCGCTAACTAATAATATCCGAATGGATCAGACTCGAATCTATTGGATTAAAGAAGCCATCATCGACCGATCACGTGTAGGCCTATACATTTACGATGACGGTGCTCCATAAGTAGTATAACCCATTATGAGCGAACTATCTTATTTCGAATCCATGCACAGGGTCCAACGGGATTCATTTGATCATAGTCAATATACTGCAGTGGACCAGAATTGTTGATATGCATGATCATTACACAAGGGTGAGCAAAGGTCTGAGTGTGTCTTATGCACGTACAAATTACCGTAGATTCTCAATATACTGCAGTGGACCAAAAATTTGGAATGCAATACCCACAAGTATCCAGTCTTTACCTACATACTCGCAATTCAAAAAGCACTGGAGAGACCATCTTAATTTAAGAGAGCGTGATTAAATGCATCTACACTGTGTCCACGATAAAGTAGAACCCAAAATAAAGTGCTATAACTCGGTCAAAACTTGTAGGATTTGTCTGAAATTTTACACACAACAACGGTGACCATATATACACGAGATCCTAAAGCCGATTTGAAATATTCGTGAGTTTGCCAAATTTATGAGCGTTTGAGATAGAGCACCGAAAAATGCAACTTTCCAACATGCAAACGTTAAAGTAGAACCCTAAACTTTGTGAAATATCTTCGTTAATTGCAGTATTATAAAAAAAATGGTTTTCAGCGCAGAGGACATTTTTTACAACCAGCTAGGCTACTGTTACGTAAAAAAGGTCTCGTAGTGTGTCTGTTTCCGCAAATGTCGCTTATAAACAACAGCCTATGTATCCACTGCGCTAACCAGAAAAATGACGTTATGCTATGCGTTTTACTGTTTGGTAACTTGGTTTCTGAACCACCCAATTTCAATCAATCAATCAATCAAATTTTTTTTATTGAGCCAGAGAAAAGCACACAAGGTACATATCATCACATAAAAATAAAACATGAATGTTATTGGCAACAAAAGGAAACCCAGAAGGGACTGCAGAGTCCCGCTGGTTAGGGCCACCTAAGCACATTTTCTGGTTCTAGGCGTTAACAAATTCAGCACAATAAAATTATATTCTATTTTCCATCATATATGCAATAAATCAAAAATAAATCAAAACTTAACTACGAAAATTAAACGTTCCAAATTTTAACATTACGATATTACATAATGCAAACACGTCTTAATTTTTAAAAATAAATCAATACCAAACTGAAAAAAGTAAGAAAACCTTAAGTAAAAAACATAAAGCCTTAACTAAGTAGGGAGAAGGAAGTTTAAAGTATGAACCCGACTAACAGTTCTGGTTAATCAACCATAAACCCAAGCAATGCTTAAATGACTTAAGAATTGGGATACTGCGAAGGTTTAGAGGTATTCTATTCCATTCAATAGGACCTGCATACTTAATGGAGAATTTTCTTGAGTTTGTTCGGGCGCGCACAGTTCTATATGAGGCTAAGTTTCTCGTGTTGTATGAGTGTATTTCTGAGGCTAGAGTAAAGAGATTGGCATGGGAGATAGGCAATGTGTTATATGTATATCGATGCATGAACTCACACATCTGCAGTTGCTTAATTTGTAAAACTTTTAGAATCCCGAGCTGCGTGAATAGTTTTTCTGAGTGTGAGTTGTAAGGAGAACCGGCTATTAATCTGACAATTCTCTTCTGCAAGACAATAATTCTGTGAAATCGAGAGTTGTAGTTAGATGCCCAAATCATGTTACAATAGGATATGTACGGGTATATCATAGAGTAGTACAAAGTGAGCAAAATGTTTCTAGGCAGTAAGTAAGATATTCGCTTAAGTATACCTATGTTTTTAGACAGTTTTAATGCAATGTGTTCAATGTGTACACTCCAAGTGAGATGTTGGTCCACATAGACTCCAAGGAATTTTACAGATTCTACTTGTGGAATATCAATATTGTCTATGTGGACTTTTCCCTTCAGTTGTGGTGTTGCTTTCCTATGAGAGCAGAAAAGAATGAAGTTGGTTTTTGTCAAGTTAAGAGATAGCTTGCTTGCTTTAAACCAGTCAGACACTAGTACAAGTTCTTCTTTAAGGATTCGGAATAATTCCTCATAGGATTTGTGAGAGAGGAAAATATTAGAATCGTCAGCGAAAAGTACAAAGTGTAGGATGGGGGATACATTCGGAAGGTCGTTAATGTAAATCAGGAATAATAGAGGACCCAATATTGACCCTTGGGGTACTCCAAATTTAATCGATTTCCAACTTGATGTTATGCCATTACATTTAACTTGTTGCTGTCTACCACTAAGGTAATCTTTAAACCAAGAAAGAGGGATTCCTCTTATGCCGTAGCTTTCAAGTTTCTTAATTAATATATTATGATTTACAGTATCGAAAGCTTTGGTTAAATCTAAAAATAGTCCTATAGAAAATTCATTTTTATCAATGGCTTCTGTAATCTTATCTTGAATATTTATCAGTGACATTGCCGTCGAGTGGCCCGACCTAAAACCATGTTGAAAGGGATGCAAAATATTTAGTTTAGAGATATAATCGTATAGTCGCTGATACATCACTTTTTCTAATAGTTTCGAAAAAAAAGGCAGTATAGAGATCGGTCTATAATTTGCTACATCATCTCTATTGCCTTGTTTAAATATAGGTGTAATTGAGGATTTTTTCAGTTTATCAGGTATTATTCCTGTTGATAATGAGCAATTAATTATGTCAGTCAGAGGGATAGCAATAAGGTCTAAGTTTGGACTAACTATACTAGGATCAAGTTGATCGGGTCCCGGACTGTGAGTGCGCTTCAGAGTCTGATTAAATTCCATCAGTTCTTGAGGCGATGTTGGGTTGACAGCAAAAGAGTTAAGGGGTGGCGGTTTAAGATACTGCATAAACGAAGTACTCGGGTCCAAGATTTTATCAGATAAATTCTGAGCAATTCCAGCAAAATAACTATTGAACTTTTCTGCCATTAATTTATTATCAGTTATAGGCTTTCCATTAATAGTCAACGATTCAATTATATTATCATCAGTTTTCGAGTTAACTATAGATTTTATCACATTCCAGGTCTTTTTTATATCTTTATTATATTTTAAGAACTCGGCAGCATAGTAATTACGTTCAGCTTTAATTTTGATAGATTTGAATTTGTTTCTATATGCAATAAACCTATTTTTATTTGTTGGAGTTGGGTTTTTTATATATTTTTGGTACAAATTAGCTTTTTTTCTACATGATTTTAAGAGCCCCTTAGTCATCCATGGATGATCGAAAGACCGTGGGTTACGCTTCTTAACTGTTATGAGTGGGAAGGCTGTGTTGTATACATTCGTGTACATATCGAGAAAAGTTTCATAAGCTTTTTGTGGGTCACCTACAATGCACAGGTCTGAGACTTGTTGAACTTTATAAGTAGCGCTATAGTAACGACTATGTTGACTCTACTATTGTATAGTCGGATGTTCTTGTTCCTTAGTTCTTGACTAAGCTTCCGTGCAAGGAGAGCTAATGGCGAGTTTAAGTTCTGAGACATTTCTGTTATTCATCATATTAAATCTCTTATCTATAAAGATCATCAGCTTCGTTTCTTAACAGGTTATGGGCCCAGTGCACAAGATGATCTCAAAGAGTAAAAGAGTTTAGGATGCGATACTTTAATAAGGAAAATCCGGTCAACTACGCGGTAAAGCGTGACATGTGACTGTTCTCTTCGTCGTGACAGAAATGCAAGAGTCAGTTGTTTATTTCTTTTCTCCGAAAGAATAAAGATGACGGATAAAGGTAAAATCGCAAAGTTGAATAATCAGAACTATCAAACGTGGAAGTTTAAAGTTGAACTCCTGTTAATTAAAGAGGATTTGTGGGACACTGTCATTAAAGAAACTCCTAATCCTATTACGGAAGCGTGGCAAAGTAAAGATGGAAAAGCACGAGCCACGATAGGCTTGTTAGTTGAAGATAATCAACTTCATCTAATAAGAAAGCAAACTACGGCAAAGGGTTCATGGGAAGAACTGAAAAAGTATCACCAAAAGGCAACACTGTCCAGTAAAGTAAATTTATTAAGGAAACTGTGTGCATTAAAGTTAACAGAGCATGGCGATATGCAAAACCATCTAGCAGAAATGGAGAATTTAATCGACCAGCTAACTTCGTTGGGTGAAACGTTGGCAGAGCATTTAACAGTCGCTTTCTTTCTCAGTAGTCTTCCAGAAAGTTATGGAACACTGATTACAGCATTAGAAAGCAGACCTGAAGATGATATGACTGTGGAATTAGTCAAAGGAAAATTGCTTGAAGAGTCTACAAGAAGGACAAGTAATTTCGCAACACATAAAGGACAAGAATTAAAGGCTTTAAAAGCAACAAAACCTGAAGCAAATCCTAAAGAATCTCGCACATGTTTTTTCTGTAAAAAGCCTAACCACCTAAAAAGGGACTGCAGAAAGTACATTCAGTGGAAAGAAAGAAACACAGACCATGTGGCAAAAACATTGAGAGAAAATTTCATTGAAGAAAAACCTCCAGAAAAAGTAGCACATACATGTCTTAAAGCATACGAAAAAGACATCAGTTGTATTTGGCATGTTGACTCAGGTGCAACAACACACATGTGTAGTAACAGAAATTTCTTCTTGAACATTAACAGACAGTATAAAAGTGAAGTTTTTCTCGCAGATGGTCGGAAGATTCAAACTGCAGGAAGTGGTGAGGTAATGATTAATTTCATAAAGGAAAATGGAGAGATACATGTTGCAAAATTGTGTGAAGTCTTGTACGTTCCACAATTGAAAGGAAATTTACTATCAGTAAAGAAACTTGTCAATAAAGGTTGTGAAGTGGTTTTCAAAGAAAACAATTGCATCATAATAAAGGATGGAGAAACAATAGCAATTGCAGATGACAAAAATGATTTGTTTGAAGTGAGAATCTCTGAACAAACCAATAAAGTAAAACAAACCCATATTGCACAGGTTGCACAAAGTTGCACAGGTTGCATACACGTTTGGCACAACAGAATGGGACACAGAGATTCAAAAGCTATACAGAACATGGTGAATCAGAATAAAGTATCAGGGATCGTCATCAAGCCGTGTAAATTCTCAGGTGTATGTGAATGTTGTATTGAAGCAAAGATGACAAGAAAGTCTATTCCAAAGAAGTCAGATTCCAAGTCAGCTGAAATTCTAGACTTAATACATACAGATGTCTGTGGACCAATGCAGACAACAACACCAGGTGGGAAAAGATATTTCATGACGATGATTGATGATCACAGTAAATATACAGAAGTGTATTTATTGGCAAATAAATCTGAAGTACCTGACAAAATTCAAGAGTATGTCAAGCATGTCCAGACAAAATTCGGTAAAACACCGAAAAGAATTCGTTCAGATAGAGGAGGGGAATATACAGCCGAAAGGTTACAGAAATTCATGAAGAGTGAAGGAATTCAAGCTGAATTCACAACCCCCTATACACCGCAACAGAATGGTTGTGCTGAAAGAAAGAACCGTTATCTTACTGAGATGACAAGATGTATGTTAAATGATGCAGATCTACCGCTAAAATATTGGGGCGAATCCATTATGACAGCGAATCATTTACAGAACAGATTACCAGTTGAAGGTATTGAAGGCACTCCTTTTGAAAGATGGAACAAAAGGAAACCAAATCTAAGCTACATAAAGAAATTCGGATCAAAAGCTTACGTAGCAATTCCAGCAGAAAAAAGACAGAAATTGGATGACAAAGCCAAGAAATTAACTTTTGTAGGTTATGAAAAAGGTACAAAAGGTTACAGACTACTAGGTGTGAACACGGACAAAGTGTACATTAGTAGAGATGTGATATTTCTTGAGACTGATCCACATTTATCAGAAGTGAGTAATTCAGACATTGATGTTGAAGAGAAGTCATCAAATTCAGACTTTGATGATGAAATTGTTCAATTTCCAACACACAAATTACCAGAGGAGGTAATAATTCAACATGATACAGAAACTACAGACTCACAGGTAAACTTAAGGAGATCAGAAAGAGTTAACAAAGGTAAACCAGCTGAAAGGTTAATTGAAACAATTAATAAAGTAACAACGGCTGAGTCAGAACCAAGAAATTATAAGGAAGCAATATCTTGTAAACAGCAACAATCCTGGCGGAAAGCTATGGATGAAGAAATAAAATCCCTTAATGAAAATGGAACATGGATCTTAACAGAACTACCTGAAAACAAAACAGCAATTGGTAGTAAATGGGTTTACAAAATCAAAAGGGATGAAAAAGGAAATATAACAAGATATAAAGCACGTTTAGTTGCACAAGGATATTCTCAGAAATTTGGAGAAGATTATGATGAAGTTTTTGCTCCTGTGGCAAAACCATCAACATTGAGAACTATCTTGACTATAGCAGGAATTAAAGGCATGACGGTAAAACACTATGATGTGGAAACAGCTTACCTGAATGGCGATTTATCTCATGAAGTGTACATGAAACAACCTGATGGATATCAGAAAGGCGCTGCAGAAGTTGTCTGTAAACTGGAAAAGAATTTATATGGACTCAAGCAAGGAGCTAATGAATGGAACAAAAAGCTCAATGAAGTACTTATCACTAATGGATTCAAGAGAAGTGATAATGATCTATGTCTATATTCAAAACAGTACGATGATGGATGGATTTATATTTCAATTCATGTGGATGACTTAATTGTGGCAGCAACAAAAGTTTCAATGATAAAGGAATTTGAAGAAGTTATGAATGAAACTCTGATCATGAAAGATCTGGGTGATTTGAAATATTATCTCGGAATACATTTCGAGAGGGATGAGCAAGGAATTTTCTTGTTACATCAAACAAGTTATATTGAAAACAAACTGAAGAAATACAACTTGGAAAACTGCAGACCATCAAATATTCCAGTCGACCCAGGGTATCAAAAGAGACAAGAAGTCGAAATTGATAAAGAAAATAAGGAGATGTACAGAAGTGCAATTGGAGCACTAAACTACCTAGCAACCAATACTAGACCTGATATTGCAGTTGGTACATCAATACTCTCAAGATCTGTTAACAATCCAAAAGAAAGTGATTGGGTTGAGGTAAAAAGAATCTACCGTTACTTAAATCACACTAAAGATATGAAACTCAAATTGGGAGATGTCAACGAAACAAAAGTACAGTTGATTGGTTATGTTGATGCAGATTGGGGTGGAGATGCCAAGGACAGAAAATCAAATACAGGGTATGTTTTCAAATATTTTGGAGCACCGATATCTTGGTCAAGTAGGAAACAAGCTATGGTAACATTATCATCAACTGAGGCCGAATATATTGCTTTGACTGAAGCTGCTCAAGAATCAATCTGGTTGAGACGACTATTGGAGGATTTAAATCAAAACATAGTTGAACCTACTGTGTTGTTTGAGGATAACCAAAGTTGTATAAAACTGTTGCAGAATGAGAAAGCCAGTCACAGAACAAAGCATATCGGAACTAAATATCATTTTGTACGAGATATGTACAGAAATAAGGAACTTGACATTAAGTATTGTCCTAGTGAACATATGATAGCTGATCTCTTAACCAAACCTCTAGAAGCAGTTAAAACTAGGAAGTTTACTTGTGAAATTGGGTTAACTTGAGAGAACAGTATATTTTGTTATTAGGATAAATTAGTCGTTAAGGAGGGGTGTTGAACTTTATAAGTAGCGCTATAGTAACGACTATGTTGACTCTACTATTGTATAGTCGGATGTTCTTGTTCCTTAGTTCTTGACTAAGCTTCCGTGCAAGGAGAGCTAATGGCGAGTTTAAGTTCTGAGACATTTCTGTTATTCATCATATTAAATCTCTTATCTATAAAGATCATCAGCTTCGTTTCTTAACAAGACTGGGGTGAAATCTAGTTGAGATAGAAGGAATCTAAATTGTTCCATCGCCTGTTCATTCACTATTCGTGTAGTATAAGAAGTTGGCTTGTCTTGTTTAGTGGGTTGCGTATGATACCAACCCATAATAGGTAAATGATCTGCAATGTCAGTAACAATAATCGAGGAGTTCATAATCCTAGGCCATGTATTTGTGAATATGTTGTCAATTAGTGTGGCTGAAGTGTCAGTTATACGTGTAGGCTGTAGTATGGCAGGTATAAAGTGATGAGATGAGATGCAGTCGAGAAAATTGCTAGTGAGCGCATGATCACTATGTTTCAACAAATCAATGTTGAAATCACCCATCAAAACTATCTCTTTTTTAGTTTCCGCTAGCTCAGATAATAGTTGATTAAATTCTTCATTAAATATCGTCAGAGGAGTTCCATGTGTTCGGTATATAACTCCCATTATGAGTTGAGTGCCTTTCTGTTGGGGAACCTTTATGAATAGACTTTCATACGAATTGTGTAATGAATTGTGCTTCAGTGGAGGTAATTCTTGGAAGTCCATATCTTTCTTTATATAGAAGCCTACACCGCCCCCTCCCTGACCAGTAGCCCTTGGCTTTTGTACACAATTGTAGCCTTCAATCTGTACAGTATCAGATGAAAGTGCGTCCAACCATGTTTCTGTCACGGCCAGGATCCCTACCGGTAGCTGGTGCAGAAGAAGTCGTATGTCAGTTAATTTAGGAGATATACTTCTACAATTGATATGCATGAATGAACATAGGCCCGAGTTGTTACTCATTTTCAGGCTCAACTGAAGAGGAGTGTTATAGCCATGGTCTATTGGTTTGGTCACATAATAATTGTCGTCCGGATCTAGGTCAGAGTTGTTTATAAGTGGGTTATTCCCTTGGTCCTCATCGAAAAATTTAATCTTAGGGAATTCCCTACTCGTTTGTAATCTTGGCTGAGTATCAACAGCTTCTGTTAAGCAAGCAATAAAATCATCTGCGTTAGTTATGTGGTTAAAGGGCAACATAGATGCTAGACATCTGTGGCAATTCCAGCAGTTAGGGTTTACAGAGTTCGATGGTTGAATCATACAACATCTATAATGATAGTAGTAGTTGCACATACAGCATTGGATTAGCTTATAGTCATGGTCAACAGACTCAGGGTTCTTACATAGGTAGCATAGGTTCAAATTGTCCATTCAATAAACACGATCAACTAATAAACACGATCAACTAATAAACACAATCAACTAATAAACACAATCAACTAGTAAACACAATCAAAGATGGTCCATCGACTGAGAGCGATCCGAAGAGTTGCTCCGATCATTGCACGGAAAGTAAACAATCATTCACCAACAAAAATTCAGTTCTGATCATAAGACATAGTTACTTCTTACTGTTACATAGACGATAGAGATGCTTCTTACTGATTACTCAGGCGAATCCGGGTCAAAGAAGAGATGACGAAAACGTAAAGAGTAACTAGTAGTATAATCCCGGTTGATCCAGGTTGCTGATCGAAGTTATTCTTGCTGGCTTTTCGACCAGGGAATTCGTTTTGCGGATGAAAATCAAGCCACCTGCCGACCAGGTCGAATGGATTTTCTTTTCTCTGACCAACTTCCTGGTCATCGAGTAGATGTGAGCATTGTCCTTGGTAAGATGTTCATTTATGTATATGCGATCTGCGTTTGAAGACGACGGTAGCGTGCGTAGAGTTTTCTTCGCCGAGAAGACCTGATCTCTAGCTCGCCGCGACGTGAAACTGATGAGGATTGGGCGATGCTTGTCTTTGTCGCTCCGCGAGATCCTGTGAGCATAAGATATATCTGATTCATCGATTTCCAGACCAAGGCGATCCCGACATAGCTCTACAGCTATAGTTGTTTCGTCGTGGGTTGGTTTAGTCGTAGGTCGATGAGATACTACCTCTGCATGTGTTGGTAGATTAACAGGTGACTCGGGAAGGCCATATACAATCAAGTTGTTCAATCTGCTTGTATTCTCCACATCGTTTACGCGTTGATTCAATTTCTTGTTTTCTTCTTCCAGATTTGATATCTTAAGATTTAGAGTAGAAGTCGCTTTAGTAACCAGATCCTCCGCGAATCTTTCGAGTGTTTGACGGGTTGTCGCTTCAAATTTTGCCTCGAGCTTTGCGAACATTGTTTCGATCGTGTTGTTTATGTCAGATGATAGGCGAGCAAGAATGGCGGCGATGACCCGTTCGTCCTGTACCGCCTCAACGAGGTCATCCAACTTCGCTCCTTTTTTCGACATTATCCGTTTCAAAATTGAATTAGTTCCGTCCGAAGTAGCTCCAGCTCGATTAATCCGTCATTTAGTTAGTTTAAATGTTTGTTCACTCTCGTTAATCGTTGCAAAAAGGTGAATTTAAAACTCCGGACCACACCCAGCGATTCTTACTCCAACGCCATCTATCGTTCATTATGAGCGTTATTCAAAAGGGTATATCTTCGTAACCGTTCAATAAAATGTAATACAATTTGCAGGGTATGGATGGAAAAGACTGCAGATCATGTGCTCCAAATTTGGTACCTATAATACTGCAATTAACCAAGATATTTCACAAAGTTTAGGGTTCTACTTTAACGTTTGCATGTTGGAAAGTTGCATTTTTCGGTGCTCTATCTCAAACGCTCATAAATTTGGCAAACTCACGATTATTTCAAATCGGCTTTAGGATCTCGTGTATATATGGCCACCGTTGTTGTTTGTGAAATTTCAGACAAATCCTACAAGTTTTGACCGAGTTATGGCACTTTATTTTGGGTTCTACTTTATCGTGGACACAGTGTAGTTTGTTTTTCTATTTGTCGGTATCTCATAGGCTTGTATGTTGTTCTATTAAATGTCAAGTTATCATTATCTTCAGTATTATCAGCATGTTCTGTTTCTATACAACCAACATTAAGCTGAGCTATAGGGTGGGCCCTCCCCAGCGGGGCTACTGCCCCTTCTGGGTCTTCCCCTTTCCTGGTTGATACAATGAAATGTGCTTCTGATAATTTTCTGTTCAAAAGTGTTATATTAATATGTTTATCAGACAGTATGAACACGTTGTCTAGTTAAGTTGCAATGTGTAAAGGTTGTGTTTTATATGCTCCAAGGAGAAATAAACGATTTGATTTGATTTGAAGTGTGAAAATCAGTCTAATCTAAAGTGTATAACGCATTTAGATTAGACTGATTTTCACACTTGCCTATGATAAAATGAATCCCGTTGGACCCTGTGGACTCGAGATAAGACAGTTCTCTTCTGTTTTATTTGGACTGTAGATGTTTTGAACAGGCGCACTATAAATGGACAAGAATTGCTTTTTATACGCGCTCAAATGAAATCCGAGTGGCGTTCGGGAGCAGAATAAATTAACCTACTTGTAAGGCACAATTCTGCAGTTGTGATCGACACCTTGCTTATGTGGAGCGAACTTTCCAAATCAACCGCCCACCATGGATTCTTCTGATATGTTGTCGCCGATGCTCCCCAGCAGAAGTTAGTGTAAATGCCGTCGCAACGGTGACAGTAGCATTCAAGGAGGATGTACATATCATCCACAGCATATCCAGACGCACAACTTAGATCGGCTGTTGAACTCTGGCAAGTAGTCTTCCTAAACGCCACGTTAGCACCTGGAAACACATGTGTATACAAAGGCGTTACCTAAAAATCAAGACCCCGCAGATTACTTTCATCCGCTCTGATTTGGCATTTCACGTTCTATCCATAGCTATCATCTTCTGCAGATTCGGGCTATATATAGGTCCATGCAGTTGTTGATTACAGTACCGACTCGTTGTTTCGCCAATGAATTTAGTTGATAACACTATTGCAAATACTAAGACGCGTACGGTAGGCCTACTATACTACTACCGGTACTACTTTTCACCGGGATTTCTGCGCTGAAAGTGCGCTCTTTCAATTTGTAGATACGATGCGAGACGATTAATAGCCTACTAATCTCACCCAAAGAAACCTCTTCCAAGCTATTCGGAATGTTTTCGCACGTAATGTCACCAAAACCTCAAAGAACACCGCATCACACCTCAAATCTCTCCACTGGCTAAAAATACCTGAACGAATAGAATAATTTAGTTACATCCGATGCAGCACACCAATCGTCCCAGCCATCCTACATGTACCTCCGTCAGTTGTTCATGGTTCAACCACTTTGCTCAACCCACCTGACACTTCTGCGACCTTCGGTAACCTCATCGCTGAAATCTGCAAATTACTCCATGGCCTTAGCTGTCCAGCCTCTTTGGAACAAACTCCCTCAACATTACGACAAACATTTGACCATCCTACGAGGTCACAAAAACCTCACATCTCCACATAAAGTGATGTGCACTCAAAACTGGAAACATTGGTTTTTCACAGATCTATTCTATGCCAACTCCGCCACTGGTTGCACCCTGCAAGTGCCAGTCCCAAGTCTGGATAAAGGAGGAGAGCGATACTTCTCATCGTTGTTATGGCAGTGTCTCTAAGCAGCAGCAAGGCCGAAAGTCTTTGCCATTCCTAGTGAATGAATCTGTGAGCGATGTCTGGCTTCCTATGGAGACTTTGAAGCCAGACTTCCAGCATAAACATGGACGTATTTAGCGAGTTTACGTGCTCAGACCTCACAAGCTAAATTTCCAATTTTAACGACTAATTCAGTAGGGCTCAGGCAGGCCTACCTAGTGATAATGTCTTTTGGAATCCCTCGAAATAGTAGGCTACCGGTACCTCCCAAAACATTATTTCCTGACTGCATCCTGAGCATGAAACAGATAGTTCTGGCAGAAACTAAAGAAACTCTGTGCTCACCATAATATCCAGACTGCCCAACCACAGTAGGCAGTAGAATGACCGCAGCGAAGTTTAACATGGCATTCATAATCCAGTACATTGTGCGAACATCTTTAGCGACAGCACCGTCGAACGCCAGAGGGCCACCGTGTCTCGTTCGTGCAGTGAAGAGTCGATACTGCGTTCGACGATCGTTAGTCCTTGTTTTTGCTTAAACGCCGTTACAGCGAAACGTCGTCCAAAGACAATACTGTCTCCTTAAGCGCGTGTTGTTGTTTAGCGGCGCACTTCAGCCGCTTGCACGCGTACACAATGGTCGTTTTTTTTACAAATATTTGACCATCGATTACTATCTTGTCCGACGTTGTAAACGACGGAAGATTCAGCTTTAATTCAATCGTAGTCACCTGAATAAAGCCGATCCTATCGACTTTGTCCTACAACCTGGTTCTTTGACTATGCGCTTGGCTTTGGACCACAGCGGAATCTGTGCATGCGCTTGCAAAGATAGTATTATGGTCGCTTCCTGGACCATGCGCTGAATGGGACGTTGTTTTGCAAATGCAGAATCGAATGTTCTACAGCAATATTGTAATTTCGGTTCCAGTAGCTTTCATACGAAATATCAGCGAAACGAAATAGATGATGAATAAGTCATGAATAGGAATGAATTGCGATTGTTGGCCACAATATATGTTTTGTATCTTCCGCTATGGTTACATAATACACAGCGCAGTGATATCCAGTGGCGTAGCCACCATGACATTGTGTGCAATGTGTGCAAAGCACACGGGCCCACGACCTCCAAGGGTCCACAGAGATTGTTGAATTATTAATCTAATCTAATTAGTAATTCATATTATTTTGTGACAGATGTAGGCCTACTTTTTGTGAGCACACTGGCTTTAGGCTACTTCGCTACTTTACTACAGCCGTGCTTCTGCCACGCAAACTGTAGGCCTATAGGCCATACCGTACTGAATTCACTTTAACATGATTGTGTTTTCGTCTCGAGTCATGATGATCGAATTGCGAGATGACGTTAGCGTGTGTAAACGATAATACAGAGTAGAATCTAAATCTAATATAATAAGTGGAGTACATGAAACGAATCATATCGGCCTAAGATTTTCATTTCGCTGATTCACTTTCATGTGCAAAGGACAAGGACATGCCTGTGCTATCTATAGCATAGGTGTGATAATATGCCCGTCTATCTGCCATGTTCGTGTAGAAATATACTAATAATATTAAACGAACGGTGCACCACAGAGGACCCTCGTCTTGTGACAGGCATGATCGTGCATTCCGGTCATTTGCAGGACAAGGAAGGTATGCCCAGTGACCTGACATCTCCCCCCAAAGCCAGGGTGAGAAATGTCGGGGGTTTGAGGTGGTTCAACTCTCGCTAGTCTTTCTTACGGTCGCGTAGCTAAGTCTTCTTTTCACCTCTTCAGAACACAATTCCTTTTGGATCATTGTCTAACCCAAGATTTTTTGTAATTCACATGCTGCTCTCAACTCCTCTCAGGGCTCACCCCAAAAATCAGGGAGACACCAAATTAAGCACGTGTGTATCATGGTCCAAGGGAATCACGTAGGCCCTATTTGCCCCTTATTTGCATTTGCAGGAAATATATTGCTAAACCTATTTTTCGGTAGGCCTGCTATGACAAATTGATGATTGAGTTGTTTTTTGGTGTGCAAATTTCTAATCATAGACCAGAATTGACAGAGGAATGACATTTTTGCTGAACAAAATGCTATAGGCCTAAAGAAAACTTTATAATGCAATGACAATAATATTGTTTTAAGTGCCTAATAAGTGGATAAGTCTGCAAATTGGTAGATTTTAAATTCGACTTTAAAATCACTTCAGTAATACTAGCACTTTGATTCATCTGTGTCATTCGTGCAACATTCATGTCTGTTATTGTATGAGTGAGTTGGATTGCATGTGTTAGCCTAATAGCATTCTACCATTGATTAGTTATGGTGATCGTGATTGCAAGAACGCAAAGATACCGGCCTTACAAGCAGGGGCGCAACCAGAACATTTTCCTGGGGGTGCTCAGAATTATTATTGTAAGTGCCGAAGACACAAAGTCAATGCCGACTAGGGGGTCTGGGGAGCGTCGCAAGGTCCCCCAGCGGGGTCTGGGGCGGAGCCCCAGAAACAACGCGTTTTAAAAACTTTTTACATCAGCTAGAGCGCGTTTCAGGCTTTTGCTTGACAGCTGTAAGCCTATTTATGAGCGATAAATTCAAGAAAACTTCTGGTAAACATGGTTTAGGACTTCAAACATGTCCTTCTCTATTTGTTTAGATAAGACAAAGGGTCTTAGACCTAGCTCGCGAGTGGCAGAATTAATACCCAGTGTTTAATTTAGCCCCTCCCCCAATAACCAGTGTATTATCTAGTCCCTTCTCTGAGAATCAAGGTTTCTGGAGAAAAGTGGGCATCCGACGGAAGATCTTCGTAGCACGTGGCGCCGAGATGGCATTGGCTTTGGGAGGGGATGTGCGGACAAGGGCGGATACAGATACTTTGGACGGGGGGGCCAAAAATTTCTTGACACCTTGGCTCTGGGAGAAAAAAATCGCATCCGCCAAAAAAGTTGGCGACCTTTTTTTTTTAGTCATCCGGCCAAATTTTCGGGAAAATCATACCATTTCATTCGCCACTGAAACCAAATGGGGGGAACGATACATGGCATTTCTAAATGGGGGGCATGGCCGGATTGGCCCCCCTGGATCCGCCCTTGTGTGCGGATAATGACAGTATCATAATTATATAATAATAATAATAATAATTTATAGGCCTATAGTAAGAAATGACATCTTTGCATAATAATTATGGCAGGTTATGTAATACAATACAATAAACAGCAACTCAAAACTACTGTCATTTTGTCACATTTTCTGAGAGAATTTTTTCATTCTGGGAGCTTTCTCCGCTGGAAATGTCTAGATAAAAAAGCTGAATAGCTATAGGCCTATACTGGTAAATTATTATAATACTAATTTGAAGGAAAACAATTCTTAACTAGTCCTTAATAAAATAAAACACACGATAGGCCTATTTTTAGCCCGGGGGGGGGGGGTGCTCAAGCACCTCCCAGCACCCCCTAGTTGCGCCACTGCTTACAAGGCCAAACAGGGGTCCATGAGGGACCTCTGCACACGGGCCCAGGAAAAGCTTAGCTAGCTACGCCACCGCATCGATCAATTATTATGCGTAAGTGCTTTAAAGGCAAAACGTTGCCTATAATTCTATTCTTACGTAACTGAATTATATAGGATTCCCTGAATTGCACAAACTTCTTACTGAACATTCGCTTCGTTAGTTAGACAGACTGCTGCAGCAAATTATTGTTTGTGTCCCGTAGACAGCAATCTGCTTGATTTGCAAGTAAGCAAAAGCAACATAGGCTGGTTTAGTCTCGTGTGGAGTGATTGAGTTGGACATCATAGCACGGACATGAAAGACACTGATGAGTCTTACCGTTGATTACATTGCTGTCTATTTATGTTACAGTACAATGTACATGGGACGTGCACAATTAATGGAAGCGTGCTTGAGCGCTTAGGTAACTCGTTAGCTTGCTTGTTTACTTGCTAGTGTTCTGAATGCTGGTAGATTGTATCAATGAGGGTAAGAAAAGAGGAGACAAATAAACCACAGTTACATAAACATGAAATCGTAATTCATATAAAATTCATATGGAGGAAATTGCTCCACTTACATTCCACATTCCACACTGAAATCATCAAGATCTTAAATCCATCAGATCCTTCGTCTTCTTAGCTGTCTCGTTATCATGCAGCGTGCCCCTCCTGAGCAGCTGCTCTGTCTCCTCGCTATGGTCTCTCTGGCAACCGGACTAGTATCAACACAGTTGTATAGGCCTATCGATCACTGGACACCGATGATGCGGCGCAGCGCTCGCAAATAAGCTGGTGCCCTTTATTTAGCGGCAGAGCAACGCCTTAGAATTATTGATTCTACGGTTCCTCTTCCTTCTCTTCGTTGGATGCATCACAGCATCGAGAAAAAACACCGAAAAAAATCAGTTTCCTAGATCAGTGTGCATTGTAGGTAAACTTGGTTTCTTTCAATGACTTCTCATCGGTTGACTAAAGATTCGTTACAATGGATTCTGGTAGACGAGTGATCTGCCATAATTATATCGATTTGATGAGCCTTTCGTCGGTCGGTCGGTCGGTCAGCCGAACTCATTAATCACAGCAGATTCTATTCGTTTTCAGGTTTCATTGCACGGAACTAAATACTCAATCGTACGGCTTCTAAAGGCTGTCTGTGCTGTCTTTAGTTTGCGATCGGAACAAATAGAAAGAATCATGTGCGTCTGAGGACATACAAAGGTTGTCGTCGGTATTCTGGCTGTATAATAGGCCTAGACTTAGATCTATTATCTGTTGGAAAAACGACAGTAGGCCATTAGTTATCGGACGATCCCTCTATGTTGGTCACGTGACTACTCTGTTAAGCGTGCCTCTCGCCATGTTGTAGACATCTTGTTTGTTTGATTGGTTTGCTGGAAATTATATTCTGCTATCAGGTTATGGGCCCAGCTACCGGCCAGTTACCAAGTAATGCTTAAAAGTTTAGAAATAAGACAGTGACTCGGAATATGCGACTTTGTAGGTTTAAAAGAAATCGGAACTTTTCGATAGTAAACCTATGTTCGAGCGTTGGTAAAAATCGCTAACAAGTCGCGTGAGTCAGCTTGTCAAGAAAAAGCACAAAATGGCGGAATCAAACGAAACAAAGTTTACGATAACAAAATTGAACAACAGCAATTATCAAGTCTGGAAATTCAAGGTAAAAATGTTATTAATTAAAGACGATTTATGGACAGTTGTGAATGACGACACACCTGACCCAATTCCAGACGGTTGGCAAAGAAAGAACGAGAAGGCGCAATGCACAATATCATTATCAGTTGAAGATAACCAGTTAATACACATTTGCAATTGTAACAATGCAAAGGAAATGTGGCGGGAGTTACAAAAGGTGCATGAAAGATCTAATCTGAGCAGTAAAATGTATCTGCGCAAAAAGCTATACAAGATAAAGCTACAGATTAATCAGAACATGCAAGAATACATAAGTGCAGCCTTGCAACTCGTTGAGCAATTGCGTGGTGTTGGTGAAGAAGTTACTGATCAACAGGTGGCGACTCTATTGCTCTGTGGTTTACCAGATGAGTACGAAACATTGATTACAGCTTTAGAAGCCAGAGAGGAAGATGAGCTTACTCTAGAATATGTTAAAAACAAGCTTGTTGATGCATACAAGCGCAAGAAAGATTCAGAAAATGATTCAACAGAAGCAAAAGATGAATCAGCAATGTACTCAAGCAATTCGAGACCCAGCAATCGCACTAACTATCGTCATGATAAACAGCATAAAGACAGAGAAACAAGAACTTGTTTTGTGTGCAAAAAGGCAGGTCATTTAAAAGTGGACTGTAGAGTATGGAAGGCAAGAATGGAGCAAGAAAATAAACAGCCAAAATTAAAACACAAAGCCAAAAATGTTGTAACAGAAAGATTGAGTGATCTAGGCAACGATGACACTAATCACAGCAGTTTTACAATTGGCATTGGTCAGAAAACAAGTGATTGGTTTATAGACTCCGGAGCCACAACCCATATGACAAACAATCTGAATTTCTTTACAGAACTGGACCAAACGAAGTCTGACAAAATTTACATTGCTAATGGAACATGTCTAATTGCAGATGGAATTGGAAATGGTTTTCTGGAATGCATTTTAGACAATGGCACAGTGAATAGAATTAAAGTCACAAATGTTCTATATTCACAAGGATTAACAGGAAGTTTGTTATCAGTGAAGCAACTGGCAAGCAAAGGAAAGGAAATTGAATTTTCGGGTAACCAGTGTTCGATAAAATACAATGGAAAGTTGTTGGCTGTGGGAAAATCTGAAAACAATTTATACAAGTTGTCATGCAAGAATATTCCTGAAGTTGCAAACATGGCCAAGTTCGAAACTAAACATGAAAATTGTATTCATGTGTGGCACAGACGTTTAGGGCATAGAGATCCGAACGCTGTTAAAGATATTAACAAGCAAGGAATTGCCACAGGAATTCAAATCAAAGAATGTAATGTAAAGGTGAAATGTGAACATTGCATTAAAGGAAAGGCCACACAGAAACCATATCCTGAAGCCAGTACACATCGCACAAAACATCCGTTGGACTTGATCCACAGTGATGTTTGTGGTCCAATGAAAACAATGTCATCAGGAGGAAGCAAATATCTTGTGACATTTATCGATGATTTTTCACGATATACAAAATGTTATCTTATTCAAAGGAAGGATGAAGTATTCGGGAAATTTCAAGAATTCATTGCAGAAGTCAGTAATAAGTTTCAAAGAAAACCGAAAATTCTAAGGTCAGACAATGGTGGTGAATACACTGGAAATAATCTGAGAAACTATCTGAAGCAGGAAGGAATTCAACTTCAGACGAGTGTACCATACTCACCATCTCAAAATGGAGTAGCTGAAAGAAAGAATCGATCAATAATCGAAATGGCAAAATGTATGCTACTCGATGCAGCACTACCGCTGAAGTACTGGGGAGAAGCAGTTATGACAGCAGTGTACTTGCAAAACAGACTGCCAACAAAGGCAACAGATAAAACACCTTTTGAATTGTGGAATGGAGAAAAGCCAGATCTTTCACATATCAGAATATTTGGATGCAAGGCATATGCATACATTCCAAAAGAGAAAAGAACTAAATTCGATGATCGAGCAATCGAAGCAATCCTAGTAGGATACAGTGAACAATCAAAAGGATACAGGTTGCTGTTGAAAGATTCAAACAGAATCATAATCAGTCGCAGTGTAACATTTGATGAACATGAATCAGATGGAATGACAATTACAGACGTAATGATAAATCCAGAGAACACAGAATTAAAATCAGAGCCAGTTAAAAATGAAAATGAAGTCAAAACACAGATGCCTAATCAAGTCAATGAAGATGACAAAACTGAAACAGCTGACGCTGAAATAACAGATGAAAATGTTGTTCAACCCAGAAGATCTACCAGAAGTAACAAAGGCATACCAGCAGAAAGACTGTCATTAATGGTTCAAAATGAAATCAGAAAGGAACCTTCATCATGGAATGAGATGAAAATGTTAACAGAAAATGAACAGAAAAACTGGATGAGAGCAGCAGAAGAAGAGATGAATTCACACAAGGAGAATGAAACTTGGATATTGTGTGATCTACCAGCAGAAAAGAAGGCAATAGACTGCAAGTGGGTGTTTAAGTTGAAACACGATGCCGAAGGAAATGTAAGACATAAAGCACGTCTTGTAGCTAAAGGTTTCTCTCAGAAATTTGGTGAGGACTATGAAGATACGTTCGCACCAGTAGCAAGACATACAACTTTAAGAACATTGTTGACAGTTGCTGCATCAAAGAATTTGAAAGTGAATCATTTTGATGTCAAAACAGCTTTTCTGAATGGAGAAATCAAAGAAGAACTCTACATGAATCAACCAGAAGGTTTTACAGAAATTGGTCAAGAGCAAAAGGTTTGCAAAATAAAGAAAGCCATTTATGGACTTAAGCAATCAGCCAGAAGTTGGAATCAGAAAATAGACTCTATTCTGAAATCAGATGGTTTTCAACAAAGTGAAGCTGATCTGTGTCTGTATACAAAGAAGTGCAACAACGTGATTGTTTACATATTGTTATATGTTGATGATCTGCTGATCTGTGGAAATGCAGAGATGATCAAGAAAACAGCAAACATGTTAAGTCAGCAATTTGAAATCAAGGATTTAGGTGAAGTCAGTTTATACCTGGGAATTCAAATTGAAAAGGACAAACAAGGCAATTACTTGATTTCTGAAATCAATAAAATTCAGGAAGTTATTTCTGAATTTGGTTTAACGAATGCAAATGGATGTGCAACACCAATGCATGTGGACTATTTAAATATAACAGGAGAAGAGAATTTGCTCAGCTCGAATGAACAATATCGACAAGCAGTGGGGGCATTGTTGTACATAGCTACTACAACAAGACCAGATATTGCAGCCGCAGTTTCCATTTTATGTCGGAAAGTCAGTTCACCACGTCAGTGTGATTGGACTGCAGTAAAAAGAGTTATCAGATATCTCAAGGAAACAATTAACTGGAAGTTAAAGCTTGAAGCTGTTGGAGATCTGAAACTGATTGGGTATGTTGATGCAGACTGGGCAGGCGACAGATCCGATCGCAAGTCAACCAGTGGATACCTGTTTAAGCTCGGAGAAGGAGTAATTTCATGGATATCGAAAAAGCAAATATCCGTAGCTCTGTCATCTACAGAAGCAGAATATATTGCTGCTTCTTTGGCAAGTCAAGAATTGGTTTGGTTGAGACAGTTGTTATCTGATCTACATATACCGTGCATTGAATCAACGACTCTGTATGAGGACAATCAAGGATGCATCAAGATTGCAAGCAACGAGAAAATCAGTGCAAGAACCAAGCACATAGATGTTCGACATCATCATCTTCGAGACTTACAGTTTCGTGGGATAATTAACTTGGAGTACTGTCCTAGTGACCTAATGCTAGCAGACATTATGACCAAGCCACTTACAAGGGACAAGCTGTATAACTTAAGGGATAAGATTGGCTTGTGCCTTGATAACTAGAAACTAATGTTAGATGGGGGTACTGTCGAGTGGGGGTGTTGGAAAAACGACAGTAGGCCATTAGTTATCGGACGATCCCTCTATGTTGGTCACGTGACTACTCTGTTAAGCGTGCCTCTCGCCATGTTGTAGACATCTTGTTTGTTTGATTGGTTTGCTGGAAATTATATTCTGCTATCATTATCTGCATGCGACTCAGTGCCATTGCAAATGCAGTTATAGTGAATCGTCGGAAGAAGGTATTTTTGCGATAGAAATGAACCGTGATTTAAGTGCGTGGTCAGTTTCAGATGGTTCATTGTAAATTCTGTAGCGCCATGACGATGACAAAATATCAGTAGACAGCGCTAAAAGTCTTAAACAAACGTGTAGCCTATAGCTAGCGTATAATTGATCGAACAATTTGGTTTATTGTAGGCCTTTGATTTAGAGAAAGGCAATTTCCACGTTTTTTGGGACTGTGTGTTTTTGTAGACAGAAATGCGTCATATTTAAGTTGCTGAACTGGAGAACCATGGCATATTATATAATGGGTGTTCTAATTAAGGAGAAAAGAAGAAATTAGACTATAGGATTGATTTTGGAGTAGGCCTAGACCTAGGTCAAAACCACACGGAGCTTATTTCATTTTGATCTGTGAAATTCAAACATGTTGGCCCTTTGTTGGGCCGCATTCTCTCATTAATTTGACAAAGCTGATTTTGAATGCGAAATAAATCGTATACGCTAATTGTTGAAAGTAGTTTACTAAGTAGGCCTAATGTCTTGAAAATAATGTTGACAATAGCGGGGAAAAAAAATTTGAACGAAGGGGAGAAACACGTGGTGAATGGGACTGGGAGAATGAATGACCCACCGAAAGAATGAATTAGGATACACACAAACGAACGAATTAGGGAGCCGATGATTTACTGAAGGTTTGAACGGACGATGCAAAGGTAGGCTAAGTTAATATTTTTATCTGACAGGTGTATCTGCATTGCCTTGTTTGCCATGATTACATACCTTATTAAACTAACTAAGCCTAATAAAAAAAGTCTATATCAAGGCCGGATCATAAAGTCACACATGCACAAATAAATATCACTGAAGATTCGCTAAAGACGCATCGATTGACAAAACAACTTAAAAAGCACTTTAGATTTAACAATAGGTTGCATGAATGGTTGTCGTCTCATGCGAAAAAATTGCTTGTTCCCATCACGAAGAGCTGACAAGATCTGATGAATGCAGTAAAAGTAAGTAAGTAGCCTTTATTTGCATCAATAAATATTATGTGGGCTATTAGAAGAACTGCAATTTCTGGAGTAGTTTCCTGTCTGCTCGAGTAATCAACTCATCTGCAATATACATGTAGATCTCAAATATTTGCCATCAGCGAGTCTTTTTCAGAGCTGCAACGATGCGCACAATGGTGTGAGATGCATGGGCGGAGACCTGGGCGGAGATTGGGGGGGGGGGGAGGGGACGAACGAGTGGCCGAAGGAAAGACGCAAGATTTTTTGACGGACGAAAATTTCTTACGACCTTTTTTCGGTTTTTTCGATGCAAAATTTTTCTGCTTTCACCGCCCCAAAAGTTGATGACCTTTTTTTAGTCATCTCGCCCCAAAACGTGTCAACAAAATCATATTTTCACCAAAAAGTCTAGAAAAATTTATATTTTGACCAACGATTGAGGGAGACCAATGCATGGGCCGTCC
The DNA here is from genome assembly GCA_945859605.1 of Lumbricus rubellus. Lineage (NCBI taxonomy): Eukaryota > Metazoa > Annelida > Clitellata > Crassiclitellata > Lumbricidae > Lumbricus > Lumbricus rubellus. Next base: position 34,113,167 of record OX243811.1, on the reverse strand, counting down.
CCCAACACTTTTATTGGGGGGACCGTCTCCCTGTTTCCACCTAGGTCTCCACCCATGGTGAGATGAGAAGTCGGGCAGTCGGTGGTGTAGGCTACACACGATTCTTGAAAAGATGGCCATCACTTGAGAAATTAATTACTTCCAGTTTCGAAATATGTATTCGCATGATCTGTCTTAATTGTTTGAGAAGAAAGCTTCACTTGTTCATTAAACGAAGAATATTATTGGCATGGTGTGGAAAAGAACAGTTAGACTGATTTCCTAAGAGGCTTGACATTATTTTTAGAGCTGCTTTATAGTTATGTTTGGGCGTAGACAGAGTAGCCTATTTACAATTCATAAGGAACACTCGATACCAGGTGGTCAAAAATTGTCTTCTTCGTTTATGGAAACGTTTGTACTGAGTTTATTTAGGATGACCACAGCTGAATAATGTCAAAGAATCCTGCATAATTACAGGCTGCATTGAGCTCAAAAGCTTGTGGCCCATGCATCTCACATCTCAGTAGAGTGAGTAGACTCTAGTCGCCAGCACAATTGCACCGTCATGGTTGTCACTAAGTGCAAAGAACTGCGATGCATAGGCTATAGGAAACAGAACTGACCCCAGCCAAGATCCTTGCACAATAATTTATATAATAGCGATCAGTTTGATAACACATAATTTTCATTTAATTTCAAACTGCTACAGCGCAAAATAGTTACAACTCACAGTATGACGAATAATCACAAGTTATCACACGAGTCAAATTTAACTGTCGGCAGCCAACACGGCGCCCATCACGTTCTTCCATACTCATTTCACCAACTTCATCAGTTATCAAGTAACAGATGTAAGAAGGAATATTGGGATCATTCAGTTTCTGGAGGAGAAGGAGCTGGTTAATGGTTTCGAACGCCTTCGAAAAGCAATAAGAGGATGAGCGAACGTAGAAGAAGAGGTTCCGTTATTTGGTGCAAGAGATAGACAAGGGTACAAGAACACACGCAATGGTTCGTGTAGAACAAAAGTGAATTGATCAGACAAGACATGCTGAGGAAATTCGGCAGGAAGCACAAAAAGTTTTGCTACAACTATTCTCCACAGGATCAGAGTGGCTGATTATGATTCGTAAAACAGAAAGATCGGCAATACGACGTGTTGCCGTAAGAATTGCGACAGATGCAGTTTGTTTCCAGCGCTTTTGTGGTATAATTTTACTGAGAGACAGATCTGTTACATGTGTCACAACAGATGCAAGTTTGTTCAAGAGAACGGTTTTAAAGAACCTAATGCCAATGGGGCCGTTTAGGAATAGGACTACTATTAATTATGGATGACGTTCGTTTTGTTATTAAGTATCTAATAATTCTTCATTGTTCACCAAAGCAATAAGCTTAATTGCTGATGGGCACGAAGAAAAACACAAAGGAAGGTCAAGAAGAAACCAATTTATTCAACAGATTATTTCTCTTCCTTCTCTCAGTAGCCTATCTCTTTCGCTCTCCCTCTCTCTCTCTCTCTCTCCCTCTCTCTCTCTCTCTCTCTCTCCTCTCTCTCTCTCTCTCTCTTTCTCTCTCTCTCTCTCTCTCTCTCTCTCTCTCTCTCTCTCTCTCTCTCTCTTTCTCTCTCTCTCTCTCTCTCTCTCTCTCTCTCTCTCTCTCTCTCTTTCTCTCTCTCTCTCTCTCTCTCTCTCTCTCTCTCTCTCTCTCTCTTGCTCTCGCTCTCTCTCGCTCTCTTTCTTTCGCTGGCTCTCTTTGTCTTTCTTTCTCTCTCTTACTGCATACGCACTTGATCATTTATATGTAAGTTACAACCTTTTGACACGCTCATAAAACTTTTTAAAAAGTAGTAGACTATATAGGCTACAGAACACATAGCAGAATAGCAAGAAAACTACGTTGTCCACAGCAAACTAGTCTAAACAATCTAGATCTACTACGTTATCTTATAGCCTACTGCAATGTCTTGGCCTCCTAGATGAACTCATTGCGATTAGTTTAATCAAAGCTACATAACAGAATTGATGTAAACTGTTAAGGGACATCCATAGTTCATTTCCTTCTTTCTTCTGTGAAAACAGAAAGTGGTAATCCACATGCCAATGCAGTTGCGATCTTCTCACATTACACTAAATTAGACATTTAAATTAGACATTTATTACAACAGTCGATTAAAAAATAACATGTAGTGCCGAGGCTAAAATTTAATGGCAGGCCGGTGTCACGAAATATATAATGCCCAAAAAAATCGCATCTGCCAGTTGAAGAGAAGTTGAAAGTGACTTAACTTCCATAAATTTGCTTTTTTTATATTGCCGCTGAAAATTAGGCCAATTTTTATTTCTTCTATATGTACTATGTAGATAATTTTGTTTGATTTGCTTCTGAAACGCTTAAGAACAGTTAGAGTCATTAACAAAATTCCAGTTGACTTGCATCGAACCTTGCTTAGGACACTTAAAACATTTGGAGCCATATTAAATTTTGATCATACCATAAATGAATCAACAATGCATTTTTCAGTAATTGGGATAAAATGGATTAGGATATACCCCGGATACTCTATACCCGGTATATTCCATCCACCGGATAGATTTAGGGTCTATAGGTCGATAGAATATCCCGCGACACCGTCATGTGTTTTGAAGAGTCAATAATCTGCAGCCAGACTCACATGGCTTAGAAGCTGTGCAGTGTGCAGTGCATAGCCTAGGCCTAATTACATGTATGTTCTGTGCTACATAATTTTAGAAAACCTGATCATTTAGGGAATCAAGAATTGTTATATGTTGCTTGAATTTGATTCAGAATGGAAAGCTCTGGCATAGCGCCGTTTAAATGTTTTGATGGCATTCCTTATTCGTGGAATGTCGAAAACGATGATTCCTACACAGAGCATCAAAATGGCGAAGATCGCTATTCCACCAAAGACTTTGGAGTAACTCGATTCCACCGGTGGATGTGTTAGCTTCATCGATTTCCGAGCTGCACATAAAACGCATTTTATTGTTACTATCCGAATCTTTATTTGGATATCAATATCTAAATTGGATATCAAAGACTACAGGAGAAGGCCCAGCGGAGGGAAGAGTGGCGACATTGGCTAGCGGCAGAGAACCAGAAGAAGAAGAAAATCTTCGTTTCATTTCAAGCTGACAAAACGGAGAATGATTGCAACTCATGGCATGCCGGATGCTTGATCACAGGTTATTAGGCATACATGGGTCGAATTTAACTGTCGGCAACCAACAGGGCGCTCACCAGGTCCTACTGCTAATTTTACCATCGCCATCTGCCGAATGGAAGGTTGGGTGGACTTTTGGGAGCGTAGCGAGAAGTGAACCCGCATCCGCACGCCGCACGCAGGGCCGGATTAAGGCATGTTCAACATGTTCGGCGGAACAGGGGCCCCACACTTTAGGGGGCCCCACAAATGTGTAGGGAAAAAAATTTTGAGAAAATTTCGGCCACACGACTATTTTCCCAAAAATTTTGAATGACTAAAAAAAAAAGGTCATCAACTTTTTGGGCGGATGAAATGGTATGAGTTTCCCCAAAAATCAAAAATTTCGGCGGATGACTAAAAAAAAGTGATCAAAAAAAAGAGTCGTCAACTTTTTGGCGGATGAAATGGTATGATTTTCCCGAAAAATTTGAGAAATTTTCCGCAAAAATTCCCGAAAAGGGCCCCCACAAAAATTCCCGAACAGGGCCCCGACATTGCTTAATCCGGCCCTGTCCGCACGCTCTTCGTGCCAAAGTGTTAACCATTACCTTGCACTCCCTCCGGAAAATATCAAATTATAATGCTACATCAAAGGAAACATATAGCCTATATGTTATGTGGTTGTGATTGAAACTTACGTCAGAGTCGATTCCTTGTTGAAGAGTCAGGTTTGGAAATCGTGGTAGGGGCCTACTACATCCAATATATGATATTAAATTATATTTGTAACATTGAGGACTACTTAAACAGATATACAATTTCATATTTAAAGTACATTCTGTAGTAGAAATGTTGCAGCATATATGCAGCTTCAGTTTATCAATATTATTTTGGTAATCATGGTTTTATAATCAGATTGACTTTGTAGGCCAATGCCATACACGGCGTCCCGATGAAAAGTAGCCTAGAACCCAACAAAAAGTCTCATAATTCAGTCAAAACGTCTAGGATTTGTATGAAAATTTAAACGCAAAAACAGTGGCCATATTACCATCAACTCCTGAAGCCGATTAGAAATAGTCCTGAGTTTTTCAATTTTATGAGTGTTTAAAATGCAGTACCGACAAATGAAATTTTCCAACATGCAAAAGCTGGAAAAAGTGAAATTCAGCTATATATAGACCTAGGCCTACTGTTCAAAATGCCCTCCTTGTTCACGGATACACGACCGTAGACGTAGACTACTGTTTGATGGTCCGGTCAATGATCACTTGGTCAAACAGCTGTCACTCTTCAATCAGGCGCGCCCTACGGTTATCGATGTCACGAATACGGGAACATAACATAACATTTTTAACATAACATTTTTTATTCGGCAACCAACAATTTTACAGATACTGTAATTCTACATCATATATGTATTATGTCGGATCGCCCAGAAGACCCAAAAGGGGCCAAAGGTCCCGCTAGCCAGGGCCACCTGAGAGAATTGGTTTAGAAATATTCAGCACGGCCGACTGGAAAATAAAGCAGCTTTATGAACAAAATACCTTAACTAGCATAATAATACAAAACAAAAGGTGAGTTAGAAAAGTGGAATAAAGTCAGTGCAGTCATATACACGAAAAACAAGTGCACACTCCCGTATGAAGGTGAATTAACAGTATTTCCCCAGATTGGTAGAGGTCTACATTCCTTGTTGGATGAAGGTAGAAAGCTCCCGTTTAAAGAGACGAAGAGACGGCAGGGAGCGAATATCAAGAGGAATGCTATTCCATGTTCTTGGTCCAATACATTTAATAGATGCTAGCCTTGTATTAGTGCGGGCAAAGGGAATATAGAAAGGATTAGTATTTCTCAAGCCACGCTTTTGAATATCAATTCTGAATTTGAAGTAATCTTTATAGGCAGCTGGTAGTTGATTATGGATATATCGATACATAAATATTCCAATTTGTAATTGCCTTATTTGATCTGGTTGCAGTATTTTTAGACCTAAAAATTCTGCTTTCGTGTGGGCTCCATAAGGGATTTTTGCAACAAATCGAATTGCCCTTTTTTGGAGGACAAGAATTTTCGAGAGGTTTGACTTATATGCAGAAGCCCAAACAATGTTGCAGTAAGATATGTATGGATGTATGAGTGTATAATAGAGTGAGGTTCTGGTCTGTGGTGGGAGAATTCTGGATATGCGTGATAAAATTCCTAGGTTTTTTGCTATTTTGGTTGCGATATTCGACACGTGTTCCTTCCAGGACAGGTGTTGATCTACGTAAACTCCTAAAAATTTTGATGATTCCACTAGAGTGATAGGTGTACCGAAAATACATAAATTAGGATAAGACGTTGGAAGTGCTTTTTTATGTGACCTAAAGATGATGTAATTAGTTTTATCGAGATTGAGGGTTAACTTATTGGAGCGAAACCATTCTGCTATATTTTCTAGGTCGGAGTTAGTATGATTAATTAATGCTTCGAGTGAGGAATGAGGAACGAAAACGCTTTCCTTCAGTAGGCTACATGTACTCCAGATCGAGGTCTGAACTGCCAGGCGACTACAACTGCAGGTGTTAAGTCGAGTGTCTCTCGAGACAGCTACTACACTATTACGTCTATACGGTCTTGTGTCCGTGAACAAGAAGGGCATTTTTAACACCATAGCCATGGCCTATATAGCCTAGCTGAATTTCACTTCCTTTCAGCTTTCGCATGTTGGAAAGTTCAATTTTTCGGTGCTGCGCCTCAAACGTTCATATAGGCCTAGCCTATATTTGACAAACACGAATATTTATAATCGGCTTTAGGATCTCGTACAGATATGGTCACTGTTGTTGCGTTTAAAATTTCAGACTAATCCAAAAAATTTTGATTGAATTATGAAACTTTTTGTTGTGTTCTACATTTCATCGGGACCCCGTGTAGGCTAGATACCTACCAATGCAGTCGGGCACATCAGGTGTCCAGTGGCCCAAGGTGTTACAAGTGGACAGTGCGGTCATGTGTCCAGTGGTCAGGATCTGGTCAGCTGGACAGGACACATTGACCACCGTTTCGACTTCTGTGTTGGTCGTGGAGAGGATGCGAGGAACCAAAGAAGGGCAGGAGACAGCTGCATACGAAAGAACAGCATGCTACAGGTTAGCAATAATATAATCAGACAGTGATTTTTAATTTAGTTGAATTATTATAAGGTGGTATATGTGGCGTCTTCTTCACGCTCGAACGAGTTCAAAGGGCCAACGACCTATTTTTTAAAATTTAAGTCCCTTTATCCGTTTGGTTTATTTGCTGGTATGAAGCCATCATTCTGTCAACTCTGATGTCAGTGGCAGTTGATTGAGTCATTATAAAACAGCCACGCAATAAGTTCTAATAAGATCATATTTGTAGGCGTAAAGAGAAGATGTTGTTAACCACTATAGGCCTATATAGAAATTAAGTTGTCAGAGTCATAGTTTCTTGGATAATCCATGCATGGAACCAAGGAATCACATGCGTTCAAATAAAACTCTTCTTCGGCGTTTTCGCTGCTCACCCATTTGACGCACCCACTGCTCACCCAACCCACTTTAACCATCGAGTTTAAGGCTCGTAAAGCTGGTCCTCACTTAGTCATATACTGTATCAATGAAAGAAGTTCTAAACCATGCAGTGCAGTAGCAGTTTATGATTATTGCAGAGTGTCACTCTATTTGAAGCTGACATGCGGCTTTGGCTTTAAACGATATTTCCTTGAAATCGCCGTATGTATATTGTATAGCCTACCTCTGCAGATGCGGAAGCTGAGGTCAGTCCAGTTTCCATCAGCATCGCAGGATATCGTCATGGCAACGACCTTCCTCGTGAACCAGTATCCATGGAGACACGTGATCGTGACGTTTGTTCCGTAAGTCATTGGACCGGAACTGGTCATCTGAGAATTCATCACCACCGGAACTGGACCACATTCGACGGCTTAATGCAAAAAAGCAGGACAACCTTTTATATCGTTCACAAGCCAAACATTTATTACCGTTAGCCTTATGTCATCTTAAAAAATTGCATTAAATAATGATTATACATGATGTCTGCTTTCGTACAATGCAGAATATAGACAGATAAACAAACATAGGCCAGTGAAGGGGGAGAACAAAATTTGACTTGTGCCAGAAAAATTCTGACGACCCTTTTAAATATAATGTTAGTCATCCGGCCGAAATCTTCAGAAAATTCCCTTTATTTTCTGCCCGAAAAATCTGACGACCTTTTTTAGTCATCCGGCCGAAATCTTAAATTCCCGTTACTTTTTGCCCGAAAATTCGGACGACCTTTTTTAGTTGCAAATTTGAATTTTTTCATACCGGAACATTTCTTTTATTTTTCCGGGTCTACTTGCCCGAAATTTGGAGGCATTTGTCCCTCTGGACCCCATCTCCTATGCCTATGTAAACAAAACTAGGACTAGAATAAAATGGCAAAACTACAAGGACTCCTCCTCTACTGCAACTGACCGGATGACAATTCAAACTTATGCTCGTGCGGTGAACGACACAAGATTTTCGTTCTGGAGAAGAACGTTTGGATAACAAAGAACCTACAACTTCATCTGACCATCTTCCAACGAGCGAGTTCAGGGCGAAGCGAATGATTGCTCTCAGTGCAGAAACCGACTAGACAAAAAGTTTGACCCGCATACCAAATAAGATGCTTCTATCTATAGGCGCTACATGTATATTTCGCAGTGATCTCACAATGTTTAATTAGATTCACCTGTACAGGTATCTTCCGGTGACCATTTCCCACTTTCCATGCAGGTGGCGACTAACATAGGTTGTCCGTTGATTTGGTAGCCATGGTAACAACTGATCAATAGCCGAGTTCCGTGGAGATTGTTCGTGGTGTTCAAAAGTCCATTCGGTTGAACCATGTATGGACAGCGAATCTCTAACATATACAGATGCAGGCTAAAGTGTATGAATTATGATAGTATTGTGTGTAGGCTGGCTGCATCAAATAGAATACAATATAATTAAATAGATATTCTGATATAGCATTTTATGGTTGAATGCAGTGTAATACAAATTAACGCAAGATTTTAAATTAGATAACAATTGCTGTTATTCTATTAAACTATTGAACTGCAGATAAGATCATAAACGTCCAAGTCAGGTCAGATCGTAGAGCGGAATAGATCAGATTAGAATCACTGCAACAGTGCATATAGAAAAGAACTTTATTTAGCACTTTATCTACGCCACTGCTCGCACTTTGGCAGTGCCAGTCCCAAGACTGCATTATGGAGGAGGGCGACACTAACTATCCCTGATATATCACAGGTAGTGTCGTTAAACAGTAGAACTTTGCTACTAGACTAGCTGTGTTTCTTTAGAGAGGACAGCACTTAGTGGCACTTATACCTGTACACTGAACGGGTGAGTCCGTCCAGCTGATTCCATCGCAGGAGATGACTGAACTTTCTTGGTCGTCGATTTGATATCCATATTCACACGTGTAGCCGACGACAGAGCCAGCGTTTGCTGATGAGGTGTTGGCCACACCGTGGTCCACTGTCGGTGCCGGGTCACATCTTCCAGCTGGAAAGGTCAGTAAAAAGTCAGTTAGGTGAGTACTGAGTCGCTACTGAGTAAGATAGTCAATTGCAGAGAAAAGTCAGTTATGCGAAAGAATCGGTTAATACGAGAAATGTCAGTCAGTCCCATGAATGCGATCAGTCAAGCACTCTTTCTCATGGGATGACGCAATATAATAATAATAATAATAATAATAATAATAATAATAATAATAATTATAATAATAATAATAATAATAACTTTTCTTTAATGAAACGCCTGCAAGACGCACTGCGCTTTGCATTTACAAGTTACGCAGTAAAACTGCCAGTAATCTTAATTAAACTTAACTACCAACTGAGCAGACAGCTTTGAAATTACACGGCGCTAATAGCAACCTACAAATCAAATCCGCACAACGGAGGCTCGAACCTGCTACCTCTCGCACTCTTGGCCAGCGTGTTAACCATTACTCTACATAGGCTGCTACGGTATGCGTTTAGATAGCACTATTTGGCATTGCTTTTACTGCTGCGCTTTGCATGATGACTGGACTTTCTAGGCTAACATAATATGCGCTACGACAATAAATAATTACAATTGCAATACAAAATTTCAAATTGTTAGCACTGAAACCTAATACCCTACATTCGCAAGAAGTTTTCGTTGCATTCCATGTTCCTATTCCACCACAGGAAATCGTCCATTGCTTCCTTCCATCTGGGAATTTTAGTCCATCAAAGCATTCACTGGATACTGTGGCTCCGTATGGAAACTGGTCGTTCATCAGATGAGCGTCCAGTCCAGCTGTGTAACTGGCGTTCAACATCAGAGGTGGAGGCGAGCAGAACACAGCTATGCATCACGGGAAAATGACAAAGCCAGCAAGTTTTACAATTGATAATGTACATGTATTTGTTACATGAAATATATAAATCGCCCTTCCAGAGTATAAACTCAGTAGTGACGTTCTATAATCGAAAAAGTGAAATCAATGTTAAATAATACACACTCTATTTATATTTCTGGAAATTTGCGCGTACCCCTTACCGACACCTGGCGTCCCCTAGGGGTACGCGTACCACAGTTTGAGAACCTCTGCTCTAGGCGCCTGGGATGCTGTGGAAGGGATACACTTGAGGAGTCTATATGACTATTAGGAAAGCTTTCTGCAGCGGTAAGTGAAAAGAGAGAGGCCAGACATCCGTTGAAGCGCTTAACAGTCGCCTTCAAATCGGACACCGTGCATGATCAATCAAGTAGGGCCGAGTTAAACAAGTCGAGCTTAACTCGGTCAAGTCAAGTAGGTAGAAAAACCGTCGACTCGGTTGACTTTTTCCGAAACATTTTAAACAGCGGTTTGTCTCAGAATCAGCTTTAGATGCACTAGGCTATAATTCATGATGCATATAATCATAGACACTCACGTTTACAATCGGAGACGATTGTATCATTCCATTTTCCGGATTCAAGACAACTCAAGGTCTTCACAAGGTCACCGTCATCAAATACGAATCCTTGTTGACATTGAACTCTAGCTCTGGAGTTGTAGGTGGCTGCAATCATATTCAACGTAGCGTTCGGTGGTAGGACCAGTTCCTCACAGCTGATCACTAATAATAGTAAAGAACAACACTGCAGTTTCGAAGAGCTGGAACATTATAAGGTTGCGATATTTCTAAGTTGAGCTCAGCAAAAGGGAGAACAATCTGTACGGCTGCTCGATTAGCCTTTATAGCCTACACCAGATAAATGCATAGCGTATATTTAAAGTAGGCCTAAGCCCTAAACAGTGAAAAGTTTCAAGCTGGTTCAAAGTTTCAGCGAACTTCATTTAAAAGAAAATTAATTATATATGCAATAGGATTTCATAAATAGGTAGTCTACTTGTTTTAAGCTGAAAGATTCTGGTCGGATATACGCTCCACGCATCGCAAATCATCTTAGTGATCGTGATTCTTTTAACAGCACAGCACAGTGGCTCACATAGCCTAAGGTTTATGCCACATGAAGTTTTGATGAATAGTTCTTATGAATAGATATGTGCACGCACCACCAGTAGGCCTACACCAGATCGCTCTGTTCTATATCTACTTAATAAAAGCTGCTGTGATGCAGCAAAAATTAATGTTTGAATGAAATAATCTTTACCGCCACAATGTCCGATGGAGTAATCCCAGCTGTTGTCATGGTTACATTCAATTTCCTTCACGTGACTTCCGTCTGAAAACTTATGCCCTCGCCAACATGTGAATATCGCTGACCTCTGCGAAGGGTTCATCACCATGGTAGCATTGAGTACGACAGGAGCTGCGCTGCAGTGCGTCTCTGATGTTTTCACAAACATCCAGAAAAAATCTTTACTGATACATGCATAAATATAATAATTATGCAATATATAAATTAAACAGCTTGAAAGTGCTTTCACTCGGAAAGCTGGTTAGGCAAATGCTTCTATTAGTTAGGCAATATATAATTACTTCCACTAATAAACACATGAAAATTATTTAGGGCATTTGCAATTTTGGGCTAAGCGTCGTCTTCGAGTGCCTCGTTTCTAATTAGATAATAGCATGTAGGGCTAGATGCAGACTAATTAACGTTCATCCTGCTTATCCTCTATTTCCATGCAATATTTCAGCTATAGATGTCTTCGACTGAAACGGCTAAGTGAAATACAAATGGCTTGGAAACTGCAGTCACTGCAGTGATACGCGAGGCTCCTTAATTGAGTAGCCTCTGGCCATCGTCTGACCCAAAACCTGCAACCGTGCTACAGCTTCGTTAGGTCGACTTCAGTCCATCCTTTTTTAGTCGTGGCTGGGCTGGGAGCGCATCTGAGTAGTTTCTTGAAGAGGCGCTATATAAATTCTAATAATGAATGAATGAGTGAATGAATCCTAACTTTCCTTCCACGGTCCAGTCTCCCGAAATTGTTCATTAATATTTCGAGCTAAATGTGAGAAAACTACATGGCTTCCGGTCCTAAACGAAACTAAATTAACAGACTTTAGACCATGTGCCTAATTGTTCATGTCTACGCTTGCTGAATTCGGCCCATAATTCATAAGAAAGCTGAACTGACTGTCGAAAGAAAATAGAACAAGAAGCAAAGTAAAAGTAAAATTTATTTAACCGTTGCATATTTTTTAAGTAGCATCGTTTCGAGTATTTTTCAGTAATTTCCATTTGTATGACTGATTGACTGTTTTTTTACATCGAGCAAAAGGATGGAGCATGAATGGCGCGTGTGTCATGCCTCATATAGCCTACATGCAGGTATTATCATGGTGGTCGTCCACTGAGCAATTATCATACACAATGCACATATGATGCGTAGAAGGCCACTTTTCACTGGACTTCCTGTTTTTGTTATTGTGCTTCGTGACCTTTCGTCTGAATAAACCGACTGAGCCGAATGAGCAGTTATCATACACATATGATGCGTAGAAGGCCACATTTCACTGAACTTCCTGTTTTTGTTATTGTGTTTTGTCTGAATCAACCGACAGACACATGTAGGTCTTCTCGGGAACAATGGGATATCAGTAGCAACAGGGATGTACAAAACCCTACTTTTTACCTGTGTAAACTTTACTTATTACCTGTGTAAAACATTACTTATTACCTGTGCAAAACTTCACTGATTACCTGTGTAACAGTAAAACGTTACTTATAACCTGTGTAAAACTTTACCTATTGCCTATACCTATGCAGTGGCGGCGCCAGCTCTAAAATTTCGGCAGGTCGCGCCGGGGTCATGGGAACTATTTGGTAGGTCGAGTATATTCAACCCACTTTTATACCCTCTCCTGTCAGTTCCATTGCGTCTTGTATTAGTTCTTTTATGTATTATGTTAATTAAAGAGAAGTGGTGATAGCCAGCACCCTTGTCTCATCCTCCTACCAATTACTCCTTCCTATAAGACTCCCCTCCTATTCTTATCCTTTCTGTTTGATTCATATACATGTAATCATAGGTTTCCTATACACCTCATACCCCATAGGCCTAGACCTCTAGTCCTATTTACCTACTAGATAAGATCAGACGTAAAAGTCAGTTGGATATAATAATAGAACCACAACACTATATATATAGTAGGCTAATCTTTGGGGCGAGGAAAATTAATTCTGATTTTTCATTTAAAATTCTTAGATAAAAGAATGTAAAATATATTAAAAATTCCATATTTTTAGGCAGGTCATTAGGCAGGTCGTGAGCAAAATAGGCAGGTCAAATGACCTGCCGCGACCTCCCGTAGCGCCGCCACTGCACCTATGCCTGTATTGCGCATACGAGCAAAATTTATTTACTACCCGAGGATGTTAATCTGATTTCAGTTTGTTGGGTCACGCTGTTTCTTAAAAACACTTGTTCTTTGCCAAATCGCACGTTACATTAATTCTAAACAGCAGCAAGAAATATTGGCTTTTGCATATAAATTATGTTCTTCGTACCGGTACAGTTGGAGATTTGTTTGTGGGGTTGACCAGTTACTTCCACTCCTCGTTTATGAATGCATTTGACGCTTTCCGATGTCGCTCCATCGGAAAATCGTTCTCCAAGCTGACAGGTTCGAGTTTGACCTTGACCAATCCTCAGCAGCAGACTAGCCTCCTCCTCCTCCTCCGACTGATCGCTTTCCATGTCGCACGTGACGACTGGATTAAAACTCACTCGCAGTTTAATTAGCCATTTAAAATAGAATATGCCTATAGGCATTTAACCAGTTTTAAAATATAATTCATGAGTGCAAACTCAAATAAGTTGACCAACACTTACGTACTGAAACTACGTTGCCAGAAACTACTTACCTAGTCAGGGCCGGATTAAGCAATGTGGAGGCCCTGTTCGGAAGAATTTTGTGGGGGCCCTTTTCGGGAATTTTTTTTTTTTTTTAGTCATTTGGCGAAATTTTTGGGAAAATTATACGATTTCATCCGCCCAAAAAGTTGATGACTTTTTTTTTTTTTTTTTTAGTCATTTGGCGAAATTTCCGGGAAAATTTTACCATTTCATCCGCCAAAAAGGTTGATGACCTTTTCGGGAAAATAGTCGTTTCGTCGAAATTTGCTCAAAAATTTTTTTTTAACATTTTGTAGGGGCCCCCTAAAGTGTGGGGGCCCCTGTTCGGCCGAACATGTTGAACATGCCTTAATCCGGCCCTGTACCTAGTAGCCTTCATTAAGAACACACTTATGACTTACCTGATATGGGAACTTTAATGCAATGTCAGCTACATGACCATTCATCAAGCACCTTTACTTTAACATTTTCTGAAAACTTCTCAATCCAGCTTGATTGTTTTCATTACACATCAACGCGTTTATAATTCCAGTTTCTTGCATTCATAATAGGCGTATTTTTTATAGCGGCATTTAGGCTAACGATAAGATGATCTTACGATAAGAAAATCAGAAACTTAAAATAGGAAGTAGCCTAATGATACCATGATCTTGTTAAAGAGCCATTCAGAGAGCATTAGTCTATAATGTTGAATGAACCTTGACATCCAGTTATGTCTGTCCAATGTCCGCCAATGCAGACTGACGTTCGTGATGTGCCTCCCTCTTTGAATGCGTAACCCATCGCACAGGTGAAGACGGCTGCAGCACCATAACGATCCACAAACATCGTTGGATCTGCGTTCGAAGGATCTTGAAGAACAGGACATCGAGGAGGAAGCGTCGCATCGCCTCCATCTAATTGCAAATCAATAAACTTGCAGTTTAGCTAATTTTGATGCTCCTTTCTTACACACAGTTATAAATGCTTTGTCGTCAATATGACATGCTTTGATCACTATCATGCATATGCAGTGGCGGCGCCAGACACTTTTTGTAGCCAGGGCGTAGCCAAGGCAGTCACACAAGTAACCAGGGCAGAGGTCGAGTCGCGTGCTTGGTAGAACGGGCTTACATAATCGTATAATTTGGCGCTACCGTCAGGGCCGGATTAAGGCATGTTCAACATGTTCGGCCGAACAGGGGCCCACACTTTAGGAGCTCACACTTTAGGGGGCCCACACATGCAAATTTTTGAATGGAAACAGTTTGTGTATTCTGCCGAAATTTCGACCAAACGACCGAAAAATGTCATGAAATGTTTTGGCCGAAGATCCTCCAACAAGTTTCCAGAACAGGTCCACATTTCTTAATCCGGCCCTGGCTACCGTGCTCGCTATAAAGTGATGCCACAGCTGTGTTTTCCACTAGATCTGGATTGTTTGGCTCTCGTCTGGGTTTCTGTTTTTTTTTTGGGGGGGGGGGCATATTCCGTTTTTTTAGTTACTGGACTATTGTATTTACAACGCATCAGCGGCGCCCGCAGGCGTAGCCTACGCACTTACGCAAGTGCGTAGGCCTACTACGCTGAAGGCTAAAAAATAAAAAAAATAAATTACAAATTAAAGCGTAAATATTATAAGCGGTGTAATTCCTATTCTATTGAATCTGTATAATAATCTATCGTTTCAAGCAACATCTGAAATCAGCTATATGCGTATACCCAAAATGCAGCAAAAAGCTTATTTTGGCGATACCTCACAATCGCCAGCAGACCGGTTACAGTCAAGCTCGCTTCGATCGCCGTTCGCTTCATATTATGCAAGCTGTGCGTACATGAAAAAATCCTGGGGGCGCCGCTGCAACGCATGAATATTCTGCATGTGCACTGAGCATTGCAATATACATGGTATTTATAGTGAAATTCAATGTAAAATGGTTCTGCTACATGCCTTTTTTGTTCCACTAATTTTAATTTGAAACTTCACAATCAAGATCTTAGCCTACGTTGTCAATAATTATTCACGAATAATTTATAATCTGCATGATGACGCAGAGAAATAGCTCTTCACAGAAATAAGCCGCTTCGACATTTCAATATAGGCAAATCCCTGCCAGAATTTTTCCATGCCAGAATTTTTCTCTGCCAGAACTTTGACCCTGCCAGAACTTTTGCCATGCCAGAATTTTGCCCTGCCAGAATTTTTGCCCTGCCAGAATTTTGCCTTCCAAAATTTTTTCGTGCCCGAAATTTTGCCCCATTAGAATGTTTGCCCTGCCTGAATTTTTCCATGTCAGAACTTTTTCCCTGCCAGAAGTTTTATCTGTCAGAACTTTTCCCTGCCAGAATTTTTGCTCTGACAGAATGTTTCTCTGCTAGAACTATTGCCCTGCCAGAATTTTTCTCTCAGAACTATTGCCTCCTAAAATGAATTGTTTCATTCCAGAAAGCGGACGGACGTGAACAGTAAAACAACAACATGCCTGAACAAATTCTGGCAGGGCAAAATTTCTGGCAGGGCAACGACTAGGGCAACAGGTAGGGCAAAGGCTTTTCTGGTAGGGCATTTGCCCTGCCATGCCCTGGCGTAGCGCCGCCACTGTGCATATGCAGGATGGTTTCACTAGCTTTTTTATCTGCGAATCTACTGATCCATAAAATTGCATGATATATGAAATAACAAGGTTAACAAGGTCATAACTGACTCATAAGTAATAGTAATTTTTTTATGTCACATTAATTTGTGAATCTTCTTCTTTCCCTTCAGGCTAGAATTATTATTCCCTCTGGCGAAAGGTAAGCCACTCGGATCCTTCTCCTACACTTGTCTCTGTTTCCAGTGTCTTCTTTCTTCATTATGTGCAGCTTCAGGTCCTGTTGTATGACGTCCTCCCATCTTTTCTTCTGTCGTCCCCGACTTCGTCGACCATATACCTGCGCTTGCATGATTCTTTTGGCACAGCTATCCTGCTCTTTTCTCATTACGTGTCCATACCACCTCAGCCTGGTCTCTCGTGCTTTGTCAGTGATGCACGCCACACCGAGCTTCTTCCTGATATTCTCACTTCGTTTCCTGTCTTTCAGTGATATTCCAAGTATCCATCGCAGCATTCTCATCTATGTTCTTTCCAGCAGACCCTCGTCTCTTTTCTTTAACGCCCAGGCCTCTGCTTCATAACATTATCGGCCTTATCATTGTTTTGTAGATTTCCCCTTAAGGTGGGTTGGCAATATGAAGTCGCACAGCACTCCTGATAATTCTCTCCACTTCTGCCACGCTACTTTGATTCTGTTCCTGACGTCCTGTTCACATCCTCCTTGCGCATTCATCGTCGATCTCAGGTATTTAAACGTTTCCACCTGCTTCAGTGGCTCTTCTGTGGTGCTTTTTTTTATCTCCACAGTCTCCGCTGTCTTTGAGCATACCATGGTATCTGTTTTGTTTATGTTTACCCTGAGGTTCTTGCTCTCCACTGCCATCTGCCACTCCGTAAAATGTGTCTGCATCCTCTCCTCTGCATCGGCCGCCAGCACAAGATCATCCGCATACAGCATATCCCACGGCACCTCTCCTCTCTCCTTACATGCTCCGACACATCATCCATCACAATAATGAATAGTAGAGGGGCCCGGTAGAGTAATGGTTAACACACTGGCCAAGAGTGCGAGAGGTAGCAGGTTCGAGCCCCCGTTGGGCGGGTTTGATTTGTAGGCTGCTATTAGCGCCATTGTAATTGCAAAGCTGTCTGCTCAGTTGGTAGTTAAGTTTAATTAGGATTACTGCATAACTTGTAAATGTAAAGCGCAGTGCGTCTTAAAGAAAATATATTATATTATGTTATTAATGCATGAATATAGCATATAAATTTGTTGGCAACAAGAAAACGCACTAACATAGGCAGGAGCAGCCAGAAGGTGACTGATATTCTAGGGTATTGATTTAGGTGCGCCATCGTTTGATACTTTGAGCAGTATACAACGGCATCGTATAGTAGTTGCTAATCAAAGGCAATAATAAATGAATTGATGCCGCTAAAGAAGTCAATAAATTTGCTTACTTGATACAGAAGTGGCACTTGTCTCTATGGTTAGTTCTTCAGTCGTAGTTTCCATGTATTCGGTTGTTTCCAGTGAATGCCTATCAGAAGCAGTTGATCCGTGATTCGAGTTGTCGCTGGAGAGACTGGCCGTACTGGGGAACTGAGTCGGGGATAGCGATGTTGTTTCACTTTCAATAACATTCGACGTGAAATGGAAAGTTGGTAAGGTGAGGGACTTTGAAGTGAGCGAAATATGTGCTTGAGGAGAGGTGAATTGTGTTTTGAAAGTGATAGATGTCGGCTCGTTGGAAGTAGTCGAAGCTAAATTATCGAGTCCAAAACTGCTAGTGGCAATGCTTATCGGTGTAAAGCCTGCTAGTGCAGCTGTTTCTTGTGATGGCAATGCGATTGTAGTTTGCAATGGTGGCGTTTGGGTTTCTAGAACAGCTGTTGCTAGCAGTGTTTTTGTTGTTGCTATTTCTGTTGCTTCAGTTGCTATTATGTGTGTGAGTGGTGCTGTAGCTTTCATTGTATCTGCTGTTATTGGCATTGATTGTGAGTTTATGTGTGGTAATTCCGATGTTGTTGTCATAACTGATGTCACACGAGGCGTATTTAAATCGCTTGTAGGGCTTCTAAGAGATGTAGAAAGTGGGAAATTTACAGTAGTACTGATAGACTTTGAAGTGGTGTTTATCGAATTAGTAGCAACCTTTGGTGTCGGTTGAGTAATGACCGTGGTTTTGGAGGTGGTAGTGGTTGTAAGGGCAGCTGCTTTTGTGGAGGTTGTTGCAATTTCCGTTGAAGTGCTTGCTGTCGGCAAAAAAAACAATGGGTTGCTGATATTACAGTTGGTGGATTAACTATCAACAAACAGCAAATGAATTTATTAAGAATCTCAACATCCTTAAAGCCGTGAGTGCAATGCGTGTAAGAGCTCGTTTGCACTTGTTCACTTATTCGGTGAGCACTATTGGTTTAAATTATATGCAAAAGCGAAGATATCTTCCGTTATATAGGCCTAAGTAGCCTATCTTTAATAATTTATAAGTCCAATCTAGTCATGATTTTCCATTAGGTCCTATTCGTTAAGCAATGAATCCAATTTGAAAGCTGCATGGCTAAGTCAAAAATGGTTAGCCTAATATCGGAAGAGCAACATAAAAAAGATTGACAATCGGAGAGCAGTTGTCTTTGGAATATACAAAACTGGTTGTTTATTTGTGGTCAAGCAATAGGCCCTATAGTGACTATTCGCATTGTTTATAAAGGAGCTAATTGAGGTTGTGCTACCGTATATAAAATATAGAGTTTGAAGAATGCATCGCTGTGTCCAGGGCTGTTTTTAGGAATTTTTAGAGCTGCACAACTCCTTTTCCTTCCCATCGTCCATGGTAAATTACTTCCAATCGGAGGACAATAACCAATTTTTTCTAGTTTTAACTGTACAGAAATGCTGCTACAACTGCACAAATACATTTACAACTGCACGTTTTGTGTACAACTGCAAGTTTAAAAAGCCCTGGCTGTGTCTATGTAAAGGTTATTTATGAGCAAATTCTAAGATTAGTTAATTAGTGTTTCCAGTTCGCGCGAAGCCAGCGCACAGCATCGTCTTCAGCAATATGCAGAGCGGACAGTACGTCAGGAAAACCAGTTAGTCTGCAGTCATCAGCGATGTGAGACATTGTCTGCACCTATCTGCAGTCGCAGAGAGGGTTCGAAGCCTGCTTCCACCGAACTCGATTTGCCGCCCAGCGGCCCTGACCAGGTCTGAATCGGTTCAGCGTCGTCCATAGTCGGCGGGATATGTTGTAGCCAGAGGCCAGACAGAATGATGGCACGGCAACGAGAGAATGGCTTGCAGCGTTGGTTTTTGACCATTCTATACTCCAGGTCAAATTAGCTGACATGTCCTCGGCTGGTGAGTCCAACCTTATGGGCCCTCTCGAGGGGAGGCGCGCGGCAAGGTGGAATGCGATATCGCTTTGTAGTGGTAGGCTGTCGTTGGAGAGGACTTTACTAAGCTGTTTTGGTTTGGGTCCGCTATACCGAGGGTCCACTATTCCGAGGGTCCACTATTCCGAGGGTCCACTATTCCAAAGGTCCACTATTCCGAGGATTGTACTGTTATACACCTGTTATGATAAATCAGTCAGGTTTGGGTCCACTATTCCGAAGGTCCACTATTTCGAACCCTAAACCTAGCCATAAAACGCACCGTAACCCTATAACCACCAAGAATACAGAACAAAATATAGCGGATATTCGGTTACAGAAATCTCCGAACTTATGAAGCTCGGAGATTTTTAGTCAATGGGGTGATTTTCCCCACTCGACTCCACCCCATCCACCCGACCCCTCCACACCCCACAACACCCCGCCGCACTCAGACCCCCACCGGAACGCCACACGTGAAATTTTTGTTTTAGGAAAAATTTCCTCCACCACCTCACCACCCCTACTCCCACCCACTCAACCACACCCCACCACACTCCGACCTCCACCGGCAGTGTTTAATCTAGTCCCCGACCTCTGGGGGAATTGAAGTTTCTGGGGGGGGGGAGACAATTGAGCGTCCGAAGGACGCTCGTGAGGTGCGTAGCGCCGAGACCGGGAGGGGAGGGGTATGGGGAGGGGGATGAGCCCCTCCCCATCAGAAACTTTTTGAATTTCCACATTGAAATGGCAGCATTTTAAGGTGTCATCTTAACAAAATACCTGTACTTTTTCAGAGTCTCATCTGAAACTTTTTGAATTTATACATTGAAATGGCAGCATTTTAAGGTGTCATCTTAACAAAATAGCTGTGCTTTGTCAGAGTCTCATCAGAAACTTTTTGAATTTCCACATTGCAATGGCAGCATTTTAATGTGTCATCTTAACAAACTACCTGTACTTTTTCAAAGTCTCATCTGAAACATTTTGAATTTCCACATTGCAATGGCAGCATTTTAATGTGTCATCTTAACAAAATAGCTGTGCTTTGTCAGAGTCTCATCAGAAACTTTTGAATTTCCACATTGCAATGGCAGCATATTTACGTGTCATCTTAACAAAATACCTGTACTTTTTCAGAGTCTCATCAGAAACGTTTTGAATTTCTACATTGCAATGGCAGCATTTTAAGGTGTCATCTTAACAAAATACCTGTACTTTTCAGAAACTTTTTGAATTTCCACATAGCAATGGCACTTTTAAGGTGTCATCTTAACAAAATAGCTGTACTTGTTCAGTGCTTACATGACTTGAATAAGTATCCGCAATACTTTAAAAAAAAATTTTGTGGGAGTTTCTACACTGTAATGGTACCCTTTGAAAAAGTTCTGCTGTTGCTGGGTTATTCTAATAAATAACTGCAGACGTGAATATAATACTATATAAGCTGACTTTTCAGCACTGTAATCAGCTTATACCTAATTCCAAATGATATGGTCCTGAATTGCTGACCAGGACACACTTTCAGAAGTCATATTTAATGGACATAACCAACCAAGAACTAATAAACTACAGGTACCAAAATCGGGAAGCCACATTATGTTGTCATGATGCTGTTTCTTTACTAGGTGTTCAAAAATAGGACCAAAACATTTTGAAAGCTATTATCATTTTGTCAAATTTTCTCGAGGGAATGTCATCTCAGTTTTTAGTTGGGCAATAAAAGTGCTTATACAAATACATAAAGTTATAGGTTATGCTCATTGCAACATGATATTATAATATTAAATAATGTCATTATATTCATATTATAGTAAATAATATCATGGTGTATCAAAACACTTCCTGTAGAACAATGATGAAAACAGCACCTAAAAATCAATATCATTTTGTCAAATTTTTTCGGGGGGGAAATGTCAATCCTGGGGGGGACTTTCCCCCCAGAGACGTCTAGATTAAACACTGCTCCACCGGTAACATGGGTGTATAGATCTATAACAATCTTCGGAAGAGTGGACCTTCGGAATAGTGGACCTTCGGAATAGTGGACCTTCGGAATAGTGGACCTTCGGAATAGTGGACCTTCGGAATAGTGGGCAGTTACCGTTTTGCCCTAGCCTCCAACCTTCTGAGGTGCGGAGGAGATGTTACTTAAGACCGGAAGCCATGGCGTCTGGGTGGGTCGGACATGGATTGAGTATTCGCATATTACGAATATTAAGATTTTCAAATATTCACGAATATTAACGAATATTAAAACTGCCAACGAATATTATATTCGTAAAATAATTATATTCTTTCAAGAAATTCTTTACTCTTGATTTTTATTTTGTTTTTAATGAAAATGTTTACTTTTACTGAATGAATTGTAAAAAAATTGAGTTAGCCTACGCATATAGGCCTATATCAGTAGGCCCTAAGTGACAATGACTTTAATAGATTCATTGTTAAAAACTTCAAGGTCTCTGCTGGGTCTGGTCAATGTGGCCATGTGGCATTCATATCACATAGGATACTTAATGTTAGTCACTTTGTCTGACTTGTCACCATCCTTACCCAACTGAAGAGAGGCAGAACCACCGATGGCAGTTGACAAGTAGGCCTAGCAGCAATAGTAGCCTATGGTAAATTATAAATAAACTTTAACTGCCTATAATAGTAACTGCAAATTGATAAAGTAGTTTTATATCAGTGCTGCAGGATGAGTAAATATAAATGCCAACGGAGGAAATAATAGTGCCTCCCTCGTTTTTCTCACATTTCGGCTTTCATGACTGAGCACCTTCACTGGCTTCCTTTGACTGCCCGGATTCAATATAAAATTCTTTTTCTCACCTATAAGATGTTTTTGAGTCTAGCGCCTCGCTACCTTTGTGATCTCATCAGGAAGCCTTTCTCAGCTACCGTTGGCCGTCCTCTCCGCTCTTTAGACCGTCATGATCTTCTTGTTCCACGATCTCGAACTGCCACAGCCCAACACCGCGCCTTTGCCTCTGTCTGCCCTTTACTGTGGAATGGCCTTCCTACTATTATTCGTGCTAAGATTTTATCTGGAGGTTTTACTTTTTCTGCCAGATGTCTTAAGACTTTTCTTTTTCCAGGAGTTCTTCGCACTGGAAGCGCCTCTGATTAGGTTGTACTGTGAGAGGCGCTTTATAAATCCAAAAATAGAATAGAATAGAATAGAATAGAATAGATTACATCATTACAAGCAAAATTTATACCATTTTCAACATAATAAGTGCATTGCAGAGTTTAATTCAGCCCTGCCCTGAATGTGAGTAAATGCCATGGAGACATACAGAAACTTAATTGCTTTACCGGGTAACATTGCGGTTTCGATGGTTCACTTTAATCCGTTAACGAATATTTACGAATATTTACGAATATTAAAAAATCTTAATATTCACGAATATTTACGAATATTAAACCCTAAAGACACGAATACTCAATCTATGGGGTCGGAGTGTACCCGAGACAATACTCATCGACGCGTTCAGCTTCAAGTCCACCAGATTAGTGTGGTTAGAGCGGGCTTAAACTGGAGAACAGTATTCCGCCGTTGAGAAACACAGGGCCAAGGTCGCACCGCGAAGGGTCGGGGCATGGGTTTCCCAGGCTGTGCCGGCAAATTTGCTTAGCAGGTTGTTTCTGGTACCAACCTTGGCTGCTGTCTTCTTCAGGTGCTCGCTGTTAGTCAGGGACCTTTCCAAGAGTTACCCCGATATATACAGTGGCGTAACAATAGGGTAGACTGGGTAAGACAAAGTCTAGGGGCCCCGAGTGTAGCCCCCGAACCCGTCAAGTTCCGTTAACCCGACACGACGCGACGAGTCTGAGACGCCCAGCTCCAGCTGCAGTGCACAGCACTCATGTTTCATTAGTGATAACTTTCCGGTCCCGGAAATGACATCATTGCATTTGCATGGTGTTGACATTATTTTAGAGAAACTTATTTCCGTGAAATAAATTGCGCATCTCATTATTTGAGAAATGTATTCATCTTATAAGCAGTTAGGCGCTGATCAGCATTGAAAACGAAGCAGCCAGGCAGCTTGATCTGGAAACACTTGTGGACAAATTTGCAAACATTAAGGCAAGGAAAAAAGAGTTTTTGAGTTTTGACTGAATGACTTCACACTATAGCAAAGGACTTCAATCAAATCTTACATAGGCCGTTAAGGCCAGCATATACTTAACTTCAGTCGCACATGTCATAATTGTCATTTTATCCTTGTTAGGAACTTACAGTTTACTGTAATTTGTACGTGTATGATTTTGTATCTTGTTCATATACATCAGCAAATTCAGCATTTCAGTATATTAATAAGTAATAATAGGCTACATTTCAACAAGTACCGTATGGGAGGGCCCCACCTTCATATTTTGTCTAGGGGCCCCCGAGTTCCTAGTTACGCCACTGGATATATACCGGTTACGGGTCATGTTTGATGTGCTGACCATTTAGATGAATGTTCAGCTCCCGACTTCTAAGAGCAAGGTGCGAATTACAAGCTCCGTGCCATGATGTTAGCTTCAAAGAAACGCGGATATCGAAGAGAACAGGCGTTGACTAAAAGTCAGTGAGTGAGCGATATGTTATAAAAATCTCAATTTTATGGCATGGCACTATCCCTCTAGATTCTAGAGGAACACCTTCGAGGGCCTTACCGCAGCATGCACTTGACCGCATGCCATAGACTGTACACCATATGCAGCCTGCCGGCCGGCTGAGGGGCTGAGAGGCTACATATGAAAATGGGGTTTTCACTTAGTAGCAGCACTCATGGGGAGACTTTTGGGCCATGGGGACGGTCCCCAAATGTGTGGTCAAGCCCGGCCCTAGGGTGTGCGGGACCCAAGACAGCAAGCGATTCTCTGAAAAGGGTTCTCAAGCATAACATAATTTGCCAAGTTGATTTCCTGCCAATAAGGCACTGTAGAGTTTATAGGCTTTAGTGTATACCATAGGCTTTAATAGTCTAGATTGGCATAGAGTGTTAGAAAAATAAGACAATGAATGACGAAATTGTACAATCATTAGGTTTTTTTAATTAGATTCTAAAAATGATGTTTCGAGTCGTTGCTAGATTTATTGCTTGTTCGTGAATGCACAGTTATTCATTTTGTCGATCTACTTTAAGTTTCTATTTTGAATTTTTACTTCGCTATTACAAGCTGTCGTTCTTTCGTTATTCTACTTAAATCGCTCTTCCGTTACGTCGCTCTTATGAGACAGCTCTTCCAAAGTTTGACTCTTCTATGTGATATGTAGGCTTTACAGCGTATTCGCGTTTAAAGCAGAACACAAAGTTAATGTTAGGAAACGTTATTATTTTCTTGCACCTCTTCATACCAAAAGTTATTTCCAAAACCTTCTCTAATGACAAATAAAACGTGATTTTAATATTCTTTATTTATTCGAAACATTTTTCTATTGCACCAAAAGAAGTTTGTGAGAGAATATGGTGATTTGTTCCAAAAATTGGCAGTTGAGACCAACGAGGCGAGAAAATTCCTACACGATATGCAAAGCACAGGTTGTCTGAAACGTAGGCCTACCTGGAAGCGCTTGATAGGCTCTGACTTCTCCTAGAATCAACTTTGTGTTCGTTGTACTCCGTATTTGTATGAACAGGTACCTGCCGGATTTTGAGTCAGATGAACACAAGTAGGTACGTGTTTGTGCCTGACCAAGTGTCGCATTCTCGGAGGCACATATCGTCGTATTGGCTGATGTCAAGTCACCATCAGAACATAGATTCAAATTATTGGTTAGCCCAATTACGAAGTTGGATAGATCGTCATAGTAATCTGTAAACAAGATCACAGTCGAACACGATGCTAAGAAATGCTGTGACTCATAATTTGATTTATTATGTATTATTATGTAGGGAAGTGCTGTCCAACCTTTTTGGCCCCAGAAGCAATAATCTTGAAGCCGAGGGCCGCAATAAGAAGCTCAAAAGCAACTGCCACAAATTTACTGAAAATTTTTAACTGTTTTGTGGAATTAGTGTAATGTAGGCTATAAAATATGAGCAGTGCATAAATACCATGAATAGCCTACAAGCCCTACATCATGTTTGATTTAGCCTATATATCACCACCAAAATTATAATTATTAGGTGCGCTCAGCTGGAAGTTAAGTTTGTCACCCAGCCTGGCAGCCACGGTCTGGCAAACTCAGCTCTTCATTTCGTTTCCCAGTTATAGTTTTTTGGTTCATATCCATCATGCTGTCCATGAACTCTTATCGATAGTTTCCCGTCAACCCTCAGCAATGATGCCACAGCTGGGGTTTTTCCACTAGATCTGGGTTTCTTGGCCTTCGTCTGGGTTTCTGGGTTTTTCGGGCAAAATCTGGATTTATTTTGGTGAGTTCACAACTTGTATTTACAACACATGAATTTCTGTGAAATTCAGTGTAAAATGGTTGTGATAGCCTACATAATTTTTCCACTAATTTTAAGTTTAAACTCTACAATCAAGATATCATGTTGTTATTTCACAATTTTTTAAACCTGGTGACGCAGAAGAATAGCTCTGCACAGAATTATGCCATTTGGACATCTCAATACAGGTCAGGTCACACCTCATCTTGTTGACATCGCTAAGAACATGTATGTAAGTATCAGGTGACATGGGTTGCATCGAGACCCTCGGGCAACCGGTGAAAATGGCTAAGAGCAAAAACTCCATATGCTTCCATATACAGGGTGGCTCAAAAAAATGTACCACCGGATAAAATGCGATAACTTCGCAACCGACTGAAATTTTTCTGTGAAAATTTTCCAATTTGCAGGGGAATGAATTTCCAACAATCCCTGAAAGTTTCACTTGAAAAGTTTCATGTTTGCAAAAGTTACAGCTGTTCAAAATTTTCGTTTCTTCAAATATCTGGAGAATCAAGCTCCAATACAATGTGATTCCATTAAGATTTTTTGCAAATTACATCATAAGAAATGATGATGATGTCCTACGACCTCACTAAGAGCTGTAAAAAAGCTGTTTATGAAGCAAACTGTTGGTATTTAGTGATATTTTATAGATTAAGGACTCAATTCGTGAATCCATTACTGAACGTCATGGGCAAAGTTTCTGCGGAAGATAAAATGGAAACTCGGACGCTGCATGAACAGAGACTGGGACATCGCGTAATCATAGCAAAATATCCAGTGAAAAGTGGAGCCTGAGCATATTGAAGGCTATCTGTAAACATGTTTATGTAACGAAGATCAGATGTTGGAAGCGAGGCTGGAAGTGGTCGCTTGGTCTGATGGAAAAAGTACGATTTTCAAGAAATTCGCTTGGTAATCGAAAGGGTCAAGTTTGCAAAGCACATCGTGGTTTCGACAGCAGATATGATGGAGTGTGTTACGGCTGCAAGAAAAGACTGCATTTAATCTTATTCAGTAGGTTAGATGTCAAACTCATCTTTGAACTCTCTTACCCAGACTCATTGAAGACCAGGTATGCTCTAACATCTGGTTTTATTTTCCGGCAGGACGGTGCGCCTGCTTGCTTGCACGGCAAGTTTGATTATGATGGCGCTACCTTATTGCCATCAACTGAAGTAAATGCATTGGCAAAGATGACTAACAAACTCGCCTAGCCCTCTTGCTTATCACGTCTGGTGAGCTATTCTGGAATGCTGCAAGACGTTTCATCCCAAGTTGGAGAACATTGGCCAGCTGAAGCGAGTCTTGCTGCTAATGTGGGGTTAGTTGCCGCAGGACCCGACCAACAAGGCCATACTGAGCTTCACAAAAAGAAGTTGAGCTTGTGCTAAGGCAGGGAGTGGACACTCTCATTATACCTTACAATAAATTGCAAAACGAAATTCTGAGGTCGTAGTGAAAAGTGATATCATTTGACATGGAAATCTACAAGTGACGTTCATTTTCCGCGAAAATTTGAAAAAACCAAATTTTAAGTTTGAACAACTGTAACTTTTGCAAACATGAAAAGTTTCAACTGAAACTTTCAGGGATAGTTGGAAATTCATTCCCCTGCAAATTGGGAATTTTTCGCAGAAAAATATCAATCGGTTGCGAAGATATCATAGTTTATCCGGTGGTACATTTTTTTTAACCACCCTGTAGACCTAATGTAATAAAATATAACTTGATGCATTCTTAAAAGTAACTTAGGACAATAGAAACTGGATGCTGTTTAGAGCAGCGGAACAATATATTATCTTATCTTAGAACTGAATTAAGTAGGCCTAATTACGCAAAATGCCGTGAAGAAAATGGTTATCATTATAATTGGATTCGGATTCAGAATGAATTTCTCACTCGACAAGCCGCAATTGTCTGCGGTTGTGATTTCCACCTTGCTGAGCGATAGAGAACTTCCTAAATCGACCGCCCACCAGGGATTCCACCGACGATCTGTGGCCGAAACATAATATCTGTTATCAGTTTGACAGTCACTGTTTCTATAGTAGCATCCAGTATAACCGTCCACAGCATTTTCAGACGAACAAGTGTAATCAGAATTATCTGAACTCTGACAGGTGTGCATCCCCAGTGCCACATTTTGATCTGAAATGTAAAGAATATTTATTAATCTACTCATAAACGACGACTTGCGGAAAATTGCCACGCTGATTTCGCGACTACGTACGTGTCACAGGGGCAAGAGAGGATATTTGCTCGGAAAATTTACATTTTGTATCCTACTTTTAAGAATTTCTTCTCATTGGAGCATTAATGATACTGTAGAGATTTTTGCACTGTATGGGTGTCTGTATGTGTGTCTGCCCTGCTCTGTCTTTCTGCCTGCATCTACACCTTCAGCGCATCTACTTATCCAGCCCATCTACTTATTCAGCCATCTACTTACCCAGCTCATCTACCTTTTCAGCCATCTACTTATTCAGCCCATCTACTTATTCAGCATATCTAGCCTATAGCCCACTTCTACCTCCTCAGCGCATCTAGCCTACGCCGCCTGCAGCCCACTTCTACTTATTCAGCCATCTACCTATTCAGCCCATCTACTTATTCAGCATATCTAGCCGATAGCTCACTTCTACCTCCTCAGCGCATCTAGCCTACGCCGCCTGCAGCCCACTTCTACTTATTCAGCCATCTACCTATTCAGCCGTCTACTTATCCAGCTCATCTACTTATTCAGCCATCTACTTATTCAGCCCATCTACTTATTCAGCACGCATACAGTGTATATAAGTCAGCTCGTACGCCTGCTTGTGAGTAACAGTTAAGTGTAACAGTTATGTAGGAGCAGTAGGAGCAGTAATAACAGTTATGTAGGAGCAGTCGGAGCAGTAGGAGCAGTAGTAACAGTTATGAAGGAGCAGTCGGAGCAGTAGGAGCAGTAGTAACAGTTATGTAGTAGTAGTTGTTGCATTAGTCGAGCACTCGAATCAGGTTCGAGTAGCGACGTTGCTGTCATCCGCATTGACATTCCGATCTGTTGCTGCCGTCTGACATTTCACTTTCTACTGCAACTGACTTTCCGAATTGTGGCGCTATGGCAATTGCTGTTCTCCGCGTTGAACTGTGATCGTGGCGCTACATAAATTGTACTGTGATCATCGTTGATTCATCTTCAATAAATCGTGTTTAAGCCTAGTCGGCTAGTCTTTAGTCTACCGCTAAAGCTTTACTCCGCGGACTCCGAGGGTACCTTGACGCCCGGGGCTGGTATCGGTCATCCTGGGTCTTTCGCCCAGCCCTGGTTCTCTACCAACTGGCACCGTGAACGGGGTGTTTGAAAAGAACGGCAACTCGTTGGACTTCGACAAACTGTTCCGCGGAAGTGTTTTGAAAGATTCGTTGGATTTCTACAAACTGTTTTTGAGAAGTGAGATCTTCGGAAAGGACAACAGAATTCGTCGCTGCAGAGAACAAGTATGGACGCTCCTGAGGGTAGGAAAACGACTGCCTACACGTGCTGAGTCTCGCCGATGAGGTGTTCTTCTGCACGCCCACATCGAAAGCAGCAATGGCGGACTCTGATGAGCGAAAGTCTGAGTCAGGCAATCTTCTGGAAATCATGGACTTCGATGATCCGACTCCGTTCTCAGCGAAATCTCCGAGGAAAAAGACGAAAGAAGAACCGAAGGGCGCGTTGGTCGACCCCATGTTGGTCGATAGTCTCAGCGCTGCGTTGAGACAAAAGCGGAATCCCATGAAGCCCGGAAAATTCGATGGAACAGGATCCCTCGAATCATTTCTGGCACAGTTCGACGTCTGTGCTACACACAACCGATGGACCGCAGCGGATAAAGTCGACTTCCTCCGCTGTTCCTTGGAGAAGGCAGCAACGCAGCTGCTGTGGGATTTCGGAGCTCGGACGGACGTCACGTACGAACAACTCGCCGAGAGACTGCGCCAACGCTACGGGGGGGAAGGTCAGGCTGAGACCTTCCGAGCTCAACTCTATTATCGCCGACAGAGAGCCGATGAAACTCTCGGCGACTTGCTGCACGACATCCGGAGACTCGTCGTTCTTTCCTACCCGGTTCCGTCCAACGAAACGACGGAAATTCTCGCGAAGCATGCCTTCCTTGAAGCGATCCGCGACCGGGAATTGTCTCTGAAGGTGAGAGAACGCGAACCGAAGACCATCGACGAGGCGTATCGTACAGCTCTACGCCTCTCCGCGTATCAGCAAACGGCGGACTTGGAGGATCGTCGGAGACCCGCCAATCGAGTGAGAGGGACTCAAGACGGCGACGCCGGAGGACAGCTGCAGTCTCAATTGGACAGCTTCTTCGCGGCGCAACGTAAGTGGCAACAGGACATGGAGGGAAGGATCTGCGGACAGCTGGACGAAATCCGAGGCTCGTATCGCACGAGTTTCAACGCCGAACCGACTGTTCCACGGACGGTTCCATCTACCGTTTCTACTCCTCCTCCTCCTTCGCAAGGGAACGCTTCAGGTAGTCCCGTACGCGGGATGACCTGCTTCAGCTGTGGACAGTTGGGCCACGTGGCTCGCCGGTGCCGTCAGCGTCAGCAGTTCTTCAACCGCCGTGACGACGCACGCACCTCGGACCCACCGACGTCAAAACAGAACGGAACAACCGTCACCAACCATACAACGAGAGACCGAGCATCGGGTGTGACGAACAACGCGATCTACATCCGTGGAACGATCAACGGACAGCAAAGGACATGCCTAGAGGACACTGGGTCGGAGGTAAGCTTGGTTCCTTCCGCTGATGTTGATGGTTTGCGCTCCAGCCTAGTAACCGCATTCTCTTGGCTGCCAATGGAACGCAGATTAGGGTTTTGGGCCAGATAGACCTCCCGATTCAGATTTCGAGAGGGTTTTCCATTAATACGGGCTTTCTTGTCTCTGACCAGATCGGTGAGCCAATGCTTGGAATGGACTGGTTGAGACAGCACCGCTATCGCTTAGGTTTTGGTCAGGGCGCACTCTTTATTGGTCGGCGCCGCATTCCTTTGGTTAAGGGTAATGGCTCGCTTTGGTGTCGCAGGGTTATGGTTGCAGAGGAGACAACAATTCTTCCTCGATCCCAGAGCGATGTTCCTTGTAAAACGCAATATCGGGATTTGACAACCTCTGCCCAGGCATGGATGACTGAATCTAAGGAGATCCAACCTGGTTTGCATGTGGCGAGAGTTGTGCTGAATGATGATGCTGATAAGGCGTGCATTAGGGTCGTGAATTTGAATGATCACTCTGCCATGTTGAATGTTGATCAAATGTTGGGTGAATTGCACCCTGTGGAGGTCGAGGTAAGAGAGGAAGCTGAAAGACAGACGGATCCCCCTAATGAAACTCATTTGGTAGAAAAGTTGATGGAGGAGATTTCTGAGGATGTCTCGGCAGAAACAAAGGAGAGACTGAAGGAGTTGTTGGTCAAGTATGAAGGGATTTTCTCGACCACGGACCATGACTTTGGGAGGACCATGATCTCTCAGCACCGGATTGACACCGGAGACTCTCGTCCTGTGAGACAACCCTTGAGGAGGCAACCGCTTCCGTATCAGGCCGCGATTGATGCACAACTGGATCAGATGTTGGTGACTAGTGTGGTGGAATCTGCTGTGAGTGAATGTTCTGCTTATGTGTTGCTCGCCGAGAAGAGAAGATGGTCCTTGCGCTTTTGTTCTGGTTACCGCAAGTTGATGATTCGGGCACGGAAGGATTCCAATCCTTTTTCCCGAATTGTTGCCTGTCTTTGGGTCCACTCTGGCGCTGTATGTTTCTGCACAATTGATTTATATTGCGGATATGTCCAAGGTTAGATGAGTTCTTGTCATGCGAAGGAGACCGGTCTGTCTACAAGGGTGTTGATTCTGAATCGTGGATTTGTGCTCTTTGACCCGGGAGGATATCGATTTGATTTTGTTCGACTGATTCGAGAACGGACCCACGTATACGGCTTACGTGGCGGAACTGTCCGAAAGATTCGCGAAGGCCTACGGCGTGGCCCGCAAAAGCCTCAAGAAGAACGCTGAGAGGCGCAAGCACAGCTACGACTTGCGAGTACGGCCGGTGTCATGCGAAAAACTATCCGGCAACAAAAACTATCCGGAAACTTCTGTCATTGGTTCACGTGACGTATGACGTCAGATAGCAACGGAGACGCTCTGAGCCTCGTTTTCGTTGACAAATATTATCCGGGCTTATTGTAGTTGACTATAATAGTTGATTGCGGAAAAAATGCGCGATCTTTATAAATAACATTGCATAATAATTACAAATCCCTCTATCTTTAGTCTATTTATTTATCATGAACGAGACATTATTGTAATCTTATTGCGTTGCAATGTCTCCGAAAATTTGGTCGGAACTTCTGAAGATTAGGCCTATGTAACCTGTGATCCCAGATGTGTGTCAAGTTCGCAGGCATATTGAGATTCAGATAGCCTACGCCATACATATTCGTTTCAGGTGTGACCTCCCAATAAGGCACAAAAGTCAGGCACGGCCGAAGTATTTAATTGTGTGATCATATACTTCGTCCCCTTTCTGCCGCGTCGCTGCGCCCTCTTAGGTCCTCTGATCGCCTTGACCTATTTGTCCCCAGAGGCAGCACCGCCATGACTCAATCCAGATCATTTCCATGCAATGGTCCCTCCCTATGAAATGGGCTTCCCCATCAGTTCGCTCTGCCATCCTCTCTGGCAGTGTATCCTCGTCTTTCTCTCGTCTAAAAACTTGCCTGTTTTCTAGGGGCTGAACGCACTGGGAGCGCTTCTGAAAGGCTCTTGCTGCGAGAAGCGTTTTATTAATGGTCAGATACAATACAATACAATTAATCATCCTCAGAACTACCTAGACCAATAGTCGCTAGAGCGTTTAAAATCATTATTGTTCCTAGCGACTTGGTCTAGGTAGTAGGCCTACTTATGGTGTTTAATATGCCCTTTTAGGCGTTATGAAACGGATAGGGCTTGAGTATGACATTTCAAGTGGCAAACTGTGCTAATTAATTTTGATGCAGTGAAATACACGGTCGATAATATGTGAAGTTTGGAAGGCTACAATAGGAACAATAATGATTTAAGCCCAAATAGCGACTATTGTTCTGGGTAGTGCTGATGGTGTTTAATATGCCCTATTAACCGCTATGGGATGGATAGAGTCCAAATATGTGAATTTACCAAGTGAAATTACCAGTTCTAGCGTGCCTGGTGTTTGTGCCTTCTTGGGAGGTCACCCGCGAATCGATATAGTAGGCGAATCTCAACCCCAATATGTTTGCGAACTTGACACACATTGGTCCCTGGTTTTAAGCCTACACAGGAATAGTAGAGCAACCATAACGTGGTAAACAGTATTAAATAATTTCCAGATTTACAGGTTGATGGACAGGAACCGATCGAGAGGTTAAATTGTTTTGAGGATGGATGAACAAGGTGATTATAGTTAGCTGCAGCTGTTTCTATTCACAGAATCTGCATAGATGTATTATTATAGCCTATAGGGTAATATTTGCAGTTTAGCCTCAATTGTGGTAACGAAGCTCACTAGCGCCACCCTCCTACTTTATTCGGGCATGGGACTGGCATTTGCAGAGTGCAACCAGTGACGGAGTTATAGGCAGATGTATTTGAAAAAGCATTTTAAAAATGTTAAATGTTTATTGTTAAACACCCTATTTTCTTGTATGAAGTTCCTTAATAAACGATCCAATTTCTAAAACGGATTTCCCATTCTAAAAATAGAAAACCAGTTTCTACTGACTCAACACCGCTTCGTTCATAAGAATCACGGTTTTTTTCATGTTTACTTGCACACTCGCAATGACACTAGCCCATTATAATTATCACTTACATGCATGTATTACAATAGTTCGTTGCATACCGAGTTATATGCGTCATAAAGCGAATTATTCCTAATAAACGTCGAAAAGCAACCCGGATAGTTTTTGTCAACGGATAGTTTTTCGCACGTATGTCGTGCGAAAATGTATCCTGACAACGGAGTGGGCGTGGCCGGATAGTTTTTGTTGCCGGATAGTTTTTCGCATGACACCGGCAAGATTCGAAGAAGGCGACTGGGTCTACTACTTCTGTCCACGGAAGTTTGTGGGTCGTAGCCTAAAGTTCCAGCGTAACTTCACGGGTCCCTACATGATACAGTGGGCGTGCGGTCCGGTCAACTACCTCCTCCAAAGGTCGCCGAAGGCTAAGCCCTTCGTGTCTCACGTTGACAAACTCCGCCACTGCTACTGGCGGGCGAAGGGACAGTGGAGTGAGACAGCTACCAGGATGACCGATGTCGAGCTATCGAGGTGTCGGACAACGCCGCAGCTTCTCCGAGCCGTCGGCCACGTCACCGTTGGAAGGAAGCGCCTACAACGGAAACATCTTCGGGACGCCAAACCGAGGAAGCTAATGGCGGCGCGACGGCTTTCGCCGTCAATCGGCCGAGAGACAACGCTTGAGAAGAAGGCGCAAAGAAGAAATGTGTACGAGGGAGACCCGGACGGAACGACGACCGGTTCAAGCCGACCTCGCCGGACCCTTCGCCGACCAGTCCGCTTCCAGCGAGGATCTGGTGGCGAACGGTTCAAGCTTCTTCGTCGTGCGCGCAAGTCTGCGCGCAAGCCTCCTCATCGTCAGCGCACGTTCTTCTGCATCGTCGGCGCAAGCTTCTTCGTCAGCGCGCAAGCTTCTACATGCGCACTTCTTTTCCTCGTCGGCGCAGAAAAGTCTACGTCAGCAGGCGTTCCTCTTCCTCTTCGTGCGTGCAAGTCAGCGCGCAAGTTTCTTCGTGCGTGCAGGCCTCTTCGTCAGCGCGCAAGTCAGCGCGCAAGCTTCTTCGTTGTGCGCAAGCTTCTTCGTCAGCGCACGTTCTTCTGCATCGTCGGCGCAAGCTTCTTCGTCAGCGCGCAAGCTTCTACGTGCGCGCTTCTTTTCCTCGTCGGCGCAGAAAAGTATACGTCAGCAGGCGTTCCTCTTCCTCTTCGTGCGCGCAAGTCAGCGCGCAAGTCTCTTCTTCGTGCGCGCAAGTCAGCGCGCAAGCTTCTTCGTGCACGCAAGTCAGCGCGCAAGCTGCCTCGTCGTGCGCGCAAGTCTGCGTGCAGTTTCCTCGTCTGCGCTCGAATCCTCGCGCACAACTACGGACCGGAATTCACGGAACCCTGCCCGAACAGTTCTGCTGGAGAAACTTTCACAGGTGAAAATGGACGGCTTTCGAAACTTTGTCATGCATAATGACTTAACAATTTATTGTGTGATGGACTGAAACACTTTATTATGTGAAACTTGTGAGCGATGTGCTTACTTTAACATGGACGATTAGTTTTACAAGTGACTTTCTGTATGCAATGGCACTTTATTTTCGGATTTAATTCCTTATTGAACGACGGTCGGTCGTGTGATTGTCCTGCTATGAACAGTGCTTTAATGAACCGTATTGTAGACTGTAGTATATCTGAACATTCGTATTGAACTGAACAATATTTTGTGCATTGCGGAGCATTGAACTTTGACCGCGCATTATTGACGTTGCAGTAGGCCGATGCTTAGTCAAATTTTGGGGACGGTGCCTTGTTCCTTTGGCCCCCCAAAGTGGGATTGGGGACTGTTTTTGGGAGAGCCGTGTAGAGATTTTTGCACTGTACGGGTGTCTGTATGTGTGTCTGCCCTGCTCTGTCTCTCTGCCTGCATCTACACTTTCAGCGCATCTACTTATCCAGCCCATCTACTTATTCAGCCCATCTACTTATTCAGCGTATCTAGCCGATAGCTCACTTCTACCTCCTCAGCGCATCTAGCCTACGCCGCCTGCAGCCCACTTCTACTTATTCAGCCATCTACCTATTCAGCCGTCTACTTATCCAGCTCATCTACTTATTCAGCCATCTACTTATTCAGCCCATCTACTTATTCAGCACGCATACAGTGTATATAAGTCAGCTCGTACGCCTGCTTGTGAGTAACAGTTAAGTGTAACAGTTATGTAGGAGCAGTCGGAGCAATAGGAGCAGTAGTAACAGTTATGTAGGAGCAGTCGGAGCAGTAGGAGCAGTAGTAACAGTTATGTAGTAGTTGTTGTTGCATTAGTCGAGCACTCGAATCAGGTTCGAGTAGCGAAGTTGCTGTCATCCGCATTGACATTCCGATCTGTTGCTGCCGTCTGACATTTCACTTGCTGCTGCAACTGACTTTCCGAATTGTGGCGCTATAGTAATTGCTGTTCTCCGCATTGAACTGTGATCGTGGCGCTACATAAATTGTACTGTGATCATCGTTGATTCATCTTCAATAAATCGTGTTTAAGCCTAGTCGGCTAGTCTTTAGTCTACAGCTAAAGCTTTACTCCGCGGACTCCAAGGGTACCATGACACCCGGGGCTGGTATCGGTCATCCTGGGTCTTTCTCCCAGCCCTGGTTCTCAACAATACTAATTACCTATTGTAATTTCCTCTGGACCTCAACCTATGACTCGGACTCCCATAATGCTAGCTTAAAAACTCTCAAAAAGAAAGCCATCAGACTCATAACCAGGTCGCCTCCCTGTGCCCACACCAAACCTCTATTTTTGGATCTTAAACTCCTTAACATCAGTGAAATTAAAATCACTCAAACATGTGAATTTATGTATAAATTCCATAATGGTCTCCTCCCATCCTGTTTTGTATCCTACTTTAATCCGAGAACTAAGACACGTAAGTTTTCTATCAAATGCCATTGCAAGGACCCTTAATATGGAATAGTTTACCTCCTAGTATTAGGATGGTCATGGCCTTCACTCAATTCAAACGTCTGATACGTGTGCATGCAGCGAAAAATGTTATTTTAAAATGTTATTTAAAACTAATATTATCATGTGCTGTTGGTCAACTAATGGCTTCTTCGACTCTCTTCTTCTTCTTCTCCTCCTCCTCTTTCTTCTTCTTCTTTTTGTTTTCTCTCTTTCTCCCTGTCTTCCCTTTTTTCTGTTTCATTGTGCCTCTAATTTACTCCTTCACTAAACACACAGCTACATGCAAATCTCCCACTTTGTTACTAACAAGACATGCGTCATCTATCCAGCATCTTTGTCATGAATAATTATATAATCATTTATCGGTTTACTATCAAAACCGCGCACACAAAACCGCGCACACAAAACCGCGCACACAAAACCGCGATTCACAAAACCGCGCATCATCAGAACCGCGCACGATCATTACCGCGCACGATCCTAACCATTATTATTCGAGCATCTGTTTAAGCGATGTCACGACAACTGGTCTACAGACAACTGGTCTAACGACAACTGGTCTACATACAACTGGTCCAGCGCTTGAGAAATGGAGGCTGGATTAAATTTTTTAGAGGTGAAATGGAGGCTGGGTTGATGAAAAACGCAAAAGACATTGAGGCTGGATGATGGTTCTTTTACAGGTAAAATAGAAGCTGGATTAACGAAAATAACGCATGAGATATGGAAGCTAGATGGATGTATTTTTATATATAAAATAGAAGCTGGATTGACAAAATAACGCATGAGAAACGGAAGCTGGATGAAGCTATTTTTAGATATGAAATAGAAGCTGGATTGATAAAAAACGCTTAAGAAACGGAAGCTGGATGAAGGTATTTTTTTATTTTTTTATCTGGTATAGAATCTGGATTGACGAAAATAACGCACGAGAAATGAAAGCTGGATGAAGCTATTTTTGGATAAGAAATAGAAGCTGGATTGATAAAAAAAAACGCTTAAGAAACGAAACGGAAGCTGGATGAAGCTATTTTTATATATGAAATAAAAACTGGATTGATGAAAAACGCTTAAGAAACGGAAGCTGGATGAAGGTATTTTTTATATTTTTATATCTGGTATAGAATCTGGATTGACGAAAATAACGCTGGATGCATGTTGAAATACTTGAATGCGGTTATGATCGTGCGCGGTAATGATCGTGCGCGGTTCTGAGGGTGCGCGGTTTTGTGAATCGCGGTTTTGTGTGCGCGGTTTTGTGTGCGCGGTTTTGTGTGCGCGGTTTTGACCGGATACCCATTTATCTAGGGCCCCTATTTAGTGGGATCTTCTCTTCTGGGGCTCCTATTGCTTCTCTGGAATTGCTACTAGTTTGCACGTGTATTTAGGCTATATCTAACATTCTTAGCTTTATTAGCAAGTCATATTATGTAATTGTTGTATATAATTTTTCTTTTATGGGAGCAATAAACTTGATTTGATTTTGATTTGATTTGAATGATACGCAAAGTAAAGCTGTGAATATAGGTCTATATTAGCATTTAGAAACCTCTAAAAAATACACATGTCATTAATTTCCTGCAATGCAATTTTCAAGCTCTTGCTGACTTTCAAAACCTTGATCAGTGTGTTTTGCAACAATATCTGCTATCTGCATGCATAGACCGTATCGCTGCAAGGTGCGCGTCTCATCAGCATCAGAAATCACAAGACGAACAGCAGGTTATTCTGCGCATGGCCATCTTATCCACCGGACCCAGTGCCAGTTCGCACTTTATCTAGGGCTTACGAACAAAGCACAGCCTGCTTGAAACGTACCTGGAAGCGCTTGATAGGCTCTGACTTCTCCTAGAATCAACTTCGTGTTCGTTGTACTCCGTATTTGTATGAACAGGTACCTGCCGGATTTTGTGTCAGATGAACACAAGTAGGTACGTGTTTGTGCCTGACCAAGTGTCGCATTCTCGGAGGCACATATCGTTGTATTGGCTGATGTCAAGTCACCATCAGAACACGGATTCAAATTATTGGTTAGCCCAATTACGAAGTTGGATAGATCGTCATAGTCATCTGTAAACAAGACCACAGTCGAACATGATGTTAAGAAATGCAGTGACTCATGATTTTGATTTATTGTGTATTATTATGTAGGGTGACATGGGTTGCATCGAGACCTTCTAGCAACCGGTGAAAATGGCTAAGGGCAAAACTCCATACGCTTCCATATAGACCTAATGTAATAAAATATAACTTGATGCATTCTTAAAAGTAACTTAGGACAATAGAAACTGGATGCTGTTTAGAGCAGCGGAACAATATCTTATCTTATCTTAGAACTGAATTAAGTAGGCCTAATTAAGCAAAATGCCGTGAAGAAAATGTTTATCAGTATAATTGGATTCGGATTCAGAATGAATTTCTCACTCGACAAGCCGCAATTGTCTGCGGTTGTGATTTCCACCTTGCTGAGCGATAGAGAACTTCCTAAATCGACCGCCCACCAGGGATTCCACCGACGATCTGTGGCCGAAACATAATATCTGTTATCAGTTTGACAGTCACTGTTGCTATAGTAGCATCCAGTATAACCGTCCACAGCCTTGCCAGACGAACAAGTAGCATCAGAATCTGAACTCTGACAGGTTTGCATCCCATGCAGTGCCACATTTTGATCTGAAATGTAAAGAATAATTATTAATTATTAATCTACTCATAAACGACGACTTGCGGAAAACTGCAAAGCTGATTTCGCGACTACGTGTCACAATAATTATTATTGGTATCCGGACGTTTCATCCTCGGACGATTCATCCCCGGACGGTTCATCCCGGACGATTCATCCAGTGGACGTTTCATCCCCGGACGGTTCATCCCCGGACGGTTCATCCAGTGGACGGTTCATCCAGTGGACGGTTCATCCCAGGACGGTTCATCCAGTGGACGGTTCATCCCAGGCCGTTTCATCCCCGGACGTTTCATCCCAATGGACGTTTCATCCCAGGACGTTTCATCCCAATGGACGGAAATTTAAGCAATTTAATCCTATAAAATTTCCACTGTAGCCTAATAGATATAAAAAGTCAAAAATACTTGCAATAAAATAGCTTTCATATAAAGGCACACTTGGACAGTCATCGATTAATTTATTTTAAAAATATCCAAAACAATTTTCAAAACCTTATGAAACAAGTATACGATAGTTCGAACGTAGACACGTGTCTTGTCGATTTGTTACACGCGGCTGTTCTGAGCTGATTCCAATCTTCATTGGCATTCGTACTATGGTGTACAGAATTTTAAACAATGGCCAATTGAACGTACAACACTAAGCCGTCGGGAATTGATTAGGTGATTATAGAACAATATAATAGGTGACTCGTCACCGGGACGTTGTATTACCCTACCGACATGGGTGGAGTTTGGTTTCCGTTCTTGGGGGTGGGGGGGTTAGTGCTTTCTAGGGGGATAAGCCCGGGATAAAATACCATTTTCATGGTACAAATTTTTCGGGACCTACTTCATGTTCGACTAATGTATCATATTACTCTCTCTATTTATTTCCGGGGATGAACCGTCCGGGGATGAACCGTCCGGGGATGAACCGTCCACTGGATGAACCGTCCTGGGATGAACCGTCCACTGGATGAACCGTCCACTGGATGAACCGTCCGGGGATGAACCGTCCGGGGATGAAACGTCCACTGGATGAATCGTCCGGGATGAATCGTCCGGGGATGAATCGTCCTGGGATGAAACGTCCTAGAATCTTATTATTAGGCTAACAAGCAATAATTTAGCACCATAATTTTCATCCAATTACATGTAACTCAAATCTAACAGCATTCGATACAATTCTGATCTAAACTAACATTGTCTGCCCGCACATAAGAGCAAGAGAGAACATTTGCTTCGGAAAATTTACATTTTTCATACTCCTTTTAAGAATTTCTGCTCATTGGAGCATTAATTATTCTAATGATACGCAAAGTAAAGCTGCGAATATTAGCATTTAGAAACCTCTATGAAAATAGTTCAAAATACCCATGTTATTAATTTCCTGCATTGCATTTTTCAAGCTCTGGCTGACTTTTTAAAACCTTGATCAGTGTGTTTTGCAACAATATCTGCTAGCTGCATGCATAGACCGTATCGCTGCAAGGTGCGCTTCTCATCAGCATCAGAAATCACAAGACGAGCAGCAGGTAATTCTGCGCAAGGCCACCTTATCCATCGGGCGGCCCAGTGGCAGTTGGCACTTTACCTAGGGCTCACGAACTCCTTAAGGGCCTAAGAAAATAAAAAAAGATATTGAACAACTTAATTAATTGATTTACGAAATAAAAAAGGAAATACTCGCGCATTAAATTCTTTTTATTCCTTTTTTGGCGGTATCGGTCAACTCGGTCTGCATTCTTTCTGGTTTGATAGATTATTTGTGACAGAGGATGTGAGTGAAGTATCATTATTGTCATTATAGTATTTATGTTCATAAATATGAGCGGAGACCCCTTCATCTTTTGATGCCTCTTTTGTCGCTTTCTTTTCTTTCGTCTTTCCCAAATCCAGACTCTCTGCATGCTTACCTTGTAGGCCTGCCGCCTATCCATCAGACTTGATTTCGAAGTTCTAAATTAGGCCTGTTCGTCATTGCGTTGGCCTCATACACGCTGGATTGATGAAAATAAGTCTTGCTAAATAGGCGCTGGATCGATGAAAATAATTTTACTTCACTGGTAGTAATATCTATGAAAAGACTCTTGCTAAATTTCTGCTGAATTAATGAAAATTAATTGTCATAAAATTATAGGCTATAGCAGCTGAGTTGATATAATAAATTAAATTGTTCTACATGTAGAGGTTGGATTGAGTAGAGGAAGTCTTGTCTTTAATCTTTTGCCCGTTTGCCCTGAGAATATCCGCTGAAAACGGGCTTAAAATTTAAAAATTAACTGGTAAAGGGTTAATGCCTAAATGTAAGCTGGATTTATGAAAGGGATTCATGCCGAAGTAGAAGTCGTATTAATGAAAAATAATAGCTCTGCA
The DNA here is from genome assembly GCA_945859605.1 of Lumbricus rubellus. Classification (NCBI taxonomy): domain Eukaryota; kingdom Metazoa; phylum Annelida; class Clitellata; order Crassiclitellata; family Lumbricidae; genus Lumbricus; species Lumbricus rubellus. The sequence continues at coordinate 34,071,497 of OX243811.1, read as the reverse complement.
TCGGTCGAATACTGAAGAAAGCTAAACCGATTGATTATTAATTTATTACTGATTAGCTGAGCCCGGCCACGCGTTGCTGTGGCAGAAAAGACCGTCCTCCCCTCCCCCACCCCCTTCCCCTCCCCTACCCCCTCATTCCCCCTCCCCCTCCCCTCCCCCACCTCTTCCTCTCCCCTTCCCTCCCCTAGCCCTCCCCCTCCCCGGACAGCGACGCGGATAGCGCCCTAAAGCGCGTCAGTAAAAAAGGCCGCAATCGAATGTGTTGAAATGCGCTACATAAACGAACACAATTGAACCACCATTTGAAACGCACGCGAATTGAAAGGCAAGGCTTATCGACGGGCGTATGTGTTGAAAACGGTAGAATTTGAAAATTTGCATTTTTCAGGCCGCAATCGAATGTGTTGAAATGCGCTACATAAATGGAACACACTTATCGACGGGCGTCTGTGTTGAAAACGGTAGAATTTCAAAATTTGCTTTTTTAGGCCGCAATCGAATGTGTGAAATGCGCTACATGAACGGAACACACTTATCGACGGGCGTATGTGTTGAAAACGGTAGAATTTGAAATTTTGCTTTTTTACGCCGCAATGGAATGTGTTGAAATGCGCTACATAAACGGAACACACTTATCAACGGGCGCATGTGTTGAAAACGGTAGAATTTGCAAAGTTGCTTTTTTTGTTTAAAACATTGCGCTTTTTCCCAAAAATCATTCTGCAAACCCGGCCGTGTTGGAACTAAACGTTTTGGTGAAGTTTCGAAAGCAATCAATGAAGAAAGTTCGGAGATCTTTGAAGCCGTGCCAAACCGTGATTACTGAAGGCCGAACACAACGGAAATAAACTGCGCGTGACGTCACGAGGTGTCGGCTGCAACATCAACATTTTGATTTCGAGGTTGATTCGAATTTAATTTTTACTTGAAATCGTCGTTAAATCTTGCATTTACGCTGCAATTTGTTTGTATTTTATTCGTCGGAATATCTCAAGGTATGTATCACACCACCGAAAACGCTAAAAACTGTTTTAAGTTATAAATCGGAAGAGTACGGACCATCGTAATGTTGACACCCTACAAAACATGATTATCTTCGCCGTCTGCAACTGTTAGATATATCGCTATTGCAATGGCTATAATTATTAGTTGTCAGCACTGCTTAAATGAATATAGGATCTGCGCGGTATATAAAACGGATATTGCGTCTCTGTGTGGTAATATTACTACGCAGTGCATGAGTGCAATACTTATGATATACGGGTAATCCCGAAAACTGAGTGCCTAAGTTTTGCTTCAATAGAAGTAGTATTGATGAAAAATAACGTTGGTATAATGGGCAAACATTTTACTATGCTAAGCGACACGCGGAAATCGCGAAAACATTCAGACTCCTCAAAACAATAATTATGGTTGCCAAAGACTTAGCTAAAATAGAGCGCTGCGACCTATCAGCCGCATTTCACGATACAATGCGCTCAGTAAGTAAGCAATCAACGCGAGATCTAAGTAAAACGGCCAATTTAATAAAATTATAGATAGGGGAAATATGCAATAAATATGAGTAAATATAAATTCGAAACTAATAATTATGACAATTTCTGTGGCGCCATAACGCAGCCATGCTGCTACAAGGGCGCCTTGACAACAACAAACTAAGGCCGTAGCGCTGTTTTTTTTCAGCGATGTCTCGTTCGGCCAAACTCTTTGCATGGATATGCACGCAGTCTTCGGGTTTACCCTAAATGTTTACCCTCAGTTTGGTACTATAATTTTAATTCACCCGAATTAATTTCGTATTTATTCTACAGGGTGGGCCAAAAAAAAGACCCCCCCTAAGATTTTTTCCAATATCTTGACCAAAAGTAAGAATTTTCAGATGAAATTTTACAGTCTTAAAGACAATTCATATTTACACATGATGGCCAGATTTCATAAAAATATTTCAAACAGAACAAAAGTTATGCCACTTTTAGTGAGGCCACCCACCAAAACGCGACGCAACAAAAAGTAATAAAAATTCAATCTAATTATTCTGGCCAATATCTTGGCCAAAAGTACGAATATCAAAATGAAATTTTACAGGCTTAACGCAAATTCATATTTGCATATGATGGTCAAATTTCATAAAAATATTTCCAAAACAACAAAAGTTATACCACTTTTAGTGAGGCCACCCCCCAATTTTTGACAATTCAAAGACGTAACGCAGCAAAAACACGATTTTATTAAGTCTCATCTCAAATAATTATTATCAAATAGCCTTGACATTGACAGATGATCATTATTATTACTATTTAAAAATGAAACAGGGTACCAGCGTAGCTGCACGTCACTGAGAAGTCACTTAGCAAGACGATAATCAAATTGGTAAATAAGGAATCTGTCAGATTAATCAGAGGTCCATCAAGAACTTTGCAAAGAGACTCAAAAGAAATTTTGACACTGGTATTGGGCACATTGAACACAAGTTGTGAAGCACTACCAAGTTCATTTGACAACAGTTATTTGAGAGGAGACTTAATAAAATCGTGTTTTTGCGACTTTTTGTTGCGTTTCGTTTTTGAATCGTCAAAAACGGTGGGTGGTCCCGCTAAAAGTGGTATAACTTTTGTTGTGTTTGAAATATTTTGATGAAATCCAGCCATAATATGTAAAGATGAATTGCCTATAAGCGTGCAGAATTTCATTTCGAAATTTTTACTTTTGGTCAAAATATTGGCAAAAAACCTAAAAAAAATTCGTTTCGTTTTTGAATCGTCAAAAAACGGGGGGTGGCCTCACTAAAACTGCTATAACTTTTGTTCTATTTGATATATTTAGATGAAATCTGGCCATCATGTGTAAATATGAATTGCCTTTAAGACTGCAAAATTTCATTTCAAAATTCTTACTTCTGACCAAAATATTGGCAAAAAACCTAGAGTGGTCTTTTTTTTTGGCCCACCCTGTATATGGGCTTATTGTAAGTTTGTAACCTTATTTGCATAGCGCTGTCGAAGTTGTCATTGTTGCATACCAAAAATACAGACTATTTTTCCCGAGGGTAGTCTTTGTCGTGAGTGTCGGTTTGTTCAGGTTAAGCACCGTGAGGATCAATTCAATTTTAAATGATTTCTTTACAGACTTTCAGAATGCCACAGACATGCTATCCCCAACTGACGTAGAAACTACAATGAAATGAAAGAACACGCAGAGGAGAATGTCACTGAACTTCTTGTTTGACTTTTGACCCTGAACTGTCTGCACGTTAAAACGAAGAACTTCATAAATGGATAGAACACGATGAAATTTCTTCGGATGATGAACTGCTCTTAAGAACTGATGGACTTCGTGAAAAATTGCCTGATTCTCGTTGGATTACACTTCGTGATTACAATATTATTGTTTATGTATTTATACTGTTGACGCATTACTACAGTGATTAAAATACTGAGGACTCTGAATGTTGAAGTTTAAAGAGGTGAGTCGCATATTACCAGTTAAAGCTCGTTATCTTACTTCTGGATGAAATTTATGTAGAGCCTAAGGCATCGTGTATGGGCGGATGCATTACAGGTGAGGGCACCAGCAGTCTTTGCAAGAGGCAACTACAGTGCAGACTTTTATAATATCGTCACTTTCTCACCAAACAAAGATGTTGCAGCTATGGTGCTAGTGAAAAATCTCACTGCAGCCTACTTAAAAGATTATACTTTGCCAGTTAGCTTTAGGCTATTTAATATTTTGTGTGATTTCAGACAGCAACGGCATAAATAGGCAATGTGGAGAAAATTGAAAATAGTTATTCTTCTGCATGTTGTATTTGCTTCACATGGCAATATTACAGTGAAAGATTTAATTGCACAGGGAGCTGATATTGTTGGCCATAGTAATGAGGTAAATGATGACATTGTCCAGGAATTGTTGTCTAGTTGCATGTCTAGTTGCATGTGATGACGTTGAAATTACAGAGTCTGAGTCTGTGACTCTTTAGTTTTTATTGCAGGATATTGGAAATAAACTGTTGTAACTAAAGAATGTGAGGCAAAGTTCTTGACTGTAGGCAGTCAAAAGAATGTCTCGAATTTGTCGATTTGTCAACAATTTTAAAAAATCAGACCTGTACTGTCTGTGTAGAATGCCCTTTTTGTTAAAACTATGCTATGCTATCTCTAGCATAGACATCATTGAGTTGTGTTGCGAACATATTTCTAAATAATTACTGCAAGAGAGCTTCAGATAAAGTAGGCCTAACTGTGAGGAAGTAGAAGATGAAGAGATAATTAAAAACATTAGTGCATTGACTTGTTGAGATTTATATTTGTCTGTGATTTTATTATACTTGTGTCTTGTAAAATAATCGCTCATTAATTACTGTATTTCTTTTGTCACATTATATCAAGGGAGATTAAGATGCCCTTGTTTAGAACTGTGGGGTAGCTATGTTAAAGACCTTTGTGAGGTTATTGTAAGGCGCTATATAAATGTCCATGTACGTACCTCTGTATGCTTATTCACACTTCTGCACTGCATGTATCTCATGAAACAGTCTCAGAGTCACCTAAGATGCCCTTGTTTAGAACTGTGGGGTAGCTATGTTAAAGGCCTTTGTGAGGTTATTGTAAGGCGCTATATAAATGCTCATGTGATATATGGTATATATACACCTCTGTATTCCTATTCACAATTCTGCACTGCATATATCTCATGAAACAGTCTCAGAGTCACCTAAGATGCCCTTGTTTAGAACTGTGTTACAGGCCTTTGTGAAGTTATTGTAAGGCGCTATATAAAGGTCCATATACACAAATACATACTTCTGTATGCGTACATACGTAGCATAGAATTTTTAGTAGGCTAATTAATTATTTAAGCTAGAAAGCAGTGTATCTGAATGCATACCAAGCAGCAACAGCTGCATGCATTCAGCCGCCTTCTGTGACGTCACAATCCCTTGTGTACGATTCAGACGGTCGTGGCCAAACGCGGTTAGATTTTTATTTATATAGATTAGACTACCATTTTGTTTTTAAACGAATTCATTACTTTAAAAACATTTTACGTGGTGAGCAGTGACGGCGCCACCTTAGGTCGCAACAGGTCATTGGGCCTCTCTGTTTTACACTCGACCTGCCTAACTTTTTGGAGGTTTTAATATCTGTTTTACATAAACTTTAATTTCTTCGCCCTGCTGAATAACTCCCGTGACCCTGACACGACCTGCCGCCACTGGCCGTGGGCAATCCTAGGAAATAAATTATTATAACAACGAAAGTTCGTAAGACCGTTATATTTAAAATCAAAACTGGTTGCGTTCTTGAATCATGATTCATGAATATACAAGAGTAGGTTACACATGAGTGACACGACGTCGATAAGTAACTGTTATGTGAATGTGTTTAGCTATGATACAGTGTTGTAGATGGGGCCTACGAATGCTAGAGCGCCTACAGGGCCAACGTCGACATTCATTTAATACGGTCCTGATTCAGTGATTCTGCATAAAAATTCAACGGCAGTTTCGGCAGACAAACTATCTCACAATATTCGTTCATTCATCCATTACGGAGATTTCTAGAGTTCCCCTTTCAAGATTACTACTCAGAAGCGCTCCCCACTCAACCATGGCTGGGGCTGAAAAACGGCGCCGTCACAAAAGCGCGCAGGACAAAAGCGCGCATACAAATGCGCGCCAACAAATGCGCGCAGACAAATGCGCGCAACAGACACTACCCAAAAATAGCACCGACAAAAGCGCGCAGACATATGCGCGCAGACAAATGCGTGCAACAGGAAAAAATTTATATATGTATGCATATGTATGCATGTATCTATGTATGCATGTATGCATATGTATGTATGCATGCATTTGAATATATGTATGTATGTATGCATATTTATGTATGTATGTATGTATGTATTTATGTATGTATGTATGTATGTATGTATGAATGTATGTATGTATGTATGTATATGCAATAATGCATATGTTTGTAGGAATGCATTAATTGTATGTATGGCATTTGTATGTATTATGTATGTTTGTGGACGTTGCGTTCTCACATATGTACATACTTACATACATACATACATACATACATACATACATACATACATACATACATATATACATACATACATACATACATACATACATACATACATACATACATATGTTTTTTCTTGTTGCGCGCATTTGTCTGCGCTCTTTTGTCCTGCGCGATTTTGTTACTGCGCGCATTTGTCTGCGCGCATTTGTCTGGGCGCATTTGTCCTGCACGCTTTGACCGTGCTCCTGAAAAACAGTTTTAAAGGCTGCAAAATTGCATCTGAGTGAACCTTATGCGTGAAGAATAAAGCCAATGGGAGCCCATTCAATACCATGGGCCAAACAACACAGAAAGCACGTTGCTATCTAACAGTCTAAGATTATCGAATCCTGTAGCAGATTTTCCTCTGGATTAGCGGCACCACTAGAGTGGTGTAATAATAAACCTTAATTTATACCCTATACGGGACCGCATGACTACAATAATCCTACATGTATATCTAACCCTAACCGACGTGGAAAGCGTGCGATTAGCCTTTAGAAAATTATATTATTTAGATTTCAATTCGTGACAACTTACCATAATTATTCTGGCAAAGTACATCGCGCACCAAAATCAACGTTGCGATCACTAAGGCACCAGCCATGTTCCACCGCATCCTCGAAACCTTTGCCGAAGACACTGTCGAACACCAGAGGACCGACTTTCAATCCTGCAGTGACGTCTCGTTGATTCCTGGGTAAAACATCGCCCAATGCACGTCCAGTCCTGTTCTTTGCAGTCTTTTTGTAGATGCATCTTCAGTCAGTCGTTGCAGGTGTCAACAATGGTGTGTTTTGACAAACGTTTGACCGTTGATTCGAAACGCCTTTTAACTCATTGGTTGACCGAAATAAGTAATCACAGCAGTTTCCATATAAAATAAATCAGTGGCAAATAAATACCGAATCACGTAGCTTTGTATCAAAACCAAGGCTTTTGTTTTGATATTGGTTTTGTAGTAATGGGTCTGATTGTGAATGTAGCAAAAGCGTCGTATTCTGGCTTTATGCGTTTGCGTCGTTGTATCGCATAGTCTATGCCACGGTAAAACAATGTCTACTATAAACCCACTGTCAATTACTGACGAAAATTCTTTGGACGAAATTGTCTGCGCTAGGAATGAATGGAGAATGCGAGAGAATAATCCAATTGTTCATTTGTCCCATCATAACAGGAAGCGTCTTCTGATTTACAGCGTATACAATATTTAGAAATGTCAGCGATTCGCCGTTGCGCATGAGTGATCTCTACCCATGGGTGATTAATTTAGCCCTGGCGATTTGTATAGATATAGTTTTGTGAACAATTCTGGCAGTCTGTCGGAGAATCGTCAAAGCGAATCGCCGTTATGCATGGGTGATTGAAACATGTAGCGACTTGTAGGGATACGATTTCGTGAAAAGTTCTGGAAGTCTGTCGGAGAATCGTAATTGTAATCGTAATCGTAATCTCCAAACTTCTAACGCGCTGCTCGAAACCCAAGCGCAGGGCACCAGCTTATTCACGAGCGCTGCGTCAAGTCAATAAGGTTGTCCGTACGAGTAGTCTGAAAGAGGTCCGGGTCAAGTTACTACGTGATCGGAGGTGGTGGGACAGCTACTAAGGCGAGTGTGGTCTGGGCCTGGAGAACGATTTTCTGATGGAATGACATCGGAAAGCGTAAAATGCATTCAGATACGAGGAGTGGAAGTAAATGGCCAATCCTACAAACAAATCTCCAACTGTTCGGGTACGAAGAGCATGCATGTAGTCTATATGCAAAAGTCTAGCAATATTTCCTGCTGCTTTTCAGAATTAATGAAATGTGAAATTTTGTCAAGAACAGAACTTTTAAGAAACAGCTTGAGAGAAAAAATGTAAGCGGATTAACAGCTTCAGGTAAAAATGATTACAGTTGTGCACAGCTGTTTTTTAGACGCGAAGAACACAGATAAATGCGCGTAGTCTCATCTCATACTCTACACTTCACACACTTCCACTGCGCATACGTCTGACTTCCTCGCGTCATAGACGGATCGGATACACGAAAAATTAGTGTCCATAAAAATTTAAACACGTATGGTGTATATTATATATTGATTCAACCAAAGAATGTAGGTTTTGACTTTTGAGTGCGAATGATGTATTTTGTCTCGAATGTGTCGCTGTTCGTGCGTCTCAAAGTGATCGTCTACGCGAAAAATTAGCGTAGCCTACCCCAAATTTTAAAGACGTATGGCGCCTACTAATTTGAAATAAGAGTGTAGGTTAGAGTGCGAAGGATTAAAAAAGTGAAGTGCTTGTTCCCAACACATTTTTTGCAACTATTCCCCATAAGAGCAGGGTGGCTGATATGATTCGTGAAACCGAAAGATCGGCAAAACGACGTGTTGCCGTAAGAATTGGGACGAGAGCAGTTTGTTTCCAGCGCGTTGGTGCATTTGCTTTTACTGAGACACAGATCTGTTATATGTGTCACAACAGATGCAAGTTAGTTCAAGAGAACAGTTACAGATACCCAATGGGGCCGTTAAGGAATAGGACTACTGTTAATTATGGATGACGTTCGTTTTGTTGTTAAAATTATCTTTTCTTTCTTCATTAAATGTTCACCAAAGCAATTGCTAAAGGTTACCAAGTAAGACGCAAAGGGAAGTCAAGAAGTAACCAGTTCATCCAGCCGTTTATTTCTCTTTCTTCTCGCGGTTTTCTCTCGCTCTCTGTCTTTGTCTGTCTTTGTCTGTCTGTCTATGTCTGTCTGTATGTCTGTCGCTCTCTCTTTCTTTATCTCTCTCCCGCTCTATTTTGCGCTTTCTCTTGATTTCTCTTTTCTCTCACTGCATGTTTACTTGATCATTTACATATAAATGAGAATTGACACGATCATAAAAACTTTCGACAAAGCAGCACACAGAACACACAGCAGAATAGCAAAATTGCGTTGTCCACCACAAGCTACATGTAGTAAAATAAAAGAACTTTAGATTGTTAGCTTATGCTACAGTGTCCTAGTCTCCTAGAGAAACTTCAGTGCCATGGGCGGAGACCTTGGAGGGCAGGGAGACGGTCCCCCAAATGTAGGGGTTGGGGGACGGCCCATGCATTCGCCCCCCCCCAATAATTGAGTGTCAGGACTAAAAAAGAAAGAAAACAAAAATAAAAGGTCATCAACTTTTTTGGGCGGCGAAAATAGAAAATTTTCTTGACTTTTGGACTTTTGGCCAAATGACTAAAAAAAGGTCATAAATGTTTTTGGCGGCGAAAATAGAAATTTTTTGACTTTTCGGGCCGTGTGTCATGAAAATTTAAAAAAAATTTCCTTCAGTCACTCCTTCGTCCCCCCCCCCCCTCCTCCCGATTCTCCGGCCAGGTCTCCGCCACTGTTCAGTGCAATTAGTTTAATTGAAGCTATGACAGAATTCCAGTAAACTATTAAGGTGCGTCTAGTTCATTTCCTTCCTTCCTCCGTGAAAACAGAAAGCGATAATCCGCATGCCAATGTAGCTAGCATAGGATCCTCTCACATTACTGGATTTGATTAAATCAGTTGTCATCTATTCCAACAGTCGGTTAAAAAATAGCCTAATGCCGAGGCCGAATGCCGGTGTCACGAAATAAAGTCTCCCCCGATACAAAGTCTCCCCCCGAAACAGAATCTCCCCTTGGCTGAAAATCTGTTTTGGAAGACATTTTTCTGGTGTACAAGTATGTATATGTTCGTGTTAAATAACGTGTTATCGTGTTAGCAACGCAAACTAACGATTTGATATGCTCATCTATTAATTTTATGCGACTGTAACCGATTTCACGATCAACGGGGGGAGACTTTGTTTCGTGGGCGGAGGAAATATTCTCTCCCCGGAGACTCTATTTCAGAATATAGTCTCCGGGGGCGAATTTATTCTAGAACAGATCCTCCGAAGGAGAATCTATTTCGAAATAAAGTCTACAGGGGAGACTTTTAGGGGGAGACTTTTAGGGGGGGGGGAGACTTTTAGGGGGGACTTTTAGTGGGGAGACTCTGTCACGCGACACCGGCGTCACATATAGAGTATCTTCCGTAAAAATCGTTTTCCCCCAGATGAAGAGGAATCGAAAAGGCCACTTCCGCGTGTGTTTAATTTTGCAAATTAATTTCTATTTGCTTTGTTTTGAAAATTGCCACGAACAGGTACTTTTATTCCTACAACATGTAGATATTTTTGTTTGCCTTGCTTTTAGAACACGTAGAAAATTTATAGCCTAACACTTAAGCACTTTTGTAGCCACTAACAAATTTCCAGTTGACTTGCTTTGAACATTGCTTAGGAGGACATCTAAAACTATTAGTCACTTAAAATTTAGATCATACCATAAACGTATCAATTACACGCATTTTTCAATAATTCGGAAAGAATGGATTATACCCCGGATACTCTATAGTACCATTACCCGGTATATTCCATCCACCGGATAGCTTTAGTTTATAGGTCGACAGAATACCCCGCGACACCGGCATGTGTTTTGAACAGTCAATATATAATCTGCAGTCAAGACCACCGCGGACTTAGTGGCTTACAAGCAAGCAATTGATTTAATTTGGGGGGCCTTGTACAGTGTATATAATTACGTTCTATGCTATATCATTTTGTAACCTGATCATTTCGAGAATCAAGGATTGTTATCTACTGATCAAATTTGATCCAGGATGGAAAGCTCTGGCATAGCGCCGTTTAAACGTTTTGACGGCATTTCTTAAACGTGGCATGTCGAAAACGACGATAGCAACACAGAGCATCAAAATGGCGAAGATCGCTATTCCACCAAAGACTTTGGAGTAACTCGATTCCACCGGTGGATCTGTTAGTTTAACCGGTTCTTGAGCTGCACATAAAAACACAAGCTACAATTATTATCTTATTTTTGATTTCACACTGACACAACGCAGAATGATTACAATCCAGAGTAAGGCGGATGATCATAGGTTAGGCCTATTACAGGAGTCTAATATAACTGTCGGCAGCCGATAAGTCGCCCATCACATCCTACTACTTATTTTACCAGCGCCACATGCCCATAGGAAGGTTGGGTGGACTTTTGGGAGTGTAAGGAGAAGTGAACCCGCATCCGCACGCTCTTAATGACAGAATCTTAACCATTACCTTAGACTCCGTGCCCAAAGAGCCTAGCCTATCAAATTTAAAATGTTACAACAAAAGAAACATACACGGTTATGAATTAAACTTACGTCAAAGTCGATTCCTTGTTGAAGAGTCGGGTTTGGAAATCATGGTACTACAATACTACATCCGATATAATATTAGCCTAAGTTTGAATATTTTTAACGCTAAGTACCATAAGGCTGCAATATTGTAGGTCCATTCTGTTGTAAAAACGTTGTAATATATAGGCCTATGCAGCTTTTGTTCATAGATATACAGGGTGGGCCAAAAAAAGACCCCCTAGGTTTTTTGCCAATATTTTGTCCAGAAGTAAGAATTTAGAAATGAAATTTTGCAGTCTTAAAGGCAATTCATATTTACACATGATGGCCAGATTTCATCTAAATATATCAAACAGAACAAAAGTTATATCAGTTTTAGAGAGGCCACTTCTCGTTTTTTGACAATTCAAAAACGAAACACCAAAATTTAGGTTTTTTGCCAATATCTTCACCAAAAGTAAGAATTTCGAAATGAAAGTTGTACATGCTTAAAGGCAATTCATATTTACACCATAAGACCGGATTTCATCAAAATATTTCAAACACAACACAAGTTATACCACTTTTAGCGGGACCACCCACCGTTTTTGACGATTCAAAAACGAAACGCAACAAAAACTAGCAAAAGCACGATTTTTATTAAGTCTCGTCTCAAATAACTGTTGTCAAATGAACTTGGTAGTGCTTCACAACTTGTGTTCAATGTGCCCACCACCAGTGCCAAAACTTCTTTTGAGTCTCTTTGCATAGTTCTTGATGGACCTGTTCATTAATCTGACAGATTCCTTATTTACCAATTTGATGTCATCTTGCTAAGTGACTTCTCAGTGACGTGCAGCTACGCTGGTACCCTGTTTCTTTTTTAAATAGTAATAATAATGATCATCTGGCAATATGAAGGCTATTTGGTAACAATTATTTGAGATGAGACTTAATAAAATCGTGTTTTTGCTACTTTTTGCTGCGTTACGTCTTTGAAACGTCAAAAATGGGGGGTGACCTCACTAAAATTGATATAACTTTTGTTCTGTTTCAAATATCTTGATGAAATCTGGCCATCTTGTGTGGATATGAATTGTCTTTAATCGTGTAAAATTTCATTTCGATATTCTTACTTCTGGCCAAGATATTGGCCAGAATAATTGAGTTGATTTTTTGTTACTTTTTGTTGCGTCGGGTTTGGAATCGTCAAAAACCGGTGGGTGGCTTCACTAAAAGTGGTATAACTTTTGTTGTGTTTGAAATATTTTAATGCAATCTGGCCATCTGGTGTAAATATGAATTGTCTTTAAGACTGTAAAATTTTATTTCGAAATACCTACTTTTGGCCAAGATATTGGCAAAAATCTTAGGGGGGTCTTTTTTGGCCCTTTGGCCCACCCTGTACATATATATATATATCAAAGTGCATTCCTTTATACACTCTGGATATATATATTATATATATATATTGTTTGGTAATCATGGTTTTATAATTAAATTGGCTCTGCAGACACCTACCAATGCAGTCAGGCACATCCGGTGTCCAGTGGCCTAAGGCATCACAAGTGGACACCGTGGTCATCTGTCCATTGGTCAGAATCTGGTCAGCTGGACAGGACACATTGACCACCGTTTCGACCTGTGTGTTGGTCGTGGAGAGGATGCGAGGAACCAAAGATGGACAGGAGACAGCTGCAGACGAAAGAACAGCGTGTTAAAGGTTAGCATTAATCATGAATTCGATTATACGATTTATCATGTTTATTTCCATTAAAAAATTAAAAAAATTAAGGTAGCGTTTTCTTCACAACCGAACGAGTTCAAAAGGTCAGTGACCCAGACGTCTACCTGGTCCGTGACGTTTTATTCGCTGGTACGAAACCGTCTGCAAGCTGTAAAGCTGTAATTATCGTCACAGTTGATTCGAGCCATTAAGCAGCCACATAATAAGTTCTGCGAGATTATAATTTTGTAGGCCTACTGAGAAGATCTTGCTAAAATCAAGGAATTTCGGATGAAATTGTTGTCAGAGGTGGTTTATTGGAGAATCTTGGATGGAATTTAATAAATCAGAGGTACCACAGGTCACGCAACAGAGGATAAGTACAATCTTATACCGATGAGCTTGAGTTAGTCAATCACGCTGCGCTATAACAATGCAGCAAAGATTCGATTCAGTATTGAAAATTTATGAATTTTAGTACCTGAAAATTATTTGTAATCGCAATAGTAATCTCCAAATTTCTAGAGTGCCACTCGAAGGCCAAGCGCAGGGCACCTGCTTATTGACGAGCCCTTCTAAGACACCGGGATACATTTTTAAGCAGTTTACTTTATAAGGGTCGCAAAGCTGGTCATTACTTACTCCTTTACTTATCAATTAGAGACGTTCTATGCGGTAATAGTTTATATTTCAATGTGTCACTCTATTTTTTAATTGGTATACGGTTTGACCTTTAAACGAGTTTTTATTGAAGCAACTGTATATATAGTATACCTCTGCAGATGGGGAAACTGAGGTCAGTCCAGTTTCCATCAGCATCGCAGGATATCGTCATGGCAACGACATTCCTCGCGAACCAGTATCCATGGAGACACGTGATCGTGACGTTTGTTCCGTAAGTCATTGGACCAGAACTGACCATCTGAGAGTTCATCACCACCGGAACTGGACCACATTCGACAGCTTAATGGAAATAAAACGAACATATTTGACATCGCACACATGGTAAACATTTATTTCTATTAATATATATCTTTTTTAAAAGTTGCATTATATAATAATATGCACAGGTCTAATAATTTATCTGCTTTTGTAGAAAGCAGAGTAGGTAGACTAAAAAATAGGCTAGAACAATGGATTTTTTTAATCCGTCACTACTGACCGGATGACAACTCAAACCTAAATGCTCCATTACGTGCAACACAATATATCCGCTCTAACGTAGAATGTTTGCATAACAAATTATTCAGACACATTGTCAATTGTCAAATGATCTGCAACTTCATCTGAACATCTTCCAACGAGAGAGATTTTACGGGTGAAGCAAATGGTGACCCGTCATAATAGCCCCGTCAAAACAGCCCCGTCAAAACAGCCCCGTCATAATCGCCCAGCGACAAAACAGCCCCGTCATAATCGCCCAAGGACAAAACAGCCCAGAAAAATTCAGTTCCCGACAAAATAGCCCCGTCAAAACAGCCCCGTCAAAACAGCCCCGTCAAAACAGCCCCGTGTGAACAGTTCCGCGAAAACAGTCCAGTCATAGACGACACGGACAACTATTTCAGATATATAAAAACATTCATCCAGGTTCTATTTCTTAAGCGTTTTATCATTCATCCACCTTCTAATTAAGATCTATAAAACCTTCATCCAGCTTCCATTTCTTAAGCGTTTTATCTGGATCAAGTTTTTTTAGGATCTAATAATTATTCGGAATGAAGAGAACAGGTAAGGGACAGGTAAGGACAATAAGAGAATTACGTCGTAGGTCTACTACGTTATTTCTGAAGTTAAGGCTATTGCTGAAGAAGAGAGGTTAGCAAATAACGGCTCTACAAATGGTCCACAAGATCTGAGAGCGACAAATTCCGCACTTTGATGAAGCCGCACCGTACCGCCCGAATCTATAAAGGATGACTGATCTATGAGCCGAAATAAAGTTCAACGTTTGACACGCATTTTAAACAAACACATTTCTCATCAATAACTGGGATCAAACGATTATCTGAATGGTGACAGGCAGAAGTAAGAGCAATGATAAAAGTTATTTCTACCTTATTTTAGGGAAGGTCATTGCTAAAGAAGTATAAGGTTAGCAAATAACGGCTGTACAAACGGGCTACAAGAGCAACCAATTCCGCACTTCGATCTTTGGTGAAGCCGCACCGTATACCGCCAGTGTATGGTAGGCCTAGGCCCTATATAAAAGCTGACTGATCTATAAGCCTGGATAAAGTTGAAGTGCAGTTCTGAAGAGAAGCTGTTACAAGCGCTTAAAGTAACGTTGCATTTATCATCTATTATAAATTAAACGTGCCAGACAATAATTATGGAGAAAACGGTGACACAGAAAGGAAAGACAATGCTTTTAAAAGACGGATTCCGCTATCGAAAAGCTAGACTTAATGCGGACGGTAGCACTTCGTGGCGGTGCGTGGAAGACAACTGTCGAGGACGTGTGAAGGAAGTTGATGATAACGCAGAAATGGTCACCCAACATGATCATGCTTCAGATGTTGCCAAGGTACTTACTCCACTTTTCAACTTATTAAACACGGTGTACCACAGGGTTCCATCCTTGGTCCCTTATTATTCCTTCTATACATAAATGACCTAACTAACTAATCCTCGTTATTAGAAGACGTACTTTTTGCAGACGATTCTAATGTCTTTTTTATCACACCCCAATTCCAATTATGATGACTTTATCAAGGTTTTGAATGATGAATTAAAAATATCTCTCAGTGGTTTAAAGCTAATAACTTTCCTTGAACCTTAATCAAACAAATTATATTTTATTCTCCTCCCATAGAAAGATAATTCCGCATGTACAAAGAAATGTGATTATTGATGGTTTAGAGATTCCTAAGGTAACTTCGGTTAAATTTCGAGGCGTCTATGTGGATCAACTTGTATAACTCAGTCCTATAACCATTGGGTTTGAATAATCTCTTCGTATATATTTCTGTAGATATTTCCAGTCCAGGTTTATATATAGGTTTATGTAATTTGCGTTATGGTATCTAATTAGTTCTCACTTTGATTATTACCTGATTCATTTGTGATACTTGTAATGCATTATGTAACTTGAAACTTACGGACCAATAAACAATTGATTGATTGATTGATTGATTGATTGAAGGTCGATGCCGTTAAATGCGTCGCTGAGATGCGTAACCGGGCTGGGGACGGAGTAGAGAAACCGCGACAAATTATTCAGCAATCTACAAACGGTTTGTCGTTGGAAGGAGCTGTCCTGCTTCCGTCGTACACAGCATCTCAGAGGGCAATCGAGCGGACGCGCAAAAGGAAACATCAGCCCTATCCGAGTCCATCGACCGTTGGAGACATTGTCATCCCCGCAGCTCTTCAGACCACTTCGCGAAACATGAACTTTGTCTTGTGGGATTCTGGGGCAGCTGATTCTTGTCGTATTCTGGTGTTCGGGACTGATGAGAATCTTGCCATTCTTGATCAGCATCATCACTGGTTCATCGATGGAACGTTCAAGGTAGCTCCGGAATTGTTTCTCCAGGTCTTTACCATCCATGCACTGGTGAACAGAACTGCTGTTCCGCTGATCTACGTCCTTCTACAGGACAAATCAGAAAGGTCGTACACTCGCATTTTTCCGAAGCTAGTTGAGTTGAGAGTTACTTTAAACCCCCAAAGCGTCATGTGCGACTTTGAGAAAGCTAGCCACAATGCGGTAGTTCGAATCTTCCCAAATGCGCAATTGGTTGGATGTCTCTTCCATCTGGGACAATGTCTGTGGAGGAAGGTGCAAGATTACCACTTAACTGATATTTACCGCAACAACGAAAACATACGTGTGGCCGTTAAGATGTTGTTAGCGTTGAGTTTTGTCCCGATTGACGACGTTGTGAATGCTTTCGAAAGCCTGGTCCGTATCTCCCCTCCAGAAATACACAGATTACTTGATTATTGGGAGGATAATTACGTCGGACCACAACGGCGCAACCGAAGAGGAGACCCTCGGTTCGCCATTGATCTCTGGAACGTCCGTGAGCGAACAATGCTCGGGTTACCTCGGACGAATAACTCCGTGGAGGCCTGGCACCGCGCTTTCCAGTTGATTGTGGACTGCCACCATCCATCTGTGTATAAACTCATAGACCACTTCCGGAAGGAACAGGACAGTGTGGAGATCGCCATTGGCCGCTTTCACGCCGGATTCAGAAATCCAGAGGCCTCGAAAGCAAAATACGTGAGGCTAAACCGACGGCTACAAGAAGTCAGCGCGAGTTACGGCGGACGTACCATCGAAGATTACCTTCGCTCCATAGCTCATAATTTGAGCATATAGGTAGGCCTGCTTCGTAAATAGGCTAACGATTGACATTTCGTTGTGTTTGGCTAATATGTAAACAATTTTATTGGAGCCAGAACACTTTACATGTAGTTTTATTCGTAATTAGACTAAAAAAGCTATTAGACATTTAACACAGACAGTTTCGTGAAGTTGTAGTACAAGAACGCTTTAGGCCTGACAGTAGTTTGTCTACGTTTTACGAGGAAAAGATTTAGACATGTTATAGCAGACAGTTTCGTTAAGTCACCATACAAGAACGTTTGAACCTTATTTGTTTGTCCAGGTTTTTCGATAAAAACATTACAATTGTTCCTACTATAGTAGTTTCGTTTCGTTAATTTTTTTAAATACAGTGTTTATGAGCCTTTCTTGAACTGAGTTGTCGGTGGCGTTTACGACCGGACTATTTTCACACAACTGTTTACACAGCCTTTCTATGAGGCTATTTCGACTGTTCTTTTTTGTCGAGAAATCGAAGCTCGATGAAGGTTTTATTGATCTTAAATACAAGCTGAATGAATGATAAAACGCTTAAGAAATGTAAGCGGAATGAAGGAATTTATAGTTTAAATAGAAGCTGGATGGATGATCAAACGCTTATAGATGTTAAATACAAGCTGGATGAATGATAAAACGCTTAAAAAATGGAAGCGAGATGAAGGTATTTATATTTTAAATAGAAGCTGGATGGATGAGCAAACGCTTGAGAAATCGAAGCTGGATGAAGGTTTTCTAGATCTGAAATATAGGCTTGATCGACGATCTTAAATAGGAGCTGGATGTATGATAAAACGCGAAGTTCGTTTACCAACGCGATCATTTTCGGAAGTCATCTTAAACTTTACAAGCATTATTTTCACCAATTCGGCTTCCTTAATAAGACATTAATTTTGTCGGTCTTTTTTTCACGAAAATTGTGTTTTTCCGCGACTTTATCGGTCCCCGACAAAACAGCCCCGGGCTGTTTTGACGGGGCTATTTTGACGGGGCTGTTTTGTCGCTGGGCGGTTTTGACGGGGCTGTTTTGTCGTTGGGCGATTATGACGGGGCTGTTTTGACGGGGCTGTTTTGACCGGGCTATTATGACGGGGTGCCGAAGCAAATAATTAACCTCACACTGACTTTACAGGATCAACGAAACGGACACCCAGGCCCGACCCTAGGATGTGCGATTGTGCGTGGCCCAAGGCAGCTGCCACGCTTGCCTTGCCATCCATCTGCCAGGCTCTCAGCCGCCATCGATGCCCTTCACTTCAAACGTTCACTCTTCTCCAAGTTCTCCTGAAGCCACTCTAGTCAATTTCAATTCACATATCCACATAATAGCCTAAGTTCTTATATACATGTCGGCCTAGCTCTTTTAGAATGACAAATCGCATCGTATCATATCTGGACATTTATGAAGCGCCTCTCGTAGTAAGAACTAAGCCTTTTGAGTGGCGCTCTCAGTGCAGAAACCTCGTGGAAAGTCAACGACTAGACGAAAGAAGACTCCAAGTAAAGCTTGACCCGCATAATGAACAAGATGCTACTACCACTGGTCCAAAACTGTAGGCGCTATATCGCTGTGATATCACAATTTTGTGTTAATTAGATTCACCTGTACAGGTATCTTCCGGTGACCATTTTCCACTTTCCATGCAGGTGGCGACTAACAACGGTTGTCCGTTGATTTGGTAGCCATGGTAACAATTGATCAGTAGCCGAGTTCCGTGGGAAGTGTTCGTAGTGTTCAAAAGTCCATTCGGTTGAACCATGTATGGACAGCGAATCTCTAACAAATACAAAATGTAGGCTGTAGTGTATTAGGGATTATGATAAGGATGTGGGTTATCTGGCTGCATAAAAACGTCAAACATTCGCTGCTATTCTATTCAATTATTCAACTGAAGAAAAGATCATAAAAGTTCATGTCAGATCGGTCTATAGAATAGAATAAAACGTATTATTGATAAACTAGAATAGATAATAGATATGTGTAGCATTTAAAGTTTGAATGCAGTACAATACCATTTAATATAAAAATTATAACGAATGAAACACTATTCTAATTCTTAACAACAGATTTTAAACCATATAACACTGCAAGTTTACATTGGGGTCGTTTTGACCCCACTGGTATTCAGTGGATGCAAAATTTCCTGGTAATTTAAGGGTTAAATGACATACGCTGCTTTTTTCAACTATTCAACTGAAGATAATATCAGAACGTTTAAAGGCAGGCCAGATTATAGAGCGGAATGAATAAGATTAGAATCGCTGCATACTAAAAATAATTTGCTAATACTCTTAATTATAACACTTTAACTTCGTCAATGCTTGAACTTTGGTGGTGCCAGTCCCAACTCTGGACAAAGAAGGAGGGCACATACTAATCAACCTTGATGTGACACAGTGTTGCTAAACAGCAACAAGATATTTAACACTTTTACTACAACGAGAGTGTAATAAAGCGCGTGAATGACCAATGCAGAGTGTTTAGGCGACGTAAAACTTTGTATGGTGAGCGAAATGCTCATCGGCCTATTGAGTGTTTCTTTAGAGAAGACAGCACTTGCCTGTACACTGAACTGGAGAGTCCATCCAGCTGATTCCGTTGCAGGAGATGACTGAACTTTCTTGGTCGTCGATTTGATATCCATATTCACATGTGTAGCCGACAACAGTGCCAGCGTTTGCTGATGAGGTGTTGGCCACACCGTGATCCACTGTCGGTGCCGGATCACATCTTCCAGCTGGAAAGGTTATAGTCATGAAAAAGTCAGTTAGGTGAGTAAGTTAGTCAGTTGCAGGAAAAGTATATTATGCGAAAAGGTCGGTTACAGGAAAAGTCAGTCAGCCACACGAATGCAATTTTTAGTCAAATACTCTTTCTCAAGAACTGACACAATGTGCTCCTGGCTGCTGTCTGTTTAGATAGCGTTGGTCGGCATTGTTTTTGCTGCTGCGCTTTGTATGATGACTGGATTTTCTAAGTTAAACAATATACACCGTGGTTCAAAAAAAACTAAGCCAAATTGTTTTTCATATATCTCTAATGCCTGATAACATATCACGCTAAAATTTTCCAAATATTTAGAGAAGTGGACCAAGAATATGATTCCAAAATATCAAGAGATAAAATTGAACGGATAAAAAGATATGAATATTTAAACTTCATATGCCGAAATTGCAGTTTACAAGCAATTTTCTGCCAGATTCAGTAAAAAGTAAGCTAAACTGTTTTTCTTATATCTCCAATGCCTGATAACTAATCATACCAAAATTTTCCAGATATTTAGAGGATTGAACCAAGAATAGGATTTCAAAATATCATGTCATAAATATGAACGGATATAAATATATGAATATTTAAACTTCATCTTCAGAAATTTCTGTTTTCAGCAAGTCTGTTATGATGTTCGTTGCGGTTTCGATGCTTGATAATTCCCAATTTTGGTCTTCAGGGATCCTGGAGTGAAATTAAGGGAGTATATTATCGCAACGTTCTGCTGTCACAACATCTTCCACCTGTTATCAGAAATCTATAGCCTCAGAAGGCTGTTTTCTTTTTCAACAGAACAGCGACAGCCCACAGAGCAAAGGAAACCATCGAAATTCTGACAAGAGAGACGCCAAACTTCATTTCTCCCACATTATGGCCTCTGAACAGCCCAGATTTGAATCCTGTCGACTAAAAAAATGTGGAATGTGATGCAACACCGAGTCTACCTGACACCAATCCATGATATAAAGGATTCGAAGCAACCAACGCTTGTTGGAAGTGTGGGAAGGCCTGGTTCAGAGGATAATTGACAATGCATGCTGTTGCGTAATGCATGGCGCCAGCGCTTCCTGGCTTGCGTGAAAGCAGGAGGATATTTTGAGCATCTTAATTATTTAAATAATAAAACCATACTGTTGGAATCATATTGGTAGTTCAATTCTTTACATATCTGAAAATTTTTAGAATGATTAATCATCAGGCATTAGAGATATAAGAAAACATTTTATTGAATCTGACAGAAAATTGCTTGTAAACTGAAATTTCGGCATATGAAGTTTAAATATTCATATCTTTTTATCCGTTCAACATTATCTAATGAAATTTTGGAATCATATTCTTGGTCCACTTCTCTAAATATTTGGAAAATTTTAGCGTGATATGTCATCAGGTATTAGAGATATATGCAAAACAATTTGGCTTAGTTTTTTTTGAACCACGGTGTATAATAGTCGCTTATTACAATTGCAGCAACGCATTTCAATTAGTTTGCACGGAAACCTACATTCGCAAGAAGTATCCGTCGCATTCCATGTTCCTGTTCCACCACAGGAAATCGTCCATTGCTTCCTTCCATCTGGGAATTTTAGTCCATCGAAGCATTCACTGGATACTGTGGCTCCGTATGGAAACTGGTCGTTCGTCAGCTGAGCGTCCAGTCCAGCTGTGTAACTGGCGTTCAACATCAGAGGCGGAGGCGGGCAGAACTCAGCTATGCATAACCGGAAAATTAAAAAAAACAGGAAGTGTTACATATTGGTAATTTAAATATATTTGTTACATGACATTTATTAATTATCAGTGACGCTACATAATCGAAATAATAAGATCAAGGTGATACTGGCCCTAGGCACTTAAGATGCTGTGAAAGGGACATTCTTGAGGAGTCTATTATAGGAGGAAATATTTCGGCAGCGGTATGTGATAAGAAAGAGGCCAGTCATCCGCTCCAGTGCTAAAACAGCCGACTTCAAATTGGAACTCGTGATCAATCGAGTATAAGTTAAGCAAGTCGATCGTAACTCGGTCAAGTCGAGTAGTTAGAAAAATCGTCGACTCAATTGACTTGGAAGTCGAGTCGATCGTTGTTTCTTCAATTGACTCGACGGCTTAATTGTAGTATCGGGGACTGAAGCACACGCAGTATCTGTGGACAGTATCTATTGAAGACACTAACCCTAACACTAACCCTAGCCGACCCTCACTACGTTTAACCTGAACCTAACCGACACTCACGGTCCACGACACTACAGATACGCCCAAACTACATAGAGTATCACATACAGCATCCTCAAATGTACGGTAAAATGTAGGCCCTACATTTGGATGCACAGTTGCATCTATCCTTCACATAGATCTACTCATATTGGAATCGCTCGCCCATCGTATTTTTGCGTTCCGTTTATTTTACCAGTTTCTGAATACATGTAGGTCTCTTGTTTTCAGAGACATTTTCAGCAGCGGTTTGTCTCATAATCAGTTTTAGTTGCACTGTAGTCTCATGATGCATATAAATAATCATAGACACTCACGTTTACAACCGGAGACGACTGTATCATTCCATTTTCCGGATTCAAGGCAACTCAAGGTCTTCACAAGGTCACCGTCATCAAATGCAAATCCTTGTTGACATTGAATTCTAGCTATGGACTTGTAGATGGCTGCACCCATATCCAACGTAGCGTTCGGTGGTGAAACCAGTTCCTCACAGACGATCACTAATAATATTAAAGAATTCCAGTGTACTTATAGGAGCTATAACATTATACCGTTGCGATATTCTACGTTGTGCTCAGCAAAAGGAGAACTCAATATATACATTATACAGCAGCTGCATTAACCTTTATAATGCGCCAAATGGATGCAAAGCGTATAGGGCCTATATTTAAAGTAAACAGTGAAGAAATTCAATCATCAAGGGCGAGCCCCACTCCGGAGCGTAGACGTCTCCACAATTCTCCGCCAACCACTACGGTCCTGCGCACATCTCCAAGCGGCGTTTAGTTCAAGGCCCAGCGGTATCAGGTCTGCGTCGACCGTCCAGGTCCATGTGTGTCTTAGTCGTCCAACCGGTCTCTTCCAGGTTTTTTTTTGGGGGGGGGGGCACGAATCATGGCGTGCAAAGCTCTGGCATGGTCATGACTGCCATCGCTTAAAAAAAATCAAGCTGGTTCAAATTCTAGCGATGTTAGTTTTATGAAGCGAACTTCATGTAGCCTGAAAGAAAATTAATAAGCTTATTCTATTC
This sequence comes from Lumbricus rubellus, assembly GCA_945859605.1. NCBI lineage: Eukaryota > Metazoa > Annelida > Clitellata > Crassiclitellata > Lumbricidae > Lumbricus > Lumbricus rubellus. The sequence goes on along the minus strand of OX243811.1, from coordinate 34,048,189 downwards.
AATCAGATTACATGAATAGTTAGTACCGGTATAAAGGTTACAAATTACCCCTCATAAACATTACCCTCTGCAAACTGTAATTTGCATCAATCATCGCATTTATTGCACTAAAAATATCAGAAAATCATCCCGCTTCTTGTTTTGGTCTGAAGATTTTCATCCGTCATCCAACTTCGTGGTTTGTTATAATTATTTTCATCTGTAACTAAAATACTAAATCGCCGCTGAAGTTACATGGAGAAAATGGCTTCGAGGCTATTATTTGTTTCTCGATCAAAACATTGATAACAAACCACGAAGTGGGATGACGGAGGAAAATCTTCAGACCAAAACAAGAAGCGGGATGATTTGTCTGATTTTTCTGCAAATCTACTTTCCGGGGGGGGGGGGCAATCTGAAACCGGTTTCAAGCTACCGGGGGGGGGTAATGTTTAGGAGGGGTAATTTGAAACCTTTACTCCGGTATGTCCTATAGGCCACAGCTTAGTTTTGAAAACTTTACGATGTGGATATAGGCCCGACCCCACCGCCTATAGCTATGTGTACTAGTCTATTTGTTTTGGGCTGAAAGATTCTGGTACGCTCTGCTCCACGCATTGCAAATTATCTTAGAGATCGTAATTCTTTTAACAGCACATCACAGTGGTTCACATAAGACTTATGCCACATGAAGTTCTTATGAATAGATCTGTAATTCAACACCGGTCCACCACACCACTCTGCCGTATACGAACTTCATAAAACCTGTTGTGTTGCAGCAGAAATTAATGTTTGACTTAAATATTTCTACCGCCACAATGTCCGATGGAGTAATCCCAGCTGTTGTCATGGTTGCATTCAATTTCCTTCACGTGACATCCGTCTGAAAATCTATGTCCTGACCAACATGTGAATGTTGCTGACCTCTGCGAAGGGTTCATCACCATGGTAGCATTCAGTACGACAGGAGCCGCGTTGCAGTGCGTCTCTGATGTTTTCACAAACATACAGAAAAAATCTTTACTGATACATGCGTAATAGGCCTATTTATACAAAATAAAGAGCTTGAAACCGCTTTCACTCCAAAAGCTGATTAGCGATCAGGTGCATACTTTTATCAGTTATATAATTAGGCTACTTCTTCTAATAAACACTTTGAAATTTGCAACAAGCATTTGCGATTATGAGTAAAGCTAAGTGGGAGGAAACTCCATGGCTTCCGGCCCTAAATGACAATAAATTAACAGCCTTTATGCCATATAGGGCCTACTCATAATTATTCATGTCTACGCTTGCTGAATTGGGCCCAGAATCCATAAGAAAGCAATGCAGACTGCGATAGGTAAACGGAACATGAGACGAAGTAAAAATATCATTTATTTAAGCTGTTGATATTTCTAAGGAGATTCATTCCAGTATTTTTAAGTAATTTCCATTTGTATGACTGTTTGTTCCATCGAACAAAAGAATGGAGCCTTAATGGCGCGTGTGTCCTGCCTCATATAGCCTACATGCAGCTATTATAGTGGTCGTTCAATGAGCAATTATTATACAGATATGATGCGTAGAAGGCGTCTTTTCACTGAACTTCCTGTTTTCGTTATTGTGTTTCGTCTGAGTCAACCGACAGACACATGTAGGTCTTCTCGGGAACAATGGGATATCAGTAGCAACAGGGATGTGTGAAACTACCTGTGTAAAGTTTACTTATTACCTGTGTAAAACATTACTTATTACCTGTGCAAAACTTAACTGATTAATGACTACCTGTGTAAAACTTTGCTTATTACCTGTGTAAAACTTTACTATTCCTATGCCTGAAATGCGCATACGAGAAAAATTTATTTACTACCCGAGGATGTTAATATTATGCTTTAATTTTTTGGGATCACGCTGTTTCTTACAAACATTTGTTCTTTGCCAAATCGCACGTTACATTAAGTCTAAAGAGTATGAGAAAATATTGCTAGACTCATGCATGTATATTATGTTCTTCGTACCGGTACAGCTGGAGATTTGTTTGTGGAGTTGACCAGTTACTTCCACTCCTCGTTTCTGAATGCATTTGACGCTTTCCGATGTCATTCCATCAGAAAATCGTTCTCCAGGCTGACATGTTCGAGTTTGACCTTGACCAATCCTCAGCTGCAGCCTATCCTCCTCCTCCTCCTCCTCCTCCTCCTCCTCCTCCTCCTCCTCCTCCTCCTCCTCCTCCTCCGACTGATCGCTTTCCATGGAGCACGTGACGACTGGATTAAAACCCACTCGCAGTTTAATTAGCAATTTAAAATAGAATATGCCTATAGACATTTAACCAGTTTTAAAATATAATTCACGAGTGCAAACTCAAATAAGTTGACCAACACTTAACGTACTGAAACTACATGTAGGCCTACATGTACGTTGTCGGAAACAACTTAGCCTACGTACGTAGCCTTCATTAAGAACACACTTATGACTTATCTAATATGGGAACTTTAATGCAATGCCAGCTACATGACCATTCATCGAACACCTTTACTTTAACATTTTCTGAAACTTCTAAGTCCAGCTTGATTGTTTTAATTAAACATCAATGAGTTTATAATTCCATTTTCCTGCATTCACATAATAGACGTATTTTTGATAGCGGCATTTAGGCTAACGATAAGATGATCTTACGATAAGAAAATCATAAACTTAAATAGGAAGTAATTATACCATGAGCTTGTTAAAGACATTTAAGAGAGCATTAGTCTATAATGTTGAATGAACCTTGACATCCAGTTATGTCTGTCCAATGTCCGGCAATGCAGACTGACGTTCGTGATGTGCCTCCCTCTTTGAATGCATAACCCACTGCACAGGTGAAGACCGCTGCAGCACCAAAGCGATCCACAAACATTGTTGGATCTGCGTTCGAAGGATCTTGAAGAACAGGACATCGAGGAGGAAGCGTCGCATCGTCTCCATCTATATTTGAAAATCCAAAAACTCTTATTTCATCTATTTTGATGCTCCTTTCTTCGGCTCAATTGATAAATGCTGTGTCATGGTCCATGGATGTGATCACAAACGGTATTATGAATTCCATCACATACCTTGATTGGACTACTATCTTATCATAATTATAGGCCTTCATGATGGTTTCGCAATTTTTTTTCTGCGATGCTCCTGATCTATAAAATTCTTCTTCTTCTTCTGGTTCTCTGCCCCTAGGCAGGTTCGGCTGTCCAAATAAATAATCGTGACCTTAGAATTACACGGTTCTATCTCCTTAAGAAATCCTATGAACATAGAACCGTGTAATCAGCGGCGCCGCCAGGATTTTATTTCTGTACGCACAACTTGCACAAAATAATATGAAGCGAACAGCGATCGATACGAGCTTATATTCAGGGGCGGATTCAGGATTTCTGGTTAGGGGAGGCGTTAATACCACCAATCCAATCCCATATATATATATATATATATATACATACATACATACATACAGTGCTTAAAGTGTAAAAAAAGGGCCAGGACGCTGTATTGTAGGCCTAATTGGTCGTCAGTGGCGGCGCCGAAGGCGGGAAGTTGCGAGTGCCGAAGGCACGAAGCCCATCCCGACTAGGGGGTCTGAGGGAGCGCCGTTAGCTCCTCCAGCGGGGTCTGGGGCGGAGCCCCAGCGACCAGCGCATTTTTGGCTGTTTCGACCTTAAATGGAGCCATTTTTAGGCTCTTGTTTGCCAGCTATTTGTGAACGACAAAGTCGCGAAATTTTTAAGAATAAGTCGTTTTTCAGTGTCGCAATCTACCAGGATAACAATAAAAATCAAAATGTTATTGTGAAAGAGAAAGGTTTTGTCTTTACAGTAAGCTCCCCCAGCGGGGTCTGGGGGCGGAGACCCAGCGACCAGCGCATTTTTGGCTGTGTCGACCTCAAATGGAGCTATTTTTAGGCAGTCATATTGAACCGGGGCGCGGTGGTCTAGTGGTGGCGTCGTTGCCTTGGAGCCGGAAGGTCCGAGGTTCGAATCCACCTCCCCGCGTAAGGACCTTGGGCAAGTCCTTCACTTACAATTGCTCAGCGCTTCGGCGTGAAACTCCGATGCAGTGTCCGCTCTGCATCGGGAGCGCCTCTGAGCAGAGAGAGCTTGAAGGGGCGCTATAACAAGTGCACATAAAAATATATAATATATCTTTCTTTGGGCGCATAACGTATAGGTAGGATATAGGATTCTCTCGTGATAATATGGAAATTCAAACTGTCACCCAATAAATTTAGACCATGTGACAATTATATAAAAGTTTGCGCCCCTAGAAAAATTCCTGTGGACGCCCATGCTAAAGGCTTCAAATTATTACCCCTCCTAAACATTACCCCCCCCCCTGCAAACTGTAATTTGCATCAATCGTCGCATTTATTGGACAAAAAATATCAGAAAAATAATCCCGCTTCTTGTTTTGGTCTGAAGATTTTCATCCGTTATCCCACTTCGTGGTTTGGTTTGTTATAAATATTTTCATCTGTAACTAAAATACTAAATCGCCGCTGAAGTTACATGGAGAAATGGCTTCGAGGCTATTATTTTTTCCGAGTAAAATATTGATAACAAACCACAGTGGGATGACGGATAAATCTATGCAAATCTAGTGTCCGGGGGTAATCTGAAACCGATTACGGTACAAGTTACCGGGGGGTGATGTTTAGCAGGTGCAATTTGATACCTTTAGATCGGCATATTGCTATGCTTTCGTCGCCTTGAAACCGGAATTTTCCAGGTTCGAATCCACCTCGCCGCGTAAGGACCTTGGGCAAGTCCTTCACTCACAATTGCTCAGCGCTTCGGCCGGAGTAGAGAGCTTGAAGGGGCGCTATAACCAGTGGCGGATCCAGAACTCTTCCAAGGGGGGGGGGCAAAAATCTTAGAACCTAGGATGGGACAGGTGAAACAAATTTCGAAATTTGGTTGTTGGTCGAAAATAAATAGGGATCAGTCTTTGGCTGAAGTACTTTTCATCCGCCAATAAAAGTTTTTTTAGTCATCTGCCAAATTTTTTTTGAGAAAATCATACCATTTCATCCGGCAAAAAAGTTGATGACTTTTTTTTACTCCTCCACTTGAAAACCGACTGGGGGGCCACATCCCATGCCATTTTCCGAATAGGGGGCAATATGCCATTACACCCGTATGCATATTGCTAATTTCATACCAAATGGGGGGCCACGTCCTATGGCAGTTTTAAATGGAGGCCATGGCCGGATTGCTCCCCTGGATCCGCCCCTGGCTATAAAAAGTGCACATGAAAACACATACGAACAAAAATTAAATTAATTTTTTTAACGGTTTTACATCCAGGAATCCCAGGATCCATAGACCTCTAGGGTCTAGGCGGCTATAAGACGCTCAATGCCAAGATGGCTCTCTATTAGAGTGTAAGTAAGTAAGGAAGTAAGTATATTCTATAGATTATAAAATTTCAATAGAATTTCATCGCTTATAATAAATTTACAATTCGTAAAACAATTTTTTTTGCCTTTCCGCGCTGTACGCACTTGCGTACGTGCGTACGCCTAACGGCGCCCCTGCGTGTAATTCTAAGGTCACGCAATGTCGCCACTCTTCCCTCCGCTGGGCCTTTTCCTTAAAATTACTTGACAGTGATGCCACAGCTGGGTTTTTTCCACTAGATCTGGGTTTTTTGGCCTTCGTCTGGGTTTCTGGGTTTTTCGGGCAAAATCTGGGTTTATTTTGGTGAGTTGACTATTTGTACTTACAACACATGAATATTCTGTAAAATTCAATGTAAAATGGTTGTGTTACATAATTTTTTCCACTAATTTTGATTTTAAGCTCCACAATCAAGATCTCGAGCACGTTGTCACTTCACAAATAATTTATAACCTGAAGAATGGCTTCGCACAGAAAATTAATAAACCTTTTGACATCTCAAAATGGGTCAGGTCACTGCTCTCTTTTTGTTAAGCCGTATTGACATCTATAAACATATACACTGTACTGACTGTTACAGTAGGTCAGGTCAATACTCTAGTGATAATTAAAGGCCCATAATAGTTCTTGCAGAGTATTAATATTCTAGGTGGTTAAAACTTTGCTGTTGTAGTAAAACATTTGGCTGGAAACCTCGGGAGAACTTTAAAACTTCATAAACTTAAGCCATGTGTGTTATGTATGTACAATTCTGGTAGGCACGACCTGCTGCGCATGCACACACAAATAATTATATCGATTCAACTTATTGTCAGTCTCAGACAACTTTAACAATTGATATTTTAAAAGTTTAATTACATTTTATTTGACTCTTTTGACGAGCATTTTGTTAACCCTCATACGAACAAGCGAAAACCCAACTTATTTTGAAGAAAGGGCCTAAAATAGCTTATATGAATAGTCTGGGTTTTTCTGGGGTTTTTTCGGAAGGAAATCTGGGTTTATTTCTGAAACCTCAGTGGCAACACTGTTACTTGATATACACTGTGTCCACGATAAAGTAGAACACACAACAAAGTGTGATAACTCGGTCAAAACGTTTTTGATTTGTCTGAAATTTTACACAAAACACCAGTGGCCATATTTACACGAGATCCTAAAGCCGACTAGAAATATTCGTGAGTTTGGCAAATTTATGAGCGTTTGAGATGCAGCACCGAAAGATGGACCTTTCCAACACGTAAAAGCTTAAAGGAAGTGAAATTCAGATACAAATGGTGCTCAAAATGTCATTTTTGTTCACGAACACACGACCGTAGACGTAGTAGTAGCTGTCCCGGAAGACACTCGGCTTCATATCCGCAGCTGGGGCCGCCTAGCACTCCAGACCTCGATCCGGGTACAAGTACTGGAGGGGGCGTTTTTCGTTCCCGTGTACATGACATTGATAACCGTAGGGCTATGGTGCATCTGATTGAAGAGTGACAGCTGTTTGACCAGGTGATCATCAACCGGACCATCAAACAGTAGCATGTACGTCTATAGTCGTGTGTCCGTGAACAAAAATGACATTTTGAACACCATTAAATGGTGTTCAAAATGTCATTCAGCTATAAATTTTATAGCTGAATTTCACTTTCTTTCAACTTTTACGTGTTGGAAAGTTGCATTTTTCGGTGCTGCATCTCAAACGCTCATAAATTTGACAAACTCACGAATATTTCTAATCGGTTTTAGGATCGCGTGTAAATATGGCGACTGTTGTTGTGTTTAAAATTTCAGACACATAATAAACGTTTTGACCGATTTATGACACTTTATTTTGTGTTCTACTTTATCGTGGACACAGTGTATAATATAACAAGGTCAAGCATAGGTGTCTGCTAGTCATTATTATTAATTAAATTTCTATGTCACTTTGACGCAACATGCATACAGAATTTAAATCTTGTGGCAACAAGGAAACGCGCAATGCGAAGGGAACAGCCAGAGGTTGACTGATATTCTGGGTATTGGAGTAGTTACGGTTTGGATTTTGGTGAGTCGTGTATTGATATCTTGAACAGTACCGGTAAGCTTCGCAACGGCGCTATAGGAGTTGAAATCAATCTACGCCAATTATAGAGTAGAGTACTTTATGCACATAATACAAATAGGGGATTTTACCTATCGTGGAAGTGGCACTGTTCTCCATGTTTTCTTCTTCAGTCGTAGATTCCTGCAGGTGTTCGGTTGTTTCCACAGAACGCCAATCAGAAGCAGTTGATCCGTGATAAGAAGTGTGGCTGGAGAGACTGGCCATACTGGGGAACTGGGTCGAGGATAGAGATGTCGTCTCACTTTCAATAACATTCGACGACGTGAAATGGGAAGTTGATGAGGTGAGAGACTTTGAAGTGAGCGAGAGATGGGCTTCAGGAGTGGTGAAGAGTGTTTTGAAAATGATAGACGTTGGCTCGTTGGAGGAAGTTGAAATTAAATCGCCTACTCCCACACTGCTATCATCAGCGCTTTGTGCTGTAGTGTCTGCTAATATAGTTGTTGCTGGTGATGGCAATGAAACTGTTGTCTGTGATGGTGGGTAATTTAGAGTACTACTAATAGATTTGGTAGTAGTCATCACAGAATTAGCAGTAGTCTCTGGCGTGGAAAGTGAGTAATTTACAGTATTACTGATAAATTTGGTGGTGGTCATCATAGAATCAGTATCAGTCTCTGGTGTGGAAAGTGAGTAATTTGCAGTATTACTGGTAGATTTGGTGGGTGTCATAATAGAATCAGTATCAGTCTCTGGCGTTGAAAGTGAGTAATTTGCAGTATTACTGATAGATTTGGTGGGTGTCATAATAGAATCAGTATCAGTCTCTGGCATGGAAAGTGAGTAATTTACTGTATTACTGGTAGATTTGGTGGGTGTCATAATAGAATCAGTATCGGTCTCTGGCGTGGAAAGTGAGTAATTTACAGTAGTACTGGTAGATTTGGTGATGGTCATCATAGAATCAGTAGCAGTCTCTGGCGTGGAAAGCGAGTAATTTGCAGTATTACTGCTAGATTTGGTGGTGGTCATAACAGAATCAGTATCAGTCTCTGGCATGGAAAGTGAGTAATTTGCAGTATTACTGGTAGATTTGGTGGTGGTCATCATAGAATCAGTATCAGTATCTGGCGTGGAAAGTGAGTAATTTGCAGAATCACTGATAGATTTGGTTGTGGTCAAAATAGAATCAGTATCAGTCTCTGGCGTTGAAAGTGAGTAATTTACAGTATTACTGGTAGATTTGGTGGTCGTCATAATAGAATCAGTCTCTGGCGTGGAAAGTGAGTAATTAGCAGAATTACTGATATAATTGGTTGTGGTCAAAATAGAATCAGTATCAGTCTCTGGCGTTGAAAGTGAGTAATTTACAGTATTATGGATAGATTTGGTGGTGGTCATCATAGATTCAGTATCAGTCTCTGGCGTTGAAAGTGAGTAATTTGCAATATTACTGTTAGATTTGGTGGGTGTCATAATAGAATCAGTATCAGTCTCTGGCGTGGAAAGTGAGTAATTTAAAGTATTACTGTTAGATTTGGTGATGGTAATCATAGAATCAGTATCAGTCTCTGTCGTGGAAAGTGAGTAATTTACAGTATTACTGTTAGATTTGGTGATGGTAATCATAGAATCAGTATCAGTCTCTGTCGTGGAAAGTGAGTAATTTACAGTATTACTGATAGATTTGGTGGTGGTCATCATAGAAACAGTATCAGTCTCTGGCGTGGAAAGTGAGTAATTTACAGTATTACTGATAGATTTGGTGGTGGTCATAATAGAATCAGTATCAGTCTCTGGCATGGAAAGTGAGTGATTTGCAGTATTACTGGTAGATTTGGTGGTGGTCATCATAGAATCAGTATCAGTCTCTGGTGTGGAAAGTGAATATTTTGCAGTATTACTAGTAGATTTGGTGGTGTTCATTATAGAATCAGTATCAGTCTCTGGCGTTGAAAGTGAGTAATTTGCAATATTACTGTTAGATTTGGTGGGTGTCATAATAGAATCAGTATCAGTCTCTGGCGTGGAAAGTGAGTGATTTGCAGTATTACTGGTAGATTTGGTGGTGGTCATCATAGAATCAGTATCAGTCTCTGGCGTTGAAAGTGAGTAATTTACAGTATTACGGGTAGATTTGGTGATGGTCATCATAGAAGCAGTATCAGTCTTTGACGTGGAAAGTGAGTAATTTGCAGAATCACTGATAGATTTGGTTGTGGTCAAAATAGAATCAGTATCAGTCTCTGGCGTTGAAAGTGAGTAATTTACAGTATTACTGATAGATTTGGTGGTGGTCATCATAGAATCAGTATCAGTCTCTGTCGTGGAAAGTGAGTAATTTACAGTATTACTGATAGATTTGGGGGTGGTCATAATAGAATCAGTCTCTGGCGTGGAAAGTGAGTAATTTACAGTTTTACTGATAGATTTGGTGGTGGTCATCAAAGAATCAGTATCAGTCTCTGGCGTGGAAAGTGAGTAATTTGCAGAATTACTGATAGATTTGGTGGTGGTCATAATAGAATCAGTATCAGTCTCTGGCGTGGAAAGTGAGTAATTTGCAGTATTACTGGTAGATTTGGTTGTGGTCATAATAGAATCAGTATCAGTCTCTGGCGTGGAAAGTGAGTAATTTACAGTATTACTGATAGATTTGGGGGTGGTCATCATAGAATCAGTCTCTGGCGTTGAAAGTGAGTAATTTACAGTATTACTGATAGATTTGGTGGTGGTCATCATAGAATCAGTATCAGTCTCTGACGTGGAAAGTGAGTAATTAGCAGAATTACTGCTAGATTTGGTTGTGGTCATAATAGAATCAGTAGGCCTATCGGTCTCTGGCGTTGAAAGTGAGTAATTTACAGTATTACTGGTAGATTTGGTGGGTGTCATAATAGAATCAGTATCAGTCTCTGGCGTTGAAAGTGAGTAATTTACAGTATTACTGATAGATTTGGTGGTGGTCATCATAGATTCAGTATCAGTCTCTGTCGTGGAAAGTGAGTAATTTACAGTATTACTGATAGATTTGGGGGTGGTCATAATAGAATCAGTCTCTGGCGTGGAAAGTGAGTAATTTACAGTATTACTGATAGATTTGGTGGTGGTCATCATAGAATCAGTATCAGTCTCTGGCGTGGGAAGTGAGTAATTTGCAGAATTACTGATAGATTTGGTGGTGGTCATAATAGAATCAGTATCAGTCTCTGGCGTGGAAAGTGAGTAATTTGCAGTATTACTGGTAGATTTGGTTGTGGTCATAATAGAATCAGTATCAGTCTCTGGCGTGGAAAGTGAGTAATTTACAGTATTACTGATAGATTTGGGGGTGGTCATAATAGAATCAGTCTCTGGCGTTGAAAGTGAGTAATTTACAGTATTACTGATAGATTTGGTGGTGGTCATAATAGAATCAGTATCAGTCTCTGACGTGGAAAGTGAGTAATTAGCAGAATTACTGCTAGATTTGGTTGTGGTCATAATAGAATCAGTATCGGTCTCTGGCGTTGAAAGTGAGTAATTTACAGTATTACTGGTAGATTTGGTGGGTGTCATAATAGAATCAGTATCAGTCTCTGGCGTTGAAAGTGAGTAACTTACAGTATTACTGATAGATTTGGTGGTGGTCATCATAGAATCAGTATCAGTCTCTGTCGTGGAAAGTGAGTAATTTACAGTATTACTGATAGATTTGGTGGTGGTCATCATAGAATCAGTATTGGTCTCTGGCGTTGAAAGTGAGTAATTTACAGTATTACTGGTAGATTTGGTGGTGGTCATCATAGAATCAGTAGCAGTCTCTGGCGTGGAAAGTGAGTAACTTACAGTATTACTGATAGATTTGGTGGTGGTCATCATAGAATCAGTAGCAGTCTCTGGCGTGGAAAGTGAGTAATTTACATTATTGTTGGTAGATTTGGTGGTGGTCATCATAGAATCAGTAGCAGTCTCTGGCGTGGAAAGTGAGTAATTTACAGTATTGTTGGTAGATTTGGTGGTGGTCATCATAGAATCAGTAGCAGTCTCTGGCGTGGAAAGTGAGTAATTTACAGTATTATTGGTAGATTTGGTGGCGGTCATCATAGAATCAGTAGAAGTCTCTGGCGTGGAAAGTGAGTAATTTACAGTATTGTTGGTAGATTTGGTGGTGGTCATCATAGAATCAGTAGCAGTCTCTGGCGTGGAAAGTGAGTAATTTACAGTATTACTGGTAGATTTGGTGGTGGTCATCATAGAACCAGTAGAAGTCTCTGGCGTGGAAAGTGAGTAATTTACAGTATTGTTGGTAGATTTGGTGGTGTTCATCATAGAATCAGTAGCAGTCTCTGGCGTGGAAAGTGAGTAATTTACAGTATTATTGGTAGATTTGGTGGTGGTCATCATAGAATCAGTAGCAGTCTCTGGCGTGGAAAGTGAGTAATTTACAGTATTGTTGGTAGATTTGGTTGTGGTCATCTTAGAATCAGTAGCAGTCTCTGGCGTGGAAAGTGAGTAATTTAAAGTATTGTTGGTAGATTTGGTGGTGGTCATCATAGAATCAGTAGCAGTCTCTGGCGTGGAAAGTGAGTAATTTACGGTATTGTTGGTAGATTTGGTGGTGGTCATCATAGAATCAGTAGCAGTCTCTGGCGTGGAAAGTGAGTAATTTACAGCGTTACTGGTAGATTTGGTGGTGGTCATCATAGAATCAGTAGCAGTCTCTGGCGTGGAAAGTGAGTAATTTACAGTATTGTTGGTAGATTTGGTGGTGGTCATCACAGAATCAGTAGCAGTCTCTGGCGTGGAAAGTGAGTAATTTACAGTATTATTGGTAGATTTGGTGGTGGTCATCATAGAATCAGTAGCAGTCTCTGGCGTGGAAAGTGAGTAATTTACAGTATTGTTGGTAGATTTGGTGGTGGTCATCATAGAATCAGTAGCAGTCTCTGGCGTGGAAAGTGAGTAATTTACAGTATTATTGGTAGATTTGGTGGTGGTCATCATAGAATCAGTAGCAGTCTCTGGCGTGGAAAGTGAGTAATTTACAGTATTGTTGGTAGATTTGGTGGTGGTCATCATAGAATCAGTTGCAGTCTCTGGCGTGGAAAGTGAGTAATTTACAGTATTGTTGGTAGATTTGGTGGTGGTCATCATAGAATCAGTAGCAGTCTCTGGCGTGGAAAGTGAGTAATTTACAGTATTATTGGTAGATTTGGTGGTGGTCATCATAGAATCAGTAGCAGTCTCTGGCGTGGAAAGTGAGTAATTTACAGTATTACTGGTAGATTTGGTGGTGGTCATCATAGAATCAGTAGTAGTCTCTGGTGTGGAAAGTGAGTAATTTACAGTATTACTGGTAAATTTGGTGGTGGTCATCATAGAATCAGTAGAAGTCTCTGGCGTGGAAAGTGAGTAATTTACAGCGTTACTGGTAGATTTGGTGGTGGTCATCATAGAATCAGTAGCAGTCTCTGGCGTGGAAATTGAGTAATTTACAGTATTACTGATAGATTTGGTGGTGGTCATCATAGAATCAGTAGCAGTCTCTGGCGTAGACAGTGAGTAATTTACAGTATTACTGGTAGATTCGTAAGTGCTCACCATGGGTGTAGTAGTAGCCTCTGATATAGGACTTGCAATTACTGTGGTTATAGAGGTGGTAGTAGTTGTAGGGGCGGCAGTAGAGGAGGTTGTTGCAATTTCTTTTGAAGTGCTTGCTGTCGGTAAAAAGAACCAATGTTAGTACGGTTCATCAACTTTCAACAAAGAGCAAATGAATTTATTTAATAATCTTACCATCCGATCCACTGCATTTTACTTAGAGACCAGTTCGCCTTCAGGCCCACCGGATAAACAACAGCTGCGCTGGTCTCCATTTGCCATCATACGACAAGTCTACTTGCAACAGAACCATATGTTACCCTCATCTCACTAGACTTCAGCAAGGCCTTTGATACCGTTCGTCATGTTACGCTTGCCTTTAAGCTCTGCAGCTTAGACGTACCAGACGAGGTCTATAATTGCCTCCTCAAAGACCGGAAGCATGCCACACGATTTGCCGGATTGTTATCCGGTATTGCCAGCATCAATGCCAGTGTCGTCCAGGGTTCCGGATTTGGACCATCAGGTTTTGTTGCGAACGCCTCCGACCTCCATCCAGTCGATCAGCAGAACCTGATCGTTAAGTATGCTGACGACACCTATTTGATCAAAGACATCGGTGCATCAAAGAGAGCGACTGTCTCAATTGAACTGGACCACATAGCAGTATGGGCTGCCCGCAACAACCTGCGCCTGAATGCTTCCAAATGCCGGGAGATGCTTATTCATCGTCGTGGCCATACCGAGTCACCACCTACCATCGCAGGAGTAGACCGTGTCTCAAACATGAAGATTCTTCAAGTGACCGCACGAGACGATCTGGACACTTCAACACACATTGCCGTGTCGCGCGACAGAGTCTCCCCCTAAAAGTCTCCCCCGGATACTTTATTTCGAAATAGATTCTCCCCCGGAGGATCTGTTCTAGAATAAATTCGCCCCCCGGAGACTATATTCTGAAATAAAGTCTCCGGGGGAGAGATTATTTCCTCCGCCCACAAAACAACGTCTCCCCGTTGATCGTGAAATCGGCTACAGTCGCATAAAATTAATAGATAAGCATATCAAACCGTAAGTTTACGTTGTTAACACGATAACACGTTATTTAACACGAGCATATATATACTTATATATATATATACCTATTATGCAATCTTGGAACGATCTTAATCAGCGAATTATTGACTTGGCGGTGCGTGAATGGTGCAAGCGACTTCGCGCATGCGTAGATGCTAAAGGCGGCCAGTTAGAGTAAAAACTGTAAATATATTTACATTGCCTGCTATTTAGCTATAACTTTCCTGAATTTCATTGACATTGTTTGAATATTGCTAAAATAATAACGATTTTTCTAGGGGTTTCCTTTTTTATGCCTCACGGTGTATATATATCCGTAATTAAGCGAATGCTTAATAACACTTATTCGGTGCTACTGTATGGTTTGTAGGCTGCTATTAGCGCTCTTTTGTTGCAGTCCGTCTGTTCTGCTAGCAGTTCAGATTTGTTATTTTGTGTTCTTGTAAATTGTTTCAATTGCATACTGTATACACTGTAACCGGTTACGATCTGTCAACCGGATGGTTCAATAAAGGAAATTATGGTTATTGTTATATTAATTTAAGTTATATGCAAAAGTGAAGATAACTTCAGTCGTAGAAGTCAAATCTAGTCAACATTTTCTAGTAGGTTCTATTTATTTATACGATTACTTCAATTGTAGAGCTGTATGATTAAGTCCAAAATGGTTAAATCGAGCAACAAAACAAAAGAGCGACATAGTGAAAGAGCGACAAATTAATTATTGATTGATATCGTTTGCTGTCTTTATAACATACATGTACAAGAGATTTTGTGTAATCGTAATCAAGGAATAGGCTACTCACTGTTTACATTTCTAATAAAGGAGGCAATTGTTCTATATACAAGAAAGAGTTTGTTTGAAGTGTGTGTGTTGTACATTATATTTAAAGGTTCGTTATGAGCAACTTCTACGCTAACTCCTATGAGCAGTGCCGGCGCTAGCACCCCCCACGCCCCCCATTTGGGGGGCCCCGAGTTTGAAGGGGCCCCAAGGGGCCCCCCAAATTTAGCTGGTCATTATGTCTATTTGTGACTGTATATTTCTTAAACCGGCGCATTTATTTGAGAGTCCAGATCCAGTCTGGTACATGCCTCAACTAACCATTATTATGGTTACACTTAGCTAGGCCTATTGATTTAATAAATGCGCCGGTTTAAGAAATATAGTCACAAATAGACATAATGACCAGCTAAATTTGGGGGCCCCCTTGGGGCCCCTTCGGTATGATGTTTGCATTGCGTTTGCTATGGCAGTGCCATATTATGGCACTGCCATAGCAAACGTAATGCAAACATCATACCGGCCATACTGATTTTGGGCGTAAGTAAAGCCATTTAAACTAACTCAGGCAGTTTCGTCCACTTTCTCAAACACAACATTTATAAATTATTGTAACTTATTATAATTGCTAATTGGATGAGGCTCCAAAATAAAACCTGCGTGAGGCCCAAACATTAAACCCTGCAGTGTAGGGTTCCAGATGTCCATGGTACGTGTCTGATCTCAAGTTTGCAAGGGGCCTCAAATGTAGCTGGTAATTATATCTTTTCATGACGGTTCATTCCTGAAACCACGCACCGAATTATGTTTTAACGCAAAGCATACAAAATAATATTACGCAATCAAAGGAGAGACTTGGGGGGGTGTGGACAGGGGCATGGCCCACAAATTGTGGCTGGGACGGAGTCCTTGTATCCCCAATATTTAAGAAATATTTCATAAGTTTATCATCCACTGTCCATCAACAATATTAAAAATTTTTAAGATGACAGCCTATAAATGTTACTATTAATGTTGGCAAATCGGACAAACTTAAACAATGGAGAGGGGGCAATCTGAAGTCCTAAACCACGACTAACAGCATTAAAAAATGAGAAATTTTGTAAATATGACAGCTTAAAATTCTACAATTACAGCGTGGAAATTCCAAAAAATTTAACAATAATTGGGACGGGGCATTTATTGAAGTCTTACACTATGTCTTTCAGCACTTATATTAGGCTATGAGAAATTTTGCTGAGATGACAGCTCAAGGTACGGGGGGCCCCAAGTTTTATTTGGGGGGGGCCTCCCGTACCCTAGCGCCGGCACTGCCTATGAGCCTATCTGCAAAGCACAACTTGCTTGAAATGTACCTGTAATCGATTGATAGGCTCTGACTTCTGCCAGAATCAATATGCTCTTATCCGTCCTTTGTATGAACAGATACTTCCCAGATTTTGTGTAAGATGCACACGAATAGCTATATGTACGCGCCCGATTAAGTGTCGAATAATCGGAGGCAGGCCTACATGTTGTCATATTGGTTGATGGCAAGTCATGACCAGAACACAGTTCCGAATAGTTGGTTAGTCCAATTACGAAGTTTTCCAGGTCGAAATTGAAATCTGTAAGCAAGACCACAGTCGAACACATGGTGTGACTTATGATTTATTATGATGTATAGGGTGCACCCAAAAACAGACTCCCCTTAGGTTTTTTGCCAATATTTTGACCAAAAGTTGGAATTTCGATATGAAATTTTACAGTCTTAAAGACAATTCATATTTATACTAGATGGCCGGATTTCATCAAAATATTTCAAACAGAACAAAAGTTATGCCACTTCACTTTGGAGAGGCCAGCACCGTTTTTTGACGATTCAAAAACGAAACGCAAAGAAATTAGGTGTTTCGCCAATATCTTGGCCAAAATTACGAATATCGAAATTAAATTTTGCAGGCTTAAAGACAATTCATATTTACACATGATGGCCAAATTTAATCAAATTATTTCAAATACAACACAGGTTATACCACTTTTAGTGAGGCCACCCACCGTTTTTGACGATTCAAAAACGAAAAGGAACAAAAAGTGACAAAACGTGCTTTTATTAAGCCTAATCTCAAATAACTGTTGGCAAATGAACTTGGTAGTGCTTCACAACTTGTGTTCGATGTGCCCACCACCAGTGCCAACACTTCTTTTGAGTTTCTTTGCAAAGTTCTTGATGGACCTGTTGATAATCTGACAGATTCCTTATTTACCAATTTGATTGTCATCTTGTTAAGGGACTTCTCAGTGACGTGCAGCTACGCTGGTTCCCTGTTTCTTTTTAAATAGTAATAATAATGATCATCTGGCAATACGAAGGCTATTTGATAACAATTATTTGAGATGAAACTTAATAAAATCGTGTTTTTGCTACTTTTTGCTGCGTTACGTCTTTGCATCGTCAAAACACGGGGGGGGGGGGTGGCCTCACTAAAAGTCGTATAACTTTTGTTGTGCTTAACATATTTTGATGAAATATGGCCATCTGGTGTAGAGATGAATTGTCTTTAAGGCTGTAAAATTTCATTTAGAAATTCTTACTTTTGGTCAAGATATTGGTAAAAATAAATCCTAGGGGGCCTTTTTTTGGCTCACCCTGTAGACTCTTTGTAGAGTGACATGGGTAACCGGTGAAAATGGCCAAGGGTCAAAACTCCATATGTTCTCATATTGACCTAATGTAATTCATTCATTCATTCATTTCGAAAATTTATATATCGCCTTTTCAAGAAACCTACTCAGAGGCGCTGCCAACCCAGCCACAGCTAAAAAAGTAAGATTTGAGCGACTTATAAAAAGCAGGTGAATTTAATCTAGGCATAATTCGCAGGGTTAGTGGGAAGCCATTACAGATAGCAGAACCCACAATAGAAAAGGCTCAGCGCTGTCTGGTAGAAGTGCAATCTCAAGGAACAAAAAGCTCCTCCGCTGCCGCAAAGCGAAGAGCTCGACGAGCTGCAAGGTCGGAGACAGGTCGACAAAGGATAGACAGGTATGATGGAGCGCAACCAAGAAGGCATCGCAAATCAAGTGCAGCAACTCGGTAGGAGATGCGCTGTAAAACAGGGAGCCAGTGATGGACATCACGCGTATAAGCAGAGACTGGGGCATATTTAGAAATGGGGCCGTCCATAAAGTACGTCACGCTCCAGGGGGGAGGGGGTGTAAGAAAGTGTGACAGTTTGTGACAGGGGGAGGGGGTCAGGCCATGTGTGACGTCACACATTTATTTTTTTAATGATGTGTATTATATAATTGTCTAGTCTAATTTTTGCAATTTTTGTTCTCAAATTCAATCTACATTGAGTTACTGCTTCAATGAATAACTGTGACAACTGTTGACAATTAACTATTCTACCATTAAAGTCGTTTTAATAATGTGATAGTTCTTTTAAGTGGAAACTTTACAGTTTAATAGTGAAGTGTGTTTTAGAATAAATTTGAATAAGGTGTTAATTATTTTTAAATCGAAAGTGTGACGTACTTTAGGGGGAGGGTTCGAGAAAGTGTGACGTACTTTAGGAAGGGGGGTCCGAGAAAGTGTGACAGTTTGTGACAGGGGGAGGGGGTCAAAAATGGTCTAAAATAGCGTGACGTACTTTATGGACGGCCCCAATGTGGAAAATGAGGCGAGCGGCCGAACGAAGAACTCGTTCAAGGCGTCCAATTAGTCCAAGCGGCAGACCCACAAGTACCGAAATGCAGTGATCAATTCTACTGGTGACTAAGGCATGGACATTGGACAAGTGTCAGAGTAGCACTATGAGAGAGTGATCTTGAGACAACTCGGAGTTGCCGAAGCTGGTATACATAGTAACAACTACGAGTGACCAAATTAATATGCTTTGAGAAATTGAGCCCTTGATCCAAAGTAATTCCAAGGTCTCGCAATGTGAGACAGAAGAATATATCAGGGAAAGTTGCTGCTATTAAGTGCAGGTCATTGGACGCCAATTGCCTGCGAATACCAAACCAGATGAACTGAGTTTTAGAGGGATTTAGTAACAAGCGATTAGATGCCATCTTCGATGAGAGAGCATCAATGGCATTGGACATTAAAGATATAGTGGACACTGCATCAGTGGCAATGCAGTGAGCATACTCAGCATAGGCCTGCACGTCGTCAGCAAAGAGTTGGTGCAGGAGGCCACATGCAGACAATAAGGAACTAATACCAGCTGTATAGAGAACGTACAGTAAAGGGCCCAACACTGAACCCTGTGGCCAGTGGCGTAACAATATGGTAAACTGGGTAGACAAAGTCTAGGGGCCCCCGAGTGTAGAGACCCCAGAAGGGCCCCCGAGTTTGCAAGACTCCGAAAAAATATGTTAAATAAATATTGTAGTAGACTAAGTAGACGATACCGATCATAACGTGTCAGACTCTCAGTACCGTAGTCAGTACGGTTACCAGAGAACCCGTCAAGTTTCGTCAACCCGACACGACGCGACGAGTCGGACTCGGAGACGCCCAGCTCCAGCAGTGCACAGCATTAATGTTTAATTAGTGATAACTTTCCGGTCCCAGAAATGACGTCATTGCATTTGAATGGCGTTGACATTATTTTAGAGAAACTTATATCCGTGAAATAAATAAATTTAGAGAAACTTATTTCCGTGAAATAAATTGCGCATCTCATTGGAAAAAAAGAGTTCTGGGGTTTGACTGAAAGACTTCACACTATAGCAAAGGACTTCAACCAAACCTTACATAGACCGTTAAGACCAGCCTACTTAACTTCAGTTGCACATGTCATAATGGTCATTTCAGCCTTGTTAGGATCTTACAGTTTACTGTAATTTGTACTTGTATCTTGTTCATATAGGCACATCAGCATTTCAGTAAATTCTTCTTCTTCTTCTTTCTCTCTTCCGTCAGTCATGCGACGACGATGAGGCTTTCACATGACTTCTCCAGACTTGTCTATTTCTGATGAGATCCTTTGCTCTTGGTATACCGATATCCATCATCTTCAGATCCTCTCTGACATTGTCCATCCAAGTCTTTGGTTGTCTTCCTCTGCTTCTCTCTCCTTCTATATGCCCGTGCAGGGCCGCGAGTGGTAGTCTTTTTCCCTCCATGCGCTCCACATGACCGAACCATCTGAGCCGTCTTTTCCTGATTTTTTCCACTACCGTTTCTTCTGCGCCCAGCTCTTCTCTTGTCTTCTCGTTCCTGATTCTCTCTCTCTTGCTCCTGCCCTTGATTCTCCTCAGCCAACCCATTTCAGCCACCAGCAATCTTCTCTCGTCTTCTCTACGCAGACACCAGCACTCTGAACCATACAGCAGTACTGGTACCACTAAGGTTCCATAGAGTTTCATCTTGGTTGTGATTGAGATGCTCTTTGTCCTCCACATTTTGCCAAGTGTACCAAATACCGCACATGCTAGGCCGATCCTTCTCTTGATGTCCTCCGTACATTTTCCATCCTCTGTTATTAGCCCTCCTAAGTATACAAACTTCGTGACCTGCTCCAGTATTCTGCCGTCTAAAGTCACTTTCAGCTCCTTGCGTTGTTTTCCTATTATCATTGTTTTTGTTTTTTCCGTGTTTATCTTCAATCCCATTCTCCTGCTACTATCGTCCACCTTGTCCGTTAATTCCTGTAACTTTTGTTGCGAGTTGGCTATTATGTCAATATCGTCGGCAAACCGTAGGTTGTTCACTATGGAATACCAGAGGAGTAAATTAATAAGTAATAATACATTTCAATAAGTACCGTAGGGAGAGGGCTCCACCTTCATATTTTGTCTAGGGGCCCCCGAGTTCCTAGTTACGCCACTGCCCGTGGCACACCACAATGGGCTGGGACCCAACATGACCTTGAAGCACCCAATACCACACAGTTAGTGTGCCCAGGTAGAAAAGAGCGGAGCCATTCTAAAGGAACACCACTGCACCAGCAAGGCCAAAGGAAATAGGAAGACGTTGGAGCAGGATAGAGTGATCAACTGCATCAAAGCGGCACTGACATCAAACAGAGCTAAAATATAATAAAGTATAACCTAATAAAAAAAATACAACATAATGCATAAGCTTACTTAAGAGCAACTTAAGACAATAGAAACTGGATGCTGCTTAAAGCTGCAGAACACTATAGAAATACATGTACTTTAATAATTGAGCAATGCAGCGAAGAAAATTGTATCATTATAAAATTGGATTCTCATACAGAAACAATTTCTCACACGTCGAGTTGCATATTTCTGCGGTTGTGATTTCCACCTTGCTGATCGATAGAGGACTTCCGAAATCGACCGCCCACCAGGGATTTGACTCATATTTTGTAGCCGTAGCATCTTGGCAATCACATGAATAGCTGTTATCATCAGGATAATAGTAGACTGAGTAGCATCCATTCTGACCGTCCACAGCATTGTCATGCGAACAAGAACCATCACAAGTTGAACTCTGACAGGTAGGCATCCCATGCAGTGCCACATTTTGATCTGAAATGTAAAGAATAATTATTAGGCTACTCATAAACGGTATCCGGACATTACCCCCCGGCCCATTACCCCTGCCATTACCCCCTGCCATTACCCCCCGACCATTACCCTCCGTAGGACATTACCCCCTGCCATTACCCCAGGTCGTTTACGCGTATGTACATAAGTATGTATGTAGGTATGTACATATGTAAGTATATATGCATGCATAATTGCATACTCACATACACACTTCTTACATCATACTTACCTACATACTTACATACATGCATACTTACATACATACTTATACGCACATACATATATACATACATACATACATGCATACATACATACATACATACATACATACATACATACATGCATGCATGCATACATACATACATACATACATACATACATACATACATACATACATACATACATACATACATACATACATACATACATACATACATACATACATAGTACATACATACATACATACATACATACATACATACATACATACATACATACATACATACATACATACATACATACATACATACATACATACATAGTACATACATACATACATACATACATACATACATACATACATACATACATACATACATACATACATACATACATACATACATACATACATACATACATACATACATACATACATACATACACTGGACCTGAATGTAAACGACCGGGGGTAATGGCAGGGGTAATGTCCTACGGGGGGGGGGTAATGGCAGGGGGTAATGGCAGGGTGGTACTGTGCCGGTGGGTAAAGTCCTAGACCCGTCATAAACTACGACATGCGGAAAACTGCAAAGCTGATTTCGCGACTACGTGTCACAATTATTAACAGGCAATAATTTAGCACCATAATTTTCATCCAATTAACTCAAATCTAACATAATTCGATCCAATTCTGATCTAAACTAACATTGTCTGCCCGCAAGAGAGGACATTATTTTGCTTCGGAAATTTACATTTTTATACTACTTTTATGAATTGCTTCTCATTGGAGCATTAGGCCTAATGATTCTAATGATACGCAAAGTAAAGCTGCGAATATTAGCATTTAGAAATCTCTATGAAAATACCCATGTTAGTAATTCCCTGCATTGCATATTTCAAGCTCTAGCTGACTTTTAAAACCTTGATCAGTGTGTTTTGCAACAATATTTGCGGGCATCCATGCATAGACCGTATCGCTGCAAGGTGCGCGTCTCATCAGCATCAGAAATCACAAGACGAACAGCAGGTTATTCTGCGCAGGGCCATCTTGTCCATCGGGCCCAATTGCAGTTGGCATTTTACCTATAGGGCTTACGAACGTCATAAGGGACTAAGAAAGTAAAAAGACATTGAACAACTTAATTAATTGATTTACGAAGTAAAAAAGGAAATTCTCGCGCTTTAAATTCTTTTTATTCTTTATTTGGCAGTATTGGTCAACTCGGTCGGCATTCTTTCTGGTATTGATAGATTATTTGTGACAGAGGATGTGAGTGACGTATAATTATTGTCATTAATATATATGTTCATAAATATGAGCCGAGACCCCATCATCCTTTGATGCCTCTTTTCTCGCTTTCTTTTCTTTCGTCTTTCCCAAATGCAGACTCTTTGTTTATCTTGTAGGCCTGCCGCCTATCCATCAGACTTGATTTCGAAGTTCTAAATAATTAGGCCTTTTCGTCATTGCTTTGGCCTCATACACGCTGGATTGATGAAAAGAAATCTTGCTAAAATAGGCGTCGGATCGATGAAAATAATTTTACTGGTATCTATGAAAAGACTCTTGCTTAAATTGTTGCTGAATTAATGAAAATTAATTGTCATAAAAGTATAGGCTATAGCAGCTGAATTGATAGAATAAATTAAATTGTTGCACATGTAGATTTTGGACTGAGGAGAGGAAGTCTTGCCTATAATGCCTAAATAGAAGAGCTGGATTTATGAAAGGGATTCATGCCGAAGTAGAAGTCGTATTAATGAAAAATAATAGCTCTGCATCGGTCGAATACTGCAGAAAGCTAAACCGATTGAATATTATTACTGATTAGACTACAATTTTGTTTTTAAACTAATTCAATACCTTTAAAGTTTAAAACATTTTACGTGGTGAGCAGTGGCGGCGCCACCATTGGTCTCAGCAGGTCATTGGGCCTCTCTGTTTTACACTCGACCTGCCAAACTTTTTTGAGGTTTTAATATCTGCTTTACATCAACTTTAATTTCTTCGCCCTGCTAAATAACTCCCGTGACCCAGGCGCGACCTGCCGCCTCTGGCCGTGGGCAATCATAGGAATAATTATAACAACGGTTCGAGCCTTTCCAAAACGAAAGATCGTAAGACCATTACATTTAAAATCAAAACTGGTTGCGTTCTCGAATCATGATTCATG
Source organism: Lumbricus rubellus (assembly GCA_945859605.1). Classification (NCBI taxonomy): domain Eukaryota; kingdom Metazoa; phylum Annelida; class Clitellata; order Crassiclitellata; family Lumbricidae; genus Lumbricus; species Lumbricus rubellus. The sequence continues at coordinate 34,024,414 of OX243811.1, read as the reverse complement.
CATATACAAGTGTAGACTATACACGTGAGTGACACGCATGGGCGGAGTTTGGTTTCCGTTCTTGGAGGGGCTAGTGCCTTCTTAGGGGGGCTAAGTCCGGAAAAAGATATCATTTTCATGGTAAAAAAGCTCAATCTGGGCCTTCGTGGGAGGGGGCTTGGCTCCCCTAACCCCTGATAAACTCCGCCCATGGTGACACGACGTCGAGAAGTTATGGGAATGTGTTTAGCTATGATACAGTGTTGCAGATGGGGACTACGAATGCGAGAGCGACTATACTAAAGGGCCAGCGACGACCATCATTATTTTAATACGGCCCTAATTCAGTGATTCTGCACAAAAGTTTAACGGCAGTTAGGGCAGACAAACTATCTCACAATATTCGTTCATTCATCCATTACTTAGATTTCTAGAGTTTCCCTTTTTCAAGATTACTACTCAGAAGCGCTCCCCACTCAACCAACCATGGCTGAAAAAAGTTTTAAAGCTGCGAAATAATTGCAAATGAGTAAACCGTAGGCGTAAGGCGTAGGCGTGAGGAATAAAGCCAATGGGAGCCCATTCAATACTATAATACTATACTACAATAATATTATGGAGCGCGGTGGTCTAGTGGTGGCGTCGTTGCCTTGGAGCCGGAAGGTCCGAGGTTCGAATCCACCTCCCCGCGTAAGGACCTTGGGCAAGTCCTTCACTCACAATTGCTCAGCGCTTCGGCGTGAAACTCCGATGCAGTGTCCGCTCTGCATCGGGAGCGCCTCTGAGTAGGGAGCTTGAAGGGGCGCTATAACAAGTGCACATACAAACTATGGGCCCAACAACACAGAAAGCACGTTGCTATCTAACCGTCTAAGATTAGCGAGTACTGCAGCAGATTATCTTCTAGGTCACGAGCTCTGAAAACGGCGAGCTTGCCCTGTGTGGATGAGCGGGAAGTACGACATCCAGAGTAGAGCGGTAGAATTCTTGCAAATAAGCAAAAATTCCACGTAAGATGCACCGTAGCACCAAAGCCGAGACCCGGAAGATAATATGCTGCGGGACAGGAATTCAATGCAGAACAATCGGCAAATAGTAAAGGTATAATCAGAGACATGACCGAATTTTTAGATACGGCCAATAAGGCGCGCGACTTTGAGCACGACTCGCTGGAAGCACCTTATAGCCTAACCATCTAACAGATACCAGCAGAGAGCTCGTAGTGCAGTAGTACAGGCGGGTGACAACAAAGGAATGGATAGTAGCCTAGTAGTGGCAACATTAGAGGTAAGAGTGCGAGACAATTATTCTCAGGTGACGCAACTGATAATTATGATCAGGGTGTGTGAATGCGATGTGCAAAGCCCAGGTAAGCTCTTGATCAAGTATAGCACCAAGATCTAGAACAGAGGTAGAAAAGGTGAACTGCGGTAACTAAAGGCAAGGTTAGCTAGAATGCTAGATCAATTCATCAGAGTGTTGGAGCGCAGTAAGCTAGATGAACTGAATCGGGGGGGGGGGGGATAGGTGAAACCGCAAGCTATGCGACGATATCCAAGTCCCAAGAATATCCAACGCCTGGCTCGTGACCCGTCAATGCACATTTGCACATTTATTGTGCATGTAGGCCTAAGTATGTATGTATGTAAGTATGTAAGTATGTATGTATGTATGTATGTATGTATGTATGTATGTATGCATGCATGTATGTATGTATGTATGTTAGTATGTATGTATGTATGTATGTATGTATGCATGTATGTATGTATGTATGTATGTATGTATGTATGTATGTATGTATGTATGTATGTATGTATGTATGTATGTATGTATGTATGTATGTATGTATGTATGTATGTATGTATGTATGTATGTATGTATGTATGTATGTATGTATGTATGTATGTATGTATGTATGTATGTATGTATGTATCTATTTCTATTCATCCATCTCATGCCAAAGGAATCGATGACATAGATCCTGCTATAGCTATGCCAAGCCTACCCAATATCATTCATCCACTAGTAGAAATTATAAACTGTTCCTTTAAAACTGGAATATACCCACAATCTCTGAAATTAGCTAAGGTAGTTCCAATTTTCAAAAAAGGGCCGAGAGACGAAGCTTGTAACTATCGCCCTATATCTGTTCTTCCTTTTTTCTCAAAATTTTTTGAAAAGGTCATGCATGAGCGCCTCAATAAGTATATTTCAAAGACCAACATTCTCTTCTCCTCTCAACATGGCTTTCAAGCTGGCCATTCTACTTTCATGCCTTTAATAAGTATGCAAGACAAAATTTCTGATGCTATGGATAAAAATCAATTCTCCATAGGAATTTTTCTAGACTTGGCTAAAGCCTTTGATACCATCAACCATGGCATACTGCTAAAAAAGCTGTCCATATATGGCATTCGTAACACCCAGCTAAAATGGTTTGAAAGTTATTTAGAAAACAGAATGCAGCTAGTTAGCTGCAATGGTAGTAAATCACCTCTAAAAGAAATTAATTACGGAGTTCCACAAGGCTCTATCCTTGGCCCACTGCTGTTTATCTTATACATAAACGACCTGCCTAGTGTAGCTCCTGATCTATTTTTTCTATTGTTTGCAGACGATACTAATATTTTTAACTCTCATTCCTCACTCGAAGCATTAATTAATCATACTAACTCCGACCTAGAAAATATAGCAGAATGGTTTCGCTCCAATAAGTTAACCCTCAATCTCGATAAAACTAATTACATCATCTTTAGGTCACATAAAAAAGCACTTCCAACGTCTTATCCTAATTTATGTATTTTCGGTACACCTATCACTCTAGTGGAATCATCAAAATTTTTAGGAGTTTACGTAGATCAACACCTGTCCTGGAAGGAACACGTGTCGAATATCGCAACCAAAATAGCAAAAAACCTAGGAATTTTATCACGCATTTCCAGAATTCTCCCACCACAGACCAGAACCTCACTCTATTATACACTCATACATCCATACATATCTTACTGTAACATTGTTTGGGCTTCTGCATATAAGTCAAACCTCTCGAAAATTCTTGTCCTCCAAAAAAGGGCAATACGATTTGTTGCAAAAATCCCTTATGGAGCCCACACGAAAGCAGAATTTTTAGGTCTAAAAATACTACAACCAGATCAAATAAGGCAATTACAAATTGGAATATTTATGTATCGATATATCCATAATCAACTACCAGCTGCCTATAAAGATTACTTCAAATTCAGAATTGATATTCAAAAGCGTGGCTTGAGAAATACTAACCCTTTCTATATTCCCTTTGCCCGCACTAATACAAGGCTAGCATCTATTAAATGTATTGGACCAAGAACATGGAATAGCATTCCTCTTGATATTCGCTCCCTGCCGTCTCTTCGTCTCTTTAAACGGGAGCTTTCTACCTTCATCCAACAAGGAATGTAGACCTCTACTAATCTGGGGAAATACTGTTAATTCACCTTCATACGGGAGTGTGCACTTTTTTTTCGTGTATATGACTGCACTGACTTTATTCCACTTTTCTAACTCACCTTTTGTTTTGTATTATTATGCTAGTTAAGGTATTTTGTTCATAAAGCTGCTTTATTTTCCAGTCGGCCGTGCTGAATATTTCTAAACCAATTCTCTCAGGTGGCCCTGGCTAGCGGGACCTTTGGCCCCTTTTGGGTCTCCTGGGCGATCCGACATAATACATATATGATGTAGAATTACAGTATCTGTAAAATTGTTGGTTGCCGAATAAAAATGTTATGTTATGTTATGTTATGTATGTATGTATGTATGTATGTATGTTGGTCCTGGGAATGACGTTAAACTGCATCCATCCTCCGCCATAGGGGACCATCAACTTCCCTGTGCTGGTCCTAAGCCCGGATAAAGGAGGAAGGTTTGCCAGATGGGTGGCGATACTCTGACAGTAGAAGACCAAGACGATTGAAATCCGCAAAAACCACGACACAAGTGACATAGCGGCCAAGTTGCTTTAAGTTGTCATGATGTGGAGCAGACATGCACAGGTCGGTCAGGACAGACCGATGGAGAGAGTCGGTGGAGAGGGCATTGGACACCAAACGGGCTTGTCCCACTGGCTGTCCTTCATGCCTTTTTCCTAACATTCTCTTCAAGCAGACAAGGCGGTCCGCCTGCTTCAAGATATAATGGTATGGAGTAGACCTGCTAGCCTGTAGAAACTGGGAGACGACACGAGACAGACTCAGACAGAGAGTGGCATCGGACACCTACGGGCGTTGCGCCTATGGTTTGTGATTATGAATTATGTATGTATGTATGTATGTATGTATGTATGTATGTATGTATGTATGTATGTATGTATGTATGTATGTATGTATGTATGTATGTATGTATGTATGTATGTATGTATGTATGTATGTATGTATGTATGTATGCATGTATGTATGTATGTATGGGTGTCACGACAACTGGTTCACCGACAACTGGTTCAACGACAATTGGTCCACGGACAATTCGTTCACCGACAACTGGTTCACGACCATTGGTACACAACAATATTATTGGCTCACCGGCAAATGGTGAATCTAAAATGGATGAAGGTTGCGTATGGGTGAAAAAGAAGCTGGATTGACAAAAATAACTATTGAGAAATGGAAGCCGGATTAATTATAAAGGGCTTGAGAAATGGAAGCTGGATGCATGTTGAAATACATGAATGAAAATCATCCATCCAGCTTCCATTTATCAAGCATTCTATTCATTAATCCAGCCTCTACTTCAGATATAAAAATACCATTTTCCAGCTTCCATTTCACCGGCGTTTTTTATCAATCCAGCTTCAATTTAAACAAGAACATTTTCATAAATTCAGCTCCAGTTTAAGCATGAACACTTCAACAAATCCAGCTCCAATTTCAGCATGAATATTTTCATCAATCCAGCTCCAGTTTGAGCAAGAATATTTTCATCAATCCAGCTCCAATAATATTGTCGTGTGACATTTGTCGTGAACCAGCTGTCGGTGAACGAATTGTCCGTGAACCAGTTGTCGTTGAACCAGTTGTCGGTGAACCAGTTGTCGTGGAACCGTATGTATGTATGTATGTATGTATGTATGTATGTATGTATGTATGTATGTATGTATGTATGTATGTATGTATGTATGTATGTATGTATGTATGTATGTATGTATGTATGTATGTATGTATTCATTCATTCATTCATTCATTCATTCATTCATTCTGATAATTTATATAGCGCCTCTTCAAGATACCTACTCAGAGGCGCTCTCTGCGCTAACTAGCCGAAATGATATTAAGAGTCATAACGAGCAAAAAATAACAACAAGTTGCAAAACAAAACACAGTAAGCTGAAAGAGTCACCGGTGGCGAGCCCTCGCAAACACGTAGACAAACACGTATGTATGTATGTATGTATGTATGTATGTATGTATGTATGTATGTATGTATGTATGTATGTATGTATGTATGTATGTATGTATGTATGTATGTATGTATGTGTGTATGTATGTATGACATTGTAGGTATGCTTGTACGTGTATAATGTATATTTATGGATGTAGGTATTTATGAATGTATGTATGCATGTATGACATTGTATGTATGTAAGCACTCGAACCAAACGCATTCAATAGCCTGTCTCGAAAACTATAATATTTAGATTTCAATTCGTGACAACTTACCATAACTAGTCTGGCCAAGTACATCACACGCCAAAACAAACGTTGCGATCACTAAGGCAGCAGCCATGTTCCACCGCATCCTAGGAACCTTTGCCGACGAAACTGTCGAACACCAGAGGGCCGACTTCCAATCATGCAATGACGTCTCGTTGATTCCTGTGTAATACATCGTCCAATAAACGTCTGTTCCTGTTGCATTCAGTCTTTCACGGATGCGTCGTCGGTCAGTGACCGTCAGTCGTTGACTCGTTGACTCGTTGCAGGTGTCTACAATGGTGTGCTTTGACAAACGTTTGACCGTTGATTCGAAACGCCTTTTAGCTCATCGGTCGACGGAAAAAATTAATCAAAGCAGTCTCCAGATGAATTAATCAGAGGCAAGTGAATAGGCCTACCAAATCACGTAGCTTTGTGTCAAACCGGGACTTTTGTTTTGCTATTGTATTTTGTCGTAATGGGTCTGATTGCGAATGTATTCCGGCTTTATGCGCTTGCGTCATTGTGTCGCATAGACAGTCTATGATAGACTGTGCCACGGTATAAATAATATCGACTATAAGCCCACTGTTAATTATTAGAGTCTACTGACAAAAGTTCTTTGTGCAAAATATTTGCGATAGGAATGAATGGAGAATGCGAGAGAATGATCCGATTGTTCATTTTGTTCCATTGTAGCAGGAAGCGTCTTTTGTTTTATAGCGTACAATGTTTAGAAATTTGAGCGATTTGCAATTACGCATGGGTGACCTCTACACATGGGTGATTTAGCGCTGGCGACTTGTAGGTATATGATTTTGTGAACAATTCTGTTAGTCTGTCGGAGAATCTCAATTGTAATTGTAATTTTAATTGTAATTGAAATTGTAATTGCAATCGTTATCGGGGGGGGGGGGTCCGTAGCTCAGTTGAGAGAGCGCTGGTCGATAAACTGAGAGTCATGAACGCGACCCGGGTTCAAGCCTCACGCAGGGCAAAAATTTATAAAAGTTTCTGTTAGCTGCCACATTGGCGCTTTGCTGTTGTGTTGCTTGACTCGGGCTCTGCAGAAAAAATAAGATAGCCCCTCCCACTTCTGGCTTGGCCAAACCAGGAGTGATCCAGCACTTAGGCCATTAATGTTAAGCCTAACCCACTGCTGTAAAGCCGACCTGCGTGTCGCGCAATAGTGGGCATTATTTCCTATCACCTGTACCTGTAATCATTCTGCGGTGTGTCAGATTGTGTAATTAAACGAAGATTATTATTTTCTCCAAGCTTCTGAAGCGTTACTCGAAAGCCAAGCGAGAGGCACGAGCTTATTCACGAGCGCTACGTCAAGTCAAAAGGGTTGTCCGTAAGAGTAGTCTGAAGGTGGTCCGGGTCGAGTTACCACAGGATCAGAGGCGGCGGGACAGCTACTAAAACGGGTGTTATCTGGGCCTGGAATTGGAAGGTGCATGAATTATCAGATGATGCAGTGTAAGAGTTCTTGAAAAGGTATGATTTCAGTTTCGAATTAAAAGCCCTAGGTATGATGGATAGAGGAGCCTGAGGAAGGTGATGATGCGTGATCAGTAATGACGGTGGAGAGTAGTAGATAGAGTGGCAACACCAACGCCTCCTCCTCATTAATTATGCTAATTTATGCCAGGATAGACTTTCGATACAGGATCAGCCACGCCTCTGTAGCAAGTGCACATACAAGCCTCTGGCAGAGAGCCTTCCTATGTTTCCCTTACACTACTTTACGTAAATTTCGGATGCATGAAATGGTAGGCGAAAGTATGCAATTCTTAAGCCTTTATCTTGCCAGAACAATGTGTAAGTTTAGCTGAGTCATCACTTTGTACAAGTTTCTTAGGCATAGGAAGCAGGACTCTTATGCATTTTCGTTTAGTAAAGACGTGCACAATTATATAGCTGAGTCAACAATTTCAGCCAAAAGCATGTGTTTGACTGTTTGTGCGTATAAAATAACAACGTTGAAAGGTTCACGAGGTGAAGTATGCGACATCTTAATCTAAAATGCACGACGTTGCAATTGCATGCATTGCCACTTTAACAGAAATTCTTGTGCGCTATAGCTACAACTAGCCTATATAAGACTCGCAAATTTTTACCAAGTAAAAGCATGGTTATGCTTAGGAATGCGGATTTGGACGACAAGGCGGCAAGCGCGTCTTATGTGACGGACCGGGCGGAGACATCAGTTTCGGTGGCGATGGGCGGCGGTGCTATTATAGGGATCTGATACTATCAATCTTTGACGCGAGGAATACAGACGATTGCGATTACTACACTTCACACACTTCCATTGCGCATACGTCTGACTTTCTCGCGTCATGGATCGGATATGCAAACAATTGGCCTAGTGCCCCAAATTTTAAAGACGTGTGATTCTACCAAAGAATTACATAGGTTTTGAGTGCGAATGATTGAAAATGCCTCTAAGTGCGGTCTTCGTCTCTGATGAGTCACTTTTTGTGCGTCTCAAAGCGTTTCTATATGTGAAAAATTGATGTTCCCAATTTTAAAGACGTGTTGCGCCTTTTGTTTCGCCAAAGAAATGAAGAGTCTGAGTGCGAATGATTGAAAATGCCGCTAAGTGTAGTTATTCGTCTCTCACGCCTCACTGTTTGTGCGTCTCAAAGTGTTCGTAAACGCAAAATATTAGTTTCAATCCAAATTTTAAAGACGTATGGCGATCAAGGCCGTATACAGGGGGGTGTTTTGGGTACCTGGGACTAATATTGATATTATTTCAATCTATTTTCAATTTATAAACGCTCGGCTGATCGGCTTGTTGGGCGGCTTCCTAAATTTTCTCCTGTCTCTGCCTATATGCGTGATGTGCTACACTGGCTGCCTGTGTCCAAGCGGATCTCATACCGCATTGCTGCTGTGGTCTCTCGCTGTGTCCTTGACTGTGCTCCGTCATACTTGCGTGATCTGTGCTGTCCAGTCTTTGACGTTGCAGCGCGTCGTGTACTTCGCTCTTCGGCTAGGGGTGAGCTTCTGGTCCCACGGGCTTGTTTGGCTATTAAGCAGCGCCGTGCTTTCTCGGCCGTGGGGCCTACTGTTTGGAATGACCTCCCGGTTACGCTTCGCTCTCTATAGACTTGGGGTCCATCCGGCTGGGTTCTACAGATCTCTCAAGTCTTTTTCTTTGGTCGAGGTTGGGCTGGGAGCACCTCTGAGTAGTTTCTTGAAGGGGCGCTATATAAATGCTCAGAATGATGAATGAATGAATGAATGAATGAATGAATGAATGAATAGACCTAATACATGTACGTTCACGACAGTACAAAAGAACTCTAATTTCCGCAATCTACGACTATTTTCTGCACGTAATTTCATGTCTCACAATTTTTTTTAGTTTATTCTTTGTGAGGCGAGTAGGCCAATGCGCTGTATACCCGCGTATACCCTCGTTTACGGAACTGAGTACGCGATGCCATTTTTTTTAAAGTGAGTAGGCCTACACGCTATAGGATTATATCCGCGTATTGGTGCATACCTTCGTGTAATCCCTGCCTATAATTTGGCGCTACCGTGCTCGCCATAAATCAATATCACCCATTCTACACTATTAGGCCTAGGATTGGCTGGTCCGAGGAGCATATGTAGTCTATAGGTATATTGATTACGCAAATATTTTCGCTTCATTTAAAAAACAATAAAGCGACAGTTAGGCCTATATATACTGTTGGTTGTATTCGGCAACGTGTATAAGCAGCCACAGAATTTTTTCCTGCCATAGCTGTTGCCTTACCAGAATTTTTCCCCTGCCAGAATTTTTGCCCTGCCAGAATAATTTTTTCTCCCATAACTTTTTTCCCTACCCGGAATTTTTGCCATTCCAAACGGACGGACGTGAATAGTATTCAACAATATGCCCGAACAAATTCTGGCAAGGCAAAATTTCGGGCAGGGCAACGACCGGGGCAACAACCAGGGCAAAGGCTTTTTACCAGGGCAATGCGGGCATTTGCCCTGCCAAGCCCTGGCGTAGCACGGTAGCGCCGCCACTGTGCTTGTTCCCAAAACATTTTTACAACTATTCCAATATAGGCCTTTAATAGGCTGATATAATTAAGAAAACCGAAAGATCGGCAATACGACGTGTTGCCGTAAGAACTGAGACAGAAGCAGTTTGTTTCCATCGCGCTGGTGGTCCACTTTTACTTGCGAGACAGATATGTTACATGTGCCACATCAGATGCAAGTTAGTTCAAAAGATCAGTTACAGTGAAGACAATTAATGTGGCCGTTAACTTCTACCAGACAGCGCCGAGTCTTTTCTACCTCGTGTCCCGCTATCTGGAATGGCCTCCCACTAACGTTGTGGCTTATGCCTATGCTAAATTCACCTGCTTTTTACAAGTCGCTCAAATCCTATTTGTTTGCTGTGACTGAGCTGGGAGCGCCTCTGAGTAGCTTTCTTGAAGAGACGCTATATAAATTCTCGAAATGTATGAGTGAATGAATGTTAAGGAATAGGGCAATACTGTTAATTATGGATGACGTTCGTTTTGTTGTTATGTAAGCTTATCTATTCGTTCTTCATTGTTCACCAAAGAAATAATTGCTGATGCGCACAAAGAAAGACACAAAGGGAAGTGAAGAAGAAACCAGTTAATTCAGCCATTTATTTCTCTTCCTTCCCTCGGGCTCTCTGTCTCTCTGTCTGTTTGTCTGTCTGTCTGCATCTGTCTCTTTCTTTCTCTTTCTCTTTTTCTCTTTCTCTCTCTCTCTCTCTCTTTCTCTCTGTCTCTCTCTCTGCAGTCTCTGTCTCTGTCTCTGTCTGTCTGACTGTCTGTCTCTCTCTCTCACTGCATGTGCACTTGACCATTTAATTGTAAATGAGAATTGACACACGATCATAAAACTTTTGACAAAGTGGCACACGGAACACACAACAGATTAGCAAAATTACGTTGTCCACCACAAGTTATTATTAACTCAAAATTCTAGATCGTTAGCTTATGCTACAGTGTCCTAGTCTCATAATTATTGAATCTATGACACTATGACAGAATTCCTCTAAACTGTTGAGGGGCATCTAGTTCATTTCCTTATTTCTTCCGTGAAAACAGAAAGCAGTAATCCGCATGCCAGTGCAGCTATAGGCCTAAAGTATGCAATCCTCTCACAGTAGAATGAGTAGCTTGTGGCTTAGGGGCAATCAAGAGCTTTCATTGGGGCCCAGGGGCCCTGTACACAATACAGCGCATATTATTTTCTATGCTACATAATATTTTTGTTACAAAGCTGATCATTTCGAGAATCAAGGATTGTTTAACTACTGCTCGAATTGGATTCAGGATGGAAAGTAGGGTGGAGTGAAAACGGCAAAAAAATTTTTTTTTTGAATTTCAAGTAGCTAGATATGTCAAAAGGTGCCAATAGATCAATAGAACACTGTGTAAAAATTACAAATTTTTTAAAAAATGTTTTGATCGCCCGCCGCAACTTTTTATTTTGCAATAGGCCTACCAAGCGACATCAGCAGAACGATATAGGAAGTTTAGAGTCTACACTCTACACAGAGTCTACACTCTACAGTCTACACACTGTATATATTGAACAGGGTGGGCCATAAAATTTAATGATCCCCATCCTATGGTTTTCCCCCCATAATTTTATCGTGGCCAAAAGTAACCCAAGCTCTAACCCTAACAGAAAACAATAGCTCTAACCCTAACAGAAACCCTAACCCTAGCTGTAACCCTAAGAGAAACCCTATCTCTAGCTCTAACCCTAACAGAAACCCTAACCCTAGCTCTAACCCTAACAGAAACCCTAGCTCTAAACCTAACAGAAACCCTAACCCTAACCCAAGCTCTAACCCTAGGAGAAACTCCAACCGTAGCTCTAACCCTAACAGAAACCCTAGGTCTAACCCTAACAGAGACCCTAACCCTAGCTCTAACCTTAACAGAAACCCTAAATTTTGCTCTAACCCTAACATGGATAGGGTTTCTGTTAAGGTTAGAGCTAAGGTTAGGGTTTCTATTAGGGTTAAAGCTAGAATTAGGGTTTTCGTTAGAATTAGAGTTACGGTTAGAGTTTCTGATATGGCTAGAGCTAGGGTTAGGATTTCTGTTAGGGTTAGAGCTAGGGATAAGGTTTCTGTTAGGGTTACAGCTAGGGTTAGGGTTTTTGCCAGGGTTAGGGCTAGGTTTAGAGTTTCTGTTAGGGTTAGAGCGAGGATTAGGGTTTCTTTTAGGGTTAGAGCTAGGGTTAGGGATTCTGTTAGGATTAGAGCTAGGGTTAGGGTTTCTATTAGGGTTAGAGCTAGGGTTAGGGTTTCTGTTAGGGTTAGAGCTAGGGTTAAGGTTTCTGTTAGGGTTAGAGCTAGGGTTAGGGTTTCTCCTAGAGTTAGAGCTATGGTTTGGGTTTTTGTTATGGTTATAGCTAGGGTTAGGTTTTCTGTTAGGGTTACAGCTAGAGATAGGGTTTCTGTTATGGTTACAGCTAGGGTTAGAGTTTCTGTTAGGGTTACAGCTATTGTTTTGGTTTCTGTTAGGCTTAGAGCTAGGGCTAGGGTTTCTGTCAGGGTTAGAGCTAGGTTTAGAGTTTCTGTTAGGATTTGAGCTAGGGTTAGGGTTTTTCTATTAGGGTTAGAGCTAGGGTTAGGGATTCTGTTAGGATTTGAGCTAGGGTTAGGGTTTCTATTAGGGTTAGAGCTAGAGATAGGGTTTCTGTTATGGTTACAGCTAGGGTTAGGGTTTCTCTTAGGGTTAGAGCTTGGGTTAGGGTTCCTGTTAGGGTTAGAGCTAGGGTTAGGGTTTCTCTTAGAGTGGGTTTTTGTTATGGTTATAGCTATAGGGTTAGGGTTTCTCTTAGGGTTACAGCTAGAGATAGGGTTTCTGTTAGGGTTACAGCTAGGGTTAGAGTTTCTGTTAGGGTTAGAGCTATTGTTTTGGTTTCAGTTAGGGTTAGAGCTTAATTGGGTTACTTTTGGCCACGATAAAATTATGGGGGGAAAACCATAGGATGGAGATCATTTATGGCCCACTCTGTGCAATATTTACAGTGTGTAGACTGTAGAGTGTAGACTCTGTGTAGGCCTATAGTGTGGACACTAATCTAACTATATCGTTCTGCTGATGTCGCTTGGTAGGCCTATTGCAAAATAAAAAGTTGCGGCGGGCGATCAAAACATTTATCAAAAATTTTGTCATTTTTACACAGTGTTCTATTGATCTATTGGCACCTTTTGACATATCTAGCTACTTGAAATTCAGGGAAAATTTTTTTCACTCCACCCTAATGGAAAGCTCTGACATAGCGCCGTTTAAATGTTTTGATGGCAATTCTCAACCGTGGAATGTCAAAAACGATGATTGCAACACAAAGCATCAAAATGGCGAAGATCGCTATTCCACCAAAGACGTTGGAGTAACTCGATTCCACCGGTGGAATTGTTAGCTTCACCGGTTTCTGACCTGCACATAAAACGCAATTTATAATATTATTATTATTATTTTCATTTAATTTCACACCGACAGAACGCAGAATGATTACCGTTCATTGTGTGACAAATGATCAGAAGTTGTTACAAGAGTCGTATTTAACTGCCAGCAGCCAACAGGGCGCCAATCACGTACTTCTACTCATATTACCAAAGCCATCTGCCGATTGGAAGGTTGGGTGGACTTTTGGGAGTGTACCGGTAGCGGGAAACGAACCCGCATCCATACTCTCCTCGTGCTAGAGTGTTATGCCCTATATCCATTTCCTTAGACTCTCTCCCCATAGCCTATATCAAATTCTACATGTAAATGTTACAACAAAATATACATTATGTGGTTGTGATTGAAACTTACGTCAGAGTCGAATCCTCGTTGAAGAGTCGGGATCGGAAATCGTGGTACTATAACACTACATCCGATAGGATATTAAGTTTGAATGTTTTTAAGATTGACGACTGCAGCTCTACACTTTTATATTTAAAGTCCATTCTGTAGTAAAAACGTTGCAACATAATTATGCAGCTTTTATTCATTGATATTATTTGGTAATCTTGGCTTTTGAAAAAGTTGTCTTTGCAGACACCTACCAATGCAATCAGGCACATCAGGTGTCCAGTGGCCTAAGGTGTCACAAGTGGACACTGCTGTCATGTGTCCAGTGGTCAGAATCTGGTCAGCTGGACAGGACATATTGACCACCGTTTCGACCTCTGTGTTGGTTGTGGAGAGGATGCGAGGAACCAAAGATGGGCAGGAGACAGCTGCAGACGAAACAACAGCGTGTCAATAATAATCAGACATACATGTACGAACAGTGATTTTTAGTTTAATTGAAATATAGCCTATTAAGGTGGTAAATAGCGTTTTCTTCACGCTTGAACGGGTTTCGAAAGCCAGTGATCCATAAATCCGCTGACTTTATTTGCTTGTGCGAAGCCCGCTGCAAACAGTACTGATGTCAGTCGCAGTTGATTCGAGTAATTAAACAGCCAAATAATAAGTTCTGCGAGATCATATTTTAGGCCTACAGAGAAGATGTTGGCATGTTGCTAAAATCAAGGAATTACTACTTCAGATGAAATAGTTTGGTCAGAGGTTTCTTGTAGAATCGTGGTTAGAATTCTATAGCCTAAATCATAGGGTAACAGGTCACGTAACAGAGGATAATTATAGTCTTATAAAAACCGATGAGTTTGAGTTAGTCAATTATGCTGTGCTATAATAATTCAGCAAAAGTTCGACTCAGTATTGAAAAATTCATGATTTTGGCGCCTAATTCGTAATCGCAATAGTAATCTCCAAATTTCTAAACCGCCACTCGAAGGCCAAGCGCAGAGCACCAGCTTATTCACGAGCCCTTCTAAGACGGTTCTAGGGAAATTACTCATTGGACAATTACCACCCGGACGCTTACTCCCTGACAGTTACCCCTGGACAATTACCCCCAGGACAACTACCCCCCCGTACCAATTACCCCTGGACAATTACCACCGTGCCACAGTGTGAGCTTGTTCCCTCACTCGTTTATCTCCTTACCGGTCTCTTTGTATTTGTCAGACTTCAGCGCTGCCTATGATAAATTAACTTTACTGTGGTATAGCAAAATGGTGTCGTTTCGTTTGAGTACGAAAATAGGCAGAACTCTATCGAAAACATTTAAATTTTTTATTAAGCAGGCGTTTAAAACGTTGAAGTTTTCTTGAACCTTTAACCTTTTTCACACGTTAGCTTAGAACCGTTTTTAGATTTGATTTGATTTGATTTAGTATTATTCTTTAACGTTTAACAATAACTTGCCTATCTTCGTGGAGTTGCTATTAACCTTGCTTAGTTATTATGCTGACTAAAGTCATAACTCTATCAATAGCATTAAATGTTATTGATATTAATAATCATTGATTTTAACATTAATATTAGTGTTATTAATATTTAAATTTTTAATATTTAATTAGGCAGGCGTTTAACATGACATAGACTTAGTTTTTGGCACGGGGGGGGGGTGATTGTCCAGGGGGTAATTGGTACGGGGGGTAGTTGTCCGGGGGGTAATTGGCACAATGGGGTAGTTGTCCGGGGTAATTGCCCTGTCACCTTCTAAGACACCGGGATACATTCTTTAGCAGTCTACTTTCTAAGGGTCGCAAAGTTTGTCCTTACTTAGTCCACTACTTATAAATTAGAGAAGTTCTATGCTGTGCTGAAGTAGTTTATGTTGCAATGTAACACTCTATTTTCTACTTGTATACGGTTTGACTTTTAAACGATTTTTTCTCATTGAAGTAGCCGTATGTATAGTCTACCTCTGCAGATGCGGAAGATGAGGTCAGTCCAGTTTCCATCAGCATCGCAGGATATCGTCATGGTAACGACATCCCTTGCGAACCAGTATCCATGGAGACACGTGATCGTGACGTTTGTTCCGTAAGTCATTGGACCGGAACTGACCATCTGAGAGTTCATCACCACCGGAACTGGACCACATTCGACGGCTTAATGGAAATAAAACGAACCTCTTTGACATCTCACACAAGGTAAACATAAATTTTTATTAATGTATTTCTCTTTTAAAATAAAGTTGCATTACAAAATAATGTACACAATATCTGCTTTTGTACAAAGCAGAATAGGTAGATAAAAAAACTAAGACTAGAACAAAGAACAAAACTACAAAAATCCTTCACTACAGACCGGATGACAACTCAAACGAGTCAAGCCTATAAAATGATAATTTATGCCCCTCCTGCATGCGACACAAGATATCCGCTGTAACGTAGAATGTTTGGATAACAAATTACTCAGACACATTATTGTCAAATGATGTGCAACTTCATCTGAACATCTTCCAATGAGAACGAGTTCACAGGCGAGTCGAATAATTACCCTCACACTGACTTTTACAGGTTCAAAAAAGCGCACACCCATATCGGCCCTAAAGTGTGTGGGGCCAAAGGCGGTTACCTCGCACGATTTGTCCTTTGGCCGGGCCTGCGGACACCAGTGTCTACTTCCACAATCCATTGCCGCCATCGATGTCCTTCCCTTCAAACGTTCACTTTTCTCCTGGAATCGTTGGCCACCTTCAACTCCCGGTTGGTCTGGTGGCTGCGACGAGTGAACACAACACCCATATGGAGCACCCACCGTATCGCCAAACTCTTTCTGATCGATCAAGTGACGCAAGTGATGTCGACTGTGTTGGTTCACCAATTAATATAATATTGTATCCTATATTCTCATATAAACCTATAGCTCTTTTAGAATGACATACATCGTATCATATATTCGTGACATTTATAAAGCACATCTCGCAGTACTGGTATGAACTGTTCAGTGGCGACGCTCACAGTGCAGAAACACCGAGGAATGACAACGTCTAGACGAGGACGAGACCCCTGACAAAGCTTGACCCTCATACCAAACAAGGTGCTACTACCTAATAGTAGGGTCTATAGCCTATGCCTTATTTCGCTGTGATATCACAATGTTTAATTAAATCCACCTGTACACGAATCTCCTGGCGACCATTTTCCACTTTCCATGCAAGAGACGACTAACAACGGTTGTCCGTTGATTTGGTAGCCATGGTAACAACTGATCAATAGCCGAGTTCCGTGGAGATTGTTCGTGGTGTTCAAAAGTCCATTCGGTTGAACCATGTATGGACAGCGAGTCTCTAACAAATACAGATGTAAAATACTGTGTGATAGTAATGTGTGTAGGCTGGCTGCATGCATCACTTAGAATAGAATAGAAAGATTTTAAAAATCGCTATTATTTTATTCAACTATTCAACTGAAGATAAGATCAGAAGGTTCAAGTGAGGTCAGATTATAGAGCGGAATGAATAAGATTAGAATCGCGGCATACTAAAAATAATTTTTTAATACTCATAATTATAACATCTTAGCTTCGCCACTACTTGGACTTTGGCAGTGCCAGTCCCAACTCTGGACAAAGGAGGAGGGCAAACACTAATCATTCTTGATGTGAAACAGTGTCGTTAAAAGCAACAAGACTTTTAACGCTTTTACTACAACGAGAGTGTATAAAAGCGACAGAGAGACCAGTGCAGAGTGCATAAACTTTTCATGGAAAGCGAAATGCTCATAGGCCTATTGTGTGGTTCCTTAGAGATGACAGCACTTGCCTGTACACTGAACTGGCGAGTCCCCCCAGTTGATTCCGTCGCAAGAGATGACTGCATTTTCTAGGTCGTCGATTTGATATCCATATTCACACGTGTAGCCGACAACAGAGCCAGCGTTTGCTGAGGAGGAATTGGCCACACCGTGATCCACTGTCGGGACCGGGTCACATCTTCCAGCTGTAAAAGCCAGTCAAGAAAATGTCAGTTAGAGGAATAAGTTAGTCATATCATATGCAGGAGAAGTTAGTTATGCGAAAAGGTCGTTTACGGGAAAAATCAGTCAGCCACACGAATGCAATTAGTCAAACACTATTTCTCAAGGGATGACACAAAGTGCTCCTGGCTGCTGTTTGTTTATATAGCGTTGTTCGGTATTGTTTTTGCTGCTGCGCTTTGAATGATGACTGGATTTTCTATGTTAAAAAATAGGAGCTGCGACAATAAATTATTACAATTGCGTGCACCAACGAATTTCAATTAGCCAACACTGAAGCATACCTTCGCAAGAAGTATCCGTTGCATTCCATGTTCCTATTCCACCACAGGAAATCGTCCATTGCTTCCTTCCATCTGGGAATTTTAGTTCATCAAAGCAGTCACTGGATACTGTGACTCCGTATGGAAACTGGTCGTTCGTCAGCTGAGCGTCCAGTCCAGCTGTGTAACTGGCGTTCAACATCAGAGGTGGACGAGGGCAGAACACAGCTACGCATAACGGGAAAATGACAAAGCCAGCAAGTTTTGCAAAATATTATTGATACTGCAATGGTTGTTGTTGTAGAACATTTTATTAATCGCAACTTCCAGAATAAACTCATCAGTGACGCTTCATGATCGAAATAGTGAAATTAATCAATGTTAAATGATACAGACTATAGGCGAGTGGGATGCTGCGGAAATAACACACATGATGAGCCACAGCGCTTAACAGTCGACTTCAAATCGGACCTCGTGATCAATAAAGTCTCAGTTGAACAAGTCGATCGTCACTCGGTCAAGTCGAGTAGGTAGAAAAATCGTCGACTCGATTGACTTGCAAGTTCATTGTTTCTTCGATTGATTCGACGGCGTAATTGTAGTATCGGGGACTGAAGCGAATGCAGTGGGCCTACCTTTGGACAGTGTCCATTGACGGCACCAACCCTAAAACATTAACCCTTATAACCATAAACTACCCTCACCACGCCTAAACTGAACCTAACCGACACTCACGGTCTCCGATACTGCAGTTAGGCCCAAATTAAACAGAGTTTTACACAGCATCCTCAGATGTGCGGTAAGATGTAGGGCACTTGGATGCGCAGTTGCACTGTTCTTTACAGTTGGAATCGCTGACCCATCGTACGTTTGCATTCCGTTTACCAGTTAATTCTAAGTATAGTTCTAATGTTTTCCAAAACATTTTTAACAGCGGTTTGTCTCAGAATCAGTTTTAGATGCACCATAGTCTCATCCATATAATCATGGACACTCACGTTTACAATCAGAGACGACTGTATCATTCCACTCTCCGGATTCAAGGCAACTCAAGGTCTTCACGAGGTCACCGTCATCAAATACGAATCCTTGTTGACATTGAATTCTAGCTATGTAGTTGTAGGTGGTTGCAATCATATCCAACGCAGCGTTCGGTGGAAGGACCAGATCCTCACAGATTAGGGCTGCCAACTTTTGATTTTGCCATTCCGGGACACCTGCAATCACTCAAATGTGCCATTACCAATTTGCACTGTCCCCAGAAAGGCATAATGTTATTAATGTATTAAATGTTATCTCAGCCCAATATAGTATCTCTAATTTATTTTTTTAAATTCTTTATAATTTAAAACCCCAGTCATCTAGGGCAGGCCTGTCAGATTAAGACTATAGGCTTATAGGTCTGCGACCGAGGCAGAACTTATCTTAAACCTATTGGCCTACTTCTGATCTTTAAGCAATTCCAGAACGCTGGGCACAAAGTCATAGACATCAGTGCATGTCATGCCAAAATTTCTATTTTAAAAGCACCAGTTCTGCTTTCATAAGGTCGGCGGTGAACTTTCGGTGCTCAGATAGATCTAATTGCGATAGTTAGAAGCAGGTTGTTCGTAAATAAAATGTAGAACGTTCTCTCGCAAAAAGCATTAAAACGAAAACAATATTAGGCTATTTATAATTTATTGTGCTAAACCGAGTGTCAGCGGTTTATAAAGTTTTGAAGACTTCAACTGAACCGATGATCAGTTATTGGTCTTATAGAAAGCAGAACACAAAAATAATCGTACAACTGGTTGAGTTTAGCAATAAGAATAACATTTTTGTATTTATAAGTGGATATCTAGAGCAAATTCCAGGACAATTTGAGATCAATCCGGGACACGGGACGCAAGGGCCGATTCCGGGACTGTCCCGGCGAATCCGGTACGGTTGGCAGCCCTATCACAGATGATCACTAATAATATTAGACAACTCTAGTGTAGTCTATAATAGAATCTATAACATTAGGCTAAACCGTTGCGATATTTCTTAATTGAGTTCAACAAACGGGAGAACTCAGACTGTAGGCTATACAGCAACTCGATTAGCATTTACAACGTGCCAAATAATATAAATGCATAGTGTATATTTAAAATAAACACTAAACAGTGAATAGCCTATATTCAAGCTGGTTCATAGTCTATGCAATCTTCATTTAAAAGCTAATTAATATTCTATGCAATCAGATTACACGAATAGGTAGCATAAGAAGATAAAGGCTACAGCTAAAGTTTTGAAATCTTTACGATCTGGATATTTGTCCCCCCCCCCTATGACCATGTATATAAGTCTACTTGCTTTAGGCTGAAAGATTCTGGTTCGTTCCGCTCAGCGCATTGCAAATTATCTTAGTGATCGTGATTCTTTTACCAGCACATCACAATGGCTCACATAAGTGGTGATGCCACATAAAGTTCTTATGAATAGATCTGTGAAATAAATCACCGCCGGTCCACCACATCACTCTGCTGTATACAAACTTCATAAAACCTTCTGTGTTGCAGCAAAAATTAATGTTTGACTGAAACATCTTTACCGCCACAATGTCCGATGGAGTAATTCCAGCTGTTGTCATGGTTACATTCGACTTTCTTCATGTGACTTCCGTCTGAAAACCTATGCCCTGGCCAACATGTGAACGTTGCTGACCTCTGCGAAGGGTTCATCACCATGGTAGCGTTCAGTACTACAGGAGCTGCGCTGCAGTGCGTCTCTGATATTTTCAAAAACATCCATGCAGAAAAATTGTTATTGTGTTAGGTCTAGTATACTGATGCATGCGTAATAATAATACACAATAAACACACCGAAAGCGCTTTCACACGAAAAGCTGGTCATAATTATTATTATCATCATCATCATCATCATCATCATCATCATCATCATCATCATCATCATCATCATCATCATCATCATCGTCCGTGGGTTCAACACCCGTTGGTGTCAATCGCAAGTTTCACTGTTTTCTCCATTTACTCTTCTCCTGTGCTATTAGGCTGAGTCCGTGTCATAATTATATAGACTACACAGTAAACATACCGAATGCGTTTTCACTCGAAAAGCTGGTTACGTGCATTCTTTTATCAGTTATACCTATATAATTACTTAATTTACTTCTACTACTAAATACCTGAAATTTGCAATGAGCATTTGCGATTATGGGTAAAGCGACGTCTTCAAGTGCCTCATTTTTAATTAGATAGTAGCGTATAGACGCACAGAACACAAATGGCCGATGAACTGTATATATAGTATTATATACATGTATAATATATATGTCATAGGTAGGTAGCTAGGCATAGATATATATGGACACATATATATTATATATTTATTAAATTGAACTATGAACTGTCACTCAAGAATTATGACAGGACACACTGTGTCCTGATTGGACAATCTTAGCATTATAGGCGGAGTGTAGTTTTATAATTGTATATAAATATGTGAATATCATTAATAAAGTTAGTTGTACTGGAAACTTTTGAGTCAACTCGTGGCCTGTGGCCAACTGCAAGTGAAGGCAGTTTACAATATATATATTATATTTTATATACACTGTGTCCGGTTAAAAAGTAGCCCCCACAAAAAAGTGTCATAACTCGGTCGAAACGTTTGGGATTTGTCTGAAATTTCAAACACAGCAACAGCGGCCATATTTACACGAGATTCTAAAACCGATTAGAAATATACCTGAGTTTGTCAAATTTATAAGTGTTTGCGTTGGAGCACCGACAAATTGAACTTTCCAACATGGAAAACCTGAAAGGAAGTGAAATTCAGCTAAATATAGTGTTCAAAATGTCCATCTTGTTCACGGACACACGGCCGTAAACTTAGACGGTACTGTTTGATGGTCCTGTCGATGATCACCAGGTTAAGCAACTGCCAATCTTCAAACAGACGCGCCCTACGCCCTACGGTTATCGATGTCATGAATACGCGGCTAGGCGCGAACGAAAAACACGCTCCTCCAGTACATGTACTCCGGATCAAAGTCTGGACTGCTGGACGGCTACAGCTGCAGGATATGAAGCCGAGTGTCTCCCGGGATAGCTACTAACCTACTACGTCTACGATCATGTGTCCGAGAACAAGAAACACATTTTTTGGCACCATAATAGCTGAATTTCACTTCCTTTCAGGTTTTCCATGTTGGAAAGTTCAATTTGTCGGTGCTCCAACGCAAACGCTCATAAATTTGACAAACTCGCGAATATTTGCAAACGACTTTGGAATCTCGTGTAAATATGGCCACTGTTGTTGTGTTTAAAATTTCAGACAAATCCAAAACGTTTTGACCGAGTTATGACACTTTTTTGTGGGGGCTACTTTTTATCCGGACACAGTGTATACTGGTGAACTGTATAATCTATCTATATATATATAAATGTAACCGCGTTTGGCTCCTTGCAAGTGTTCTCCGAACTTTCTGCGCCGATTCCTTTCAGAACTTCACCAAAACCTTTAGTTCCAACACGGCCGGGTTATAAGAATGACTTTTCGCATAAAGCGCAATCTTTTCAACAAAAAAAACAACTTTTAAAATTCCACCGTTTTCAACACATAGCCTACGCCCATCAAAAAGCCTTGCATACCAATTCGGGCATGTTTGTTCCGTAAATTTCTTTAGCGCATTTCATTACGGCCTTCGCATTTCATTACGGCCTTCTTGCTAAAGCGTTTTATGGAGGCGAGGGAGCGGGACGAACAGGGAGGAGAGAGATGGGGGATGCAGGGAGGGAGAGGGGGAGGGGGAGGGGGAGGGGGAGGGGGAGGGGGAGGGGGAAGGGGGGGGGAGGGGGAGGGGGAGGGGGAGGGGGAGGGGGAGGGGGAGGGGGAGGGGGAGGGGGAGGGGGAGGGGGAGGGGGAGGGGGAGGGGGAGGGGGAGGGGGAGGGGGAGGGGGAGGGGGAGGGGGAGGGGGAGGGGGAGGGGGAGGGGGAGGGGGAGGGGGAGGGGGAGGGGGAGGGGGAGGGGGAGGGGGAGGGGGAGGGGGAGGGGGAGGGGGAGGGGGAGGGGGAGGGGGAGGGGGAGGGGGAGGGGGAGGGGGAGGGGGAGGGGGAGGGGGAGGGGGAGGGGGAGGGGGAGGGGGGGGGGGGGGGGGGGGGGGAGGGGAGGGGGGGGGGGGGGGGGGGGGGGGGGGGGGGGGGGGGGGGGGGGGGGGGGGGGGGGGGGGGGGGGAGGGGGAGGGGGAGGGGGGGGGGGGGAGGGGGAGGGGGGAGGGGGAGGGGGAGGGGGAGGGGGAGGGGGAGGGGGAGGGGGAGGGGGGAGGGGGAGGGGGAGGGGGAGGGGAGGGGGAGGGGGAGGGGGAGGGGGAGGGGGAGGGGGAGGGGAGGGGGAGGGGGAGGGGGAGGGGGAGGGGGAGGGGGAGGGGGAGGGGGAGGGGGGGGGGGGGGGGGGGGGGGGGGGAGGGGGAGGGGGAGGTCTTTTCTGCCACAGCAACGCGTGGCTGGGTACAGCTAGTAATATAATAATATATTATAGTCTACTGGAAAGGCGATTGGTGCGGTATTCCTCAATGGTCCAAAACCTGCAAACGCGCTAAAGCTTCGTTACGTCGGCTTCAGTCCAACTTCATTTTCCTTCGTCCAATCTCCAGAAATTGTCCAATAATATTTCGAGCTAAATGTGAGGAAACCACATGACTCCCAGCCCTATATGTATAAACGTTTAAATTAACAGACTTTAGGCCATACTCATAATTATTCATGTTTACACTGGCTGTATAATTGGACCCAGAATCCATAAGAAAGCTGGACTGACTATGGTACCAAAAGCGACGAGGTAAAAATAATATATTTAACCGGCGCATATTTTCTAAAAGAGATTCGTTTCCAGTATTTTTAAGCAATCTCCATATGTATGACTATTTGCTACATCGAACCAAAGGATGGAGTGTGAATGTCGCATGTGTTATGCCGCTGATACGTGCAGCTAGTGGTTGTTCAATGAATAGATCTAATTATTTATTATATTATAGGCTACAGTCATTATGTGTGGAAGGCGTCTTTTCACTGTACTTCCTGTTTTCGTTATTGTGTTTCGCATGAGTCAACCGACAGACACATGTAGCCTACTCGGGAACATTGGGATATCAGTAGCAACAGGGATGTGCAAACTCTACTTATTATCCTTGCCTGTAATACATAATATAGATAGGCTATTATATGAAACTTTACTTATTGCCTTTGCCGGTTAGGCTATAGATCTATATAAAACTTTACTTATTACTTTTGACTGTAATACATAGATGCGTAAAACGTTATTACTTATGTCTGCACAATACATACATGTAGATGTGTAAAACTTTACTTATTGCCTATTCGTTTAATAGGCCCACATACATAGATGTGTAAAACTTTACTTCCCGCATTACCTAAGCCTGCAAAACACAGTTGTGCACAACTTTAGTCATTACCTGAATCTTTTAATCCGCTTACATTTTTTCTCTCATGCTGTTTCTTTAAAAAATTTTGCTTGACCAAATTGCACGTTACATTAACCTTTACCCCTCGGATTAATAATGAATTGGCCCAAATTTGGCCGGTGGGAGCGGACATACGAGTGGTAAAGATTAATTCTAAAAAGCAGCAAGAAATATTGACTTTTGCATATAAATTATGTCCTTCGTACCCGCACAGTTGGAGATTTGTTTGTGTGGTTGACCAGTTACTTCCACTCCTCGTTTCTGAATGCATTTGACGCTTTCCGTTTTCGTTCCATCAGAAAATCGTTTTCCAAGCTGACATGTTCGAGTTTGACCTTGACCAATCCCCAGCAGCAAACTAGCTTCCTCTTCCTCCTCCTCCTCCTCCTCCTCCTCCTCCTCTTCCTCCTCCTCTTCCTCCTCCTCCTCCTCCTGATCGCTTTCCATGGCGCACGTGACAACTGGATTAAAACCCACTTGCAGTTTAATTAGCAATTTAAAATAAGATATGTATATAGACATTTAACCAGTTTGAAATTGCAATTTAAAAGTTCAAGCTATAAGTTCAAGCTCAAACAAGTTGACCTACCAAACCACATATTACTTTGTACTTTATCGAATGTTTGCACTCTCTCCACTTACCTAATCAAACTGCGTTGTCGGTATACCTACTTACCTACATACATTAAGAACAAACTCATGACTCAATGTGGGGACTTTAATACAGCGTCAGGTATACATAACCATTCAACAAGCACCTTTACTGTAACATTTTCTGAAGAATTCTCAATCCAACCACATTATAGCCTAGATCTATATAGTTTTAAAATGAATCTATATAAATAAAAATGAAACTTTCCAACAGTTTGCAATGAGTGTTCTCGAAAACTGACACACCGATTGTTTTGAAAATTTTGCGAAACCTTCCATTCCAATAGAACCGTGTTGTATTATGCTTTTTTCCGAAAAAAACCCAATCTATTCCACAAAAAGAGAACTTTGAAATCCGTTCGACCGCCATTTGCAAATTATACACTTCCCAACGTCCATGAGGGTTGCCAGATTTCGGAAACGTTTTTGTCGTGACATTACGTTGTAAAGTCGCCCAAAAGTCGCGAGATGACCAACTTCGATCAGGGTTGCCCAAAAGTCGCCCAAAAATCACGATAGCGCATATGTCGCTGTCGGGGAGGAAAGAAGGAAGAGGGAGCGGGAGGAAGAGGGGAGGGGAGGGGAGGGGGAGGAGAGGGGTAGGGGGAGTGGGAGGAGGAGGGGAGTGGGAGGGGGAGGGGAGGGGAGGGGAATGGGAGGGGAGGGGTGAAAGAGAGGGGAGGTGGAAGGGGAAGGGGAGGGGAGGGGAGGGAGACGGGGAGGGGGACGGGGAGGGGAAGGAAGACGGGGAGGGGAGGGGAACGGGGAGGGGACGGGGGAGGGGAGGAGGCAGATGACGGTCTTTTCTGCCACAGCAACGCGTGGCCGGGTACAGCTAGTGATTTTATAATTCCAGTTACTTCATTTATGTAGGCCTATATATTAATAGCGGCATTTACGAGAAGGTAATCATAATCTTACGATAAGAAAACCAGATACTTAAAAAGATGTGATTATACCATGATCTCCCTTTAATGCCGGAGGGTATACGATTTCTCATACCATTTAATACCATCTCGACATTAAAGGGTCAACAAGAGCATTAGTCTAATAATGTTGAATGAACCTTGACATCCAGTTATGTTTGTCCAATGTCCGGCAATGCAGACTGACGTTCGTGATGTGCCTCCCTCTTTGAATGCGTAACCAACTGCACAGGTGAAGACGACTGCAGCACCATAACGATCCACAAACATCGTTTGATCTGCGTTCGAAGGATCTTGAAGAACAGGACATCGAGGAGGAAGCGTAGCATCGTCTCCATCTAATTGCAAATCCAAAAACTCTTAGTTTAGCAACTTTTGATGCTCCTTTCTTCTGCTCAATTGGTAAATGGTGTGTCATCAATATGGCATGCCTTGATAACTGTCTAGTCATATGCAGGATGGTTTCACAAATTCACAGGCTTTTTACCTGCGATGCGCTCCTGATCCATAGAATTGCATGATATAGGCCTATAATATACCCAGGTTAAGCATAGGCCTACTAGTCATTATTAATAATAATTTCTGTTATGTCACTTTGATGCAACATGAATACAGAATTTAAATCTTGTGGCAACAAGGAAACGCGCAGTGCGAGGGGAACAGCAAGAGGCTAACTGATAATCTGGGTATTGGACTAATAATTACGGTTTGGATTTTGGTGAGCCGTGGGTTGATACCTTGAACAGCAAGCCTCGCAACGGCGCTATGGGAGTTGAAATCAATCTACGCCAATTATATAGAGTAGCCTACGTTATTCAGATAATACAAAAAGGGGATTTTTACCTATCGTGGAAGTGGCACTGTTCTCCATGTTTTCTTCTTCAGTCGTGGAATCCATGTATTCGGTTGTTTCCACAGAAAGCCAATCAGAAGCAGTTGATACGTGATTAGCTGTGTGGCTGGGGAGACTGTCCATAATGGGGAACTGGATCGTGGAAAGGGATGTTGTGTCACTTTCAATAACATTCGACGACGTGAAATGGGAAGTTGATGAGGTGAGAGACTTTGAAGTGAGCGAGAGATGGGCTTCAGGAGTGGTGAAGAGTGTTTTGAAAGTGATAGATGTCGGCTCGTTGGAGGAAGTTGAAACTAAATCGCCTACTGCCACACTGCTATCGGTAGCGCTTAGTGCTGTAGAGCCAGCTAATATACTGGTAGATTTGGTGGTGGTCATCATAGAATCAGAAGCAATCTCTGGCATAGAAAGTGAGTAATTTACAGTATTACTGGTAGATTTGGTGGTGGTCATCATAGAATCAGAAGCAATCTCTGGCATAGAAAGTGAGTAATTTACAGTATTACTGGTAGATTTGGTGATGGTAATCATAGAATCAGAAGCAATCTCTGGCATAGAAAGTGAGTAATTTACAGTATTACTGGTAGATTTGGTAGTAGTCATCATAGGATCAGTAGCAATCTCTGGCATAGAAAGTGAGTAATTTACAGTATTACTGGTAGATTTGGTGGTGGTCATCATAGAATTACTAGTAGTCTCTGGCATAGAAAGTGAGTAATTTACAGTATTACTGGTAGATTTGGTAGTAGTCATCATAGGATCAGAAGCAATCTCTGGCATAGAAAGTGAGTAATTTACAGTATTACTGGTAGATTTGGTGGTGGTCATCATAGAATCAGAAGCAATCTCTGGCATAGAAAGTGAGTAATTTACAGTATTACTGGTAGATTTGGTGGTGGTCATCATAGAATCAGAAGCAATCTCTGGCATAGAAAGTGAGTAATTTACAGTATTATTGGTAGATTTGGTGGTGGTCATCATAGAATCAGAAGCAATCTCTGGCATAGAAAGTGAGTAATTTACAGTATTACTGGTAGATTTGGTGGTGGTCATCATAGAATCAGAAGCACTCTCTGGCATAGAAAGTGAGTAATTTACAGTATTACTGGTAGATTTGGTAGTAGTCATCATAGGATCAGTAGCAATCTCTGGCGTGGAAAGTGAGTAATTTACAGTATTACTGGTAGATTTGGTAGTAGTCATCATAGGATCAGTAGCAATCTCTGGCGTGGAAAGTGAGTAATTTACAGTATTACTGGTAGATTTGGAAGTGGCCTCCATGGATTCAGTAGTAGCCTTTGGTGTAGATATTGCAATTACCGTGGTTATAGAGGTGGTAGTGGTTGTAAGGACGGTAGTGGGAAAGTTTGTTGCAATTTCCTTTGAAGTGCTTGCTGTCGATAAAAAAGAGCCAATGTTTGTACGGTTCATCAACTCTCAACAAATAGCACATGAATTTAATTATGTTATCTTGCTTAACGAAGCGAGTGGATGTATGAGTTCACACTTATTTGGTGCTGTTATATGGATATGGGTTTCTACAATATCTGGCAGTTTTGCCACAAGTTTAGAAGAAAAATGTAATTACGATTTTTTACTTTCAATGTTCTGATCCGTTCATATTACTACTACCAATGTGTGTGATGAGTAGCAATGCAGAAAATTAAATATTTTTGTTAAAAAAATTAAAAATTGTTTTTCTATAATTCGTCATGGAATTGACTTGCATCACGGAGTTGATATCACGTAGTTGCCGTCCACATTTAAGAGTCTTCAGGCGCCAATAGAAATTATAATTAATTATTTTCAGTCATACCCTTCTCAGAATACTAAGAAAGGAGTCATCAGTGCAAGTCAGTCAAGCTGTTTGCGATCTGCCAACTTTATACTCCATGACGTCGTCGTGTCATGGAGTTGACCAACATGGAGTTGACAAATCATTTAATTTTAAGCAAAAAAACGACACACGCGAAACAACATAAGTTTCATGATGATTGCAACAAAGACATGACTCTACAACTTTCAAAAAACACATTATATTGAAAGTTTAATTTTAATTTTGCCGAATATTCATGTCAAGAAGTTGACCAGCGTCACGGAGTTGACCGTCACGGAGTTGACATTTCACTTCATTTTCTGTAAAATCCGCCGCACGTGAAACAACTTAAGTTGGATGAAGGAGCATGTGACTTATATCTCCAAGAAAAGGGGAAAGGTGTCAACCAATAATTTGTCACTATTTTACTATGTCGCTCTTTTGTTGTGTCGCTCGTCTGTTTAGCCACTCTTTTTGTTTTGTCGCTCGATTTAATCATTGGTGGCAGTTGGGTGATGGAACCTGATTGGAATCTGGTTAGGATAGGTTGAAGAGTTCGGTTTTCAGTCGTGAATGGAAAGCAGCAGAGGAGAGTGTATACCATACAAGAGGTGTTGGGCATTCGTAGTCAAGGAATAGGCCTACTCATTGTTCACATTGCTAATAAATGAGTCAATATTATTGTTTTATATACAAGAGATAGAGGGAGTTTGTTTGAAGAACATGTGGGTTGTATCTATTTAAAAAGGTTCGTTATCAACCATCTTTACAACGTCATATATATATATATGAAAAGCACAGGTTGCCTGAAACGTACCTGGAATCGCTTGATAGACTCTGACTTCTGCCAGAATCAATCTGTTCTTTTGCGTCATATCCTGCATTTGTATGTATAGATAGCTTCCGGATTTTGCGTCAGCTAAACACGAATAGTTATATGTCTGTGCCTGATAAAGTTCCAAAGGCTCGGAGGCACATATCGTCGTATCGGCGGACGTCAAGTCACCACCATGACACAGTGTTGCATTGGTCAGTCCAATTGCGAAGTTGTACAGGTAGATGTTGATATTGCTAGCTATTGTAAAAAAGGACCACAGTCGAAGACAATATTGAGAATTGCGGTGACTTGGGGATGTGCTAAACCGTATGGCAACTTGGGTTGTATCGATATTTTCGAGCACCATGTTGATAATGACCAAAGCCCAAGGTCCATAATTATAGGCCCACACCCATGGCTTTTTTAGAGTACAGCTCTACACAAAATGTGCAGTTCTGAATGGATTTGTGCAGTTGTCGAAGCCCTTCTGTGCAGCTACAAATAGCATAAAGGTCTTTGTCTTCCTATTGGTAGTAAATTGCCATAGAGGCTGGGAAATTAAAGAAAGGTTGTGCAGTTATAAAAATTCCTTTAATGATCCTGATACATTAGATACAACCATATAGGCCTAGGTCTAACTCTAATGTAATAAAATCCAACTTAGTTAATTAGGCTAAGAGTAGCCTTAAAACAATAGAAACTTAATGCTGTTTCACGCAGCAGAACAATACAGAAATTATTTAAGTAGGCCTATAATTAAGCAAGGTCACAAAGCAAAATATTTAAAAAATAGACCCGTCTATAAATGAATTCGGATACAAAAGGGGTTTCTCACACGACGTGCCGCAGTTTTTTGCGGTTGTGATTGTCACCATGTTGATCGAAAGCGGACTTCCGAGATCGACCGCCCACCAGGGTTTATACTGATAATCTGTGGCCGAAGCATCTTTGCAGTCGGTCTCTTCATAATAACATGATGTGTCGCAGTAGCATCCAGTATCATCGTTATCCACAGCTTTGCTAGACGAACATGAGCGATCAGAAGTTGGACTCTGACAAGTAGGCCTCTCTTTCAATGCCACATTTTGACCTGAAATGTAGAGAATATTACATTTAAACAAGCAGTTTAAGGAAACCATGTCAAGCTGATTAATACCTGAACACACACCAGAATTCAGAAAACGATCGATTTTGATCCAATTCAGTCCAACCTGACTTAATCCGATCTGATTTTAAATACAAACCAATCATAGCACTTTCATATTGAGGCAATGCAGGCATGGGCGCCCGCACACAATTATAGGCAACAGGTTGAATAGAGGGCACTGATCATTGAATGTTACCCCTCCCGCAAGCGCCCATGCATATGGTATTGAGTATAGCCTACTTGATTGAAATTTCGCTACAATGCAACCTTCACAACTGCACAAATTATCAATAAATTATATTAATGTGAATAATTAATTTCTCTATAACAGACTTAAATGGCGTCAAGGAGACCTGCTTATTCGCTGGCGTTATGTAGGCTACCGTAGACCTATATAAAATCAAGTTGCAATAGCTGGGTTTTTGTACATTTTGCTGCCAGTAGGCCTGCACATGGGCGGAGTTTGGTTTCCGTTCTTGGGGGGCTAGACCAGATGGAGCGGCGCAAAAGTTACCTTTTTAGTCATCGGGTCGAAATCTCAGAAAAACCATAGCCTACATTATTTTCTCGGCCAAAACTTTATGACTTTTTTTAGTCATTCGATTGAAATTTCCTTCGTCAAGAGAACCATTTTCCCTTTTCCTCGAAAATTTATTTCAATCTGGGTCTTCATGGGGGGTTGGAGCTAACACCGGGAAAAGAAAAAGATACCATTTTCATGGCAAAAAACTGAATCTGGGCCTTCTTGGAGAGGCTTATCTCCCCTCTAGTCTCTGATAAACTCCGCCAATACCGGTACAGAATCTGCGAAGGTCGGGATGTAGACAAAACTGTCATAAGGGACTACAAAGTTGAAGTCTAACCTGGTCAAAAGAATTCATGTGGCATGAAAACTCATCTGATCCTCGGATACTCCACCTTCCAATCCTAACTGACACACACCTTAACAACTACTCTCAGGGCTGTAATCAAGGGTATACACTATGTATGCATGTATGTATGTATGTATGTATGTATGTATGTATGTATGTATGTATGTATGTATGTATGTATGTATGTATGTATGTATGTATGTATGTATGTATGTATGTATGTATGTATGTATGTATGTATGTATGTATGTATGTATGTATGTGTGTATGTATGTATGTATGTATGTATGTATGTATGTATGTATGTATGATTGTATGTATGTATGTATGTACGTATGTATGTATGTATGCATGTATGTACGTAGGTATGTATGTATGTATGTATGTATGTATGTATTTATGTATTTATGTATGTATGTATGTATGTATGTATGTATGTATGTATGTATGTATGTATGTATGTATGTATGTATGTATGTATGTATGTATGTATGTATGTATGTATGTATGTATGTTACAGTATGTATGTATGTCTCCTTCATCCCAGTTACTCTTAATTGAACGCATACAGTCTCTCTCAAGTTCTCTTCGCTCCTGGATGTCATCAAATCGTCTCTCGCTTAATGCCTCTAAAACCCAGTTCATTGGATTAGGCAATTGGCACACCCCAGCAGCTTTCTAAAATTGATTTTGCTCTTTTCTTAGAATTAATTCCTCACTACACCTTCTCCTCGACCATTCGTGATCTGGGTGTTACCTTAGGTAGTTCCCTTTCTTTTAAAGACCATAATCTACATGTAATCTTACACGCTCTTCATATTTTCATTTAAGGCGCCTAAGGGATATTTGGCATTCTGTTTCGTCTTCTGTTTTTACCACTCTGGCTCACGCTTTTGTTTGCTCCCGAATTGACTACTGTAATTCTCTTTTAATTGGTCTGCCTAAGGTTCGTCTTTCACCTTTACAGTCGGTCCTAAACGCTGCAGCCAGATTAATCGCACGCCTTCCACGCTATTCGCATATTTCTACTTTCATGTTTAAACAGCTCCACTCTATTGGCTTCTTCTAACTTCGCGCGTTAAGTTAAAAAATTTCATCTTGGTCTCCTAAGCTCAACG
Organism: Lumbricus rubellus; assembly: GCA_945859605.1. Classification (NCBI taxonomy): domain Eukaryota; kingdom Metazoa; phylum Annelida; class Clitellata; order Crassiclitellata; family Lumbricidae; genus Lumbricus; species Lumbricus rubellus. Next base: position 33,991,994 of record OX243811.1, on the reverse strand, counting down.
GGGTCTTGCCCCCGAAATATCTAGCCAATGAAATTCACCGCCCTCTTTCAGCTTCCTCACATCGCCCACTCCGCTCTTCTAATAGATTTGATCTTTTAGTTCCTCCTACTAGAACGGCTATGGCTCAATCCCGACCCTTTACATCAATTGGCCCCTCTCTTTGGAATACTCTGCCTCTATCTACTCGGTCTCAACTTCTAACTGGTAATCCATCCTTCTCATATGCTTTCCTCAAAACTTATTTCTTCTCTCGCGGCATTGTGCACTGGAAACGCCTCTGAACGGTTCACCCTAGTAGAGGCGCTTTATAAGTGTTTCAATACAATACAATACAATACAATAGGTATGTATGAATGAATGAATGAATCAATCAATCAATTCACTTTGTTGCAACCAAAAAAACCCACACAAAATGACAGCAAAAGAAGAAAATATGCATGTAATGGCTACATAGGGGCCCTAAAGGGATGGACATCCCGCTGCATGGGAAAGGAATGTATACTATGTATGTATGTATGACATGTATGTATGTAAGTATGTATGTATGTATGTATGTATGTATGTATGTATGTATGTATGTATGTAAGTATGTATGTATGTATGTATGTATGTATGTATGTATGTATGTATGTATGTATGTATGTATGCATGCATGCATGTACATGTATGTATGTATGTATGTATGTATGTATGTATGTATGTATGTATGTATGTATGTATGTATGTATGTATGAGTGAATGAATGAATGAATGAATGAATGAATGAATGAAAGAATGAATGAATGAATGAATGAATGAATGAATGAATGAATGTATATAACACTCAGTCATGCTCATTTAGTATCTCGCAAATTATGTAATATGCATAGATTTAAATTCGTGACAACTTACCATAATTAGTCTGGCAAAGTACATCACGCATCAAAACTAACGTTGCAATCACTAAAGTAGCGTCCATGTTCCACCGCATCCTCGAAACCTTTGCTGACGACACTGTCGAACACCAGACTCTCAATCCTGGTTGATTCCGATCATGTAATACATTGTCTGTTCCTGTTGCATTCAGTCTGTTCGCGGATGCGTCGTCGGTCAGTGACCGTCAGTCGTTGCAGGTGTCTACAATGGTGTGCTTTGCCAAACGTTTTTTGACCGTTGATTCGAAGCGATTTTTTTAGCTCATCGGTCGACCGAAAAAATTAATCTAAGCAGTTTCCATTTGCATTAAATCAGTGGCAAGTGAATACCGAATCACGTAGCTTTGTGCCAAACCGGGACTTTTGTTTTGTTATTGACTTTGTAGTAATCGGTCTAATTGCAAATGTAGCAAAAGCGTCGTATTCTGGCTTTATGCGCTTGCGTCGTTGTGCCACGGTAAAAATAATTTTGACTATAAGCCCACTGTCAATTTTTACTGACAAAAATTCTTTGTGCAAAATATCTGCGATAGGAATGAATGGATATAGCGAGAGAATGATCCGATTGTTCAATTGTTCCACTGTAACAGGAAGCGTATTTTGATTTATAAGGTAGGCCTACAATGTTTAAAAATGTGAGCGATTCACCGTTACGCATGGGTGACCTCTACGCATGGGTGACCTCTACGCATGGTTGAGTTAGTGCTGGCGACTTGTAGGTATATGATTTTGTGAAAAATTCTGGTAGTCAGTGGGAGAATCGTAATTGTAATTGAAATTGTAATTGTAATCGTAATCGTTATCGGGGAGGAGGGGTCCGTAGCTCAGTTGAGAGTGCGCTGGTCGATAAACTGAGAGTCATCCACGCGACCCGGGTTCAAGCCTCACACAGGGCAAAAATTTATAAAAAGTTTCTGTTAGCTGCCACATTGGCGCTTTGCTGTTGTGTTGCTTAACTCGGGTTCTGCAGAAAAAATAAGATAACATAACATAACATAACATAAGTTTTGAGTGGTTCAGAAGACCAAGGCCTGTGTTAGAACCACTTCCTTTGTTGACCAGGAACATCTAGTAGCCCAATTGTCCAAGTTTCTTTTTGAACGCTGCAACTATGTCCACCGACACAGTGGTGTCGTCCAAGCCGTTCCAAATGTCAATAACTCTTGCACTGAAGAATTTCTGCCCCAATGTTCCCGTCGGCTTCTTGAACAATTTGTACCTATGACCCCGAGTTGCTTTGTTTGGTGCTAATTCAAAGAACTTCTCCCAACATAGTGCTTCCTTTCCAGTAATGATCTTGTATGCTTCAATTAGGTCTCCTCTGCTCCTCCGTCTCTCCAGTGTTGTTAGCCCACACCTTTCCAATCTCTCCTCATAGCTCAAATCCTTGTAACCCCAAATCATCTTCGTAGCTCTTCTCTGTACTTTCTCCAGTTTCTCAATGTCCTGCTTCAGGTATGGATTCCATGCCTGAATGCAGTATTCCAGCTGCGGCCTAACCAATGATTTATAAAGCATAAGTAATGTATCCTTATCTCTAGTAACTATTGTCCTTTTTATCATGCCTAATGTTGAATTTGCCTTCTTTGCTGCTTCAGTGCATTGCCTTGAAGGCTTTGCACTCTTGTGCATGATCACTCCTAAGTCCCTTTCTTCATCACTCACCCTCAGTGCCTTACCCCCCACGCACTGAAAGATAGCCCCTCCCACTTGTGGCTTGGCCGAACCAGGAGTGATCCAGCACTTAGCCAATCGTGTTAAGCCGAACCCACTGCTGTAAAGCCGACTTGCGTGTCGTGCTATAGTGGGCCGTATTTCGTATAACTTGTACCTGTAATATAATCATTCTGCGGTGTGTCAGATTGTGTAATTAAACGAAGATTGTTATTTTCTCCAAGCTTCTGAAGCACTACTAAAGCCAAGCGAGGGGCACGAGCTTACTCACGAGCGCTGCGTCAAGTCAAAAGGGTTGTCCGTAAGTTGTCCGAAAGTGGTGCGGGTCGAGTTACCACAGGATCAGAGGCGGCGGGACAGCTACTAAAACGGGTGTTGTCTGGGCCTGCAATTGGAATGTGCATGGATGATCAGATGAGGCAGTGTAAGAGTTCTTTAAAAGGTATGACTTCAGTTTCGAATTAAAAGCCCTAGGTATGATGGATAGAGGAGCCTGTGGAGGGTGATGGTGCGTGATCAGTAATGACGGTGGAGAGTAGTAGATTGAGTGGGCAGTGGCAACACTTACGCCTCCTCCTCCTCATTAATTATGCTAATTTCTGCCAGGATAGACTACTGGTACAGGATCAGCCACGCCTCTGTAACAAGTGCACATACAAGCCTCTGGCAAAGAGCTTTCCTGTGTTTCCATTACAATACCTTACGCACATTTCGGATGCATGAAAGGTACCGGTAGGCTAAAGTATGCAATTCTTAAGCCTTTTAGTTTGCCAACACAATGTGTAAGTTTAGCTGAGTCGTCACTCTGTACAAGTTTCTTAGCCATAGGAAGCAGGACTCTTATGCATTTTCGTTTAGTAAAGACGTGCACAATTATAGCTGAGTCAACAATTTAAGCCAAAAGATAGTGTTTGTGCGCATAATATAACAAGAAGAATTTTAGGAAAATCGACTCAATAAATTTTCAGGAAGTAAAGACTTGGCACAGTTGTTAAGTACATCTCACTGATGAAAATACCAAAAGTCCCCATAAATCCGAGCTGTGCTCGAGCCGCCATCTTGGAAAATGGCGGCCTAAATTCGGTTTTGTGACAATAACTCCCGAACCGTCAGAGCTACAAAGAAATATAAAAAGAGTAAAAAATGATCCTCATTAAAAGACAAAGAAGTTTGGTGTACAACATTTGTTTCTGGGATCAAAAATAAAAATGTTACGGCTAGGATTAGGTTGATCTTCAATCATCATTCGCTGCACAGTATTTCCATATGTTCTTCCCGCCATAAAACTTTGTATGTCGCATTGATATACATAATGATGACTACTTTATCATATGCAACATTTTAATTTTTAATCCTAGAAACAAAAGTTATATACCAAACTTGATTGCCTTTAAATGAGGGTCATTTTTGTCATTTTATATTTCTTAGTAGCTCTGACGGCTCGGGAGTTATTGTCAAAAAACCGAAATTCGGCCGCCATTTTCCAAGATGGCGGCTCGAGCACAGCTCGGATTTATGGGGACTTTTGGTATTTTCATCAGTGGGATGTACTTAACAACTGTGCCAAGTCTCTACTTCCTGAAAATTTATTGAGTCGATTGATGATTTTTCTGCTAAAATTCCTCTACTAGTTGGAAAGTTCAACGAGGTGAAGTATGCGGCATTTTAATCTAAAATTCACGACGTTGCAATTGCATGCATTGCCACTTTAACAGAAATTCTTGTGCGTTATAGCTACAACTATGTAAGACTCGCAAATTTTTAACCAAGTTAAAGCAAGGCCATGCTTAGGAATATGGAGACGGGCGACTAGGCGGCATGCGCGTCTCATGCGGCGGATACATCGGTTTCGGCGGCGGCGGACGGCGCACTAACGATCTGATCCAATAAATCTTTGACGCGAGGAGAACAGACAATAATTATTGCGTGTGAACTCATCTCGTACTCTGCACTTCACACACACACACTCCCATTACGCATAAGTCTGACTTCCTCGCGTCTAAGACGGATCCGATATGCAAAAATTAGTGTACCCAAATTGTAAAGACGTGTAGTGCCTATTGATTCAACCAAAGAATGTAGGTTTTGAGTGCGAATGACTGAAAATGCCGCTAAGTGTGGTATTCGTCTCTGATGAGTCACTTTTTGTGCATCTCAAAGTGTTCCTATACGTGAAAAATTAACATCCCCCATTTTAAAGACGTGTGTCGCCTTTTGTTTCGCCCAGAAAATAAAGAGTCTGAGTGCGAATGGTTGAAAATGCCGCTAAGTGTAGTTATTCGTCTCTCACGCCTCACTGTTTGTGCGTCTCAAACAGTGCCGGATTAACTTTTTAGAGGCCTGGCGCAAACAATGCAACAAAACTAAAGTAGGCCCTCTATCCAATCATTGTTAGTGCCAGTCTGTGCTCAATTGATCGCTCATGATGTGCATTGTGCAAGTCTGTTTATATGACCCCATGAATCAAAACCTTGGATTGCAAGAGCACTTGCGCTGCTTGAAATAAAAAGTTTACAAACAAAACAAAATAAGCGCCCAGTTGATGGCGAATACAAAAGCCAATGTCTGAGAATTTTTTCCCCGTTTGGTGTGATCGGAAAAAGCAGAATCGCTTAGTTTTCTTTTGGTACTATTCAATTTTACTTTATTTCCATTTTGTTTTATGCATGGATTTAGAGTAGGCTACATGCCATCTTGATTACGACATGGTTCAGGTCCCATCTGCAGCCAATAACTGAGAAAATCTTCATTTATAGCCCATAGAGCAGCATCTGTTTGTGGCACGTTTCCAACAGATTGATTCTTTTGTTTTAATGGTAGATCTATGGTAGTTTCAGATTTAGTCATATCAATGATATCATTGCTGAAATCAAGGGTGTCTGTTGTTGGCATTAGTGCTGACACTGCTGAGCGGCCTAAGCCTGAACTGCATCCAGTTTCTGACGCTGAGTCGACACCATCTATAAATTGCGGCGCTTGCCGCGCTTCTCGTGTTTTTACTGCCAGAAATGTATCAATACTACCACGTTGATGTTGGCCTACCTCTTCAAGTTCGCGTTTTCTTTGACGTTTCTGCCAACCGGACTCAGATTTCTTCATTTTCTTTAGGCCTACTTATTTTATTTGCTTAAAAATAAAAATAATAAAAAATAAGCAGCTACATAAACACTAAATAGTAGATAATAATATTGCATGGAACATGCACTGTGTCGTCTGTACCGTACGCATATCTATATTTTATTTGGTGATGGGGTCGATCCGCGCATAAATTGATTACGTCATACGTCATCATTACAGTACACAATTAATTAGTACGTCATCATTATAGTATAGTAGTACTGTAGAAGGCCTGTTTTTATAATGCCACCAAATTTTATATGCAATGCTTGTTTTAGAAATTAAACACTTTAAATAAGCTGGACTGTGACTTATATAAACAAATTCGATCGGATAATGGGATTTCTGAATGTTTAAAAAAAATTTTACCCCCGAAAGAAGGCCTGGCGCAAGTGCGCCAGTTGCGCCATAGTTAATCTGGCACTGGTCTCAAAGTGTTCGTAAACGCAAAATATTAGTTTCAATCCAAATTTTAAAGACGTATGGCGATTATTGATTTGGAAAAGAGTGTAGGTTTGAGTGCGAAGGATTAAAAAAATGAAGTGCTTGTTCAGTGGCGGCGCCAGACACTTTTTGTAGCCAGGGCATAGCCAGGGCAGTCATACAAGTACCCAGGGCAGAGGGCTACTCGCATGCTCGGTAGTACCTGGGACTAATATTGATATTATTTCAATCTATTTTCAATTTATAAACGCTCGGCTGATCGCCTTGTTGGGCGGCTTCCTAAATTTTCTCCTGTTTCTACCTATATGCGTGATGTGCTACACTGGCTGCCTGTGTCCCAGCGGACCTCATACCGCATTGCTGCTGTGGTCTCTCGCTGTGTCCTTGGCTGTGCTCCGTCTTACTTGCGTGATCTTTGCTGTCCAGTCTCTGACGTTGCAGCGCGTCGCGTGCTTCGCTCTTCGGCCAGAGGAGAGCCTCTGGTCCCGTGCACGGGCTCGTTTGGCTATTAAGCAGCGCCGTGCTTTCTCGGTCGTTGGTGCTTCTGTTTGGAATGACCTCCCGGTTACGCTTCGCTCTCTATAGACTTATGGTCCATCCGGCTGGGTTCTACAGGTCTATCAAGTCTTTTTTCTTTGGTCGTGGTTGGGCTGGGAGCGCCTCTGAGTAGTTTCTTGAAGGGGCGATATAAATAAATGTTCAGAATCAATAAATGAATGAATTAATTAATTAATAGACCTAATACATGTACGTTCACGGCGGTACAAAAGAACTCTAATTTCCGCAATCTTCGACTATTTTCTGCACGTAATTTCATGTCTCACAATTTTTTAATTTATTCTTTGTGAGGCGAGTAGGCCTACACGCTGTAGGATTATATCCGCGTATCGGTGCATACCTTCGTGTACAACTGTACATCCCTGCCTATAATTTGGCGCTACCGTGCTCGCCATAAATCAATATCACCCATCCTACACTATTAGGCCTAGGATTGGCTGGTCCGAGGATCATATGTAGTCTATAGGTATATTGATTACGCAAATATTTTCGCTTCTTTAAAAAAAAACAATAAAGCGACAGTTAGGCATATACTGTTGGTTGTATTTGACATCGTGGATAAGCAGCCACATAATTTTTCCCTGCCAAAGCTGTTGCCTTACCAGAATTTTTCCAGTGCCAGAATTCTGGCCCTGCCAGAATTTTTGCCCTGCCAGAATAATTTTTTTCTCCCATAACTTTTTCCCTACCCGGAAGTTTTGCCATTCCAAACGGACGGACGTGAACAGTATTCAACAATATGCCCGAACAAATTCTGGCAAGGCAAAATTTCGGGCAGGGCAACGACCGGGGCAACAACCAGGGCAAAGGTTTTTTACCAGGGCAATGCGGGCATTTGCCCTGCCAAGCCCTGGCGTAGCACGGTAGCGCCGCCACTGTGCTTGTTCCCAAAACATTTTTACAACTATTCCAATATAGGCCTATAGGCTGATATAATTAAGAAAACCGAAAGATCGGCAATACGACGTGTTGCCGCAAGAACTGAGACAGATGCAGTTTGTTTCCATCGCGTTGGTGGTCCACTTTTACTTGCGAGACAGATATGTTACTTGGGTCACATCAGATGCAAGTTAGTTCAAGAGATCAGTTACAATGAAGACAATTAATGTGGCCGTTAACTTCTACCAGACAGCGCCGAGTCTTTTCTACCTCGTGTCCCGCTATCTGGAATGGCCTCCCACTAACGTTGCGACTTATGCCTATGCTAAATTCACCTGCTTTTTACAAGGACTTCGCTCAAATCCTATTTGTTAGCTGTGACTGGGCTGGGAGCGCCTCTGAGTAGCTTTCTTGGAGAGACGCTATATAAATTCTCGAAATGTATGAGTGAATGAATGTTAAGGAATAGGGCTACTGTTAATTATATATAGATGACGTTCGTTTTGTTGTTATGTATCTATTCGTTCTTCATTGTTCACCAAAGCAATAATTGCTGATGGGCACAAAGAAAGACACAAAGGGAAGTGAAGAAGAAACCAGTTCATTCAGCCATTTATTTCTCTTCCTTCCCTTTGGCTCTCTGTCTCTCTGTCTGCTTGTCTGTCTGTCTGTCTGCCTCTGTCTCTTTCTTACTATTTCTCTTTCTCTTTCTCTTTCCCTTTCTCTCTCTCTCTCTCTCTCTCTCTCTCTCTCTCTCTCTCTCTCTCTCTCTCTCTCTCTCTCTCTCTCTCTCTCTCTCTCTCTCTCTCTCTCTCTCTCTCTCTCTCTCTCTCTCTCTCTCGCCTTTGCGTTTTTTCTGGCTTTCTCTTTCTCTCACTACATGTGCACTTGACCATTTACATGTAAATGAGAATTAACACGACCATGAAACTTTAGACCAAGTAGCACACAAAACACACAGCAGATTATAAATTTATTACGTTGTCCACTAAAAATTAGTATTTACAAAATTCTAGATCGTTAGTCTATGTTACAGTGTCCTAGTCTCATAGACGAACTTCATTGCGATTAGTTTAATTGAATCTATGACACTAAGACAGAATTCCTGTAAACTGTTAAGGGGCATATCATTTCCTTCTTTCTTCCGTGAAAACAGAAAGCAGTAATCCACATGCCAATGCAGCCAGTGGCGTAGCAATAGGGCGTGCAGCCTGTGCAGTGCACGAGGGCCCCCGGCAGTAAGGGGCCCCCGGCGGTCAGAGTAAATTTTTTACTTTCTGAATATTCAGAACGTAATCAAGTCTAGCCTACACGTTTCCTACACCCTCAAAATTAAGTGTCATTGGTTTAAGCTCTAATTCAATTTTCTCTGGTAGACTGAAGAAATTAAAACTGTTTTATAAATATAGGCCTAAATTAATGAGAGAAAATAATAAAATTGTGATAAACTAATTATATATTTAATTTCGAGTGTCTATATCAAAAGAGCTCGGCGTTTTTGCGCAACCTTCTTGTTTGAAATTGAGGGGATTCAAGGGCCCGCCACCGAAACCCTGCACACAGTGCACAGGGGCCCCCAAACACCTTGCTACGCCACTGAATGCAGCTATATAGTATGTAATCCTCTCACAGTAGAATGAGTAGCTTCCATTAAATCAGACACGTATTTCAGCAGTCGATTTAAAAATAACATGTAGGCATAATACCCAGGCTAAAATTTAATGTCATGGCCGGAGTAACAAAATAGACATTAAAAAAATCGTTTTTACCCCCGATGAAGATTAATTGAAAAGCTCACTGGATTATACCCCGGAATGGATATACACGGTTTATTCCATCCACCGGATAGCTTTAGGACCTATTTTATAGGTCGATAGAATATCCCGAGACATAGGCCTACCGGCATGTGTTTTGAAGAGTCAATAATCTGCAGCCAAGCCCACCGAAACAAGCAAGAGATTTCATTGGGGCCCTGTACACAATGCAGTGCATAATTATTATGTTCTATGCTACATAATTTGTTTGGTAAAAACCTGGTCATTTTTAGACTCAAGAATTGTTTAACTACTGCTTGAATTTGATTCAGGATGGAAAGCTCTGGCATAGCGCCGTTTAAACGTTTTGACGGCATTTCTTAAACGTGGCATGTCGAAAACGACGATAGCAACACAGAGCATCAAAATGGCAAAGATCGCTATTCCACCAAAGACGTTGGAGTAACTCGATTCCACCGGTGGATTTGTTAGTTTAATCGATTTCTGACCTGTACATAAAACGCAATTTATAATTATTATTTTCGTTTAAGTTCACACTGACAGAACGCAGAATGATTACAATTCATAGTATGGCGGATGATCACAAGTTGTTACAGGGGTCGTATTTAACTGCCAGCAGCCAACAAGGCGCCCATCACATCCTACTACTTCGTATTACCAACGCCATCTGCTGATTGGAAGGTTGTGTGGACTTTTGGGAGTCTAGGGAGAAGTGAACCCGCAACCATACGCTCCTCGTGCTAGAGTGTTATGCCCTATATCCATTTCCTTAGACTCTCTCACCAAATATCAAATTCTAAATGTTAAAACAAAAACAATCTACATTATATGGTTGTGATTGAAACTTACGTCAGAGTCGAATCCTCGTTGAAGAGTCGGGTTTGGAAATCGTGGTACTACAATACTACATCCGATAGGACATTAAGTTTGGATGTTTGTAACATTGAGGACTGCTGCAGCTCTACACTTTTATTTTCTAATGTCCATTCTGTAGTAAAAACGTTGCAACATAATTATGCAGCTTTTATTCATTGATATTATTTGGTAATCTTGGCTTTTTAAATAAATTGTCTTTGTAGACACCTACCAATGCAGTCAGGCACATCAGGTGTCCAGTGGCCTAAGGTGTCACAAGTGGACACTGCTGTCATGTGTCCAGTGGTCAGGATCTGGTCAGCTGGACAGGACACATTGACCACCGTTTCGACTTCTGTGTTGGTCGTGGAGAGGATGCGAGGAACCAAAGATGGGCAGGAGACAGCTGCAGACAAAAGAAGAGCGTGTTAATAATAATCAGACAAACGGTGATTTTTAATTTCATTGAAATATATTAAGGTGGTAAATAGCGTTTTCTTCACGCTTGAACGAGTTCCGAAAGCCAGTGATACATAAATCCGATGACTTTATTTGCTCGTACAAAGCCAACGGCTGACTCTGATGTCGAGTAATTACATGTAAACAGCCAAATAATAAGTTATGCGAGATCATATTTTTAGGCCTACAGAGAAGATGTTGGCATGTTGCTAAAATCAAGGAATTACTACTTCAGATGAAATAGTTTGGTCAGAGGTTTCTTGTAGAATCGTGGTTAGAATTCTATATAGCCTAAATCATAGGGTCACAGGTCACGTAACAGAGGATAATTATAGTCTTATAAATACCGATGAGTTTGAGTTAGTCAATTATGCTGTGCTATAATAATTCAGCAAAAGTTCGACTCACTATAGAAAAATTCATGATTTTGGCGTCTAATTCGTAATCGCAATAGTAATATCCAAATTTCTAGAGTGCCACTCGAAGGCAAAGCGCAGAGCACCAGCTTATTCACGAGCCCTTCTAAGACGGTTCTACAGGGCATTTACCCCTGGACAATTACCCCCGGAAAATTACCCCCAACAATTACCCCTGGACAATTACCCCAGGACAATTACCCCCAGGACAATTACCCTATGGACAACTACCCCCCCGTGCCATTTACCCCCCGGACAACTATCCTCGTACCAATTACCCCCCGGACAATTGCCCCCGTGCCACAGTGTGAGCTTGTTCCTTCACGCGTTTATCTCTTTAACAGTCTCTTTGTATTTGTCAGACTTCCGCGCTGCCTAAGCCTATCCTAAATTAACTTTACTGTGGTATAGCAAAATGGTGTCGTTTCGTTTGAGTACGAAAATAGGCAGAACTCTATCGATAACATTTAAATTTTTTATTAGGCAAGCGTTTAAAACGTTGAAGTTTTCTTGAACCTTTAATCGTTTTCACACATTAGTTTAGAACCATTTTTTAGATTTGATTTGATTTAGTATTATTCTTGAACGTTTAACAATAACTTGCCTATCTTCGTCATAGATGTAAAAAACGATGAAAATAAAATAAAAAACGGTAAAAAAACGACGTTTTTTCAAAATAATAAAAAACCACAAAAAGCGATAAAAAACCGAAACGGAAAATAATTTGACTTTGCTACATCTAAAACCGCATTTTAACCATGAAAATTTTGATTAGGAGCCTACTACCCGTAGGCTATATCTTAAATGATGATGTTAAACGATGAAATAATGACTATAGTTAGCTGGATCCTTGAGAGTTGGCGGAAAACATAAGAAATATCAGAAAAAATAGGAATTAAGGAAAATAATAATAGAAAGCAAATGTATAAATAAAGATAAAGAAAAAATAAAAAACGATAAAAAAACGATGGGAAAAATAAAAAACGAAAAAACCACGTTTTTTGGGAGAGAATAAAAAAGGGAAAAAAACGTTTTTTACAACTATGATCTTCGTGGAGTTGCTCTTCACCTTGCTTAGTTATTATGCTAACTAAAGCCATAACTCTATCAATAGAATTAAATGCTGTTGATATTAATATTATTGATATTAACATTAATAGTAGTGTTATTAATATTTAAATTTTAAATATTTAATTAGGCAGGCGCGGGGCCGGATTAAGCAATGTGGGGGCCCTGTTCGGAAAATTTGTGTGGGGGCCCTGTTCGGAAATTTTTGGCGGATATTCTTCTTTTTTAGTCATCTGGCCAAATTTTTCGGAAAAATCATACCATTTCATCCGCCAAAAAACAAAAAAGTTGATTACCTTTTTTTAGTCATCTGGCCAAATTTTTCGGGAAAATCCTACCATTTCATCCGCCAAAGAAGTTGATGACCTTTTTTTAGTCATCTGGCAAAATTTTTGGGAAAATAGTCGTTCGGTCGAAATTTGCTCCTAAAAAATTTTTCCACACATTTGTGGGGGCCCCCTAAAGCGTGGAGGCCCCTGTTCGGCCGAACATGTTGAACATGCCAAAATCCGGCCCTGGGCAGGCATTTAACATGACATAGACTTAGTTTTTGGCACGGGGGTGGGGTAATTGTCCGAGGGTAATTGGTACGGGGGGTAGTTGGCCGGGGGTAATTGGCACAGGAGTAATTGTCCTGGAGTAATTGTCCAGGGGGTAATTGTCGGGGGTGGGTAATTGTCCGGGGTAATTGTCCAAGGGTAATTGTCCTGTCACCTTCTAAGACACCGGGATACATTCTTTAGCAGTCTACTTTCTAAGGATCGCAAAGCTGGTCCTTACTTAGTCCTCTACTTATAAATTAGAGAAGTTCTATCCTGTTCGGAAGTAGTTTATGTTACAATGTAGCACTCTATTTTCTACTTGTATACGGTTTGGCTTTTAAACGATTTTTTTTCATTGACGTAGCCGTATTTATAGTCTACCTCTGCAGATGGGGAAGATGAGGTCAGTCCAATTTCCATCAGCATCGCAGGATATCGTCATGGCAACGACATTCCTCGCGAACCAGTATCCATGGAGACACGTGATCGTGACGTTTGTTCCGTAAGTCATTGGACCGGAACTGGTCATCTGGGAATTCATCACCACCGGAACTGGACCACATTCGACGGCTTCATGCAAAAAGCAGAATCATCTTTTACATCGCTCACAAGGTGAACATTAATTTTTATTAATATGTATATCTCTTTTGAAATAAAGTTGCATTACATAATAATATACACAATATCTGCTTTTGACGCAAGTGATGTCGACTGTGTTGGTTCACCAATTAGATAATTATTGTATCATATATTCTTATACAGGCATGAAGCTCTTTTAGAATGACAAATATCGTATCGTATATCTGGACATTTATAAAGCACCTCTCGCAGTATCGTTATGTACTGTTCAGTGGCGCTCACAGTGCAGAAACCCCATGGAATGACAACGTCTAGACTCTAGACGAGAACGAGACCCAGACAAAGCTTGACCCTCATACCAAACAAGGTGCTACTACCTAATAGTGGGGCCTATAGCCTATGCCTTATTTCGCTGTGATATCAGAATGTTTAATTAAATCCACCTGTACACGAATCTCCTGGCGACCATTTTCCACTTTCCATGCAGGTGACGACTAACAACGGTTGTCCGTTGATTTGGTAGCCATGGTAACAACTGATCAATAGCCGAATTCCGTGGAGATTGTTCGTAGTGTTCAAGAGTCCATTCGGTTCAACCATGTATGGACAGCGAGTCTCTAAACAAAAACATAAGTAAAGGCTACTGTATTATAATAATAGGCCTATGTGTAGTCTGGTTGCATAAAAAGTCTAACATTCGCTGCTATTCTATTCAACTATTCAACTAAAGATAAGATCATAAAAGCTCGAGTTAGATCAGATTATAGAATAGAATATAATGTGCCGTCATTGATAAACTAGAATTAATAAGTATAGTCATTTAATGGTTGAATGCAGCATTATAATACAATTTAATGCAAATTATTAAATCGAATAGCATACGCCTTACATTCGCTGCTATTTTATTCAACTATTCAAATGAAGATAAGATCAGAAGGTTCAAGTGAGGTCAGATTATAGAGCGGAATGAATAAGATTAGAATCGCGGCATACTAAAAATAATTTTCTAATACTCATAATTATAACATCTTAGCTTCGCCACTGCTTGGACTTTGGCAGTGCCAGTCCCAATTCTGGACAAATAAGGATGGCAAGCACTAATCATTCTTGATGTGAAACAGTGTCGTTAAAAGCAACAAGACTTTTAACGCTTTTACTACAACGAGAGTGTATCAAAGCGACTGAGGGTCTCTCAGTCGCTTATCCGGTGTAGCTGGTTTTCTGTAAGGCGCCCTTGTGTTACTGCGCCATATAAATCGTCGTAATTATTATTATTATTATTATTATTATACACTCTCGTTGTAGTAAAAGCAGTGCAGAGTGCATAAATTTTTCATGGAAAGCGAAATGCTCATAGGCCTATTGAGTGTTTCTTTAGACAGGACAGCACTTGCCTGTACACTGAACTGGCGAGTCCACCCAGTTGATTCCGTCGCAAGAGATGACTGCATTTTCTAGGTCGTCGATTTGATATCCATATTCACACGTGTAGCCGACGACAGTACCAGCGTTTGCTGAGGAGGAATTGGCCACACCGTGATCCACTGTCGGGACCGGGTCACATCTTCCAGCTGTAAAAGCCAGTCAAGAAAATGTCAGTTAGAGGAATAAGTTAGTCAATTGCAGTCAGTTATGCAAAAGAATCGGTTAATACGGGAAAAGTTACGTCAGTCACACGAATGCAATTAGTCAACTACGCTTTCTCAAGGGATGACACCATGTGCTCCAGGCTGCTGTCCGTTTAGATAGCGCTGGCCGGAATTGTTTTTGCTGTACATGATGACTTTTTCCAAGGAAAGAAAAATAATTATGGCTACGACAAAAATTATTGCAATTGCAGTAACGAATTATATAATATTTAAAGTGACGAATAATTAATTAGTTAGCACTGAAACCTACATTCGCAAGAAGAATCCGTTGCATTCCATGTTCCTGTTCCACCGCAGGAAATCGTCCATTGCTTTCTTCCATCTGGGAATTTTAGTCCATCGAAGCATCCACTGGATACTGTGGCTCCGTATGGAAACTCGTCGTTCGTCAGCTGAGCGTCCAGTCCAGCTGTGTAACTGGCGTTCAACATCAGAGGCGGAGACGGGCAGAACACAGCTATGCATCACGGGAAACAAAAGTCAGTAAGTTTACATATTGATAATGTACATATCATATATATAATATATTACATGACATTTATTAATCAGTGTCGCGCCACAATCGAAAGGGTGAACTGAAATCAAAGTTAAAATAATGATAGGCTACAGACTCTAGACGCTTGGGATGTTGTGGAAGGAACACATTATTTTGAGGAGTCCATTTATATGGAAATATTTCTGCAGCGGTTTTGAAGACACTAACCCTAACACTAACCCAAATCGACCCTCACTACGCTTAACCTGAACCTAACCGACATTCACGGTTCCGATGTTGCAGTTACGCCCAAATTACATGGGGTATCACATGGCATTATCAAATACACCGTAAAATTTAGACCCTATACACGTGGATGCACAGTTGCATCTATCCTTCACATGCATGTGGGGCGCTGTGGTGTGCTGAGTATGTTCGTCGTCTTGCAGTCAAAAACCGGTTTCAGGTTCGATTCCACCTCATGTCGCCGCGTAACGACCTTGGGCAAGTTCTTCACTCGCAATTGCTCAACGCTTCGGCGTGAAACACCGATGCAGTGTCCGCTCTGCAGTCAGGAGCGCCTCTGAGTAGCGAGCTTGAAGGGTCGCTATAACAAGTGCATATGCAAACATAGTCATAATGCAATCACTTACCCATCGTATGTTTGTATTTCGTTTATTTTAGTGGTTTCTAAGTATAGTTTGAGTGTTTGCCGGAACATTTAGGCCATACCATGGCTTGTCTCAGAATCAGTCTTAGATGCGCCATACTCTCATGCATTAGGCTAATCATGGACACAGTTGTAGACACTCACGTTTACAATCAGAGACGATTGTATCATTCCACTTTCCGGATTCAAGGCAACACAAGGTCTTCACAAGGTCACCGTCATCAAATACAAATCCTTGTTGACATTGAACTCTAGCTATGTAGTTGTAGGTGGCTGCATCCATATCCAACGTAGCGTTCGGTGGAAGGACCAGTTCCTCACAGATGATCACTATTAATATTAAGGGGACATTAAGACTGTAGTCTATACGAGATATACATGTAGCATTATAATTATCGTAGCGATATTTCTGAGTTGAACTCAGCAAAAGTCAGCAGCTCGATTAGCCTTTATACACGGTGATTCATAAAAAAACGTTACCCTACATATTTTACTGTAACTCCGCCAAACATCGGGTTATGTTGACGAAGTTTCAGGTGAAGATAGAGGATTCATTTCTGAACATTATGGAAGTTAAAATTTATTTTCGAAATTACCCTCATTTGGCAGATACGCAAGCGCGAAGACGCGTACGAATTTTTTGACTGATTCACCAATGATGCGCTGATACATTGTCTCCGATGCCTCCACAATTCTACGACACAACTCGTTGACATCGCATATTCAAATTATGTAGACATTTTCTTGCATGACACTACATATCTTATAGTCTACTGGATTTAAATCAAGACTGTTGTGTGGCCACAAAGTAGGCGTAATGCAATCAGGAGTTACAGTTTTCATTGCGCAACGGTCCCTCGAGCTCTGTGCGCATGAGCGCTATTAGGCTATGATGGACGATGAAATAAGCTTACTCCGTAATGTCACGAATGTCTGGCAAAGGACCTTATATTAGTGAAACATCTCTGTAATATTGTCCATTGACCTCAACATCTGGTTCGGTGAAACCGTGAAATGAATATGTTCGTACGACCAAGTGCAGAGACCCGACCGATGCCATAAGGGATTTGCTGAAAGTTTTTCGATTCCGCAAAAGACGATTCACTGGAACGTCTCTCTTCTGTGTACCGGCAGACACGTATGTGCGAACATTCTGATTGTTAGCCCTACTGGGTGATGCCACAGTAAACAATTTCTCACCTGGAGGCTAAACCAGATGCAATTGACCAAGTTTGCATGATACAACCTCCAGGGCCGTCTTATGGTCATCGTAGGCCCTAGGCACGTTTGCATATTAATCTATTCGTAGGCCCCTAGGGTCTATCCAACACAACTCTGCATTAATTCAAATTGCAGCACATTTACATAATTTCTTAAAATTATGCTAAACCACGTTTTGTGAACGTATTTCAGTTTTGATTTTAAATCTCAATCTACTTTATCAACTGAAGAAATAGTGATTAGAGCAAAAGCATTAATTGAGGTATATCCATGTGATCTAAAAGATGCATTTATTGACGAATTTCTTTTGTTTTCTCGAATGTTTGCAGATAGTAAATCTGTAGCTGAAATGATTAGTTCACAAATAGCTGACAAGCTGGTCTCCAGTTTTTCAAATGTCAATATTGCTTTTCGAATTTATCTTTCTATCTTTGGAACAAGTTGTGAAGGTGAACGTTCGTTTTCGAAACTGAAAATTATCATAAATTACCTTCGGTCAACGATGGGACAGTCACGATTATCCTCCCTTGCATTACTTTCAATTGAAAACGACTTAATGCGAGAAATGACATTTGAAGACGTTATAAGCTATTTCGCGAATGCAAAGAGCCGCAGACTTAACATAATATAGGCTAGCTTACCTAATGTTGCTGTATATTATTTATACGTCTGGCATAGAATCACTGCTGACATCTTGTGGTCTTTTTCACCAGCTTTATGCTGATGATGTTCAAGCGTACACCCACTGCCACCCTGACAATAGTCTGGAAGTAGTTAAGCAAATGTGTCATGCTATGGATAAGCTGGCTAGCTGGTTAGCCTCTAACCGCCTCCTACTTAATGCTTCCAAAACTCAATTCATCTGGTTGGGTGGACGTAGACGACTGGCAAATGTTGATCGTTGTGCCGTGGCTAAAGCATTTCCCCATGTTACCTTTTTTGATTCTGTCCGGGACTTGGGTGTTATGCTTGATGAAGAACTTAGTTTCTCAAAACATGTCAACCAGCTGACTCGTGGCTGTTACTACCAAATTCGTCAGCTACGGGTCATCTCTCGCTCCTTATCAGAGAACTCTGCTGCTACCCTTGTTCATGCTTTTGTTACCAGCCGCTTGGACTACTGTTGCTCTATTCTGGTTGGTTTGCCTCTATTATTGATATCCCGACTTGACCGTGTTCTTCGGTCTGCAGCCCGGCTAATTGGTCGAATCCCCAAATATGCATCCGTTTCATCTTACATTCGTGATACTCTACACTGGCTCCCTATCTCACAGCGCATCGAATACAGAATTGCTTCACTGGTTTGGCGTTGTCTTCTTGGCTGTGCCCCGACTTATCTGTGTGAACTCTGCTGTCCATTATCTGTTGTCCTTTCTCGCAGAGCCCTTCGCTCTGCCTCTAGCGGTAAGCTTTTGGTCCCGCGTGTTGAATCATCAACCTGTCAGCGTCGTGCTTTCTCAGTTGTAGGTCCTTCTGTCTGGAATAGTCTCCCGTTGCAGATGCGCTTGCTGCCTAGGGTCGACTCGTCAGTGTTCTACAAGCTCCTTAAAACTTTTTTGTTTCACCGTGGTTGGACTGGGAGCGCTTCTGAGTGGATTTCTTGAAGAGGCGCTATATAAATTCTTGAAATGAATGAATGAATGAATAATGTTACTGTTTCATTGGCTAACTCAAGCCTTGAAAAAAGTTAGCAAGTTTTCGTTTTCTGTTTGTTTTTTCCGGTCATTGACCAATCACTGCATTTATATATTTTTTCAGGATTTCGTAGGCCCCCAGGGCCGTCTTATCCATTAGGCACAGTAGGCACTGTGCCTAGGGCCTACGAACTTACCAGGGGCCTACGAAATCCTGAAAAAATATCAAAAAATAAATGCAGCATTTATCTCCCATTGAGCTGGGTAAATGGATTTAAATTTATTGTTATTGTTAATTTTCACATCTTCAAGTTCTTCTACAGTAACTGTACCCAATGGTTTCGGACGACTAGGACTAGTACTATCATCAGACTGCTGCATAGGCAGCATAGCCCTACCGACGCTACCTTGGCATAGGCCTATCTATTCATTTATATCACCTAGGCCTATTTCACTTTATGCTGGATGGCCAATGTCAGTCGGGATTATTTCAGGTACTGAGAGATGGGTTGTAATAGAATAAGCGAGTGATGTCACTGACATGTCTTTGTTGCAATTTGCATTTATAAATTTATTTGTTTAACGCACCCTTGATCCTTTTAGTGCTTCATCTTTCTGTAGCCTTTTCTTTAGTTGCTCAAATCCAGACTCGTGTTTCCTCTTATAACCATCATACATGATTTTTAAAAAAATTTAAAAATAATTTAACAAATTAAAACCTAAAAAGCGATGGCGATTTTTCATTAGAATTTAGACCGAAACGCCACTAATCGAAAGTCGAAAATCGGAAATATTACATTTAGCGGATATCAAAAATAAATATTAGGGCCTACAACAAGTAGATTGAGATTTAAAATCAAAACTGAATGCGTTCACAAACATGGTTTAGCATAATTTTAAGAAATAATGTAAATATGTTGCAATTTGAATTAATGCAGAGTTGAGTTGGATAGGCCCTAGGGGCCTACGAATAGATTAATATGCAAAAGTGCCTAGGGCCTACAATGACCATAAGACGGCCCTGTAGGCCCCTAAAACGTTCGTAGGCCCTAGGCACAGTGCCTACTGTGCTTACTGGATAAGATGGCCCTGACAACCTCAGGGACTGACGGGAACGTTGGAGTCTTGCTTATTTCTCGAGATTATCGTGACGTCATTAGTTTCGTCATCCGCGTTACGTCATCATAGCTCTGAATGTGAAATAATTTATACAGCACTTGGCTAGATCATCAATCTTCATTATTCTGAAATTTCATTAAATTTGATGGTCATTGGCATGAGCTATGATGACTTATGTAGGGTAACGTTTTTTATGAATCACCGTGTAAACGTCAAATGAATGCATAGCATAAAGTTATATTTAAGTTAAATAGTGAAGAAATTCAAGCTGGTTAAAAGTCTAAGCAAGCTTCATTTAAAAGAAAATTAATATTCTATTCAATAGGATTAAATGCATAGGTAACACAAGGAGACGTAGGAAGCTTTACTATCTGCAGATATAATAGGGGTTATCCAGGTTAGCGGGACCTGTCCCTTTCTGGATGACCCTTTCTGAGTGTTCACCGCTTATACTATCAAGGTGTCCTGCGAACATTAATTTTTATTTATGTGTAGGGCCTACTGTGTAGCCTAGTATTTTTCTTTGCAGTATACCTTGGTTTTGTTTTGTTTGTCTTGTTCATTCTCAGAATAAACTGATTTGATTTGATTTGATTTGATTTTTGAATAGGCCTACCCCCTAACCATGTACATGTATGTAAGTCCAGGGGCGGATCCAGGTGGGCCAATCTCCATCAGAAATACCTATTAGACGTGAACCCCCATCCCGTTTCAAGAAGTTGTCGACCAATAGAGTGGGCAAAGGTGAAAGTAGAATATGACTAAGAAAAGAGGTGTAGCATTGGCTTGGAAAACGGTACATGTACAAGGCAGTTGGTCGATAATGTCGATTAAATGACTGAAAAAGGTCATCAGCTATTTTGGCAAAGAAATGTGGTATACATTATGTTAAAGACATTTCGACCAAATGACTAAAAAGGGTCATCAGTTTTTTTCGGCCAAAGAGCAAAAACAATTCAAACCCAAGGTCTAAAAATGCAATTTTGGTCCCCCTCGGAAGGTTCTGTATTCGCCCCTGTGTAAGTTGTAGGCTAAGTCTGCTTGATTTAGACTGAAAGATCCTGGTCCGTTCCGCTCCACGCATTGCAAATTATCTTAGTGATCGTGATTCTTTTAGCAGCACATCACAATGGCCCACATAAGACTTATGCCACATGAAGCAAAGCTCGAGGGTACGTACCATACGTATTCTATTTTTTGAAAGGTACGCACGTATTTTAACGTACCCTATTTTAGGGTACGTAAACAACAAATAAAATACGTTAACCATGTCATTGCTCATTATTAGAATGTTCAATTTAATTTAAGCAAACAATCACAACCCAATATACAACGTAGTAAATTGCTGCACAATTGTAGGCTAGGTCTATGTTTCTCCAACATAGGCCTACATTGCACTTAATGCACTAATGTCAGTCGGCTCAGTTCTGCTGCAGCACTTCAAAGGTGTGTTCTTATGCGATTGCCTGATCCAACCCAGAACTGTTTGTCGAAAAAATTGCATTCAATCAAATAATTGTTTTTCACATTTTTCAAAACTTTCACGTGCGTATTATTTCTTTCCATGTTCTCTGGGCATTACTGAATCGCTGACTGATGCGTAGGCTATAAGACATACTGCAACTTTCGAGTTACAGCAATATTATTTTCAAACCAGTGACGTGTACTTAGCTCTCATCAGAAAGACAGTAAAATTTGCATTAAATTAATTATAACCGAAGATTTTATCGAAATAAATTTACTGCTACGCTACCGAAAGTACCGGTGTAAAGGTTTCAAATTACCCCCTCCTAAACATTACCCCCCCCCCGGTAACTTGAAACCGGTTTCAGATTACCCCCCGGAAACTAGATTTGCATCAATCACCGCATTTATTGCACTAAAAAATCAGAAAAATCATCCCGCTTCTTGTTTTGGTCTGAAGATTTCCATCCGTCATCCCACTTCGTGGTTTGCTATCAATATTTTGATCGGAATAAAATAATAGCCTCGAAGCCATTTTCTCCATGTAAACTTCAGCGGCGATTAGTATTTTATTTACAGATGAAAATATTGATAGCAAACCACGAAGTGGGATGACCGATGAAAATCTTCACACCAAAACAAGTAGCGGGATGGGTTTTCTGATATTTTTAGTGCAACAAATGCGATGATTTATGCAATTTACAGTTTGCAAGGGGGTAATGTTAAGGAGGGGGTAATCTGAAACCTTTACACCGGCTTCAATGACGCATAGACCTACAGTTGACGTCAAATTATACGTAAGCTATGGGTCGCCGAGTAGGCTAAACCATGAATAAAATTACCGTGTACGGTACGTACCATTCGCGTATTCTATTTTTTGAAAGGTACGTACGTATTTTAACGTATTCTATTTTAGGGTACGCGTACCCTCGAGCTATGACATGCAGTTCTAAAGAATAGATCTGCAGGTGCACTACCCGTCCACCACATCACTATGCATACTCTATGAACTTCATAAAAACTGCTGTCTTGCAGCAAAAATTAATGTTTGACTGAAATATCTTTACCGCCACAATGTCCAATGGAGTAATTCCAGCTGTTGTCATGGTTACATTCAATTTCTTTCACGTGACTTCCGTTAGAAAACCTGTGTCCTGGCCAACATGTGAATGTTGCTGACCTCTGCGAAGGGTTCATCACCATGGTAGCATTCAGTACGACAGGAGCTGCGCTGCAGTACGTCTCTGAAATTTTAACATTCAGAAAAATCGTTATTGTATGCATGCATAATAATCATACACAGTAAACAGCTTGAAAGAGCTTTCTCTCGACAAGCTGCAGGGTTAGGTGCATACTTTCACTAGTTAGTCTATATATCATTGCTTCTACTAATAAACACTCGAAAAGCTGGTTAGGTGCATACTTTTATCAGTTATGTAATAAAATACTTCTAGTAATAAACACTTGCAATTTGTAATGAGCATTTGCGATTATGGTGTAAAGCGACGTCTTCAAGTGCCTCATTTTAAATTAGATAAAAGCACACTAGGCCCTAATTATTGTTCATCCTCCATTATCCGTTCAAGTTTTAAGCTGGATATCTTCAATTGATTGAAAATGAGTTCGGCTAAATTGAATTTAAAAAATGGCTGTGAAACTGTAATCGCTGGTATACGATGGCTGCGGTATTCTTCAATAGGCCTAATAATAATTATTGAGAAAGGCAACGTCTAGACCAAAACTGCAAACTCACTAAAGCTTCGTTACATCGTCTTCAGTCCAACTTCATTTTCCTTCGTCCAATCTCCAGAAATTGCTCATTAATATTTCGAGCTTAATGTGGGGAAACTACATGCATGGCTCCCGGCCCTATAATATTATGTATAATAAACGTTTAAATTAACAGACTTTAGGGTATGGGCCTACTCATAATTATTCAAATTTACGCTTGCTGAATAACTGGACTTAGAATCCATAAGAAAGCCGGACTGACTACGGTACCAAAAGCGACGAAATAAAAAATATATCTAACCGGCGCAAATTTTCTAAGGAGATTCGTTTCGAGTATTTTTTAAGTAATTTCCATTTGTATGGTTATTTATTCCATCGAACACGAGAGCGGAGTATGAATGGCGCGCAAGTCATGCAGCAGATACATGCATGTATGGAGCTAGTGGCCGTTCAATCATGCATGTTGTGTAGAAGGCTTCTTTTCACTGGACTACCTGTTTTCGTTATTGTGTTTCACCTAAGTCAACCGACAGACACATGTAGGCCTTCTCGGGAACAATGGGGTATCAGTAGAAACAAGGATGTGCAAACTCTACTGATTACATATGCTCGTAATACATTGTCATTGATATATAAAATTTTACTTTTTACCTTTACCTGCAATGCATATATACATGTATGTATGTATAAACCTTACTTATTACAATTACTGCAATACAAATATGTGCAAACGTTTAGTTATTAAATCTGCCTGTAATACATAGATAATATATAAAACTTTACTTATTACTTTTGCCTGTAAAATACATAGATGTGTAAAACTACTTATTGTCTATTCCTATAACGGGCCTACATACCTAGATGTGTAAAACTTTACTTCCCGCATACCTAAGCCTGTAAAACCATCGACGTGTAAAACACAGCTGTGCACAACTATAGCCTAATCATTACCTGAGGCAGTGAAGCTGTTAATCCGCTTCAAATTTTTCTCTCATGCGGTTTCTTAAAACTGTTGTTCTTGAGAAAATTTCACGTTACATTAATTCTGAAAAGCAACAGAAAATATTGCTAGACTTTTGCATATAAATTATGTCCTTCGTACCCGAGCAGTTGGAGATTTGTTTGTGGGGTTGACCAGTTACATTCACTCCTCGTTTCTGAATGCATTTCACGCTTTCCGCTGTCATTCCATCGGAAAATCGTTCTCCAAGCTGACAGGTTCGAGTTTGACCTTGACCAATCCTCAGCAACAGACTAGCTTCCTCCTCCTCCTCCGACTGATCGCTTTCCATGTCGCACGTGACGACTGAATTAAAACCCACTTGCAGTTTAAATAGCAATTTAAAATATAATATACCAATTTGAAATTGCAATTTAAAAGTTCAAGCTCAAACAATGTCAGCTACATGACCATTCGTCAAGCGCCTTTACTGTAACATTTTCTGAAAGCTTTTCAATTTAAAAAACATCGTTTTCATTAAACATCAGTGAGTTTATAATTCCAGTTTTTTTGCATTTATGTATATATTTTCAATAGCGACATTTTACGAGTAGGTGATCCTACGATAAGAAAACCAGAGACTTAAAAATAATAGGAAGTAATTACACCATGATCTTGTTAAAGAGCATTTCAGTTAGCATTAGTCTATAATGTTGTATGAACCTTGACATCCAGCTATGTCTGTCCAATGTCCGCCAATGCAGACTGACGTTCGTGATGTGCCTCCCTCTTTGAATGCGTAACCCACTGCACAGGTGAAGACGGCTGCAGCACCATAACGATCCACAAACATCTTTGGATCTGCGTTGTTCGAAGGATGTTGAAGAACAGGACATCGAGGAGGAAGCGTCGCATCGTCTCCATCTATTTGCAAATCCAAAAACTCGCAGTTTAGCTGGTTTTGATGCTCCTTTCTTCGGCTCAATTGGTAAATACCTCGTCACAATAGGCTTCCATATTGTCGTATATACAGGATGGTTTTCAGTATTTTTACCATACGAATTTACTTATTCATTAAATCGCACGATATAAAAAATAAAAAGGCTGAGCATACTAGTCATAAATTAGTAACTATTTTTACGTCACTTAATTGCATGAATATAGGATTAAAATTTTGTGACAACAAAAAAAACACAAACATGGATAGGAACAGCCAGAAACTGACTGATATTCTGGGAATGTTGAACTAATTAAAGTTTTATTTAGGTGCGCCATTGTTTGATGCTTTGATTGGAATACAATGGCGCTATAATAGTTGCTAATTAAAGGCGTTACTAAAAATGAATGTATGCCAATGGAGTATTTTATGCAGCTAAAGAAACCAATAACTTTGCTTACTTGATACAGAAGTGGCACTAGTCTCTAAGGTTAGTTCTTCAGTTGTAGCTTCCAGGTATTCGGTTGTTGCCAGTGAATGCCAATCAAAAGCAGTTGATCCGTGATTGGATGTGGGGATGGAGAGACTGGCCATACTGGGGAACCGAGTCGTGGATCGCGATGCTGTTTCACTTTCAATAACATTCGACGACGTGAAATGGGAAGTTGGTAAAGTGACAGACTTTGAAGGGAGCGAGAGATGGGTCTCAGGAGTGGTGAAGAGTGTTTTGAAAGTGATAGATGTCGGCACGTCGGAAGAAGTTGAAACTAAATCACCTTTTCCCACACTGCTATCGGTAGCGCTTAGTGCTGTAGAGCCTGCTAATGTTGCTGGTGATGGCAATGCAACTGTTGTCTGTGATGGTGGGTAATTTACAGTATTACTGGTAGATTTGGTAGTAGTCATCATAGAATTAGTAGTAGTCTCTGGCGTAGAAAGTGGGTAGTTTACAGTATTACTGGTAGATTTGGTGGTGGCCATCATAGAATTAGTAGTAGTCTCTGGAGTAGAAAGTGGGTAATTTACAGTATTACTGGTAGATTTGGTAGTAGTCATCATAGAATTAGTAGTACTCTCTGGCGTAGACAGTGGATAATTTACAGTATTACTGGTAGATTTGGAAGTGGTCACCATGGGTGTAGTAGTAGCCATTGATGTAGATGTTGCAATTACCGTGGTTACAGAGGTGGTAGTAGTTGTAAGGGCGGCAGTTGGGGATGTTGTTGTAATTGCCTTTGAAGTGCTTGCTGTCGGTAAAAAATCAAATGTTAGTACGGTTCATCAACTATCAACTAATAGCAAATGAATTTATTTAATGATCTTGGCATCTTTAATGAAGCGAGTGAATCTTTGAGTTCAATAACACTTATCCGGTGCTGTTCTATGGATATATTCAAAGACGTGATTTGTACAATTGTAGGCCTACATAAGGCTGGTACTAGCGCCGTTGTATTGCAGACCGTCAGAACAGAACAGTTAGTAGTCAAGATTCGTGATAAATTTTGTATTATTGTGAATTGTATCAATTGCATAACTGTAAAGACTGCAACCAGCTGCGATCTGTCAACCGGATTGTTCAATAAAGAAAATTATTATCGTTACAGATCACTCCAGACATCTAAGGTCCCCCGCGACGAGGCTTTGGGTCGACTATTTGACTAGGATGGCCCACCCTGAAGCCTTGACAATTGCCCGCTGAATTCGGCTCGAGGCTGTCAGTGAAGAAGAATTCAAGACTTTTTCTCCAATTATATTATCATCGATTGTCTTCGACAAGCCGAGCGATGCAAGTCGAGAAGCTAAACAAGGCAAGAGCGGAGGGGGAGATGCGAAGCGATGCAAGCCGAGCGATGCAAGCCGAGCGATGCAAGCCGAGCGATGCAAGCCGAGCGATGCAAGCCGAGCGATGCAAGCCGAGCGATGCAAGCCGGGAAGCGATGCAAGCCAAGCGATGCAAGCTAGGCCTACTAATGACACAACAATAAAAATATATAGGCCTATATATAAATAAAATAATATCTCCCACGGCAGAGTCAAGTAACAAAAACCGCTACATTGTTATTGTCATATTAAATTACTTTAAGTTATGCAATAGTGAAGATAGCTTTAGTCGTAAAAGTTAAATATGGTTACCATTTTCTAGTAGGTTCTATTTATTTATACGATTACTTCAATTGTAGAGCTATTTGACTAAGTCCAGAATGGTTAAATCGAGCAACAAAACAAAAGAGCGACATAGTGAAAAAGCGACAAATTATTGATTGATTTTGTTTGCTGTCTTTATAACACACAAGAGGTGTGGTGTATTCGTAGTCAAGGAATACTCACTGTTCACATTGATTATAAAGTAGTCAATTGTACTATATACAAGAAAAAGTTCGTTTGAAGTGAGTGTGGGTTAATTGTACATTATTTAAAGGTACGTTATGAGCAACTTCTACGTTATAGCTCCTATGAGCCTATCTGCAAAGCACAACTTGCTTGAAACGTACCTGGAATCGATTGATAGGCTCTGACTTCAGCCAGAACCAATCTGGTCGAGCTCGTATCCGTCCTTTGTACGAACAGATACTTCCCAGATTTTGTGCCAGATGCACACGAATAGTTATATGTCTGCGCCCGATTAAGTGTCGAAGACCCGGAGATAGACATACATGTTGTCGTATCGGTTGATGGCAAGACACGATCAGAACACAGTCTCGAATAGTTAGTTAGTCCAATTACGAATTTGGATAGATCGAAATAGTAATCTGTAAGCAAGAACATAGTCGAACACAATGTTAAGAAATGCTGTGACTCATGATGTGACTTATGATGTATTATGATGTAGACTCTTTGTAGAGCGACATGGGTTGCATCGAGACATTTGGGCAACCGGTGAAAATGGCCAAGGGCCAAAACTATATGTTCCCATATAGACCTACATGTAATGTAATTCATTCATTCATTTCGAGAATTTATATAGCGCCTCTTCAAGAAACCTACTCAGAGGCACTCTCAGCCCGGCCACAGCTAAAAAGGTAAGATTTGAGCGACTTATAAAAAGCAGGTGAATTTATTCTAGGCATAAGTCGCAAGGTTAGTGGGAGGCAATTCCAGATAGCAGGACCCACAATAGAAAAGGTTCGGCGCTGTCTTCTAGAAGTGCGATCTCGAGAAACCAAAAGCTACCCCGCTGCCTCAAAGCGAAGAGCTCGACGGGCTGCAAGGTCGGAGACAAAGGATAGACAGGTATGATGGAGCACAACCAAGAAGGCATCGCCAATCAAGTGCAGCAACTCGGTAGGAGATGCGCTATAAAACAGGAAGCCAGTGATGGACATCACGCGTATAAACAGAGACTGGGGCGTTTTTAGGAATTTGGAAAATGAGGCGAGCAGCCGAACGAAGAACTCGTTCAAGGCGTCCAGTTAGTCCAAGAGCAGACCCACGAGTACCGAACTGCAGTAATCAATTCTACTGGTGACAAAGGCATGCACAAGTGTCAGAGTATAGCACTATGAGAGAGGGATCTTGAGACAACTCGGAGTTGCCGAATGCCGAAACTGGTATACATAGTAGCGACTACGAGGGACCAAATTAATATGCTTTGAGAAATTGAGATCTTGATCCGATGTAACTCCAGGGTCTCGCAATGTGAGAGAGAAGGATATATCAGGGAAAGTTGCTGCTATTAAGTGCAGGCCAATGGGCGCCAATTGCCTGCGAGTACCAAACCAGATGAACTGAGTTTTAGAAGGATTTAGTAACAAATCATTAGATGCCATCCATTGATGAGCATCAATGGCATTGGACATAAAAGATACAGTGGACACTGCATCAGTGGCAATGCGGTGAGCAAAGGTCTGCACGTCGTCAGCAAAGAGTTGGTGCAGTAGACCACATGCAGGCAATAAGAAACTAATACCAGCTGTATAGAGAACGTACAGTAAAGGGCCCAACACTGAACCCTGTGGCACACCAAAATGGGCTGGGACCCAACATGACCTTGAAGCACCCAATACTGCACAGTTAGTGTGCCCAGATAGAAAAGAGCGGAGCCATTCTAAAGGAGCACCACTGCACCAGCCAGGCCAAAGGAAATAGAAAGACGTTGAAGCAGGATAGAGTGATCAACTGCATCAAAGCGGCACTGACATCAAACAGAGCTAAAATATAATAAAGTATAAGCTAAAAAAATATAACTTAATGCATGATACTTAAGAGCAACTTAAGACAATAGAAACTGGATGCTGTTTAGAGCTGCAGAACAATATAAAAATACTTTAATAATTGAGCAATGCCGCGAAGAAAATTGTATCATTATAAAATTGGATTGTGATACAGAAATAATTTCTCACCCGTCGAGGTGCATATTTTTGCGGTTATGATTTCCACCTTGCTGATCGATAGAGGACTTCCGAAATCGACCGCCCACCAGGGATTGTACTGATATCCTGTGGTCGTAGCATCTTGGCAAACACATGAATAGCTGTTAAAGATAGGCCAATAGTAGACTGAGTAGCATCCAGTCTTACCGTCCACAGCCTTGTCATGCGAACAAGAACCATCACAGTCTGAACTCTGACAGGTAGGCATCCCCAGTGCCACATTTTGATCTGAAATGTAAAGAATATTAGCCTGCTCATAAACGAACGACTTACAGAAAACTGCCAGTTCGATTTCTCGACTACGCGTCACAATAAACAAAACAATGATTTAGCACCATAATTTTTTTTAGCCAATTAACTAAAATTTAACATGACTCGATCCAATTCTGATCTAAACTAACCTTGGCTGCCTGCACATAAGAGCAAGAGAGAACATTTGCTTCAGAAAATTTACATTTTTTATATTATTCTACTTTTAAGAATTTCTTCTCATTGGAGCATTAATGATTCTAATGATACGCAAAGTAAAGCTGCTAATATTAGCATTTAGAAACCTCTATGAAAATACTCATGTTATTAATTTCCTGCATTGCATTTTTCAAGCTCTTGCAGACTTTTTAAAACCTTGATCAGTGTGTTTTGCAACAATATCTGCTATCTGCATGCATAGACCGTATCGCTGCAAGGTGCGCTTCTCATCAGCAACAGAAATCACAAGACGAACAGCAGGTTATTCTGCGCAAGGCCATCTTATCCATCGGGCCCAGTGGCAGTTGGCACTTTACCTAGGGCTCACGAACTCCATAAGGGCCTAAGAAAATAAAAAATATATTGAACAATTTAATTAATTGATTTACGAAATAAAAAAGGAAATACTAGCGCATTAAATTCTTTTTATCTCTTTTTTTGCAGTATTGGTCAACTTGGTCGGCATTCTTTCTGGTGGGTCCTATTCAGGGCCGGATTAAGCAATTTGGGGGCCCTGTTCGGGAAATTTTTGCGGAAATTTTTTGTGAAAATTTTTCGGAAAAATCATACCATTTTATCCGCCCAAAAAGTGGATGACCTTTTTTTAGTCATCTGGCGAAATTTTCGGGAGAAGAGTCGTTTCGTCAAAATTTCCTCCAAAATATTTTTTCCTCGCATTTGTGGGGGCCCCTAAAGTGTGGAAAGTGGGGGGGCCTGTTCGGCCGAACATGTTGAACATGCCTTAATCCGGCCCTGGTCCTATTGATAGATTATTTGTGACAGAGGATGTGAGTGAAAATCATTATTGTCATTAGTAGGCCTATTTATGTTCATAAATATGAGCGGAGACCCCTTCATCTTTTGATGCCTCTTTTCTCGCTTTCTTTTCTTTCGTCTTTCCCAAATCCAGACTCTTTGCTTATCTTGTAGGCCTGCCGCCTATCCATCAGACTTGATTTCGAAGTTCTAACTAATATTATTAGGCCTTTTCGTCATTGCTTTGGCCTCATACACGCTGGATTGTTGGAAAGAAATCTTGCTAAATAGGCGTCGGATCCATGAAAATAATTTTACTTCAGTGGTAGTAGTATCTATGAAAAGACTCTTGCTTAAATTGCTGCTGAATTAATGAAAATTAATATTGTCATAAAATTATAGGCTATAGCAACTGAGTTGATATAATAAATTAAATTGTTCTACATGTAGAGGTTGGATTGAGTAGAGGAAGTCTTGTCTTTAATCTTTTGCCCGTTTGCCCTGAGAATATCCGCTGAAAACGGGCTTAAAATTTAAAAATGAACTGGTAAAGGGTTAATGCCTAAATGGAAGCTGGATTTATGAAAGAGATTCATGCCAAAGTAGAAGTCGTATTAATAATAAAAAGATGATAGCTCTGCATCGGTCGAATAGCCTACTGCAGAAAGCTAAACCGATTGATTATTACTGATAAGACTACCATTTGGCTTTTAAAGCCCAAGGTTGGCGTGGGCGTGGCTTAAAACCCAAGGTTGGTCCCAGTATTCTCACCAATAGAGACCGGCTTGTCAATCAGCGTCTGATGCAAGTGCACATGAGAACACTGACCAATGCTATGGATAAATATAGCCTATCTAACCAGGGTGAGGAATTGTCTATAGACTTCCCTGAGCGGGGTACCTTATGCAGATTAGCTTCGCGTATACGGTCTGTGTGACGCATAAGCCAGGTAAACTTGTTTACCCTCTAATACAATTGACCATCGTGCCCCCAAGGTTCTTGATCGTGCCCTGAAATATTCTGCTGGCAGGGGTGGGGAATTGTTACATACATAGTGTATACGCAAGGTTCTTTCAATACACGTGTGTCTATAGATCTTGGTGTATACGCATAATTTACGTGTGTATATAAATATGTGTATACGCAGGTATACAGGAACTAGCTAATCTACCTATAGGACTCCACGCAAGCCAGATAAGCTGGTGGACAGTTGGCCTAGATTATGCCCGGGGTCTAGCTATACCAATACCAACGGTCAGAGGAATGACCCTAATACTTATACCTGTCAGCCAAACAATGGAGCAGCAGATGTGCATGGTCATTGCAGTAAACACGCGATTGAATTCATTGTGGTGTGGGAGTAGTTGTACGAAGCTGGAGCTGAAAGGGTTGAACAATGCTAGTGTATGCATGCTCATTATCATAGCAATAGGCACCACTTTCTTATTTGGAGGGGTTCCAGTTTCCTTTACACACTGGCAGCTTCTATTGCAATGGGCCCCATGCATGCCTATCTAATGCAACGTAATATAAATATGTAACGTAATACAAACAGCTTCAATACAAACAGCTTCGGTTGATTGTAATGCAACAATGATACAAGTTTGTCTACGGGTGATTATATAAATGTATATATAAATGCATATATAATTATACATTATACAATACATATAGTCTTAGTTGAAAATATATATTGAGTGCCTCTGATTAGATTGTACTGTGAGAGGCGCTTTATAACTGAAAAATAGTATAGTATAGTGTAGTCTAGTCTAGTGTAGTGTGGTATAGTGTAGTATAATATAGTATAGTATAGTATGGTATAGTATAGTATAGTATAGTATAGTATAGTATAGTATAGTATAGTATAGTATAGTATAGTAATAGTATAGTATAGTAATAGTATAGTATAGTACAGTACAGTATAGTACAGTATAATAGGTCTATAGCATATGGCATGGTATAGTATAGTAGGCCTATAGTATATACTATATAGGCCTATACATAATATGACTAAATTTATTTCGCTATGCAACAGATTGCTAAACTTGACCTCGCTGCACTTGCAATTGAATTCCACGGTTTCCTAAAAATACTCAGGCGCTATAGAAATTAACGAATGAACATATACATTCTGCACACACACCGTAACCACGGCACACTTTCAGAGTAGTCTAAATAGCCTACAAACATGTATACAGATAAGTTGGTGTACAGTCGACCTAGATTCTTCCCTTCCCCCTCCCTTGAGGCATAACTTCAGACTCAATTGAGAAGCCCGACAAGGTCTAGCTGAGGAGGAGGCTCGGAAGAACAAAACAATTCCCCCCACCCCTGCCAGCAGAATATTGCATTTGCAGGGCTCGATGGTCAGCTGTATTAGGGGGTATAGCGTATACAAGTTTACCTGTCCTAGGGCTTATGTGTCAGCCAGATTTCGAACCCATGGTCATTGGCCGCAGATCTCCGTAGCCACGCCTATAAATTTACATTCTTCGGAGAGAAGAAACTTGGCCTTTAAAGTAATTCATTACTTTTAAAACATTTTACGTGGTGAGCAGCAGGTCATTGGGCCTCTCTGTTTTACACTCGACCTGCCAAACGTTTTGGAGGTTTTAATATCTGCTTTACATAAACTTTAATTTTTTCGCCCCGCTGAATAACTCCCGTGACCCTAGCGCGACCTGCCGCCACTGGCCGTGGGCAATCCTATATAGGAAATAAATTATTATAACAACGGTTCGAGCCTTTCCAAAACGAAAGATCGTAAGACCGTTACATTTAAAATCAAAACTGGTTGCGTTCTTAAATCATAAATATACAAGAGTAGGCTACACATGAGTGACACGACGTCGAGAAGTTATGTGAATGTGTTTAGCTATGATAGGCTACAGTGTTGCAGATGGGGCCTACGAATGCGAGAGCGTCTATAGGGAGTATAGGGCCAACGAGGACATTCTTTAATACGGTCCTGATTCAATGATTCTGCATAGAAATTTAACGGCAGTTTCGGCAGATAAACAACTATCTCACAATATTCTTTCATTCATCCATTACGGAGATTTCTAGAGTTCCCCTTTCAAGATTACTACTCAGAAGCGCTCCCCACTCAACCATGGCTGGGGCTGAAAAAAACAGTTTTATGGCTGCGAAATTGCATCTCAGTAATTTTGTAATTGTAATTGTAATTGTAATTGTAATTGAACATTTATATAGCGCCGCTCACAGATTCAGTAGCGCTCCCGACCCTAGTTAGCACTTCCCCTAACAAATAGTATGGTCTTCAGGCGTTTCCTAAACAGAGGAAGAGAGAGACTGAGAAGCTCAAGACGCAGCTTGTGCGGAAGACGGTTCCAGCAAGATGGGCCAACATAGGCAAAGCTTCTGGATTGGTCAGTGAACCTTAGGCGTGAGGAATAAAGCCAATGGGAGCACATTCAATACCATGGGCCCAACAACACAGAAAGCACGTTGCTATCCAACAGTCTAAGATTAGCGAGTCCCGCAGCAGATTTTCCTCTGGGTCACGTGCTCGGGGAACGGCGAGCTTGCCGTGTGTGGATGAGCGGGGAATACGACGTTCGTGAACATCCAGAGTAGAGCGACAGAGTTCTTGCAAATAAGCTAGAGTTGCACATAAGATGCACCGTCGCACTAAAGCCGAGACCCGGAAAATAATCTGCTGCGGGACAGGGATTCAATGCAGGACAATCGGCAAATAGTAAAGGTATAATCAGACACATGAACGAATTTTTAGATACGACCAATAAAGCGCGTGACTGTGAGCAGGACTCGCTGGGAGAACCTAAATAGCCATCTAGCAGAGATACCAGCAGAGAGCGCGTAGCAGTAGTACAGGCGGGTGACAACAAAAGACTGCATAAGATTAGTGGCACCACTAGAGGTAGCCTACAGGTAAGTGTGCAAGACAATTCTCAGATAACGCAACTGATCATAGCAATTATGATCAGAGTGTGTGAATGCGATGTGCAAAGCCTAGGTAAGCTCTTGATCAAGCATAGCATCAAGATCTAGAACAGAGGTAGAAAAGGTGAACTGCGGTAACTCAAAGCAAAATATCCTGCGTGGCCGAGTGGGTTGTAGCCCGCTCGCCACGCCGGCGGCCCGGGTTCGATTCCCGGTCAGAGATTAATTTCTCGGATCTTTACTGCGGGAGGCTCGGTCGCAATATAAACGTGGAGTGTGAGGTTGCACTCTGCCTCCGACTGTAAAGGCTCTTTGGTCATACACGGTCGTTAAACTACTTTCCGATATCAAAGCAAGGTTAACTAATTCAGGTGAATTGAGTCGGGGATAGGTGAAACCGCAAGCGATGCGACGATATACAAGTCCCAAGAATGTCCAACACCTGGCTCGTGACCCGATCAATGCACATTTGCACATTTATTGTGCATGTAGGCCTATGTATGCTTGCATGTGTGATTGTATGCTTGCATGTGTGATTGTATGTATGTATGTATGTATGTATGTATGTATGTATGTATGTATGTATGTATGTATGTATGTATGTATGTATGTATGTATGTATGTATGTATGTATGTATGTATGTATGTATGTATGCATGCATGCATGCATGTATGTATGTATGTATGTATGTATGTATGTATGTATGTATGTATGTATGTATGTATGTATGTATGTATGTATGTATGTATGTATGATTGTATGTATGTATGTATGTATGTATGTATGTATGTATGTATGTATGTATGTATGTATGTATGTATGCATGTAGGTATTTATGAATGTAGGCTATGTATGCAGGTATGTATGTAAAGTTGTAAACACTCGAACCAAACGCATTCAATAGTCTGTCTCGAAAATTATAAGATTTAGATTTAAATTCGTGACAACCTTACCATAATTAGTCTCGCAAAGTGCATCGCGCACCAAAATTAACGTTGCGATCACTAAGACAGCATCCATGTTCCACCGCATCCTAGGAACCTTTGCCGATGACACTGTCGAACACCAGAGGGCCGACATCAAACACAGCGGTGAAGTCTCATTGATTCCGGTGCAATACATCGTCTGTTCCTGTTGCATTCAGTCTTTTCACGGATGCGTCGGTCAGTCGCTGCAGATGTCTACAATGGTGTGCTTTGACAAACGTTTGACCATTGATTCGAAACGCCTTGTAACTCATCGGTCGACGGAAATAATTAATCACAGCAGTTTCCATATGAATTAAATCAGGCGCCACGTGAATACCGAATCACGTAGCTTTGTGACAAACTGAGGCCTTTGTTTTGTTATTGATTTTGGCGTAATCGGTCTGATTGCGAATGTAGCAAAAGCGTCGTATTCTGGCTTTATGCGCTTGCGTTGTTGTGTCGCATGGTCTGTGTCACGGTACGGAAATTTCAACTATTATAATACTCCTACTTTCAATTACTGAAGAAATTATTCTTTAGACGAAATTGTCTGCGCTAGGATTGAATGGAGATTGCGAGCGTTAGCCGATGTCTACCAATTGTTTACTTCTTCTTTTGTAAAAGGAAGCGTCTATTGATTTATAGCGTACAATGACTAGAAATGTGAGCGATTCGCCGATACGCATGGGTCCATTGGGTGACCTCTACGCATGTTTGATTCAGCGCTGGCGACTTGTAGGGAAAGGAATTATATTCGGCTTACATTAGGATGACTAGGCTACATCGAGTAAACTGCATCAAATAAACGTTAGACATCGGCTAAGGGGCCGTCCATAAAGTACGTCACGCTATTTTTTACCCCCTTGTCACAAACTGTCACAAATCTCGGACCCCCTCCCTAAAGTACGTCACACTTTCGAAATTTTTTAAACATTAACACCGAAAGGCTATACATTATTAGGGTCTAAAACAAGGCTTCGCAACAGCATTACTAGCACTCCTAGCGAGAGGAATCGTGAACAACACATTCAGGGATACGCATTTCATGCTATTTTGACATAAAACTAATTCAAATGTTTCACAAAATGTGTGAAAAAAATTTTCAAGCTATTAAATTCTACAAAAAATATAAAAAGAATAATAGGCCTAAATAAATAAATAAATGTGTGACGTCACACATGGCCTGACCCCCCCTGTCACAAACTGTCACACTTTTTTAAACCCCCCCCTCGAGCGTGACACACTTTATGGACGGCCCCCAACGCTATAGATTTTTTGCCAAATTATTAAGTTAATAATAATCACTCTTCAGCCAGGCCTATATCTTCGAATTTATCTACCTAAGGCATGGGCGAGTTTATCAGAGGCTAGAGAGGGCTAAACCCCAAGAATCCACAGACAGTGACCGTGAATCATTAGGGACTCACAAGGGTCCGAAGGCACTCTTGTGGGGCAACCGGAGAGTAATAGGTTTATAGTGAAAGGACTGGCAACCAAACCCCTTTTTTACACCAGGACTAAGAAAATTAAGTCTGATAGTCTGTAGCAGTATCGTACCAGAAACAGATCCAGGGGCAATCTGGGCATGACCCTATATTTAACATTTATACAGAACGCCTTCACCCACCCATTACTCAATGTGTCATATGAAAGAAGGTATTGGAAATACGCACTCATCTATTTCTTCAGCAATTGAGGCTTAGAATTCTGATGCCCTTCCTACAGTTCATAATATTTATATCATGTTGAATATATAAGCTTTGACCACACTTCCAGTTTGTGGCGCTGAAGCGAAGGAGCTTTCTCGAAAGTAGAGCAATCGTTAACTACTCAGTACTCACCATAACAAAGTGGCAGAAGACCGACTTGATGCTCTACTGATGTCAACCTAAACCTCTCCGCAACCAGTTAGGCCTAGGTATATCGTTTCCTGTCTGATTTAATAGTTCCAGTTCGACCGCCTATAAGAGATTAGCTACAAAGTTAAAGATGCAAGAAGGAATAGGCCTATTGAGATCAGTTTCTGGAGGGAATGAGTTTGTTGATGAAGTCGAATGCCTTCGAAAAACAACAGCAGATGGGCAAACGTAGAAGATGTTCGGTTATTTGGCAGGCCTTGTTAAACGTGCAGTTGTATAAGCTTACACAAAATGTGCAGTTCTAAATGGATTTGTGCAGTTGTAGAATCACTTCTGTGCAGTTAAAACTGGTTGCAAAAAGCCATTTTCCTCCGATTGGGAGTAATTTACCATGGAGGATGGGAAAGGAAAGAAGGGGGGTATGCAGTTCTAAAAATTCCTTTAAAACAACCCTGTTATTTGGTGCAATAAATGGACAAGGACACACGCAGTGATTCGTGTAAAACAAAAGTAAATTGATCCGACAAGACATGCTGAGGTATGGCAGGAAGCAAGAAGTTTTGCACGACAAATTTTTACAACAATTCTACATAGGATCAAAGTGGCTATATGAGTGGCTGATTATGATTGGCTGATATGAGTGGCTGATTATGATTGGCTGATATGAGTGGCTGATTATAATTACGATTGGCTGATTATGAGTGGCTGATTATAATTATGAGTGGCTGATTATGAGTGGCTGATTATGAGTGGCTGATATGATTCGTTAAACCGAAAGATCGGCAATACGACGTGTTGCCGTAGGAATTGGGGCAGAAGCAGTTTTTCCAACGCGTTGGTGGTCTACTTTGGCATGGGTCAAAACAGATGTAAGTTCAAGAGGAACAGTTACGAAAAACCCCAAAGGACCACCACTTCAGCAACAACAGACAACAAAGAGAATACGACTCATTATGGATGGCGTTCGTTTTGGTGTTAAGCACCTATTCATTTTTCATTGCTCACCAAAGCATTTTGCTGAAGGTCACGAAGAAAGACAAAAAGGGAGGTCAAGAAAGAACCAGTTTATTCAGATGTTTCTTTCTCTTCCTTCTCGCGGTCTTTCTCTCGCTCTCTGCATGTCTCTGTCTGTCTGTCTGTCTGTCTCTGTCTCTCTGTCTCTGTCTCTGTCTCTCTTTCTCTCTCTCTCTCTCTCTCTCTCTCTCTCTCTCTCTCTCTCTCTCTCTCTCTCTCTCTCTCTCTCTCTCTCTCTCTCTCACTGCATGCACACTTGACCATTTACATGTGAAAACCTTTTGACACGTTCATGAAACTTTTACAAAAGTGTAGCACACAGAGCACTCAGCAGAATAGCAAAATTACTTTGTCCAACACAAATTAGTATAAAAATTCTATAACGTTAGCTTATGCTACAGTGTCCTAGTCTCCTAGTGGAACTTCACTGCGATTATGTTAATTCAAGCTATGACAGAATTCCTGTAAATGTAAATGCCCCATCTGTAGCTCGTTTTCTTCTTTCTTTTCGTGAAAACAGAAATCGGTAATCCGCATTCCAAAGCAGATACGATCCTCCCACATTACTAGATTCTATCAAATCAGACATTTATTATCAAGTAGTCGGTAAAAAATAACATGTAGGCCTAATGCCGTGGCTGAATGGCAGGGCCGGTGTCACGAAATAGAGTATCTCCCGTATTAATCGTATCCCACAGATGAAGAGAAGCTGAAAGGCCACTTCCGCGTGTGTATAATTTTGCGAATTAACCTCTAATTGCTCTGTTTTGAACATTGCACTAACAGGTATGTTTATTCATACCCTACATGTAGATAATTTTGCGTGATTCAGAAACTTTAAAATACTTAGAACATTTAGAACATTTAAGAACTCTCAGCGTCACTAAAAATTCTAGTTTGCTTGCTTAGGACGCTTAGAACAATAATTATTAGTCACTTTAAATTTTGATTACAACGTAAATTTATCAATTACACGCATTTTTCAGCAATTGGGTTAGAATGGATTATACCCCAGAAACTTTATACCCGGTATATTCCATCCACCGGATACTTTATGGGGGTTAGAATACCCCGCGACACCGGCACGTGTTTTGAAGAGTCAATCTGCAGCCAAGCCCACCACGGGCTTAGGAGCACGCAAGAGATTTCATTTGGATCCCTGTACAGTGCATATGTTCTATGCTACATAATTTTTTTGTAGAAACCTGATCATTTAGGGAATCACGAATTGTTATATGTTGCTTGAATTGAATTCAGGATGAAAAGCTCTGGTATAGCGCCGTTTAAATGTTTTGACGGCACTCCTTATTCGTGGAATGTCAAAAACGATGATTGTTACACAGAGCATCAAAATGGCGAAGATTGCTATTCCACCAACGACGTTGGAGTAACTCGATTCCACCGGAGGATTTGTTTGTTTAGTCGATTTCAGACCTGTAGATAAAAAGCATTTTATAATTATTATTTTCGTTTAATTTCTAACGCAACGCAGAATGATTACAATCCAGAGTATGGTGGATGTTCACAAGTTGTTACAGGAGTCGAATTTAGCTGTCGGAAACCAATATGGCCCCCATCACGTCCAACTACTAATTTTACCAATAGGAAGCTTGGATGGACTTTTGGGAGCGTAGCGACTAGCGAGAAGTGAATCTGCAATTCTGCATCCGTAACGACC
The DNA here is from genome assembly GCA_945859605.1 of Lumbricus rubellus. NCBI lineage: Eukaryota > Metazoa > Annelida > Clitellata > Crassiclitellata > Lumbricidae > Lumbricus > Lumbricus rubellus. The sequence goes on along the minus strand of OX243811.1, from coordinate 33,951,836 downwards.
GTACGCTCTTCGTGCCAAAGTGTTAATCATTACGTTGGATTCCCTCCGAAAAATATCAAATTATAATGTAACGCCCGCCCCCTTGGACACTCCCGGAGTCGCCACTTCCGGTCCAACGTGTGAGAGGGCCGCGTGCGGTTGCAGGTCGTAGTTCAGAGATATAGAAGGAGGAAGGGAGGCGGTAGCTTCTGGGTTCGAATCCCGTCGGGTTCGGGATGGCCAGGTATCTCGACCTCTTAGCTCTCCGTATGAAACTGGGGCCTTACTGGCCAGTCTTTCACTCCGGCGTAGGATTCCGGGGTTAACCGGAAGTAAAAGGTCCTTAGGCCTAGCCCCCGAAGCTCTTCCCAGGCCGATGGCTGAGTGGTAAGGTCTATCCGCGGTGGTACCAAAGGGAAATATTGCCCCTGGGTTCGAACCTGCAACCGGCTTCGGAGATGCCCTGGGCGTCGTTTCTAAACGTTCTATACGCGCGACGACTTCCGTCAGCGCTTCCCTAACGTTATCTTGTACTGAGGCAATTGCCTCTTGTGTATTTATAGCGTTGGCTTGAAAATCAGTCCTGACAGAAGAAAGAGCCTCTTCTACATTACTTTGTACCACGGAAATTGCCTCTTCAACATTGCTTTGTACCACGGCAATGGCCTTCTGGGTATTTCTATCATTATTTTGTATTGCATCTTGTGTGGACCTAGCGTTCATTTGCATAGTTGCCTGAACATCAGTTTTTACTGAAGAAATCGCTTCTTGAACATTAGCCTGCATAGACTTGGCGTTTGACTGCATTGCCTCAAGCAATACCCCCATCTCAAATGCAGAAGGTGGTCTGGAAGGTTGCGAGGGAGTTGACGTTCTGCTCTGCTCCATGGCGCTATATAAGTTTCTATAATTTAACTTCCTAGGGCTAGCAAGAATGAAGACAGTAAGTTTAATTATTATTGTTTACTAATCCTTGAGACAATGGTTATTATATAGTTTCAGTGTAGTTCGGACATTGAGCACAATGCACAAAAAATATAATTATTCAAGTCAATGCAAACTGCCTTAGATCGGAGTATGTCTAAACTATCCCCAATTTAGTTCTCAAGTGCCATCATGAAAATTTGAAGTAGCCCAATATTTCTACAGCTCCAATCGCGTTATTTCCCTTTAACTAATGTACCTTTTATCTGGAGGCCAGAGACAGAGTAGACGACGTGCGAGGTACGTCGAATCCAGAAGAAACACCGAGGAAATGGGATCCAGTACGAATATAGGTATCCAGAGAATGCGATGACAGACTGGCGCAACAATCGCAGAAAATAACTACGACGAGTATGCTTCCGGTGAAACAGAGAAGAACTCGCTCCGTGCGAGACGAAGAGCGAAGGCCTGGGCGTTAGGCCTATATCCACAACGAGGGTGCGAAGACAGAACACACAGCGCCAACGATTCGATTCCTGCTCCAAACAGTGATACAAACGGCTCCGGCCGAACAGAGAGTCGACACAGAAATTGGTAACAAGAGAACTGAACGACGCTTCGAATCAGTAGAAACGACTCCTGTCGCAGAAGTTGCCCAACAGAAATCCACCCACAACGACGTCGAAACGAATACAAGCGGCAACAAATCCTGCCTTCACTCCAATAAAATCAGGCTTCGAATCTATCACTTTACTATCAAGAGTCGCACATCCACTCTCCACGAAGGTTCGATCACGACTCTAACCCTTTATTATCGAGAGTCGCACATCCACTCTCCACGAAGGTTCAATCACGACTCTAACACTTTATTATCGAGAGTCGCACATCCACTCTCCACGAAGGTTCAATCACGACTGATCGCCCGTTGCGCGATCTTCTTCTATATCGGCCTCGAGTGACGTAGGACGCGATCTACTGCGCATGCGCTGCACGCGCTGTGATCACGCAGGGGCAACGTGACCCGGCGTGATGGAAAATACCCACACACGAGCCTATGCTGCATGCACAGACTACAGGGCAACTGACGTGTCTTGCTCTGTCCGTCTGCTTATCGGTGTATATGTACTGCTTCGGCACTGCGTCTGTCAGCCTGCTTGTCCGCCTGGCCGTGTCGGTTCCTCATATCGGCCGACTCCTCTTCCTCCTTTTCGGCCGACCCTCCACTCGCCGAGCGTGAGAGAGATACAAGAATCGATCGATAACGTTTGCCACGGCAGGTGCCTACGTCATTGAGCGCTCCGATTCGCATTAAAATCTAGGTCACCAATATTATGTAGGTCACCGAATGCAGCTCAAAAATAATAATATTATAATATATATATAATTATTAAACCACGAAATTACCAAGGGATCCAAAAATATATATGTGGCAACCAAAAAAAATCAACCCCGTAGCGTCAAATTATATACAACGCTACAATAATGCTACATCAAAAGAAACACACACGGTTGGTTATGATTTAAATTTACTCGAAAGTCGATTCCTTGTTGGAGAATCGGGTTTAATGGAAATCGTGTTACTACATCCGATATGATATTAAGTTTGAAATTTTAAATATTGAGGACAATAGATCTACAATTTTGTTGGACCTATTTAAAGTCTATTCTGTAGTAAAACGTTGTAACATTATAACTGCTAATATTATTTGGTGATCATGGTTTTACAATCAAATTCTCTTTGCAGACTCCTACCAATGCAGTCAGGCACATCCGGTGTCCAGTGGCCTAGGACGTCACAAGTGGACACCGAGGTCATCTGTCCAGTCTTCAGGATCTGGTCAGCTGGACAGGACACATTGACCACCGCTTCGACCTCTGTGTTGGTCGTTGAGAGGATGCGAGGAACCAAAGATGGGCAGGAGACAGCTGCAGACGAAACAACAGAGTGTCAATAATTAATCAGACATACGAACAGGGATTTTTAATTTAACTGAAATATATTAATGTGGTAAATAGCGTCTTCTTCACGCTTGAACGAGTTCAAAAAGCCATGTCTGTCCGTTGGTTTTATTTACTGGTACAAAGCCATCGGTTGACTCTGATGTCCGTCGCAGTTGATTCGAGTCGTTATAAACAACGGCATAATAAATTATAATCAGATCATAATATTTGTAGGTGCAAAGAGAAGATGTTGTTAAGCACTATTATAGGAATTAGGGCCTACTACTAGTAATTTTCACGAGATTTCAACCCGATGACCAAAAAAAAGGTCGTCAACTTTTTCTGGAAAAAAATTTGTATTTTCCACCACGAGATTCCAACCCACGAAGTCATTTATTCCGGATCAATTTTCCTGGCAGAAGTAAAATCTTGGACCCCCGCTGCTGAATTCTCTCGTACGCCTATGCCTGCGTTCTACTGCTCATTGCTCACCATGCATAGAACCAAGAAGTCACATGCGTTCCAATAGAACTCTTCTTCAGCGTTCCCTTTGCTCACCTATTCGGCGCAAGCACATACTGCTCACCCAAACCACTTAAATCACTTTAAAGCTGGTCCTCACTTAGTCTTTTATTTAACAACCAGAGAAACTCTAAACTATGCTGATTGCTGAGCGGTAGTAGTTTATTTTGCAATGTGTCACTCTATTTTCAATTGATATACGGTTTGACCTTTAAATGAGTTTTTATTGAGGCACCCGTAGAGGCTTACCTCTGCAGATGCGGAAACTGAGGTCAGTCCAATTTCCATCAGCATCGCAGGATATCGTCATGGCAACGACCTTCCTCGCGAACCAGTATCCATGGAGACACGTGATCGTGACGTTTGTTCCGTAAGTCATTGGACCGGAACTGACCATCTGAGAATTCATCACAACCGGAACTGGACCGCATTCGACAGCTTAATGCAAAAAGCATGAAAACCTCTGACATCGCTCACAAGGCAAACATTGATTGTCATTAATAATAATATTTTGTATATATCTTTTAAAATAAAGTTGCATTACATAATAATATACGAAATATCTGGGTTTTTACAAAGCAGAATAGGTAGATAAAAAACTAAGACTAGAATAAAGAACAAAACTACAAGACCGGATGACAACTCAAACGAGTCAAGCCTATAAAATAATATATGCTCGTCCTTCATGCGACACAGTGCAGACACCCTGTGAAAAGGCAACGACTAGACGAGGAGAAGACTCAAGACAAAAAGCTTGACCCGCATTCCAAACAAGATGCTACTTACTACCCATAGGCGCTACATCGCTGTGATATCGCAATGTTTAATTAGATTCACCTGTACAGGTATCTTCCGGTGACCATTTCCCACTTTCCGTGCAGGTGGCGACTAACAACGGTTGTCCGTTGATTTGGTAGCCATGGTAACAACTGATCAATAGCCGAGTTCCGTGGAGATTGTTCGTGGTGTTCAAAAGTCCATTCGGTTGAACCATGTATGGACAGCGAATCTCTAACAAATGCAGATGAAGGCCACAGTATAATAATAATGTGTAGGCTGGCTACATCAAATAGAACACAATATAAAAGAATAGAATAGAACGTGATTGATAAAAAAATAGATGTAGCCTATACTACTACTACAATGTCAAAGCATTTATTGGTCAAAATGCTGTGTTATACAATTTCATACAAAGTATTAATTTGAATAACACACGCGAACATTCGCTGCTATTCTAGTGGATAAAACCAAAACGGTTCAGGTCAGTTCAGATTATAGAGCGGAATGGGTAAAATTAGACTCGCTGCATATTGAAAAACTGAGCAAATACTCATATGCTACTTTACCAGTTTGGCAATGCCAGTCCCAACTCTGGACAAAGGAGGAGGGCGACATTAACAATCCTTGATACGACATAGTGTTGTTAAACAGCAGCAAGACATTTAACACCTTGCCACTTAGAGACTATTGCAGCTCATCGTCAAACTGTTTAGGCAAAGTAAAGTTTGCATGGAAAACCAAAATCCGTAGGTATGCCATAGATTAATAATCTGATGTGTTTCTTTAGCGAGGACAGCACTTACCTGTACACTGAACTGGCGAATCCGTCCAGTTGATTCCGTCGCAAGAGATGACTGAACTTTCTTGGTCGTCGATTTTATAGCCATATTCACACGTGTAGCCGACGACAGTACCAGCGTTTGCTGATGAGGTGTTGGCCACAGCGTGATCCACTGTCGGTACCGGGTCACATCTTCCAGCTGGAAAGGTCACTCAAGAATAAGTCACTTAGAGAAGTAAGTTTGTCAGTTGCAGGAAAAGCTAGTTATGCGAAAGAATCGGCTACGGAAAAAGTCAGTCAGTCACAGGAATGCAATTATTAGTCAAACGCTATTGCTCGAGAGATGATATGATGTGCTCTAGGGCCTAGGCTGCTCTCGGTTTAGACAGCGCTGTTGGGCATTGTTTTTGCTGCTGAGCTATGCATGACGAATGAACTTTCTAGGCTAAAAATAATAATAAGCGCTGGGACAATAAAATATTGCAACTGCGGTAACGAATCATAATAATATTTAAAGCGACGAATAAGTAATTAGTTAGCACTGAAGCCTACCTTTGCAAGAAGAATCCGTTGCATTCCATGTTCCTATTCCACCACAGAGAATCGTCCATTGCTTCCTTCCATCTGGGAATTTTAGTCCATTGAAGCATTCACTGGATACTGTGGCTCCGTATGGAAACTGGTCGTTCGTCAGCTGAGCGTCCAGTCCAGCTGTGTAACTGGCGTTCAACATCAGAGGCGGAGGAGGGCAGAACACAGCTACGCATAACGGGAAAACAGCCAGTGATTTTTATATAATGTTATATAATGTAACTGTAACTGTTATTTGTTACATGACATTTATAAAACGTCAGAATAAACTCATCAGCGACGCTCCACAATCGAAAAAGTGAAATCAATGTTAAATTATACCGACTCTGCAGGTCGCTTGAGATGCTGTGGAAGGAACCGACACTCATGGTTCTCGACACTGCAGATATACGCCCAAATTACATAGGATGTCACATAACATTCTCAAGTGTAGGGTAAAATGTAGGCTCTACACTTGGATGCTTAGCTGCATCTGTTCTTAGCATATTGTAATCGCTCGTCCGTCGCATGTTTGCATTCCGTTCCCCTAATCAGTTTCTAAACAGGTCTAGAGTTTTCCCAAACATTTTCAACAGCGGTTTGTCTCAGAATCAGATTTAGATGCACTATACAATCTCATGATGCATAGTTGCATACATTCATAGACACTCACGTTTACAACCGGAGACGACTGTATCATTCCATTTTCCAGATTCAAGGCAACTCAAGGTCTTCACAAGGTCACCGTCATCAAATGCAAATCCTTGTTGACATTGAATTCTAGCGATGGAGTTGTAGGTGGCTGCATCCAAATCCAACGTAGCGTTCGGTGGAGGGACCAGTTCCTCACAGACGCTCACTAAAAATATTAAGGAACTCCAGTGTAACTTATAGGAGCTATAACATTATACCGTTGCGATATTTCTAAGTTGAGCTCAGCAAAAGGGAGAACTCAATCTGTACGGCAGCTCGATTAGCCTTTATACACCAGATAAATGCATAGCGTATATTTAAAGTAGGCCTAAACAGTGAAAAGTTTCAAGCTGGTTGAAAGTTTCAGCGAACTTCATTTAAAAGAAAATTAATATTCTATGCAATCAGATTACACGAATAGGTAGCATAAGAAGATGTAGAAACATTTACGATCTGGATATATGGAATAACACCTAACCATGTATGTAAGTCTACCTGCTTTGGGCTGAAAGATTCTGATCCGTTCTACTCCACGCATTGCAAATCACAGTGCTCACATAAGACTTATGCCATACGATTTTCTTATGCTTAGGTGCACCTCCGGTTCACCACATCACTCTGCTCTACGAATATAATAAAACCTGCTGTGTTGCAGCAAAAATTAATGTTTGAATGAAATAATCTATACCGCCACAATGTCCGATAGAGTAATTCCAGCTGTTGTCATGGTTGCATTTGATTTTCTTCACGTGACTTCCGTCTGAAAACCTATGTCCTGGCCAACATGTGAACGTTGCTGACCTCTGCGAAGGGTTCATCACCATGGTAGCATTCAGTACGACAGGAGCCGCGCTGCAGTGCGTCTCTGATGTTTTCACAAACATCCAGAAAAATCCTTACTGATGCATGTAAAAAGCTTTACCTACTATAATTACTATGCGCGTAATACAGTGTAAAACATAGAATTATAAAACGCTGCCTATTACCTGAAATACATAGATGTGTAAAACCTTACTTATTGTCTATTCCTATAATGAGCCTACATGCATAGATGTGTAAAACTTTACTTCCCGAATACGGTACCTATGCAATTTAAAAACATAGATGAGCACAACTTTGATCATTAACTGAAGCTGTTAATCCGCTTACATTTTTTCTCGCATGCTGTTTCTTAAAACTGTTGTTCTTGACCAAATTGCATGTTACATTAATTCTAAAAAGCAGCAAGAAATATTGACTTTTGCATATAAATTATGTTCTTCGTACCGGTACAGCTGGAGATTTGTTTGTGGAGTTGACCAGTTACTTCCACTCCTCGTTTCTGGATGCATTTGACGCTTTCCGTTTTCGTTCCATCAGAGAAACGTTCTCCAAGCTGACATGTTCGAGTTTGACCTTGACCAATCCCCAGCAGCAGACTAGCCTCCTCCTCCTTCTCCTCCGACTGATCGCTTTTCATGTCGCACGTGACGACTGGATTACAACTCAATCTCAGTTTAATTCGGAATTTAAACTAAAATATGTCTATGGACATTAACCAGTTTTAAAATAGAGGCTAATTCATGAGTGCAAACTCAAATAAGTTGACCTACTCAGCCACAGATTACTTTATACTTTATCGGACGTTTTACGCTATCTCCATTTACCTACTTAAACTATGTTGCCTGTAGGCCTACTTACTCACATACATAAAGAACAAACTCATGACTTACCTAATGTTGGAACTTTAATAATGCAATGTTAGGTACATAACCATTAACCATTCATCAAGCACCTTTACTGTAGCATTTTCTGAAAGCTTCTCAATCCAACCACATTGTTTTAATTAAACATCAATGAGTTCATAATCCCGGTTTTTTTTAAATTTATGTAAGCTTATATTTCTTATATATATATATCGGTATTTTACGAGAAGACTATCTAACGATAAGAAAACCAGAAACTTAAATAAGAAGCTATTGTGCCATGATCTTGTTAAAGAACATTTAAGAGAGCATTTGTCTATAGGCCTATTGTTGAATGAACCTTGACATCCAGCTATGTCTGTCCAATGTCCGGCAATGCAGACTGACGTTCGTGATGTGCCTCCCTCTTTGAATGCGTAACCCACTGCACAGGTGAAGACGGCTGCAGCACCATAACGATCAACAAACATTGTTGAAGCAGCGTTCGAAGGATCTTGAAGAACAGGACATCGAGGAGGAAGATTCGCATCGTCTCCATCTATTTGCAAATCCACAAACTCTTAGTTTAGCTACTTTTTATGCTCCTTTCTTCTGCAAATTGCTTTTTTCATAAATCGGACATGCCTTGGTTATTATCTTGCATAATCAGTAGCTTCGCAGATATAAAAAAGCTAGTATATAATATACAGGGTGGGCCATAAAAAAGTAACCCCCTACGGTGTTTTGTCCATTTCTTGGTCAGAAGTAAGAATTTTGAAATGAAATTTTACAGGCTTAAAGACAATTCATATTTACACACGATGACCAGATTTCATCAAAATATTTCACAGAGAACAAAAGTTACATCACTTTTAGTGAGGCCACCCACCGTTTTTTGACGATTCAAAAACGCGACGCAACAAAAAGTTGTAAAAAATCAATTCAATTATTCTGGCCAATATCTTGGTCAAAAGTAAGAATATCGAAATGAAATTTTTCAGGTTTAAAGACAATTCATATCTACACATGGTGGCCAGAGTTCATCAAAATATTTCAAACAGAACAAAGGTTATACCACTTTTAGTGAGGCCACCCCCCATTTTTTGACGATTCAAAGACGTAACGCAGCAAAAACACGATTTTATTAAGTCTAATCTCAAATAATTGTTATCAAATAGCCTTGATATTGTCAGATGATCATTATTATTACTATTTAAAAAAGAAACAGGGCACCAGCGTGGCTGCACATCACTGAGAAGTCACTTAGCAAGATGACGCTCAAATTGGTAAATAAGGAATCTGTCAGGTTAATCAACAGGTCCATCAAGAACTTTGCAAAGAGTCTCAAAAGAAGTATTGGCAGTGGTGGTAGGCACATTGAACACAAGTTGTGAAGCACTACCAAGTTCATTTTACAACAGTTATTTGAGATGAGACTTAATAAAATAATAAAATCTCGTTTTTGTTACTTTTTTGTTGCGTTACGTTTTTGAATCGCCAAAAATCGGTGGGTGGCCTGACTAAAAGTGGTATAACTTTTGTTGTACTTGAAATATTTTGATGAAATCTGGCCATCATGTGTATATATGAATTGTCTTTAAGCCTGTAAAATTTCATTTAGATACTCTTACTTCTGACCAAGATATTGGCAAAAAACCTAGCTTTTGTTGCGTTTCGTTTTTGAATCGTCAAAAGAACGGTGGGTGGCCTCCCTAAAAGTGGCATAACTTTTGTTCCGTTTGAAATATTTTGATGAAATCTGGCCATCATGTGTAAATATGAATTGTCTTTAAGACTGTAAAATTTCATTTCGAAATTTTTACTTTTGGCCAAGATATGGACAAAAATCCTTAGGGGGTTACTTTTTTATGGCCCACCCTGTATACTAGCTTTTTTATATCTGCGAAGCTACTGGTCCACAAAATTGAATGATATATGAAATAACAAGGTTAATAATAAATTAGTAATAATATTTTATGTTGCATTAGTCTAACGCATGAACACAGCACATGAATTTGGTGGCAGCAAGAAAACACATAAACACGGGTTTGAACAGCCAGAAGGTGACTGGCATTCTGTTGTTTTGAAGTAATTAAGGTTTGATTATAGTTGCGCCATCGTTTGATGCTTTGAGCAGAATAGTTGTAATAAAAAATAATAGGCCAACTAAAACGAATTTGTGCCAATCGAGTAAGCTTACTTTACGCAGTTTAAAAAACCAATAAATTTACTTACTTGATAGAGAAGTGGCACGTCTAGTCTCTATGGTTAGTTCTTCAGTCGTAGCTTCCAGGTATTCGGTTGTTTCCAGGTATTCAGTTGTTGCCAGTGAATGCCAATCAGAAGCAGTTGATCCGTGATTGGAGTTGTCGCTGGAAAGACTGCCCGTACTGGGGAACCGATTCGTGGATAGCGATGTTGTTTCACTTTCAATAACACTCGTCGTGAAATGGAGAGTTGACAAGATGAGGGACTTTGAAGGGAGCGAAAGATGGGCTTTAGGAGTGATGAAGAGTAGCTTTAAAGTGCTAGATATCGGCTCGTTGGTAGGAGTCGAAGCTAGATTATCGAGTCCTAAACTTTCAATAACATTCGTCGTGAAATGGGAAGTTGGTAAGGTGAGGGACTTTGAAGGGAGCGAAATATGGGCTTTAGGAGTGGTGAAAAGTAGCTTTAAAGTGCTAGATATCTGCTCGTTGGTAGGAGTCGAAGCTAGATTATCGAGTCCTAAACTGATATTGGCAATTCTTATCGCTGTAGAGCCTGCTAAAGCAGCTGTTTCTTGTGATGGCAATGCGATTGTTGTTTGCAATGGTGGCGTTTGGGTTTCTAGAGCTGTTGTCAGAAGTGTTTTTGTTGTTGCTATTTCTGTTGCTGTTGTCATAACTGATGTCACATGAGGCGTAGTTAAATCGCCTGTAAGGTTTCTAAGATATGCAGGAAGTGGGTAATTTACAGTAGTATTGATAGATTTTGAAGTGGTTTTTGTCGAATTAGTAGTAGCCTTTGGTGTTGATTGCGTAATGACCGTGTTTATGGAGGTGGTTGTTAAGGCAGCAGTTGGGGAGGTTGTTGGAATTTCCATTGAAGTGCTTTCTGTCGGTAAAAAAGTCAATGAGTTGCTGTTATTACTGCAGTTGGTGAATTAACTATAAAAAAACAGCGCATGAATTTATCTGAGAATCTTACCATCCTTAACGGCGCGAGTGCAATGCATTATGAATCGAGTTCAAATGCAGTTGTTCACTTATTTTGTGCTATTAATTTAAATTATATGCAAAAGCGAAGATATCATAAAAGTCAAATCTAGCCACGATTTTCTATTAGGTCCTATTTATTACATGACTAATTCAATTTGAACGCTCCATGATTATATAGGGTGTCTCGATAGGTCGTGAACGATTTTGAATGCGTATAAAAATATGTTATACACGATATAATGTGGAAAGTTTTATACTGGCGGGTAGGTTATTCAAATGAAAATGTTAATATAAAAAAATAGATCACTAGCTCATTTTATTCAAATTTTAGCGCCGATATCCGTGACGTCATCAAATTCGTGCCAAGTAAACGTCCAGTTAAACCGCAAACAATACTGTACGACCATCATTGTTAATCCACACATAATTAATTAATACAAATTATCATTTAGTATTTAATAATGTTTCCTCTACTCATTATTACGGCCTCAAGTCGATTAGTCATCGAACCAAATAGATCTTTCAGAGTTGTCAGAGGTAGGCCTATTGATGTCCATGCCTCACAACGCCGACGTTTTAAGGTCGTTTGGGGTTCGATATCGGCATAAACAGTTGCCGCCATAATACTCAAAACATTTTCCATTGGTGACAAATCCGGCGAATTAGGCGGCCAGTCCCCCGGTGAGATGTAATCTATCCATTGATATTTTTGTCCAACCATTCGACTGAGGCATTTGATGTGTGTGCACGTGCAGTGTGCACCGTCTTGTTGAAATAATCCATCGCCGTAATTATGAAACCTTTTTGTGGCTGTTAACTGAGCGCAGACTGCACTTCGCTGGAATGCGGGTTTGACCTCTTTCTCCTGTATCTCATTGATGTAACAAGTCGAAGTGACTGAAGTTTTATTTGGAATGATATGAAGTTTTGTTAATCCAACTGTTTATTCCGAACCCGAACCCCAGACACTGAACAATTTGTTTGCGGTTTAACTGGACGTTTATTTGGCACGAATTTGATGACGTCACGGATATTGGCGCTAAAATTTGAATAAATGAGCTAGTGATCTAATGTTTTCATATTAACATTTTCATTTGAATAACCTATCCGCCAGTATAAAACTTTCCACATTATATTGTGCATAACATATATTTATACGCATTCAAAATCGTTCACGACCTATCGAGACACCCTATAAATTATTATATTAAAATCCAAAATTGTTAATATCAGAGAAGCAACATAACAAAAGATCGACAATCGGAGATCAGTTGCCTAATACTGCTGCTTTGAAAGAGCTACATAACAGAAGAGCGACATGACAAAGTAGAGTGACAAATCAGTTGGTAGCGCATAGTCTGTTGTGTTTGGAATAGGCCTATGGGGCCTACAAAATGGGTTGTGCATTCGTGGACAAGTAGTCTTAGTCTAATACTGATTATTCAAATTGTTTATGAAGCAGCTAATTGACGTTGTGCTATATAAAATAGATAAAATAGAAATTTTGAATTATAAAGAAGTGTGTGAGAAAATATGGTGATTCGTTGCAAAAATCGGCAGTTGAGTCCAGCGTGGCGAGAAAATTCCTACACGATATGCAAAGCACAGCTTGCTTGAAACGTACCTGGAAGCGATTGATAGGCTTTGACTTCTCCCAGAATCAATTTTGTCTTGTTCGTATCCAGCATTTGTATGAATAGATACCTGCCCGATGTTGTGTCAGATGAACACAAATAGGTGCGTGTTTGTGCCTGACCAAGTGTCGACGGCTCGTAGGCACATAAGCTTGTCGTCGTCGTATTGGCTGATGTCGAGTCACCACCAGGACACAGTTGCGAATAGTTGGTTAGTACAATAATGAAGTTGGATAGATAAAAACCTGTAAACAAGAGCACAATCGAACATAATATTAAGAAATGCTGTGACTCATGATGTGACTTATGATGTATTATTATGTAAAATTGTAGGGTAACATGGGTTGTAACGAGATGAAAATATGGCCGACGGCCAAAACTGCATATGCTCCAATAAATGTAGTTTATAGACCTCATGTAATGAAATAATAAACTTGATGGAAACGTAAGGGCAATTTAAATATGTTAGAAAATAATGTGAATTACGCTATTACTCTGATCGTTTATCCAGTGTGGCAATAACCTTAATTCGACTTGGAAAATAATTAAACAAATTCTTAATACCAAAAAAGAATCTTGTCTCCCTGATTCGTTTCTTGTTGCATCTGAACTAGTGCAGTATCAAGTGCTTTTCGCCAATGCCTTTAAGTTTAACAGCTACTTTACTACTATAGGAACTACAATTGCAGTCAAAATCCCCAAAACCACAACTTTCTGAACCATTTACGCCCTCCCCACCTATGTGCTTCTTTGGCATAGCTCCAACCTCTGATTTGCAGATTATTCAAGTTTCTAGTTTATACACTTGTTTCTTTTTATGACCATACCGCTTATGAAGTAACCATCATCTTGAAATAAAATTCCTGTTTGTGGGTGCCCAGGCTTAGCGGATCTGGGTTAAGCTTTCTCAACAATCTTTTACCTGATGTTTGATGTTATTTAGCTTCTAATGTTCAATGCACACGTTTATTTTGTCATTTTTCTGAGTTGAGCGGTTTTTTGATCTCTCTGAATAAACAAGTTTGAATTGAATTGACTTGAAACTTAAGACAATAGAAACTGGATGATGTTTAAAGCTGCAGTACAATATAGAATTGATTTAGGCTAAGTAATTAAGCAAAATGACTTGAAGAAAAACTATCATTGTAATAATTGGATTCGGATTCAGAGCGAATTTCTCACTCGACGAGCCGCAATTGTCTGCGGTTGTGATTTCCACCTTGCTGATCGATAGAGGACTTCCGAAATCGACCGCCAACCAGGGATTTAAATCATAATTTGTGGCCGAAACATCTCTGCACACAGCTGGTGAACAGCTGCTACAGAAGCATCCAGTTAGACCATCCACAGCATTGTCAGACGAGCAATAAGCATCAGAATTTGAACTTTGACAGGTATGCATCAACAGTGCTTCATTTTTACCTGAAATGTAAAGAATATCATGCCTACTCATTGTGCACATAAACGAACGACTTACGAAAAACTGATAAGCCGATTTCCCGACCACGAGTCACAATTCACAGACAATGACTTAGCACCATAATTTTCATCTAATTAACTCAAATCTAACATAATTTTATCCAATTCTACGAATGCGAGCGTGTCGAGACCAACGGCAACCTTAAAAAGGTCCTCATTTTGCATCAAAATTAACGACATTCAGGGCAGTCTCACAATATTTATTCGTTCATCCATTACGGAGATTTCTAGAGCCTCCCCCCCCCCATTCAAGATTAGGCCTATTACTGAGGACCGCCCCAGACCCAGCCATGGCTGAAAAAACAGTTTTAAGGCTGTGAAAAAATTTGAGTACCAGGTATCTCTCAGATAATGTTTAGATTTTTTAATTCGTGACAACCTTACCATAACTAGTCTGGCCAAGTACATCACGCACCAAAATTAACGTTGCGATCACTAAAGCAGCGTCCATGTTCCACCGCATCCTAGGAACCTTTGCCGACGACACTGTCGAACACTAGAGGGCCGACTCTCAATCCTGCAGTGACGTCTCGTTGATTCCTGTGTAATACATCGTCCAATGAACGTCTGGTCCTGTCAGTGATGCTACAGCTGGGTTTTCCCCACTAGATCTGGGTTTTTGGCCGTTGTCTGCGTTTCTTGGTTTATTTTGGCAAATCTGGGTTTATTTTGGTAAGTTGAACATTTTGTACCTAGCCTACAACACTTGAATATTCTGTGAAATGCAAATGCAATGTAAAATGGTTGTGATACATAACTCTTGTTCCGCTAATTTTGATTGTAAACTCTACAATCAAGATTCCACGTTGTAAATTCACAGATAATTTATATTTTATGACCTGGTGACGTAGAAGAAAAACTCTGCGCATAAATAAACCATTTTGATATCTCGATATAGGCCAAGCCACTCCTCTCCTTGTTAAGCCGTATTGACATCTCCAACATGTGTATTGGTCAGGTCAATCTTCTGGGTAGTGGTCTAGTTGCATCGTATTAATGCTGTAGGCTAGGTGATTAAAACGTTGGATTGTTGGTGTACTAAGAAAATTTGGTGGAAACTTCGGATAACTTTAAAACTTCGTAAACTTAAGCCATGCGTGTTATGCGTAGACTATAATTATGATGCTGGTGGGCTCGATCCGCTGCGCATGCGCACACGGATATATTGATTCACCTTATTGTCGATTGTGGATGCTGAGTCTCTGACAACTTTAGCAATTTATATTTTTTAAAGTTGTAATTAAATTTTATTCGACTCATTTGACGAGCATTTTGTTAACCCTCATCCGAACAAGCGAAAAACCAACTTAATTTGAACAAAGAGCTCTAAAATCGCCCATTTGAATTGTCTGGGTTTTTCTAATTTTTTTAGACCGAAATCTGAGTTTATTTCTGAAACCTCAGTGGCAACACCGAACCTCCTGTGCTTTTCAGTCTTTTCACGGATGCGTCGGTTAGTCGTTGCAGGTGTCTACAATGGTGTGCTTTGACAAACGTTTGAACGTTCATATGAAATGCCTTTTAACTCATCGGTTGACCGAAATAATTATTCAAAGCAGTTTTCCGTATGAATTAAATCAGTGGCAAGTGAATACCGAATCACTTAGCTTTGTGTCAAACCGGAGCCTTTGTTTTGCTGTTGGTTTTGTAGTAATGGGGTCGGATTGCGAAAATGCAGCAAAAGCGTCGTATTGTGGCTCTATGCGCTTGCGTCGTTGCGTCGCATAAAGTCTGTGCCACGGTAAAATAATTTCGACTATAAGCCTACTTTTAATTACTCATGAAAATTCTTTGGACGAAGTTGAATGGAGAATGCGAGAGAATCGTCCGATTGTTCACTTGTTCCATTTTAACAGGAAGCGTCTATTGATTATGATGATGACGATGATGATGGTTCTCTGCCCGTAGGCAGGTTCTATGGCTTTCGCCACCCGGGGGATGAGATGAATGAGATGGTTTCCCGTTGCCTTCCCCACAGACAATGATGGGTAAGCAACTTGCCTTAGGTCGCTCTGCAGCAGCTTGCGCCCCTGCATGCGTCCCACACGTGATAGCCCGAGATAATCTAAATCTCTGAATGTCAACTACATGTACCATGTAGGGTAGCCGCCTAGATGTGGCAGATACTCTTTCATACAGTTCAGATCAGCTCCGCGCGTTCTCAACGCTTCCTTTCCCGCATAGTTCGTTCAACAAGGGAGATATTGTTTTCCTGCGGAATATGGCGTCCTGCGGCTGAGCGGCCTATATCTACATGCCGTCAGTCTCAATGCGTACCACCGCTCGCTTCCTCTACTGAACAATTGACCGGTGGAGATCGCTCTTTGGGACCATCATCTCCTCTCTTACAACCACCCATCATAGAATCATCTCCTACTACTCTACATGGTTTACGCGTGGCGACGTGGAATGTGCGCTCGCTCCGGTACAAATACATTGCAGTTTCTGATGCGATTATCTCTGAAGAACTCGACCTGCTCCTCGTCACGGAATCATGGCACTGCTCCTCATCAGACGTTGCTGTCAAAAGATCTGCGCCACCGGGATACTCATACATCGACTGCCCAAGAGCTGATGTCCAGGACGGTGATGGACACGGCGGCGGAGGGCTCATCATCTACCATCGCACATCACTACCAACGAGAAGGATCGAACTACCTGACCCTCCAACCACCTTCGAGGTTCTAGCGGTCTCCGTCTCGTCGCCTCATGGTCCTCTGACTGTCATCACCATCTACCGTCCGGGCTCTGTACCACCTTCTGCAGCCTTCCATGGAGAACTCGCGGTCCTATTCGAAAGATTCGCTCTACATAACACCCAGCTGGTGATCGCGGGTGACCTCAACATTCATCTCGAGGATCCGACGCTACCGGCGACAGAGGAGTTTGCGGTTATGGCAGAACAATTCGGCCTAACGCAGTGGGTTGCTGAACCAACGCATCAACATGGTGGCTGGCTAGACGTTCTCATTACAAGAGACGACTGTCAGCTAACAGACCTTAAAGTTCATCCACCTACCATTTCAGACCATGGACTCGTCATAGCCTCCATTCCGTTCCTGCATGAGACGTTGACGCATATTGAGGGGCAGTTCAGATGCTGGAAGTCACTCGACCGAGCGGCTTTCCGTGAAGCCCTCCTTGCCATCCCGGCTTTTGCCGACCCATCCTCCTTTGCTGACACTTCAACCACAGACCTCTTTGACATCTACGAATCGTCTCTGACTGATATCGTCGATACCTTGCTTCCGACTCGTCCTGCAAAGACACGTCGCTCAATCTTAACACCTTGGTTCGATGCTGAGTGTCGCTCTTACCGACGACATGCTCGACGCCTGGAGAAGCGATTCAGACGAACCAAGTCAGCCGCCGACCAAACTGCGTGGATAAGATACGTTCGAGAAATGCACCGGCAGTACAAAGACAAGGAGCGAAGCTACTGGGAGACCAAGATTATTCAGCACTCCGGGGAACCCAGAAAACTCTGGTCTGCATTTAATGACATCTTGGGTCGTTCACGTTCAGAGCGCAGCCCGACAATATCGCATTTCTCGGCCGATGCATTTTTAGAGGCCTACACGACCAAAGTGCGCTCAGTTCGAGAAGCCACGGCTGGCTGTCCACCACCGACGTTTTCGCCTACGAACTGTGATCTCTCCTTCTTAACACCCGTCACCAGTGAAGAGCTGCGTCGGTTGATACTAACGTCGGCACCGAAGACTTGTAAGCTGGATCCACTTCCATCGTTTCTCCTCCAAGAGAGCATCAACACGCTTCTGCCATTTCTCACAGTTCTGTGCAATCGCTCTCTTCAAGAAGGAGTTCTTCCTGTGACCCAGAAGAGGTCCATCCTCGTTCCGGTGATCAAGGCAAATGGTCTTGATAATGCTGAGCCTAACAATTTCAGGCCAATAGCAAATGTTTCATTTATGTCAAAAATAATTGAGAAGATTGTTGCTACACAGCTTATGAACTATCTGGACAAAAATAGCCTTCTCCCAATTTTCCAATCAGGCTTTCGCAAGGGCCATTCCACAGAAACTCTACTTGTCCGCCTTCTATCTGACATCTACGGTGCTATCGATAGGTCCCAGATTACTCTCCTCTCACTGTTTGATGTTAGCTCTGCATTTGACACTGTAGATCACGACATCCTCTTGCAGCGCTTATCGATTTCTTTCGGCCTCTCTTGTAACGCACTTGATTGGGTTGCTTCGTTTTTGCAGGACCGCTCCTTCATGGTAGCTTATGGATCCACTAAGTCCTCATGGGTCCCTGCTCCAATCGGTTTGCCTCAAGGCTCCGTTCTTGGACCCCTCCTTTACATAATATACACTGCCGATCTGGGCTCCCTGCTGACAGCTATGGATGTCCATAGCCAATCTTATGCTGACGACCTGCAAGCCTATGTCCACTGTCTAGCGGTTCATGCTGACGCAGCGGTTGGAACAATCAGCCAGACTATAGTAACCCTGCAGACCTGGATGTCCTCAAACCGCCTGCGCCTTAATCCTAATAAGACTCAGCTTATCTGGCTTGGAACGCCCCAGCAGCTGTCTAAAATTGATTTAGCTTCCCTATCCTTGAAATATCCACATTTCACTTTTTCCACTTCAGTCCGGAATCTGGGAGTCATCCTTGACCAGGAACTCACATTTACGCGGCACATTAACCTTCTGTGTCGCAGCTGTTACTACCAGCTTCGGCAGCTCAAGGTCATTTCCCGCTCTTTGACTTCTAGCGCAGCCGCAACACTTGTCCATGCGTTTGTAGTTTCACGCTTGGACTACTGCAGTTCCATATACGTTGGACTTCCAGCCTGTCGGGTTGGGCCCCTAAATAGGGTCTTGCGCACTGCTGCCCGTCTCATAGGCCGCATTCCCAAGTTTGGCCGAGTCTCCGAATACATGAGGGATGTACTCCACTGGCTCCCTTACCCACAGCGCATTACATACAGAATTTCCGTCTTGGTCCGGCGCTGCTTTGAGGGTTTGGCTCCTTTATACTTGCAGGAGCTCTGTTGCTCGACCACGCTTGTTCAACGCCGCTGCTCTCTCCGCTCAGCTGCACAAGTGGAACTTATTGTTCCACGCTCACGGACTGCAATCAGGCAGCGCCGTGCTTTCTCCGTGGCTGGCCCTGCGACCTGGAATGAGCTACCTGTTATCCTTCGTCAAATACCTATTAGCCTTTCTACTTCTACTTCATTTCTTTCTCTTCTCAAGACTGTCTTATTCGACCGGGGTTGGACTGGGAGCGCTCCTGAGTAGTAACCTTGAAGGAGCGCTATATCAAGTTCTCAGTAAATAAATAAAGTACCAGCCCGGGGCTTGAACCGCAGTCCGTTGCAACCAACAGACGTATGCCGCTCTCGCTTACCGGTGTAGCTAACTAGGCAAGTTATTGATTTATAGCGAGCAATATTTAGAAATGTGAGCGATTCGCCGTTACGCATGTGTGACCTTTACGCATGTTTGATTCAACGCTGGCGACTTGTAGGGATATGAATTTGTGAAAAATGCTGGAAGTATGTCGGAGAATGCAAAATGTAAACCTAGGTATGCCTACATATATTCAAGCAACGATGGAGCTACAGAAAAAGGAAATGAAAAGAAAACTATGATTAATGAATGTAACCGGGGTAAATCAATAGAAGTTTAGGGAGCTCAGCGGCTACACTGCTATCTTTTGTTTCACGTGATGGTGGTTTCTGTGATTAAAAGAAATGATTAAAAGACACATGGAAGGGAAAAAGTAGCCTAAGCATGCCAGTTGGATTTGATTATAATGCAAAGAGGTTTGGGATTGTGACGCTTGATGACACCTGAGAATGACGGACGAAAATTTATTTATTTAGGCTATATCTCCATTTCTATAGCGCCCTTAAAGATATATACTCAGAGGCGCTCCCGAATACAGCGCCGACACTGCGTCTGGAGTTTCACGAAGAAGCGCCCGAGCAATTGCGAGTGAAGGACTTGCTCAAGGTCCTTACGCTGTGGCTTGAGGTGGATTCGAACCTGGAACCCCCAAGCCATCTACGCCACCACTACTCAACCGCGCCCCACACAATACATGTAGGTGGAACTCTCGATCTATCCACACAAAGAACCTTGGGTGGAACTAGAACAACGAATGCTGACACAATGGATGGATCGATGAATAGAACAATATATGGATTTATGGACGATGGATGAATAGTTGAATGACGAATGGATGAATGGACGGACGTTCAGTGCTCAAATGTCATAGCCTCGTCGTTACTTTGCTGAAAGGAATTGTATTAGGCTACATTACATCGAGTAAACTGCATCAAATAAACGTTAGACATGTGGTTATATTACAGATTTTGCCAAATTATTAAGATAATAATCACTCTTCAGTTAGGTCTATATCTTCGAACTTATGTATACCTGAGAACGTACAGTAAATATAGCTTTCCAAGCGATTTTATTGATTGGAGTATCCGAATGTCATGACAACTACTCCACCTATTTCCAATAGGCTATACTTAGTTAGCCATGCAGTTAGGCTACTTGCCGCTTGATGATTGATCTCACCTTAAATTTTCAGGCCATAATAATTATTATATAAAAATTTCAAGTTAGTTAAACAAGGCATTTGATGATCCTAGCCTCGGTATACAGGACGGATGGATGACTGGATGAAGGCCGGGAAGCAAAGAGAAATATGGTTCTGTTGGACGGATGGGCACACACTGAAGAGCAAGCAGACAAATAAAGACGGAATGACCGGTGTAAGGGGAATCAGCGGAAATTTAGGCAAAAAGGAAAGAAGATATTATAACATTCATATGAAAGAAGAACGAAGAAAAGAAGAAAGATATAATAGGAAAGACTGAAGGATTGAACAAAAAAAGAAGAATTTAGGTATATTAAAGGAAAGACTGAAGGATTGAACGAAGAAAAGAAGAAAGATATTATATAGGAAAGTCTGAAGGATTGAACGAATGGTTAAACAAATGAAGCAAAGATCACATCAGTTCTTGTTGTTTCAAATTTGTCATTGCCGAAATTTAATTTATTTCATGCGGATATTTTAGTCAAATTTCAGACTAAATGATTCTCCGCGAAATTCCTCTTTAATTTATGTTATGAAAATTTCATCAGTCAATTGGATAGAAATGTTCTACGAAAGTTTCTTCGGAATGCACGGATTGCTGACGTCCAGCGTTTAAAGTCAAATGCAACAACCACCAGACATAATCCGACAAATAGAACAACTGCTGATCCTCCGACTGCTTTCGAGTACTTGGCTTCCACTTGAGAATGCGAGAAGGTTCTGTGACCTCGATCTGTTCAAATGCAACACTAGGGTTAATTAAACGATACAAGTCATCTGCGTATAATTCGCCAATAGGATAAGCTATAGGTCTATGCTATAAAAAATAAGCGCTGTAAAGGCGCAGTATAAATACAAAGTTGGAGAACCAAAAGATAAAGCCTCTTATAATAATGGCATTGTGATTTCATTGAGGCTATAAATTGCCATGGTAACCTTTTGTAATAATGACGCTGTGATTTACAGCCTATAAATTGCATGGTTACTTGGTTAGGCTATAGGCTACTTCTAGTGATGACTGCGTTGTAACTTCGCAGAGCCTATAAATTGTCATAGTAACCGCTCATAACAATTCCATTGTTATTTCATAGCGTTCGTAAATTGCCATTGTAACTTCCTAGGATAATTAATTCCATTGTCCTTTCATTGCTATAACTTGCCATAGTAACCTCGTATGCATTGCATTGTGATTTCACAGAGACTGCAAATTGCCATAGTAGCCTCTGTAATAATTGCGTTGTGAACTTGTGATGTCACAGAGACTGCAAATTGCCATAGTAACCTCTTATAATAATTGCATTGTGATTTCATAGAGCCTATAAATTGTTATGACAACTTCTTATTCTCAATGCATTGTCAATTTCATGTAAGCTATTTCTTAATGTGATTGGCTAAGCTTATTAGAGTGAACACGGTGATCATTGACATAATTATTTCGTCATGATACACTTTAATAACGTAACAACATCGAATTGCATAATTTTTAAAGTGGCGCTATATACAATTATAATGTCAGAGGATCAAATGTTTTTTCTTATGTATAGTAAATGAGCATAAGCTCCGAAAGATTTTGAAGGCTTTGTACATAGGCCTACCGATGCAGTTGGGCACATCTGGTGTCCAGCGACCCAATGCGCCACAAGTGGTCACTGCGGTCATCTTTCCTGCAGTGGTCAGCCACTGGCCATCTGGACAGGACACGTTGACCACTGTGCCGACGCTGGTGTTGGTAGTCGAGAGGATGCGAAGAGCCAGAGGTGGACACGAGACAGCTGCGGAAACGACAAAAAACGCCAAGTTAAGTTATTTAAATAAAGACTAGAGCGAAGTATTGTAATTGCTGCAGCTTAGTTTGGTTAGATTTACGTAACGATTGGTTTAGTAAATAGACATGTAGAACTCTTGCGCACAATAAATGATGCAACCAAGCACTATAGGCCTATACAGTGTTAAAACGATAAATGATTTTTAATCAACCTCGTCACATTCGTCAATTTAATACCCACTACACCACCGCGATAGAATAAATATTTTTCCTATGTTCCAAGTGACTGATTTTATGTATACCTCTGCAGATGCGGAAACTGAGGTCAGTCCAGGTTCCATCAGCATCGCAGGATATCGTCATGGCAACGACATCTCTGGCGAACCAGTAGCCATGGAGACACGTGATCGTGACGTTTGTTCCGTAAGTCATTGGACCGGAACTAACCATCTGAGAGTTCATCACCACCGGAACTGGACCGCATTCGATGGCTATATTTATCCAATCATATCAATCATCAATCCTCCTTGAAATTTATTTAACCCTTTCTATTTATGGTTAATTTCCCTTTGCTCGGTTTAACAATGCTCATTTGCGAAAGTCATAATATTGAAAATATTTGTAGAGACTTAGACTATACGACATAAATGATCTAGAAGAATTAATGGGTTTACAAGCATTAAGTTTTCATGTTGAAGTATACGACAACGAAACCGTCGTCTATAAGTTAATTGGCAATATTCTAAGACAACAATTTAGAGTTGGTTAATAACATAAGATTATTACATTTTAATTTGAAAGTGCCTGCGTTAATTTCAAGGAAAGATGCAGAAAGGAATCAGGATATTGGTAAGTGCACGTGCACCGAAGACAAGAAATTCTATAATTCTATACTTTGCAGATATATGATTACCTGAGCAGACTGCATCAGTCGACCACTGTCCAGTTTCCATACAAATGATGACCATCGAAGTTAGCCATCCTTGAATGACGTATCCATCAAAACAGCTGACCAGCAGTTGCTTTCCATAGACATTTGCAGATGAATTTGTCCATCCATGAATTAACTCCGGTGGAAGACAGATGATTTCTAAAACGTGTTCTATAAACTGCTGCAATTTTCAATATGGGCTGCTGATAATGATGCTGTTGAATTTCGATGATGATGGCAAGGATTATGGCGATGGTGATGTGTGGTTGTGTCTGCATGTATGTTTTAATTGCACCCTTGGATAACTTTCATAAACACTCTGTCATTGAATTTCGAAGTTCTCACACGGTCGGGTTTCGAACCTTCAACTCACTTGAAAAACTCTAGTTTCGCGCAAGTCACACATGAGACACATACTCTTTTTGCTTCTTATTGCATTAAAATAAATACACAGTTTAGTCTACCGAGAAATTTGAAGCTTACAATTAAAGTCTTACACTGTAAGAAATGGTTGGATGAAGTACAGGAAAAGTCTGGCATGAGACTGGAGGAACTAAGAGAGGCGACTAGGGAGAGGATCAACTGGAGAAGATGCACCAGGGCTTTCGCCAGAGCTCCAGTAGCTGACGGCACCAGGTGACCAGGTGACACTGTATTTTATGACTGCCTTTCAGCACAAAACTCATAAGAGAAATTGCTGGTTAAAGCTCATTGTTTTTGCCAAATCATCGCCTTTTAGAGATGTTAACAGCCCCCACACTGTTGCGCTTCTGTTTACATTCGTATTTTTGACATCACATTGGTTGATGTTCATTACAAGCACAGATGCTGATGATGACAATAGTGACATGTTGTCGACAATGACTGCAGCTAAGACTACAGCAATGATAACAAGGAAGGCGATGAAATTATTGATTGCTACGATGATTGTGCGATGATTTTATAAGATTATATTGATGATCAGGCCTAAGTGCAGCATTAGACGAACTCAGTACCTGTGCAGTTAGTGAGCAGTTCGGTCCATCTAGTTCCATCGCAGTAAATGGTGGATGGGTGTGAGTTTGAGAGTCGATATCCAGCATCACACGTATAGCCAACGATGCTGCCAGCCTCTGCGGAAGATGAAATTGCGGTGCCATGGTCCAAGGTAGGAACCGGATCACATCTCCCGTCTGTATTGGGGAATCGATCAGTCACTCAGTCAAATCAATCAGTCAATCAGTCAATCAATCAGTCAATCAGTCGATCAATCAGTCAATCAATCAATCAAAATTTGTGGGTTTGTCATATGACATAGTCATCAACATTTCCGACCGAACCAATCTGCATATCCTCCAGACATAATAATAGACCTATTGTTAGATTCTGCTATATGTAGTAAGCTGTACTATATATATTTGATAGCAGCTCTAACCCGTGTAAAGGTCATGAGACCTATTTACTCCACATCATGTGAGATGGAGGAGTGGCTGTCTAAGGAACTTGATAAAAGGCGTAGTTCTGTTTGAAAACGTCGGAATTGGGCTGTAGAAATTGTGGAGGCGAATTCGTGATCCCGTTGATCATTTTTGGTGTTGAAGACGAATTCTCCTCTTGAAGACGTTTGCAGATTCGAACCATGTCTGGTCCTGTCAGTCGTGTTCGGTGACGTGTTTTCTTCTGCCGTGCGGCGTTCGTGTATTACGGTAACGACAGGGTCACGTATATTAATCTTCTCTCCAATTCTTGTATTTTATCGTGTATGTTTTTGTTTCATTATATCTTTTACATTTTACGAAACTGTCTTTTTGACTTATTTAGCGAGAATCCATTTTCCCCTTAGAGTATTTAGAAGTTCGAACCATAGAGTCACGGGACTTCTAACAAATGGGGGCTCCCGTCCGGTCTGTATTTTAGTTGGGTCAAGGTTTTGTGCACTGAGAGGAGTGATTAACTCGTTGGAGTGCGTATTTAGAGTTTGATATCGAGTTTTTGTGATTGGGTGCGCTGAGAAAGTCATTGGACTGGTCACGCGTGTATGTAAGTGCATGGTGGATAGTTTTATATTTTTGAGGAATTTTATGGTTTGACGTTGTCCAGAGGCAATTGGACGCCAGCGTAGGAATTTGTGTGTCAATTTCGCGTGCGGTGTGCAAAATTCTGAAAGTATTGTAAAATGGCTTCACCAGGAACTTCGATAGTGTCGGTGCCGTTAACGTCGGACGATATTGTGGAAATGTCGGTAGACGATTTGAGAGTTGAAATGGATAAATTGGGTTTCGAATCTAAGGCGTTGTCGAAAATTCAAATGCAAAAGGTTCTATTGAAAACTGTATCTCCGTCCGTCTCTAAAGAAGAACAATTGAAAATCAAATCAAAATCTGTAGAGTTAAAAGCATTGAAGGAGTTGGAGGACAGGAAGGAACAGAGAGAGTATGAACTTAAAAAGATGGAGATGGAACGAGAAGTGGAACAAAGGAGGTTAGACGTGGAAGTGAAGAAGTTTGAAATAGAGGCGGAACAGAAGAAGGTGGCTATGGAATTGGAACAGAAGAAGATGGCTATGGAATTGGAAGCGGAACAGAAGAAGGTGGCTATGGAATTGGAAGCGGAACAGAAGAAGGTGGCTATGGAATTGGAAGCGGAAATGAAACGAAGAGAGTATGATGAAAGAGAGAAGGATAGAGAAAGAGAGAAGGATAGAGAAAGAAGAGATGTGGAGGAGAAGAAAATGCGTTGGGATATGGAGGAAAGAGAGGCTCAGAGAAGGCATGAGTTAAATCTTAAAGATTTACATGTAAGTGATACAAACGTCGAAGAAACAGTAAAAACCTCGAAATTTCATTTTCCAACAGCTTTGAAATTAATACCAATGTTTGATGAAAAGAATATTGAGAATTTTTTGATTTCGTTTGAAAAGTCAGCGGAGATACATAATTTTCCAAAAGAGAAATGGGCAAGTTTATTGTCTACTAAATTGCAAGGAAAAGCTAGTCAGGTTTTTGCAGATTTGTCAATTGAGGATTGTCAAGATTATGAGGTTTTGAAGAAAGCTGTTTTACTCGCTTATTCGAAAGTCCCTGAACACTACCGACAGAGGTTTCGTGCTTTGGTAAAAGGTGACCTTGAAACCTATTACAATTTTGCTTTTCGGCTGGGAATTCCATTCAATAGTTGGTTAAAAGGCGAGGAGGCGTTGGAAGATTTACCGCGATTATTAGAGGTGATCAAAATTGAACAATTCACTAAAAGTCTTCCGTCCGAGTTACATCGTTGGGTTATAGACCGTCGACCACGAAGTCTCATGGAATGTGCTAAATTGGCGGATGAATTCACCGTGTTGTATAAAACGCAACGTGTGCAGACTTACGGAAGTCCGCGTTTGGAGCGCCGTGAAAATTCGTTCGGTGGGCAAATTTTTGAAACACGAAATTTTCAAAATTCAAAGTTTAATGGTTCAATTGGAGATGGGAAGAAGTCGTCTAAACGTGGGAGTGGTTCGAATAGTTTTTCGCCGTCGTTGAATTGTGCTTATTGTCATGGTACTCATCACATGTCGAATTGTTTCAAGTTAAGGAACAAATGGGGTCGAAATCAGTCACAGGGTCAGATGTCTTATGGTCAGTCACAGTCCTATGGTCATAATGGTGCGCATTCTTATGGACACTCCTATCATCCAGGCAATGAACCTGCTAGTATTCAGTTGGTGGATAATGGTTGTGAATGTGTGCGTACGAAGGTTACTGATGGGGTACATGAATGTTCTAATGTATTGGATGATGTTCATGATCAGTATGGAGCATTTTGTCAAGTAGGATTTGTTTGTGGTCCAAATCACTTGAAGCGTGCAGTGTCTTTATTGCGAGATACGGCTTGTTTGCAGTCTGTAATTTCGAAGGAAGTTTTGAATGCTAATGAGTTTGTTGATACGGGTGAGACACGTTTGATTCAGGGTATATCTGGGCCGGCTTTTCGTGTACCGTTGGTTGAGGTGTGTATTGAGAGTGATCTTGTGAATGGCGTGTGTTTGTTTGGATTGTTAGATAGCATCCCTTCCCATGTTGGAGTTTTATTAGGTAACGATCTTTGTGTCTGTGTGCCTAAAGCTGTTAATGTTATGACGCGCGCTCAAGCGAGGCGAAGCGTGAATGAGGTTCAGTCGAGCGTGGCGGATGATAGTTTTGGTGTGGATCTGCCGCCGCCAATTAGTGTACGTGATGAGGTGTGTGTGGAGCTGAATTCTGTTGACGATAACATTGTGGACGATATACAAGACAATACAGATACAAATATACAAGACCATACCGTCTATTCAGAATAACAGGGACGTATCGTAAATTTCGAAAGTGTTGGGAATTTGCATTTTTATGTTTAGACAGAAATATCAATTCACAGTAATAACTGCTTTTCAATTTTTTTTACGATAAGATGCTAACATTGAACTTAAACAAACACCAATAGTCGTTATTGTCTTAGACATCATTTTTTATTTTAAAAAAATATTTTTATAAGATACGTCTTTGTTATACTCATTATTATACTCATGACAACTAGCAGATCACGGAAAAACAAGGACGTATTTCAGGTATTTATGTCACAAACGACCTGGAAGAAACATTACACAGCGTATCTACCACCATACTCTCTTAATTTAAGGTATGCATTAACATTTTCAATTAAATTATTCGATTTAATATTTATACTTGCAATTAAATGTCAATTTAAATGTTTTTAACGCTTCATATAGCCTAACTAATACACTGAAAAACCAGGACACTACAATTTAATTCATAAAATGCACTAAACCTAGCACTAAACTCTATATCACAATATTTTCATCATCTAAACCAACCCTATCACTAAACCTAACCTTCAATGATACACATTACACTTAGGCCTACTGGAATAAGACAGGTTCTTGTTCGGGATTGGTTGGGGATAGGTTTGTGTCCGTCCAATTGTGCCTTTGCACCTTATCAGACACCCTACCATAAATACCACACGGATATTAATACTGACAAAATTAAATCGCATTTTTGAAGGCCGAACTTCATTCGGCCAACCACATATATTTTCTACATGAAATTTTAATGCTAAGTTTGCTATTAGACTTGGCAAAATTAGCATTGGACTAAGGGTAACAGAAGTTAGCAGGCATCATTCATTAAATAATGTCTTGTAATATCGCTCGCTTTGTAACAATAACAAAAAATCCGTCTTACCATTATTCGAATCATCCTTATCAACACTGCCCCATATTTCATCCAAAATAGCTGTTACATTCCTTATTTTTCGTCTGGGACGATCCATTATTTACCACGCAAAATAACAATTTCGAGAAAATAATTAATGTTGACACGCGTATCGCAGTCAGTCGCGCGACGTTGTGATACGGCCTTGTTATCCGCAGAATTGAGATACGTCCTTGTTATTCCAAGCATGTGAGCATAATGGGAGATACGTCCTTGTAACTCATGCTGTAATTTTACACACATGACTTGGAGATACGTCCTTGTTATACGAAATGGTAGGTATAATTTAGTAGAACGTTGTAAGGCAATAAAACCTTTTTCGTAGGTTTACATGAGATACGTCCTTGTTATTCTGAATAGACGATACATTGTATACAAAGGGTGCAAGGTTGAACAAGGTTTCTTTAATTAGTCTACCTGTCATTGGTGTTCCTTGGAGTCGTGTGGCGATTGACATTGTTGGTCCACTGAGCAAATGTAAGGTTTCGGGTAATAGATTTATCTTGACAATGATGGATTTGGCTACACATTACCCTTTAGCTTATCCGTTAAGAAACCATACAGCTATGGATGTGGGAAGGTGTTTGTTGCATGCGTTTGGTATGTTTGGGTTTCCTGACGAAATTCTTTCTGATTGTGGTTCCGAGTTCAATTCAGACTTAGAACAAGTTTTATTTCACGAGTTGCAGATAAACCACATACATTGTTCTCCACTCAGGCCTCAGACAAATGGAAATTTAGAAAAATTTCATGGTTGTTTGAAAAATATGATCAAAGCAGCACTTGATGATAGTGATGAGGATTGGGATGACATACTTCCTTTGGTTTTGTTTGCTTATAGAGAAGTACCCGTTCAGGGTTTAGGATTTTCTCCTTTCGATTTGATGTTTGGCAGAAATGTTAAAGGTCCTTTGCAATTAATTAAGAATTCTTGGTTGAAGGATGATATTGTGTATGGTCTAAAGAAGACTAATCTCATTGATTTTGTGTTGGACTTGCGCACTAGGATCCATGATTCGGTGAAACTAGCAAATGAAAATGAGCGTATTGCTAAGATGAATTCGAAAGTTTTGTATGATAAAGATGCAAAGATTGTTGAATTTCAGGAGGGTGATCATGTCTTACTGTTGTTACCTTTGGTTGGGAAACCTTTGCTGGCGAAGTTTTGTGGTCCGTATGTGGTAGTTAAGAGATTGGGTCCAGTCGATTATTTGGTAAACACTCCTGATAGACGCAAGTCTCAAAGAGTAGTGCATGTAAATTTGATGAGGAAATTTAACAATAGGATGTTGTCTGATGATGTTGTGTCTCAGGTCAGAGACGTTTTACATGTGAAAGTGATTGAGGATAAGATGAAAGGTTCAGTGTTACAGCATGTTAAATTGGAGCATTTGGATTCCCATCAGGCTCATGATTTAATTCAGTTGTTGTCTGATTTTGAGTCAAATTTCAGTGAGACGCCTGGTGTGACAACGTTGGTGAAACACAAGATCGAGTTGGTTGCCGGAGTGAGGCCTATTCAACAGCGTCCGTATCGTCTGCATCCGGAAAAAACACAGGTGGTACAAGAAGAGATTCAGTCTTTATTACAAGCTGGAGTAATTCGGGAAAGTGATAGTCCGTGGGCTGCACCTATCTTAATGGTCCCTAAGCCTGGTGGTACTTATCGATTGGTCACGGATTTCAGGAAATTAAATGAGGTCACGGTGCCAAATCCTTTTCCGATGCCACGCATTGAGACTTTGATTGATAGAGTGGGAGGTGCACGTGTCATGACGAAATTAGATATGACAAAAGGTTATTATCAGATAGCCATGGAGGAGGATTCAATTCCTTTGACGGGTTTTGTGACGCCTAGTGGTCATTATGAGTATTTAGTATTTACGTCTACCTTTTGGGCTCCGGAATAGTCCGGCTTCATTCAGTGCCTTAGTTAAGAAGGTTTTTGCTCGTTTGGAAGAATTCTGTGACGCATATTTAGATGACGTCATTATTTTCAGTGGTAGTTGGGATGCACACATGGTACACTTGCGCAGGGTGTTGGAGCGTGTTCGCGATGCTAATTTGACTTTGAACGTCATGAAGTGTGAATTTGCGAATGCTGAGGTTGATTTTTTGGGGCATCATCTGAGCTTAAATTGCGTTAGGCCTAGAACGCAGAAGGTTGAGGTTTTGCTTAATTTTCCTGTTCCGAAGCATAAGAAACAGGTGCAATCTTTGTTAGGTCTTGCAGGATATTTTCGAAAATTTCTGCCTCATTTTGCTGATGTAACTTTACCTTTAACACAGTTGTTGAAAAAGAATGTAAAGTTTGTGTGGACCGTTGATTGTCAGAAAGCGTTTGTGGATCTGAAGTCTAGGTTGGCTTCTAGGCCTATCTTGCGTTCACCTGATTACTCTAAGCAATTTTGTTTGGGAGTCGATGCTTCTCACTTGTGTGTGGGTAGTTGTTTGTTTCAGGTTGTGGATGGTTTGGAACATCCGATCGCGTATTTGAGTCGGAAGTTGCGTCCGTACGAGATTGGCTACTCGACTGTGGAGAAAGAGGCGTTGTCTCTTGGGGTTGCTGTCAAGGCGTTCAGCGTGTACTTTGGTTCGTCTACGGTGATTGTGTACACCGATCACAGCCCTCTGCAGTTTATAAATTCAATGCGGAATTCAAATCACAAGTTGTTGCGTTGGAGTCTTGAACTTCAGCTGTACTCTCTTGATATCCGACACAGGCCTGGGAAGGACAATGTTCTTCCAGATTTGTTGAGTCGCCCTGCTTTCGATTGAGTTGTTGATGCGAAGACGTTTTGGCGTTTGTGAGTTTGTGCGTCGTGAATTCGTGGCTACGGTCGTTCTTTTAGTTTCGAGTAGTTTTTCGTTTTTGAGGTTTGGTAGCATTGTTTCTGTGATTGTTGATACCTTGTGACTTTGTTGACACTTGTGAAATTTATGGTTGGAGTTTCTTGTTCAGTTTCTATGGTAGTTTGAACATTTGGATATTGCGTTTGGGGCTTTGTGGACTCATTGCCTACATTAATAGATTATTAGATGCCTTTTGATATAGAGGAGTTCTGTTGTCGCATTGGATCGTTGTACAGTTGTGTCATGTTGTATTTCCGCGTAAGAGGCTTTTGTTAGAGCATATTGAGATGTTTTAGAAGAGCTGGTGTATAGGTTAGTTGCTTTAGGACTGCGGTATCGTATCCTAAACGTTTGATTTCTGGATACCTGATTTGTAAAAGGCATTGATAGTTAACTAGTTAAGCTAGTAGGCTTATTTTTTGTGTGTGTGTACACTCGTGTCTAGGGGTTTGTTAGATTCTGCTATATGTAGTAAGCTGTACTATATATATTTGATAGCAGCTCTAACCCGTGTAAAGGTCATGAGACCTATTTACTCCACATCATGTGAGATGGAGGAGTGGCTGTCTAAGGAACTTGATAAAAGGCGTAGTTCTGTTTGAAAACGTCGGAATTGGGCTGTAGAAATTGTGGAGGCGAATTCGTGATCCCGTTGATCATTTTTGGTGTTGAAGACGAATTCTCCTCTTGAAGACGTTTGCAGATTCGAACCATGTCTGGTCCTGTCAGTCGTGTTCGGTGACGTGTTTTCTTCTGCCGTGCGGCGTTCGTGTATTACGGTAACGACAGGGTCACGTATATTAATCTTCTCTCCAATTCTTGTATTTTATCGTGTACCCGGTATGTTTTTGTTTCATTATATCTTTTACATTTTACGAAACTGTCTTTTTGACTTATTTAGCGAGAATCCATTTTCCCCTTAGAGTATTTAGAAGTTCGAACCATAGAGTCACGGGACTTCTAACACTATACATGATCTTTGTGGCGCCCATGGTGCTGGGATCGGAGTTTTGGGACCGGATGTACCACGTGACTAACACATGCGCCGACTACCACAATATGAGCTGGGTGAGGCGAATTGATGATTCGTCGATACGAGTTGGAAGCAATAATTATAATGGTCCACTTGGATCGCTGCGTTACTGATTAGATCTATTATTTTCCGTGAATTCAGTATGAGTGCTACACTTCTTTCTTGGTAGGCCTACGTGCATAATGGGTGACCTATCATTTCAGCATTTTAATTTCATTCACATCTATCAGCTACCAAATTTCATTTCAAATATTAAAATAAGTGATTCTTTTGATCGCGTAATTTCATCCCTCTTTGGCTAGATCAGCTTGCAGCATATAATAACTGTCGAGTTAATCTCGTATATATTTTGATATCTCGATTGGACGACATAGTCTCGTTATACTGCATAATTATTACTTCATGACTTGATGCATATTCATAGAGTTCAGCGCTCGTGGATATGCTGGTGCCCTGCGCTTGGCTTTCAAGTGGTGCTTCAGAAATTTTGAGATTTTACAATTGGTCGTACGACAAGAAATGACGCTTAGGCCCATAATTTGGCAAAATTGCTTCAAATTAAAAACTTAAATGACATTAGTAAATTACCGTGTTTAGATCTGGGTTTTGTTCTAAAAGTCATGCAAAGGTTTCACTAAAAGAGTAATTGAACGAGACAAACTGGATCAGAATCAAATCAATCCATTGAATCTTACAATCGCATGCAGACGACGTCTCCGTTGCATTCCAGGTTCCAGTTTTGCCGCAGGAAATCGTCCACTGTTTCTTTCCATCGGGGAATTTCATTCCATCGAAGCAGACGCAGGATATGTTGGCTTCGAATGGAAATCGATCGATGGCCAATCGAGATTTCAGTGCAGACGAACAAGTGGCGTTCGAGATCAAGGGCGGATCCAGACAGAAGACAGATTCTGTGCATTGATCAGATAAAGTTGATGATGCGAGTAAAAGATTCATCTCTCACGTTCTGGTTTGGTGATCGGCTCTATATACTAAGCTTACCTCTGAATAATTTGCCTGCTATCTACCAATTGCCTATAGGACCTATTTTTTTAGTCGTGGCTAGGCTGGGAGGCTGGGAGCGCCTCTGAGCAGGCTTCACGTCTTAGAGTTAACGTTCCACCACATTTCAGAGTTGACGGTTCGCCACATCTTATAAATATAGTATCAGACTTAGAATGAATTAAATTGAATGGGTGTCCTTGAGTTGCATTGCATTGCATACATTGTTGCATGGTATCGTATTGCATAACTCTTAGGAGAGACATTTAATTCGTGTTTGCAAGTCTGAATACCTCGACAGTGTCCGATACTGTAATTCCAGCTGTTGTCATGGTTACATTCAATGACCTTCACGCGACCTCCATCAGGAAACCTGTGTCCTGGCCAACATGTGAACGTTGCTGACCTCAGCGAATGGTTCATCACCATGGTAGCATTCAGTACGACAGGAGCTGCTTTGCAATGCACCTCTGCAATGGGAATAGACGGTTATAATTTATTGGAATTGCGTCAAATTTTAATTTTCAATAAAATCGAACAGGATTTATAATAAATGGATTAAGCAAACAATTTATAGTGAATAGAAGAAAATCAAACAATTAGGCCTAATTCACATAATGTGATTAGTAATTGCGAGCTGGTTTAAATATGATGGAGACAATGGCTATCCCTACAGAAGAGAGAGATCCCGTTGTAAGTGGACCCCCCACCCCAAGAAAAAGTGAGTTAAAATTAACAGATGATGGGAGGTTGGGATACATGCAGAGTTTGCAGACGCAGTGAAGGATCGTTAGAGACGGAGCACGGCAGGGATATTACGGAAGTGCAAGTCTTATTTGAGATTGATTAAGAAAAATGGTCATATTAGCAGCGAGAAGTTAATTATTATTGTGGGGCGATTGGTGTTAAAATTAATTACTGAACTCAAGACATAAGAGCAGGTTTCTTGAAAGGGCGATAATATAAATTCTCGAAATGAATGAATTTAAGTCACTATTTCAGATTCGATAAAATATTTGAATAAAGAGAAGAAAACTTTATTCGGTGATGATAATTATTGTTTCTATCATATTTTATGTGCACTTCTTGCCATATCGCCCCTTCAAGCTCTCTACTCAGAGGCGCTATGATGAGTTTACGAATCTTCGATACGTATTTCTGTCTGGAAAATAGTTTAAAGCAGAGTATAGTCTAGACTCTAGAGAATAATTATTATCGATGCGACTTTCTGTACAGAATGCTCTTCTGCCATCATTGCAGGTTCCATTGAATTTCCAGGACATAGGCCTAAGCTTACTGCGTTGTTGTTGTTGATAGCCGCGTATAATACCTTCACATATAATTGCAGACCTCTCTCTGATAAATTACTTCAGTATGCAGACTTGGCAGATGAAATAAATTTTCGCTCAAAGGGTATTGTTATTGGAATCTGATCTTGTCAGCTGCCAGCGCCATTGTCTTCTATTATAAATTATGATTAGGCCTAGGCCTATAGCCTATTGTTTCTTGTTTGCGTGATTCTTTTAGCTTTTCATTGTTCATCGTCTGTCACTATCATCATCATCACATCGCAATAGGCAGACTTGTGCGTGCACAATCATTCGTCATTTGTTTGCTGTTTATCTAAGCATCCGTTTATTTATTTATTCAATACTTTGCCATTATGAGGTTGATTAATTATTTTTGTTTCTTGCCCACCTACTCTAGATCCATCATTTCTCTTTGCCATCTCACCTGAGCAGTTGAACGTCTTCGTATCCAGCAGCAGACGACGGCCATTGTCATTCTTGTCTGTCATGCATTGACTAGAATTTTTCATACAGAATTTGACTTTGTCTCTGATTTTGTCAGCAGCACTGTGGCGGTATTTCCTGCAGGTATGCGCGTTCATCGGACCTTCATGGGATCGCCTCCGACCAACGGAACATGGCAAGGCTGCAATTAGGCGCGAACAAGACATGAATAATAACATGGCACAACATACCATAAAGCAACATATAATAGCACAACATAACATAACACCATACCATGGCACAACGTTCCATAACACCCTACCATAGTACCGTACAATAATACCATACCATAACTCCATAACCATAACACCATACCATAACACCATACCATATCATCATACCCTAACACAATGGCATAGGCCTAGAGCAAAGGATCCATGGTTTAACGACAGCTTATGACAACAAAGTTCGTTGTTGTATACACTTATTACACTACTCAACATTTGTTTTTGGCATAACACAGCACATACATGTAGGCTAAATAGTATAATATCACAACATAAAGTGGTTGTGCGAAAGTTTGGAATCACTTGCGGATTTTGCACTTATTTGATTGAACATTGGCCTTGTATAGGCCTAAAGGTACACTGTTTGCTGATAAACGCGTGCACGTGAGATAAATATTTTCTCAATGCTTGGGAACCATAATTTTTGACTATTTTCTTTAAGGAGACATGATTCAGAACTTCCAAGGCAGAACTCAGCGTAATGCCACGATCCTGTCATTATGAAAGCATTAGGCTACACGAATAATTACCCTGTATGCGTACGTCGATTGGGTGCATGGGCTACGATGAGTAGTTAACTGGACAACAGTGATTTTGCTTCCTGGACACTTTCATGTGTTTCTTATGCAGTTTCTGCTGCTGATCACGAAAATCACCTTGAAATTGTCCCATCACGTAAGGTTTTTGAGAAATCGTCAAATTTTCGTTACGTTTTGGAATCGTAAAAAAACAGTGGTTTTAGGCATTAGGCATCCATAAAAGTGGTATAACTTTTGTTCTGTTTGAAATATTTTGATGAAATTTGGCCATCTGGTGTAAATATCAATTGTCTTTAAGCTTGTAAAATTTCATGTCGAAATTCTTACTTTTGGCCAAGATATTGGCCAAAAACCCAAGGGTCCCCCCTTTTTTTGCTCATCCCGTACATTGTACATGTGCAACTAAACAAGAAATAACTGTAAAACATTAATTTCATGTTTCCAACTTTTCTAAGTGATACAGTCATCATCAGCATCAATATTATGAGGAAGAACTGTTATAAAGATTTGTTTTCCAATGAAACTAAATTATAGTATATTGTAAATGTGTACAATATAATGTGAGCGTGTAAGTTAAAATGTTGCATGCTGTTTTTTCAAAAACCTTACGTGATACAACAATTCTGAGCACACCATCGTGTTCAGCACGTCACATTCTATAGAAAATAGTGAAAGATTTTCCGGAAATAAAAAAATTAAGTTATAGTATATATTGTAAATTATATGCAATAAATGAGCATTTAAGTTAAAATCTTGCATGCTGTTTTCTCAAAAACCTTACGTGATACAATAATTCTGAGCATACCATCGTGTTCAGCACGTCAAATTCTATAGAAAACAGTGAAAGATTTTCCGGAAATTAAAAAAAATTAAGTTATAGCATATTGTAAATTATATGCAATAAAGTGAATAAACGAGCATTTAAGTTAGAATCTTGCATACTGGTTTTCTCAAAAACCTTACGTGATACAACAATTCTGAGCATACCATCGTGTTCAGCACGTCAAATTCTATATAAAACCATCAAAGATCTTTTGGAAATAAAAAAAATTAAGTTATAGCATATTGTAAATTATATGCAATAAAGTGAATAAACGAGCATTTAAGTTAGAATCTTGCATACTGTTTTTCTCAAAAACCTTACGTGATACAACAATTCTGAGCATACCATCGTGTTCAGCACGTCAATTTCTATAAAAAACCATCAAAGATCTTTTGGAAATAAAAAAAATTATAGCATATTGTAAATTATATGCAATAAACGAGCATTTAAGTTAGAATCTTGCATACTGCTTTTCTCAAACACCTTACGTGATACAACAATTCTGAGCATACCATCGTGTTCAGCACGTCAAATTCTATAGAAAACCATCAAAGATCTTTTGGAACTAAAAAAAATTAAATTATAGTATATAGTAAATTATGCAATATATGAGCATTTAAGTTAAAATCTTGCATACTGTTTTTCTCAAAAACCTTACGTGATACAACAATTCTGAGCACACCATCGTGTTCAGCACGTCAAATTCTATAGAAAACCGTCAAAGATTTTTCGGAAGCAAAAAAAAAGTTAAAATTTGTTGTCCAGTGATTGATTATAAAATTATTAAGGGACCAGAAAGCCCAGCAGTGTCGCCGACGATGAAGAAAATGAAAGAATGATGATAGCAGCAACGTTCTGACATTCTATCCGAATACACAGAGCGCAATCGACTGACACTTCAGCTGATCCGCTATTGATGATCTTAAGCACAATCGAATCTAGTGTTCAGGACATATAGGACTCACTATAGACTATCATGGTTGACTGACTATACTAGGCCTACTTGTTGCTGTTCAGCGACGCTATTTTATATCAAAGACGACGGATGTCCCCTCCTCCTTTATCAAGGCTTGGGACTGGCACTGTCAAAGTACAGGTAGTGACGTAGTTTACTGTACCTTGGCAGCCTTTTATATCGGTCCACTGTCCATTGACGCAGACCGACGTTCTCGCAGTTCCTCCCTCGCTGAACACGTGACCTGGAAGACACGTGAACACCGCAGCTCTTCCGTACCGATTGGAAAACATCTGGAGAGATGTATTGGGTGGGAGGAGGTGGAGAAACCCCGTAGGATCCGAACAAAAGCGAAAATCGGAGGATTCTAAATCTGAAATGGAAATCGCCGAATTGTAATGGCAGAAGAACATTCTGTATACTGCAGATAGTCGCATGCATTGATATTGAAATGAGGCATTGTGCGCTGCAGGTCGGACATATCCTGTCCTCATATACAGAGAGGAAAGGGAATCCTTTCTTGGCTTTAATTTAAGATCATTGTCCCTTCTGCTTCTCCTTTTTACAAAAATGTATAAATAAGCTTATTCAAAATATTGTTCATTCATCAAGTGCATTTCTAAGAACTGCTCCTCTCGTCCAAATGCATGAAATGATTTTTTCGTTTCACGCATTATAATAATTATAATGCGTGATATTATGGTAGGAAATGCTATTGTGATACCTTGTACTTTCCGGGTTGTCCGTGTCTTCGCACTAGTCAGGGCTTTGTCATGCGCAGTGAAGCCTTTCAGACCAGTAATAGATGATGTTGCATGATTTAAAGTAGGCCTAGAAGTAGGATATGTTGATGAGACACCGTGCGTTGAGATTGAGGGACTGTTATGGAGATTTGCGAACATTGTACCAGTCTCAGCTGTTGTCAAAGTTGTTGCAATAACCCTTGAGGAGGACAAACTTTTCTTGTTGTCAGTGCTTTGAACATTGATAGACACTTCAGTTGTCGTTGTGGTGTAGCTTGGATTTGTATTCGTAGTTTCAGCTATGGAGTTGGACAATGAGAAGATGGAGGACGACAAAGAGCTGGATGTCGAGGAGAAAGATGAAGTCTCGAAGATCCCAGAAGACTTGGTTGGAGTCGCTGACATTGCAATGGTAGTTAGATGATACGATCTCGTTGTGGTGTCGATTATATTTTCTGACGTCGTCGTGGTTTCTTCAAAAATAAACTAGATTAATTGAAGCAGAAAGAGATAACACCTCCGATGAAATAATTTAGCAAATTGTTTTTACATGGGATCGCCAGTTTCATCATAATTATGTATAGATAATGATGCAATGGTTACAATTGGTAACCAATGGTTACCAATGGTAACCATTGGTTACCGTCTACACTGCAGTGTAGACGGTAACCAAATATCAGTTCTATGTTCGTAAAATAGTCGACAATGACAACGTTTTTAGTATGTATACCCAGTAGCCTGTAATTCTTCATTGACAATCCTCATTGTTACCATCCGTTGGTCGTCTAAAATTTGTCTCTATTGTTTATCGCCTGTAAATCACAGACGTCTTTAGAATAGATAGAATGAGTATGGAAATAGGCCTAATAGCGCTTTGCAGGTCGGGTTCACGTCTGTTAGTCTGTATGTCCAGGTTTGAATCCACCTTGCGGCGCAATAATAATAATCATTGTTATTGATAATTTACACAGCTATTGGCCCCTACATATTTACCTGTCTGCAATGCATAGACTTCAACTTCCGCTAGTATCAGATATCCTTTCGTGTTTTGAATTTGTAAGAAAAGATATCTTCCCGATAGTGTGTTGGCTTCGCAGTAGATGGAAGTGGTTTCCTGCAAAGGCAAGTCCTCTTGCCGGTATGTGCATATGGAATAGCTGTTCGGCAGCTGTGGAATTGGATCGCTGCACGGAGTGGCATTTGATACTCCAACAAGGAGGTCGTGCACATAGATCGGATCTACAAATGAAGCCAAATGGACGGATCATGCATGATGTGATGTCGGGAAGTGTTGATGCGATAACATTTCAGACTTTACTTCATTTTGCAAATGGCGAATTCTTGGTGTCTTACTGTTCTCCAACCTTTTTTCAACTTTTTGTTGTGTGTTTACGGCGTCAATATTTCCCCGGTTTTGTTGACTCCACTAGGAAGATATGACAAGTGTCGACGCTTTCACCGTTTCACGTATCCAACTATAGTCGACGAACGTAATCACTGCATGTAAGCTAGGTGCACCGAATGACAGCTAGATCATGATCAAGATCAAACTTGATTTGATTTGATTTGATTTGATGTGAACGAGAGGTAAACAACCCATAGGACGCTATTGCAATTTCTAATTTATAGGGCTCTATCTTCGTAATCTTAATCTCCAAACTTCTAGCGCGCTGCTCGAAAGGTGAAAGCCATGTATACGGAGCACCAGCTGATTCACATATCCAACAGCTTATTATTCTTGTAGGTCGATCAGCGAAAACTGTGTTCATAGAGAAAACTGCTCTCATCAACAACAACGGTTCATGAGCAATCGATTAACAGCTGATGACATTTATCATTTAGCGTAAGATGCATTAGTTTTACCGCTTAAAACCTGTCTTGGGCTCTATATATTAGCACAGCATTTGTCATCGCTCTTTGTTGAATTTTATCGCTAAGGCCGCAGATCATTTTCAGACAGGTCTAGACTCCAGAGGTTGGACCAACATGACGCATGACAACCTTACCCTATTGTTCCCACTCTAGAAGTACATGTAGAACCAAAGCGATAAATCGCTTCAGCCAACGTCAACGCACTCAACCAACATCTTTGGCCAAGAAATCATCCATCTGTTTGCTAGATAGCAATCGAAATTACCTGAAAATGCTTGTTGACGCCATGAACACTTCCAATACAAATGTCAGCAGGCATTACGTTTGAACCTTTATAGACTGTTGTACAAGGTAATGACCTACGCATTCATCGAGAAACAGAAAGAGCGAGCGAGAAATAAATAGATAAAAGGAGGGAAAGCGAGAGAGAGCGAGACAGAGAGAAACGGAGTGACAGAGGGCGGAAAAGCAGAGGCGTAGCGACCGCCCTCCGTACCCTCCGACCGAAGGGGCCCCCGGCAAGGAAGGGGCCCCTAAAAGTGCCAAAAAAAGGAATGAAATGACTAAAAATAAATTTAAGAAGGTCATCAAATTTTTGAATGGCGAATTGATGAAATGTTTCAGAAATTTTCGCCAAAAAGGTCATCAACTTTTTCGGACGGCGAATATAAAAATTTTCCCGAGATTTTGGCCACAAAAAGTCATCAGCTTTTTCGGACAGCGAATTGATGAAATTTTCCCGACATTTTGGCCGGATGACTAAAAAAAAGGTCGTCAGAAATTTCGGACATTATGCTCGGAGGGGGCCACGTTCGTTGTTGCTACGGCCCTGCGGAAAAGGATAAGCCTACATGTACATACTTCACAATTAGGCCTCCTCAACTAACTAATTTCCTTGTCTTACTTTAATTTCCACACCTTGCCTTACATTCTACGCGGTGCCTTAATATGATCTCTTATAGGCCTACGATCATTTCGTTATGTTATTTTGAGCGGACGACGGCAAAATAATTATACATACGATTGCCGCTGGTCACATAGTCTGTGGTGATGTTGACCAGTTCAATCTGATAGTCCTGGCCGAGATCAACGGCCCACCAAGGATTATCAGTGTACTCTGTGATTGATCGGCTCGCTGAACATAGGCTGAGTTGAGTGTCCAGTAGGAGGAGGCCGTCAACGACTTTGTCCGAAGAGCATGGCACTGGTGGCACTTCCCTGGTGTCGGAGTATGTCGATATCTGACAAGTCGACTGATTATAGGCCAGGTTCCGACGTGTCGCTGAAAAGTAACCAGTCTAATATGCAAAGTTTGCGGCACTATATTATCTGTAGGCATATCCCCGAAGTTCTGAGGCTTTGTGATTGTGTATTCACTGACACACAGAAAAATGAGTTAAACTGAATTAAGGCAGATCAAAGCAAAGATAATGGATATAAGTAAAGAAAACTGAAACAAATTAGAGTGAGAAGTTCAGCGAAGTGAGGTAAAGTAAATAAAAGTACATGTACAGTTTGGCAGAGTGGAGTTTGGCAAGATAATGTAGGCTATAGCAAGGTAATGTAAAGTATACTAAACAACGATACAGCAAAGTGAAGCAATGTAAAGTATTCTATGGAAAACCGAGCAAAACAAGTAGAATCAGTAGATTAAAACAACGTAGCCTATACATAACATAACCAACCACTCAGCGGATCCACTTTGACAATGAAGAGCAACAAAACTACAAGCAGCGAATTTCCTGCGGCCATACTGACTGCGACTCTCGGAGATTCTGACTTAGCTAGCTTCGTGTTCGTGTAAAAACCAGTGCTGAATATAATAGATCTAACGGCTGCATATCACATTCGAATCATTCTCAGACTGCCTTTCGATGCTCACTCCCTCTGTCGGAAACAACAACCAGTTCTGCTTGGCTTCTCGTTAGAAGATAGGCTACCAGTGGAGAAACATAAAAGCGAAAACAGACAGAAGTTGTGCGTTAGGCCTATAATTAATATGACATTTCCTGCTCACGTTCGCCTCTATCGATCCAATACTCTGACAATGTCGAAGAATTATTCGTAAGCAACTGTTGCTGGCTGCTGGGCTTGGTCGGATGTAGGATTGTAGGATTACACGGCGGCGATCAGTCGAACAACTTCGCAGCAGCATCGATCAAAAGCGAAGACAAGGAGGTGCAGGCGCATAGACACTATTATACATAGGACGTAGAGCGTATGAACTTAGGCCTGCACTACGCCCCAGCAGATGCTTAAACCCGAGTAGACTATGAGAAACTATTCAACACATGAATAGGCCTAAGGATGGCAGGCTCTTGTGTGTGTCAGAGCATTCATGTAGCGCTTCTAGCATTAAGAGGATGGGCGCCTAGCAGAGGAGACATTATATTGTGGCAGATCCGTTGTACAAACTTAGCCTATTCCTCTTCATATGAATGGCGCTCTTAGTAGAAGTAGTTTTAAAGGTCAACTACTCTACGATATATGGCCAGCTGACATTGTTATTAATTTAATTCACGACAGAGTAGACCACAAAATTGTCATAAGGTGTTTAACTGTTGTTTTCTTTATTTAGCATTCAATATACAATCATTGTTGTTAATTTCGCCACAATTTTTTTTAATGTCTTGAAATTTTTAAATACTGATTTCTACGGCTTAGATATAGAGTTCGAAATGCTAGTGGTAGCGCGGAGCCTATGGGGTGCGGTGGTGTAGTGGTGGCGTCGTTGCCTTGGAGCCAGAAGATTCGAGGTTCAAATCCACCTCGCCGCGTAAGGACCTTGGGCAAGTACTTCACTCACAAATTCACAATTGCTCAGCGCTTCGGCGTGAAACTCCGATGCAGTGTCCGCGTTGTAGTCGGGAGCGCCTCTGATTAGCTAGAGCTTGAAGGGGCGCTGTAGCAAATGCGAGAAGTAAATAAATAAATATGCCGTGTCTAAGTACATGTACATGTATGTCTATGCCTTGCCTACACCTAACTTGCCACACTGACCCAGGGGCATGATAGCCAGCCTTAGAAAGAGGGGTGGTTATGAAAAAAGCTGAGCTACAATACAGATCAGCTATTTAAACAGATGTTCGCGCGTGTCCTCTGTGGGAAAGGGAGCAAAACATTCCGCATATTATACATTATTATTCAGTGACATGACCGAATCTTAGGACGCGACCAATAAACCGTGCCATTACGCACAAGACCCGACCCAGACACCCAGCCCGAGTCTTTGGAATACCAGTCACCAACATATAGGGCGCTGCAGTAGTCAAGGCGATAGACATGACTGCAAACTAGGAATGGAATAGACTTCCGCTCTCGCTTCGTAACTCAAATTCACCTCCTAATTCCTTCAAAAACGGTTCAAAACTCATTACTTCTCCTTGGCTTTCAAGCACAAGCACATGGATCTCTACAACAGCATCTTCTCCTATAGCTGCTGACTAGGTCCATATATCCACGACTCAGATTCACATTTCAGTGTGACCTTGCGCGCGCTGCAAATTTATTCAATAAAGATAATTTAAAATAGTAATATTAACAGTAACTGTAACAATCATAGCGTCGTCATCATGTCGTCATTTCTTTTAACTGTTGCCATGGAAATGGATTTAAGAGAGATACGAAACTACTCTTAGAAGTCAATGCTTCGTTTCTGGACTTACATTATTTTAAGTAATTTATTAAAAGCTTAAAATGCGCAAACTCGTTTTTAGACGAATGTTAGCGTGTGCACTGTGTCTAGCAACGTTGGCGGTGTTTGGATATTTATCAAGCCTCAACTCGAACCGCAT
Organism: Lumbricus rubellus; assembly: GCA_945859605.1. Lineage (NCBI taxonomy): Eukaryota > Metazoa > Annelida > Clitellata > Crassiclitellata > Lumbricidae > Lumbricus > Lumbricus rubellus. The sequence continues at coordinate 33,907,526 of OX243811.1, read as the reverse complement.
CGCTCACAATGAAAGGACGGGTAAACCCAGATATAGAGTCAGAGATGGTTGGTACACAGATTATTTTGTGCAGCCCTTTTGGCTGAAAAATGTTGGACTGCACGTTTTTTCTGTCTGAGGTGGCATACTGAGTCGCTCGAATGTGTCGATGATGAGATGATGATGATTGATGACGTCGTTGTAGTTGATGACGTTGTTGTTGTTAATGATAATGGTGATGATGACGATGATGATGCTGACGACGACGATGACGATGACGACGATGATGACGATGATGATAGTTGATTGAAATGATGATAATGAACATGTAGAAGAAAAACGACTGAGATAATAATGGCCGCGATCTCGATTCACGAAAACGTGAATACGGACTAATTATTTTGACAAATTGTCCTTTCTAAGAACATTATATTTTGCTTTTTAGAGTTGTTCCTCTCTTTCTCTCTCCATCTTTCCATCTATCTATCCATCTATCTATATCTAAATCTCTCCATCTGCCTATCTCTCCATATCTTCATCTCTCTTCCCCATCTTTCCATCTTTCCATCTCTCTCTTCCTCTGTTTCTCATTAGATGCATGGTCATGAAAACAATCTCTGTTATGTTCAACACGAATTGTTGCAGTCGAACCTGATGACCTACACATAAAACTATCACTACATAAAATTATCACTACATAAAACTATCACTGCGTAAACTGTCACAACATAAAACTATCACTACATAAAATTATCATTACATAAAATTATCACTACATATAATTATCACTAAACTTATCCATAGCAGTTTCACTACATAAAATCTTCAATACATAAAATTATCACTACATAAAATTATCACTACATATAATTATCACTAAGCTTATGCATAACAGTTTCACTACATAAAATCATCAATACATAAAATTATCACTACATAAAATTATCGCTACATAAAATTACGACGACATAAAATTATCACTAGCCTACATGTACATGAAATTATCGCTACAGACTACAGAGGCTAGCATTATCACTATATGAAATTATATTAGCGTGCATGATGTGCGTCTAAAACGCGGCTTAATATTCTGTGCATTTTCAATCATTGTTTTTCCGATTAGCTCAGAAAAGGCAGACCCTCTTGGAGGCATCATCAGTGAGAAGTCATCAAATGAAGACTGGACGTCATTTATTACAAAGAAGGTACGACCACGAGAGACGCATTCGTAGGGATATAACCACTTTGCAAGATGATATTATCGTCTCTACAGCTTCTACTACTATTACACAAGAACAGCAGCAAGAACAACAAGAACAACAACAGCAAGAACAACAAGAACAGCAACAGCAAGAACAACGAGAACAACAACAGCAAGAAATAAAAGTTGACGAACCGATCATGAGTCATATAATTCTCAGTCTACCTGACGACGAGACGGACCAGACGGACCAATCGGACCAAATGGACCAATCGGACCAAACGGACCAAACGGACCAAACGGACCAATTGGACCAAACGGACCAAAAGGACGACACAGACACCGTTGAGATATCGAAGTTTGAAGCTGGTCCGCGGGCCGCTACTTCTGCTCCTGATAAGAATAAACCCCCTGAACTTGGTCCACCTTTTTCAGAAGGTGGTGACGCTACTTCGGCTCCCGCTAAGGGTGGGAAGAAACCGCCTAATGGTGGTATGGGTGGAATGCCAGGTGGAGGATTAGGGATTGACGCTACTCCAGCCACTCCTAAGAAGGATAAAGGGGGGCAGAGTGGTCTAAGTTCGGGACTTGGCGCTGGTCCGCCTCCGGAGAAGGGTGTTGACGCAACCCCACCTATGCCTCATAAGAAGTCGGGTGGAAAGGCTGATTCGCCAGCTGGTGGGACTGGTCCGTCTCTTGGGGGGGCTGGTCCGTCTCTTGGTGGGGAAGGTTTGCCTACTGCAGGTGGGGAAGGTCTACCTCCTGCAGGTGAGGTTGGTTCATCTCCTGCTAACGATGAACAGGGTGCATTCAAGTCTGACAGTGAATCCCCATTTGACAAAAGCCTCGACGGCTCTTCCTCAGAAACGATTGATTCGGTGTTGGACCCGATGCTTGGCATCTCCAAAAATCCCCTTTCTCAGTTAACAATGCTTCAGGATCGACTGCTGAGGAAGCTCAGCGAACTGGAAACGGCCTTCAGGGGAGACAAAATGCTGCGGGAAAAGACGGAACAGGCAGCCGCAATGATACTCGCTAAGGTCGTCGAACTGGAGGGCAAAATTGAACCGCAAAGCTCCAACGCTGACGGACTCGACCGGATCGCGAAGATCCTGGAAAGGCTGGGACCTGTCGAGGACAAGACGTTGCTAATGGCAACGCACAACGTTCAGAAGGATCAAGGCGGAGGCCATGCGTTGGTCGGAAGACTGCAGCAGATGATGAAGGGTTACGGCTACGGGGTCGGCTACAGCGGCGGCTACAACGGCGGCGCCTACGGTGGCGGTGGTGGCTTCAGACAGGGTGGCATGAGACCGTTAGCACCGCCGTTTGTACAGAACAACATCGCCTTAGCTGATCCACCTCTCTCGAGACGAAATTCTGGCGTCGGTGACTCGAGCTTCGAATCCGAGTATGCGTACGATTCAGAGGTCAAGCCAGATGATGCGAGTAGTTTCGATGTCGGTTCCGGTTCCGACGACCACGATTTCGAGCATGCCTCGGAGACGAGCGCAGTGCCATCCCCCGCGGTCACCCACGTCCACAAGAAGCACCACAGGAAGCCTATCGATCACGAGCACGAGCTGCCTACGCGGAAGCAGTACGATCTTCGCGGTGTACTCTACGTCCAGCGCGACGGTGAGAACATGACGCTCAGCATGCTCAAGCCGGATGCGTCCCTGAACCTGACGGAGATCCGACATCCGAATCCACACGACATCGTCGAGATCAGTGTCCCGATCCGGGATTATCTATCACCACAACGACAAACGAACACGAGAGATGGCGGCAGCGGCTGGTCCAGGCTGATCAGCCGTCTCTTCGGCTTTTCTCCGAAGACGGCCGATGAGGCTTATCGACTGACGATGAAGCTGCTGGCCGACGGTTCGATGCTGGAGACGGAATGGACGACGTGGAGTGCGTGGACGGCGTGCACGGTGACGTGTGGAAGAGGATACAAGGTGAGGAGAAGGGTCTGCGTCACGTGGCTGCGGAATAACTGCGAGGAACAGAGACAGGAGTTTCATCAGTGCTCGAAGGAATGCCCTGAATCAGTGACGACTCCGACAGATGAAGACGATGATGCAGGTTGGTAGATAAGACAAAGGTTCAGATTACTAGAGATACCAATCATATTATGATCCTGGTTGAATGTAGACGAGTTGCTAAATTCTAGCTCTTCCGCATTTTGACCGGTAGGCCTATATGTTGACTAAGCATCGTTATAACCGACATTAATTTTGTTTATTTTTTTGCAAATTTTCTTTATACAGTTAATAGTAACTTAATACTAATACCAATGTATTGCAATGCAATGAATAGCCTACCAATGTAAACTGTAACGGGAAAATAATAGGACCTAATGACCATGAGAAATGGTTAAAACCTACCTTTTCTCTGGGGGTTGCACGCACATAATTATTATGCCATCGTCAAGTCATCGAAACTTCAGTTCCCATATAACCGCATGCAGTTTACTTCCTCAGTTTAAAGGTCAGGTTTTAAAAATATTTGTAGTTTTTTGCTAAATAATGTGCGTGTTTATAATTTTAGAGCACAGAGCACGATTTGACTTAAATCATCTGCTAAGCGCACTGTCGCTGGATTATACTCAGCAGCAGGTTGCCACACAAGGTGAATTTAAAATTAAATCCTCAACTTATTTCATTAACCTAGTCGCTGTTTGTGTTATTGTCACTCATCATTATTGTCGTTGTCGCCGTCGCCGTCGTCATAATCATCGTCATCATCATCATCATCATCATCATCATCATCATCATCATCATCATCATCATCATCATCATCATCATCATCATCATCATCATCATCTTCATCATCATCATCATCATATTAATCCTCAAATGAACAATTTAGCGCGGTATAAGGTGCAACTGTTTTAAGCATATTATGTCGAATGATTGCCTTTGTGGGGCGCGGTGGTATAGTGGTGGCGTCGTTGCCTTGTATCCAGAAGTTTCGAGGTTTGAATCCACCTCAAGTCGCCGCATAGAGACCTTGGGCAAGTTCTTCAATCGCAACTGTTCAGCGCTTCGGCGTGAAACTCCGATGTAGTGTCCGCGCTGCATTCGGGAGCGCCTCTGAGTAGAGAGAGCTTGAAGAGAGCTATAGCAAGTTCACATACAAACGATTAAAATTTAATTTTACAACTGCACAGAATAAGTGAATAAATGATGAATAAAAATAATAATTTGGAAGTGGTTTGATCATCTGACCGTGTCTATATAGAGCCGACGACCGCCTCTTCAATCGAGCGTCTTATGATTCGTGCAAAGAACCACCCGGAAGCACCGGCGGTGAAGGAGGGCGCCACAAGTCTGCCTGCGTGGAGTGAATGGTCGCCGTGCTCCGTCACATGTGGAGTGGGTGCGGAGACGCGACAGAGACTCTGTCCGGATACAGGGATCAACAATTTAAACGATCCTTGCCATCAAAATGCCTTCATGAAGAGGAACTGCAGAGGACCGGTCTGCACTGAAGGTCAGCATGCGATTATTGTTAAAATAATTAATCAGATTAAAACTGAATTTACCTACTTCCTTACCTTATCTTACCTTACCTTGCCTTGCCTTACCTTTCTTTGCCTTGCTGAATATTACCTTTCCTTGCCTTATCTTGCCTTACCTTTCCTTATCTTACCTTGCCTTGCCTTGCCTTGCCTTGCCTTACCTTACCTTATCTTATCTTATCTTGCCTTACATTACCTTACCTTGCCCTTGCCTTACCTTACCTTGCCTTACCTTGCCTTGCCTTACATTGACTTACCTTATTTTGCCTTGCCTTACCTTGCTTTGTTTTGCCTTACCTTACCGTACCTTATCGTACCTTATCTTGCCTATCGTAACATTGTGAAATAAGTGCTATAGAAGTTGTTGCATTTTTACATCCTTAAACACGCCTCAATTTCTACTCTACTAAGCTAACGTTTTCCAATCAGGTCTCACACGATCTGGCCTCATGTTGCCTTACATTACCCTGCGTGACCTTATTTCCTTTAACATAAATATACTGCCTTACAATACTTGGTTCGCTACCACTTTTTACATTACCAGTGACCTCAACTTACTTTACCTTGCTTTGCCTTACCTTTCAGCTAACGTTGGAAAGCCTGTGGCCGTTCTGTCGGGAGAATCGGTCAACCTTCATTGTCCGCTGAATGTTTACCAACCGCCGGCCACCGCCTTGTATTGGATGACCCCGCGTGGCTTCAAGGTCACGACGCTAAGTTCACGTCCACGGTACGAACTAAGAAACCTTGCGGTCGTTTCATGACCTGCACTACGTCTCACCCATACAACGGATTCATTGCGTTAACTATATCATTATTAAATCATATCTTATCCTATGTCACCTTCATTTAATTTACATCTCCGCTTCAATATTAATTATTAAACTTTTTACTACGAAATATTAATTTATTAGTTCTCTTGGCTCACTTCTGCAAATGCTGAATGCATTGTTTATTACTACTCATTATGCATATTGTTCAATTCGATTTGTAAATAGTTTTAATTTATGTATCGTCTAGTAAATACTCAATTAGGAACTACCTATACGACATAAAGATCACTTTCAATTGGGATCAGATAATCCACTTGCACAGTTGCACTGCCTGTAAACGCCAAATTCTATAGCCTTAATATTATATTTGTTCACTCCAACCCTTGTATTTTCCCGATGCAATTTACTGGCCCTACTGTCTGAAATAACAATATAGGCCTAACAACCAGGCTCCTAACTTGCAATAATTTGAAAGAAATCGTTGCGCGAACTCTTACTAAGTGGTTGCAAATTTAACTAGCCCTTCTTTTGTTTATTGTTTTCTTTTACCGAATAACTAATTATTGTTTAGGTCTACGTTTGTTTCGAAGCTGGTTTTACTTTATCAAGTAGACTAATAACTTTGAACGAAATGTAGCCTAAATATGAATCCTATCTTCAAGGCGTTGCCATCACAATTACAAAATTTGTGTTAAATAGGTGTTCCTAAGCAGCGGTGTATTATTATCCCTTCTTGGTCTCCATATTGTTACCCTTTCTTATTGTTTTAATAATTTAATTAAGAGCTCAATGTCTTAAAATATATTCAATAAAAGCGTTGACTGATATTTTCATTGCAATTTCAGGTACAAGATCCTCGGAAATATGTTGTTCATTCACCAGACGGAGCCGAGAGACACCGGGAAATATCAATGTTTTGTGGAGAGATTGGAAGGTTCCACAGACATCGGAGAAATCAGTCTTCGTAAGAGAAGACATTCTCTCATTTTTACGGCAACCAATCAATGCAACTCTACCTTTTAATGTTTATAATTATGTTTATTGCACGTTCGATTCTGGTTATACAGTCATGACAACCTTAGTATAGGTTGCGTCATTTGACGTGCTGCCTATTTTACGCATGACCTGCCTCATGACCTGCCAAAAATCCTTTGAAATTTTTATATCTTCTTTACATCCAATTTCTTCGACCTCTATTTCTTCCCCATTGTCCTGATGATGATGCAAAAGGCGTTATAAAAATCGCAACTGCATCATGTTGTACAAAACTCAAAGCTGCTTGCGTTTTCGTACCACTCCTTTGCATTACGTTTAACAAACACTTCGTCGACTTCCTCTAAAGTCTAAACATCTATTGTCTTTGCGTTTCTTGCAATTAATTTAATTTAAATTTAATTTTATTAAATGGTTTTATTAAATGATCTTTGTATTCGTTTGATCTGCGTTGCTTTCCAATTCATCTGCTTGGCTTTATTTTACCTTTGCGATACTCTTTCTGTTGTCATTGACATTACATTCTATTTCTGTTGCGCTGCTTTACGTTGCTACTTTACGTTACTAAACAAAGAATAATGCTCTGCAGGTGTATCGACGTGCGAGGATTCGAATCCGTGTCAGAACGGAGGCGAGTGCTACGAGACGAAGCAAGAGAGGGACATCGAAGAGAGTCCAGCACCACCCCCAACCCCGCCGCCACCACCACTGACTCCGCCCCCGAAAAACACTTCCGGTCACCCTTTGGACAGCCAACATCCTCATTACCTTCGCCTCTCACGAAGAAACGTGGCTGTCGTCGAGAGAACCTACTTCGTGCACTGCGCATGTCTGTCCGGCTTCAAAGGAAGCCTCTGCGAAGAAAGTCAGTTCTGGTCGATGTTATTCTCAAAGAACTAATTTAATTTATATAGCGCCTAATTCCACCTATATTTTTTTTATTCAATTGACGATATTTCGTTAACAGAATATCGCTCATTCTCGGGCGCCATATAAAGCGATCACTCCTTTAGACCAGATCTGGAGGCTTTCGAGAGATGCACCGAAAAACGCACCCAGCTGCAGGGTGCGATTTTTAGAAGAAGTAAGCAACATCCGACTCAGAGTCTAGCCCTCAATCTTATCATTACTATTTCTTTGAATAGCATACACTACAGTAGCCTATGGAATTTTAGTAACCCAGCAATCAGACTGCTGCACCACACAGATAATATTTTCAAGTTTTCACCTCTACCTGTTGTTTCCAGTCCAGCCGATAATAATCAAAACAATGAAGTGTTAAATATATTGCTTTGCTTACTCATTTACTTGCTTGCCAACTTACACACCTGCTTGTGTCTTTTTTGGACGCAGAGGAAGTGAATAAACTGGTGGCGACCTTCGGAGGTTTGTTCATCATCATCTCGGCCATCATCCTGCTCTGTGCAATCTGCTGTTGCTGTATCTGGAAGAAACGGTAGGTAGTATTATTAGGACTACTGATGATGATGATGATGATGATGATGATGATGATGATGATGATGATGATGATGATGATGGTGGTGGTGGTGGTGGTGGTGGTGGTGGTGGTGGTGGTGGTGGTGGTGGTGGTGGTGGTGGTGGTGGTGGTGGTGGTGGTGGTGGTGGTGGTGGTGGTGATGATGATGATGATGATGATGATGATGATGATGATGATGATGATGATGATGATGATGATGATGATGATGATGATGATGATGATGATGATGATGATGATGATGATGATGATGATGATGATGATGATGATGATGATGATGATGATGATGATGATGATGATGATGATGATGATGATGATGATGATGATGATGATGATGATATATTTATAAGCAGACAACAAGAACCTCTGTAGCGACAGAAATCCACCTAAAACAAACAGGTCTGCATAATTATGTTATATGTGGTGGTAAGTCGAATCAAGCGAACTTTTATACTGGGCTCCAAAAGAAATGTTGAGCTAAGTTATCACTGGTTTCTGTAAGCGGCACGGGCTGTACCTGAAAGTAAGCTTATGCATCACACGTTTAAGAATCCCGGTCGAAGGCCTTTGGTACATATGTGTACTATATACTGTGGGTATATATATATATATAGGCTATATAAGACAGATTTTGGAATATGCATTTTCTCACATCAGCTAAACAATATTGCTGTAGCCCCCCCTTCCCACCCCTACAACAGTAAGTATTTAGACCTTTGGGGTATTTCTTAAAGTTAATTTCGGGCTTCATGCTGAATCTGAAATGGTCTCAATCTTAAAGTGCTCTCCTACAATACCGTAACTATAATGGTTCGTACACATAATTAATAATATATAATTATCGCTGCATGCGCTTCGTTGCCTTTTACAGTAAGACCGGCTACAATCCAGTCTTCATGCATCACGTGAGTCCTGGCTACTCGCATGGACACGGTCATCGAGAGACGTGGAAGCCAGAGGTCCCACCTGATTCGCCGGATTCTCTTTCAACGCAAAGTCCAAGTCAACCTTTCGCAACGAGATCCTCGAACATAGAAGTGGCCGAAGAGGCCGGCTATTCGGATGGAGGAACCGCCGGAAGCACTTCCAACGCAGAAGAAGATGAAGATGACGAAGATGATGAAGGAGGAGGAGACGAAGAATACACGTTGAGCATCACGAATAACATGACTATGACAGACCCCAGTATGATGCCACCACCACCACCACCACACGGTGCACCGCTCGCTGTACGCCAATACCCCGCCGCCACCGCCGCCGCCGAAGTCTCACACGTTCAAAACGCAGCACCAACAATACACTACATGACCCCGTTGGTTGGAGTCGGCTATCTGCCCACTGTTCCGGAGGAGGAACCGGAAACAGACGCGGATTCGAACTCCGGACGCAGCAACTACAGCAGCAACAATCCAGGATCGGACAGAGAGGACGCACAGCAGCAGAAGTTGGAGCAGAACTTCGACGATACACTAACGAAGCAGCAGATCCAAACGCAGAAGAAGGAAAGGGAGGAGGAGAAGAAAGAGGAAAAGCGTAAGAAGCAGGAGGAAAAAGAACAAAAGAAGCGGGAAGTAGCATTTGAGGATAAGCTAGTAAAACAAGAGAAAGAAGGGCGGAAGCAGGACGAGAAGGAGGAGCGACATAAGCAGAAGAAAGAACACGAACAGAAGCAGCTGGAAAAAGACTTTGATGATACGTTGAGGAGACAGCAGCACGAACAGCGGGATGACGAGAAGGAGAAGCAGCGTAAACTGAAAGAGCAGAGAGAGTTGGAGGAGGAATTCGAAGAGACGTTGATCAGGCAGCAGCTGGAGCAGGTCGACTTGATACCGGGTGAGGCGACAGCGAAAAGTAAACAGCAGAAGGAGAAGGATGCTCATAGGCACAAGAGAATGGAGCAGATGGCTTGTGCAATGCGAGAAATGCAGCGAGAATGGAGGACATTCCTCGAAGAGGAGTCGATAAAGGTGGAGACGATTAAGTGTCCACCACCAACGACGACAGAGGGCAGCCCAGCTTACCATGGGAAAGAGAAGAAAGCGGCGACACCACCCGTGGAAGGAGATAGTTCTGCCGGACAGTTATCCTCTGGTGAACCCAATCCAGGCGGCGGCGGTTACCGCTCGTACGAGACGGACAACGACTGGGGAGGTCGGGCATCCCCGTATTCATACGATTACTGTGGTCCCATGGTTGCGGCGGGCTACTGCGATTATGGGGTAGCAATTATTCCATCATCAACTTACTGCTGTGGCAGTGTCTCTACATATTACTCGGACATTATATCTCCGCGCTATCCACCGACTTACAATCCTCCCGTCCCTATGCCGTGCCGTTCACCACGTTTATCGTCGTACTCCCCTTGTTGTTCCCCAAGTGATCCGCTACCTGAAGCGTGCCATTATCCATGCAGTGATCCCTCGGACTACAGTCCAAGCAGGTCTCCTACCGCCGACGCCGCCGACGCCTCCTATTCCATGCCGCCACAGTCCACGAATGAGCCTGCTCTCACCAAATACACTCCGCCTACCCCAAGTGCCCTCTCTATGCGGGACGCAAAAGGAAGTGACTCCGTCGATTCCTACATTCCACTGAACATTGACGACTATGATCCGTGCAGCTCAATTCCGTTTACTTCAAGTTGCCACTCTCCTCTTAACCTCAACCTATGTGACGACTCCGACGATTGTTTATACACTCCGTTGCGAATGGACGATTATAATCATTGCAGCTCACCTCCGTTTATCTCAAGCGGTCGGTCTCTACAAAGCGCAAAGCCAAGTGACTCGACCGCCAACAATTCCACTAAAGTACCAACAAGCGCTGCTGCTCCGTTGACCTCAAGTCCGTGTACCTCAAGTGTCCACTCTCTACATGACACAAAGCCAACCGACTCGACCACCAGTTCCACTAAACAACCAACAATTGCTTCTGCTCCTTACAGCTGCTCAAGTCCGTGTCCTCCAGTCGTCCGCTATTCACAGGTCGCAGCACGGAGTGACTGCGGTGGTGATCGGTCGCGCAAGTCGTGTCCCTGGTTGTTCCGTTCTTGCTACCAGTCACCGGAGGACCGGTTCTCGAGTCCCAGATGTCCAAGCAGATACTCGGACATGCGCAGTCCGCTGTGTCGAACTCCCCAAATCGCCGCATCTCGATGCATGCGACAGACGGACTCCTTTTGCGACAGAAGATACAGGCCTTCTTCGTACTCTACACCTAGCGATAGATTCTGCAGTCCGATCAGTAGAAGCAGCTGCTACAGATCGAGCTTCATTTCGTCCTGCGATACCACGGTCGGCAATCAGTCGTATCCAAGAGATTGGAGTGGGATTCGCCCATCGAATGGTTGCGGCTGGAACAAAAATGGCGATCCGAAAGTTAACATCTCAACTACCGCCGGTTCAAAAGAAAACGTCTCAAACGCTGGTGCCTTAAAGGATAACATCTTAAAAGCTGGTGGTTCAAAAGAAAACGTCCCGAAAGCTGCCGGTTCAAAAGAAAACGTCCTAAAAGCTGCCGGTTCAAAAGAAAATGCCCCAAAAGCTGCCGGTTCAAAAGAAAACGTCCCAAAAGCTGGCGATCCAAAATTGAACGTCGCAGACGCTGGCGATCCAAAAGATAACGTCTTGGTCAAACCCGGATCAAAAGAGAATGTCGCAAACGATGGCGATTCAAAAGATCTCATCTCAAGCAAACCTGCTAATGCTGCTGCACCCGTACATCTTCCTCAACTTGACCTGCATGCTTGTGACGATTTGCCAGATTCTCCATCCATCTTGATGCCATCGAAGTCCAGCTTTCGCGATACATCATCGTCGCGAGCGGAGAAGAAATGTGTGCGCTTGATGGTTGAAGAATGTTTCGACGAAAGACCTTCACGGTTGAACAGACACGACCTGACCGATAAACTTTCATGTATTGGTCAGTTCGAGACGAACAGTTATCCTCCATCGCAGCTAAATACTCGCTTTCAGAGTAATTCGTGTTCGACGACTCAGATAAATGCGCGATATTTGCCGCGAACCCAAAGCCTGAGGAATACGCCAAGTCACGCTCATTCGGAACAGAACTGGCAACTGCACAGCCTAAAGGAATCTCCCTCCGGACCGTACGTCATGCGTCAACCGAAGATATGCAGCCCGATGGCGTCCAGCGCTGACCTGATGGCCCGCTGTCAGTCGCACAAACCTAAACCGAAGTTCATGGATGATAATGCGAAAAACATGTCGACCAACGCAAATACAATGCTGGATGATGGCGGTGAATGCCAGACGCTTGCAGACTTCGACAACGATGGATTCGTTGATGAGCACTGTAGTTCGGAGGAAGAACCTGAATTAGTTCGGTTCAGTGCAGCTCCCTACGTAGAGGAGGCGGAGGACGACAACATGCAAGAACACGCACACAATACGAGTCCAAATGCATGTAGCTGCGATGACGAAGTCGCTCGGCGGACAAGTCGCAGCTCGGACGAAGACGATGTGAATAGAACCGACAAAAGCAGACGACACAAGAAACACTATTTGCACCACAGTAACGCGTCTTTAGATTACGACACACGAACCATTAGTGGAGATAGATTTTGTGAGGCAGAGAACCTAGACCCACTGAAACCAACGTTCTTCCTCAAGATTAAAGGAGCAAAAGGAGGACGTGGAGGAGCAGGAAGAGGAGGAGGAAGAGGAGGACGCGCCGAACAAAAGCAATTAGTACGAACAGAAGAAATAGCGTCTCAATTTGTGCCTGCAAATACAGGAGCAAGCGGTTACAGCTCCTCAGAAGATCCTGTGGGGGCACCTTTCACATCTACCATTTCGCCCAGTGCTCTGAGGCTTAACCTGATAGAAAGTCCAACTGTGACGATTGACTACAGAGACAAGTCAAAACGAGGATATAACCCAATGGAGTATTCGTCGGATGATGTATCATTTGAATTAACTGATTCTCCAGCTAAGCTTCGGAAGCCGGCAGGCGTCAAATCAAAAGCGACACGGAATTCACGAGAAGTGGTAACACCGCGAAGTTATGGAATTTCGCCGAGTCTTCTTAGGCTTGACCTTGAACAGAGTCCCATAAGCGCGGACCAGGCAACGAAGGTCAACGACTTCAACTTGTCTTCCGACTCCGAGGTGGAATTCTACAACCGAAACGGAATCGCCGCCACAAAATCCGAGAACATAGTGAGGAAGAACAGGATCTTTTCCACAAAGCAGCAGAGCACGAATGTTGTTCTCAGACCAAAGGCGACGCCGATCATTACCGGACTTTCCTGTAACCGTATAGCATCAGGTACCCGTGGAGGTGGTCTCCTGTTGGAACCAGATCATCGGCAGTACAATCGATCCACGAGTCGGATCTCTACGGCAAGTACCGTGACGACGCCGTTTCCCATGCATCCGATGTCCATCGAAGGATCCGGCAGAAATTCGAACATGACGAACAACAACAGCAACTCCACGTTTGCCTGGCAGGCGGCTAACACTACTCCGATGAGTTGTGTAATGCTCGGACATCATCGGCCACCTCCTCCTCAGCCGACGACGAGGTCAGTCACCTCTCGCTTCACGACACTTCACAAGCAGACTCCATTCAACATAACAAGACCAATTATGTGGAGCACTTGTACAACTTCGAGAACCAAACCCTGCAGCGCCCTCCCACGGGCATCCTTCGACGGCGGCAATCCATCGAGGACGGATCGCTTCTCATCTGGTCTCTCACTTGCTCTCCCATCACGTGTTCCTCTCATCGATTCGCCTAAGGATACTGCCCCGGTCGATGTGGACGACCACCCATTGGACGATCAGGGTCCATCCCTCGTTCCTTCAGACACAAAACTGGCTCCATCCCAGAGTCCTCCCCCGGTCCCTTCAGACACGAGACTGGCTCGATCCGTCTCTAAGATGACACTGGTGACAACAGAGGCGGCGAAGGACACTGCTTGCACACGTGACGAGGGTGATTCGGCCGCAGATCGGCCAGGGTCAGTCGTCTCGGACATCCGGGAGGGCGATGACGACAGCAGCATTCGTGGATCATTCGTGTGTGACGACCAACGACTTGTAGGACCCGTCATCAACAGCACCGTGGCAGAGCTGGCAAAGCCGCTGCGCATCGGTCTTCACAGCAGGCAGTCCAACTCCTCCTGCACGGAGAGAAGTCTGGCGTCGTCTAACAAACGGGTTCAAACTCTTACGACTAGACCACCGATAGGCGGCGCAATTGGAAAGCCCCATTTTGGTCAGCACTGCAGGCCAGAAGTCGCAAGACCCACTGGTTGGAATAAACTCGGATGGGAGGACGGTGAAAGGGAAGTTGGTTGCCAAATGGGTCTTGCCAGAAATCGTACGTTGTTTCCAATTCCCGAGGCAAACGTCGCAACGAATGGCAGCTCAGTGTGGGCCGATACGAATGAAAACACGAACGTCGCATTCACTGGCAGCGACAGCGAGAGAGACATCTACAACAGCGGCAACGCAGGCCACACTGTAGTAGAAAAGAAAACGAACAATATATTCAGCTCGTATCGGGCGAGCGCCAATCAAACTAACACTGATGTCACGAGGAACAATATCTTCCGGTACATTCCCAGTCCACATACGGTGAGATCGCTTCATCCACCAGGTATCGATATCCCTTCAGATGTCGCCACGAAAAGCTGGTTTACAAGTCGAAACACAAGTGAAACAACGAAACCCGTATTCCCCAGCAAAATGGAATCACACCCCTATGCTGCGTCCGGTTCCTGTGCAGACACTGCCGCACGCGATGTCGTTTCTGACGATTTAGCGGACAGGGTGGAGCAGCTTTCGTCTCATCAGAGCGACAGCAGTTCTGTGGCTACCGTGACACAGCAGCAGACCAATACGGAGCACTCTCAGGCAGCAGCAACAACAACAACGTCAACAACAACTGCAGGTGAAAGTCGTGAACGTGCTCCTTCCGCCAAAGTTGCGACACCGATCACAATCGCGAATAAGGTGCAACGGGCGACCACCACAGCCCCAGTCTCAATGGACTCACATCAGTCGAATCCTGCTCAAATGAACAAGTCGAATTCTTCTTCCCAAATGAGCAACACAACAAGCACTCACAAGAGGTTGCAACCTAACGAAACTCGGGACTATCAGAACAGCGCTGCCAGATCTTCTGTTGCCGGCCGAAAGTCGCGGCCAGACGAACCTTCGTTTTACGAAATTTTAGCTGACGCAGTTTATCGTGACATCATCAATGCACGTGTACCGAGCTCAAAGCGGCAAGCGACAAACCGTGGAGGTGGTGGCGTACACCACAGTGACATATACGAACTTCAAGAGGAATCCGATAATGAAAGTCCACATGTGTCTGCTGATGGCCCGGATGTAACTCGAGTTTCAGATATGAGGACGCCGCAATTACTTCCAGCGCAAACCACGACACCACAAAGCAACGCGGCGGTTAGCCGGTCAGTCCAGACTTCGAATGCAGTTCTAGTTAAGGACGACTTTGGAGAAAGCGATATTATATCGACCTCTTCCCGTAGGGTACCACCACCACCAACTCACCGGAGGAGGACCATGATGGTCGTCGAGCAGGATTCTTTTGCTGCTGATTCTCCAAACACCTACTACAACCCGATAACACCGCACAACTCCACCGCTACGCTCGAAGACATGCAGCGACCGGAAGTAACGGTCACACCATATCCGGTGAAGCCGAGTCCGATATTCTCGTCGGTCGTCACAGGAAGGAAAGCGACGGAGCCTGTTCACGAAGATGGTAACTACAGCTCGAATGGCAATCAAGCATACGCCACCGCAACTGCCGGGGAAACTGCACAGCAACGAGTCGAGCGGGAGGTGTTCTACACCAACGACTGTGACACGACCATCGACGACGACGGAGGTGAACCACAGTGGAACCGGTCGTCGTCGGCGGTCAGGGCTGCAGGGCCAAGCAGCCGGACACCAGGTAGACATCAGGAATCTTACTCGGCAGTTAACGGTTCCTCTGATTACAGGCAACCGTGTTCTGCCACGCCGAAGAGGACGGTGGCGTTTGAGTCTGTCCCGGAATCAGAAAAGTATTCAAATAGGCGGCGGTATCCTGCCACACCAAACAGACATGTCATGTCGTCGGCTGAACCTGTCTCAGACATTGACGAGTGTGCATCAAAGAAATCTGTGCAATTTCAACTCAACTCGGACGATGAGGATACGTCGAATAGACATTTGCGGCGTTCCGCAAACTCTGTCACGTCGAGAAGACAAGTTGCGTATGAAAATCCTTCCGAGGATGACGAATTATCTTCTGTCACACCAAATCGATCCGAGCAGTACTACGAGGAGCCACTCTCAGACGCCGACGATTCTTCCAGCAGACGATTATATTTTGATACGCCCAGAGGATACCAAACCGATGGCGGGGAAGATCTTTCAGAAGCAGCTGACGAATCTTCTAATAGACTGTCCGTCACGTCCGGGTTCATTTCTAGAAATTCTAGAAGATCAGTGTCGGCTGAGACTGAGTCATTTGCTGAAGAGTCAACACCAGACGTCTATTACTACGTCGAGAGTGCTGACGATGATGCGACTTCAAATAGCCAACCGTACTATGCCATGCCGCAATCGAATGTGAATCACGCAGATAATGAAGACTACGACGACGATGAAGACGAGTATTACATAGAAACCGCGCGAACGAACGCATCGTCCAATCCAGGATCAGTCATCTATCGCCCGAGATCCCAAACAATCTACCATGACTCGGACTTCGAACAGCGGCCTGCTACGTTGAATACAAACGAAGCAGACGAAGGAGCCTCATCTGACAGATATGTCAACAGGGGATACGTCCCTTCTTCTCACTACCCAACTCTTGGGTCCAATGCCAAACCATCCAGAGACCATCAGAATGCTTCGAAAGCTTATCCTAACATAAACACCAGTGGAGTCGTTTCCTGCGCCAATCAACCGAGACCAAATCGTTTCAGTAGTGCTGGGTCAACGAATGCCTTGCCTGCCAAGGATTTCACGACCACCAAGACGCGTGGAGATCCCAATGAAGGACGAATGAGCAGAAATGTTTGCGACAACTCTCCGACCGACTATTGCAAGGCATCTGATTCTTGCTACAGTTACGAATCCTTCTTCGGCGACGATAGAGATAACACAATTTCACCACATCCACCACATCATCCAGATTATTCGTCGCCGTGGCCCCACCAATCTCATCATGCATCGATTCAGAAAGCATCAGCAAACAGATATGATGTTCGTTCTCAGAACGCCAGAGAATATTACGCATCTCAACCGGGTCAAATCCTGTCCACCGAAAGAACTCAAAATGATCTCCAATTGGACCCGGATGTTTTGAAAGACGGCATTTCCTATGACAGCCTCGTTTTCAGAAGAGGACACGCCACGTCATCTCCCTACCCAGATCCTACGCCGTTCATGGACCTGCCGGGAAGTAATCAACCTCAATACTCTCGCCTTAAGACCTGTGCCACACTCTCCTCCCCCGTTCGTGGAAAGTACTCCCCAGCTCGTTCAACT
The DNA here is from genome assembly GCA_945859605.1 of Lumbricus rubellus. Lineage (NCBI taxonomy): Eukaryota > Metazoa > Annelida > Clitellata > Crassiclitellata > Lumbricidae > Lumbricus > Lumbricus rubellus. Next base: position 33,890,023 of record OX243811.1, on the reverse strand, counting down.
TTCTCTCCTATTCCATCACCGCCTGCCACACCACCGCCACTAACGCTGCCCTCGCCACCGGTGTTCCGCTGCGC